>CM042167.1:12835188-13010917 GCA_023376005.1 Doryteuthis pealeii
GGGGGTGCGGCCAATTTCTCGGCATTTTTTGCAGAGGATCGATGTGCAGTACTCTCCATACTCATCACTCTCAACTCCATACAAATTTATCTTATTTCTTAAACTGAAAATTCATCGCAAGACTTGATGATGTGGAGGACATTAAAAAAATATGATGATGCATTTCCCACCAAATGAGAAAGACCAGAGTTGCTTTGAACAATCGAAACTTATTGAATTAAGTACATAGAATGCCAAGGGGATGATGTCAAAGAAAATTAAAATTTCATTCATTGCTCATTTATATTTTGTAGATACGGCTTCAGTCTTGATACTTTTTAAAAATTTGTAACATGCATGTTCTCACTTATAAATACAAACAATTCAAGCTGTACAGCATAAAAATGCAAAATACCTTCCTTCCCACAACTACTGACAGATATCAAAACTATTTCAAAAATTAAATCCTCAAATGAATTACACAGCTTAAATCAACTTGTAAAATTTTGTAATTCACAAACTATGTATTCATATACACATTGATTTTCCAACAATTGTTAAAGTATTGTTCATTGAAAACAAAAACAAACAAAAAAAAAACTTGAAAAATGTGATAATTAAAAAATCAAAAGTTAGAGTGAGTGATTTCATAGTTGTCAATCATGAAAATGTTTTGATATTGTCTTTTGTAAAATTCCTGCTAACTTATTGATAAACTTTTGTAATCTAAATCCATGAATCAATTTTAGAAGGCAATTTTTGTCTGTAGGTCAAAAATGAGATCAAACCCATGACCATCTGTGACCATCTTTAAAAGTGAAAGGATGTCTAGGCCATCTGTCACATGAATAAACAAAACAAAGATCAATGAAGGATTTTATTATTTGAATCTCATAAATAATCAACACCAGAAAAATTATGGAAATCAGGATTTGACAATTTACATCAACACAACAATATACAAGCTCATTATTTTTGCATAAAACAAAATTCAATCATATAGATTTTATGATAAAACTATCATAAATTATGGGATTATTCATGTATGGATCAGAACTTCTGTCAAGGATCCAAATGTCAGTTACGGTCAAAGTCATGTCGAAAGTATTGGTTCCCACTAAATCACTGAAGTTAAGCAGTGATGAGCCTGTTTGATACTTAGATGGGTGGCCATTTAACAAACAGCAAATACTGTAAGAAAATGAATATCAAAATAACTTGGTTCAGCATTAAATGACCCGAAAAGAGTTGAAATGCCATAAAACAAAACAACCAAACTAATCCAAAGTGTCAATCTGCAGCAATTTTGCCTTAGTATTCAAAAACATATTTTTCTGGCCTTTGGACTGAAATTGGACTGTAGTATCTGTTCTTCCTTCTCAATATATATATAAAATTATTATCATAATGAAATTTTTAAAAGGAAGAAAATAATAGATTTATAAAATTTATGTTTATCTTAAAATAACTATATTGCCAGAAATTGCATAAAAAGGAAAACTTTGAATCATTTCATGCAATCTGTTTTCAATCAAAATTTTGCTTAGAATATGAACTCAGTTAAAACAAAATTATCTATCCAGTTTGGATGTTAACTTATACTATTTGTAAAATTCTGACTTATATTTCAAACATTTTTAATACAAGTTTTAATTTAATTTATGATTTCAGAAAAAAAAATCTCTAAAATATGATATCAGATAAAATAATTTATTTTGCTATTCATATTGCTAAGAATGTTTCTTATATCTGATTCACGATTTTTTTCTCATAATTTTTCTATAAATTTGAAAAGCACAAAAGTAAATAATTGAGATCAATAAGCTTACCCACATGATGATGAATTTGAATGGAAATATAATGAACATTACCTGAAAATAAAAAAAAATAATTGATTGTTAATTGACAAAATATCAACAACAAAAAAATCATTGTATAAAAAATAACAAATAAAAAAATTTAAAAGATTTTAAAAATCTGGTTCTACAAAAAAGAGTTTAAATGTCAGTAAATCCATTCATATAATTTTAGTTGTTTTTTCTTTTTTTTTCATAAGGAATAAAATTCTGCTTCTTGGATGTTACTAACAAATATCTCCAAGAGGATAAAGGAAGTCTATATGACCACATTTTTCATGATACCTAATTGATTCCAACATTACAAGGATATTTGTAATTTTCCCTATTTTCTCAAAAGTAACATATAAACACACCACACACATATATATATATATCAAATATTGGAGATGTAATTTTTGGGGAAAAAAGTAGTGTCAATCTATTAATGATTAATCATTTTGTAAGGTCAAAATTTAAACCTAATGGGAAAAGCAACATTTTGGCTTTAAAAAATAATTATGTAAATTTATGATTTCAACCAATAAACAATGTTGGCTTATACAATTGTATTCATGTAATCTTTCAAAATATTCAAGAAACTAATTTCAAAATTTGTTTGAAATCAGCTGAGAAAAGTAAAATATGAATATATTTTATCTTTATTGGATTGAAAATGTTCATATCCATAAAAAAAAACTTTTTTCTAACTTGAAGATTATGAAATCTTAATTAACATTACTACTTATTGCTTAGGTGTCATATTCTCTTGGTAAATACTCATGGAAATTTGTTTATTATTTCAGCTAATTGTTTGTATTACAATATCACTTAAAAAGTGAGAACTTTAATACTAATACTTTCACAACAACAAAATCTGACCCTCACATCAAATTTGCATCAACTACTGAATCATTTTTCATATAATAAATATAACAGGAAAGAAGAGTTATAGAACAATGAAGTAATAATGTTTCAGCCCTAAAACAATGCCTGGCCTCAAAGTCATCATCTGATGAAAGTTTTACTTATGGTATATTTACTGTTTTTGAAGCATCATGTCTATGAAATAAATCTTGAAAGACTTCTGGGAAACCTCAAATGATGATAGAAAAGACGTGTAGTCTTTTCTATCATTATCAATTCACAAAGAAATCAGATATTCTCCCACAATATGGTGGTAGAATAATATTATCAGAAAAGTGTAGAGCTATCTCATTTAAAATTGGTCATCTATGTTAATAATGATATAAATCTTAAACTGAGATTTAAATTGATTGAAGAGAATCAGTGTCTGGATTTTACTGCAATCACAAAATTCCTTTTGTTTGTTAGCACAAGTTATCAGTTTATCAAAAATAAAATCATTAAAACTTTGTCCTGATTTTCCAATTAAACTTCACATTTTCATGATCAATGTTTTGATGTTAGTTAATGATTAGTTGATTAAAATCTATCATAATTGAACTAATGATTCATTGCTCAACTCACATTTATTGACTTTCTTAGTTGAATTTTGAGTTCATTTTTATATTCTGTATCTTGATACCATTATCTTATCAGTTAATACAAATCTTACAATATTGAATTATTTGCTTATTTCTGGCTCATCTAAACTGACTAGAAAGTTGGGAATACAATAAAGAATTTCATAACATGACTGAATTTTCATCTGACATTTCCAGATTATGACAAAATATCATCTGTCTGGTAGTATCATCAAAAAGTTACTGCTGAAATACTTAGAATTAGTTGATGCTTTGACCCTCCCCCCAAACCATCCTGACCCAGAGTTATCATCCGATGAAGGCTTTGTATAAATAAACCTATTGTTTTGTTTTGTTTGTTTTTTTATATGAAAATACCTATTGTTCATGCAACCTGGTCTAACTACAGAGTAATGAGAATTGTTATAGTAACACGAGATTTTATTTGACAGTGAACATGGCTTGTGTTACCATAACAACAGTATTTTTCAGTAGTGAAACCAAGTTATTAATACATTGAAAAAAGCTTATATGTTTAAAATTGACGGAATTAAAGATTAATATAAAAAAAAACTAATGTAAAAACAAGACAAATAACTTATATTAATATTTATGTTATTTCTTCTTTTTTTTATTATATTATTTTATCGTTGTTCCCAATTGTGTTAATTAGTGCATAAGTATTATTAATCATCAAGACATGATGTTGATTCCAACTCCATTACACAGATTATACTGTCATCTTCAACAAAAGTATCAATCCATGTACAAATAATCTTGTCATGTTGATGAAAAGTAAGGTACTATATCATACTTATATGATTATATTATAATTAAAATTCAGTAGTAGCACTGATACGTGAATATATATATATATGTATATATATATAGGTCTATTGTGTTATATATATATATATATATATATATATCCAACAAATGTGACAAATATAAATAAATCAACACTACAATTGATTCAATGAATATTTTGTCTTTATTTATTAAAAAAAACTTCATCAGAATTGATTTAGTAATTTACATTTACCTTTCCATTTATATTTTTCACACACACACACACACACACACACACACACACATATATATATATATATATGTATATATATATGTGTTGTGTGTGTGTGTGTGTGTGGTGTGAGGTCAGTATAATACAAATCTAACCATATATAGCTATTGATAGATACTGTAAACTTTAAAACACTAATTATATATATATTCTATGAAGCTTGGATGTTGTATATGCTGAAACATCTACAAGTTATATATTAACCTGTAGTACAAATTTTAAAAATAACAATCAATTGAATTAAAGAGAGAGAAACCAATTAATGTTCTGAAGAAGCATTATGACATGCCAGTGACAAGAATAACATAGAAATACTGCAAAATGTTCACTATCATGGAAACTTTATTTCAAAATTTCTTGTTTTGAGAAAGACTAATAAGTTTACTAGTGAAAATGTTATCAATCTCAGTTGCATTCATCATTTGTCTATAGACAAAGATTGTATATGTCTCTATCTTATCACCTCAAAGTTGTAAGAATAATTGTCAGCCATGTTTGAAAGAGAAACTCAACAAAAACTGAACACATTTCATTATGTTGCCCAGACATGGTTTTCTTCACAACATTAAACATGTCATCAGTTCTATTTTGGTAAAATATAAATTCTCTTTTACTAAGAAAATCTGCAGTTGATTTCTGGTAAGATTAAAAGATGGGACACTATGTTCATATAGAGTGTAGTCAGGTCTGCTTAAGTTCTTGTATTGGTTATATTGGAGTTCCTTTTTTCTGGCTGGGGATTTCTTCTTTGTATTCGGTTGGATTTCATCTGGCTGAAGTGTCTCTCACTTGGTTCATCTTGTGTTCTTTAATCATGAAATAATATGGAGACATATTCTATGTACATATTTTTATTCATGTGAATTCCTTTTCACTCAATACATTCTTGATCTACACACGTGGGGGGGGGGCAGAGACAGAAAAATATATCTTCTGCATTCAGGTGCTTGTAATGCAATAAGTTCTAATCCTATTGTCCCAGGTTGCCTGATCATGT
Source organism: Doryteuthis pealeii (assembly GCA_023376005.1). Taxonomy (NCBI): domain Eukaryota; kingdom Metazoa; phylum Mollusca; class Cephalopoda; order Myopsida; family Loliginidae; genus Doryteuthis; species Doryteuthis pealeii. The sequence goes on from CM042167.1 coordinate 12,840,568, forward strand.
GACTCTTTAAGACAATGAGAGATTGAGGTGACATTTGTAAATCAAACCATATGAACTCACAACAATTTTCCACTGTTTTAAAGTTATTTCAAAATACTTTTTGCTAAAAATCATAAGATATGCCTATTTATTATTTAATATGGAAGATTATTTTTCATTGTGTTTAGCAATTTATGTAGATAGATTTAATAAAGGATAGAAGTACTTAGTGTGACACATGCCTCCTTATTTTTATTTCATTTTATATTCTAATTGTTTCTTTTATCACTAAACTCATCTAGTTCATTATTTCCATAACAGTAAGGTAGAGCATTTATCAGAAAGAATAGTAAAAAGATAATCTCTCAATTAGACTCAAACTCACATTCCCTTTTAATTCAAGAAAGCCTAGTTATATCCATATCAGCTGCTTTATCAACTAAGCTATGACAGCATTTGGTAGTACAAAAATCTAAATTACACCTATAATTCATCCTCTACATTGTCTTAGATCTGTCAGAACCATGTTTATTGTTGTTGTTTTTACTATTTAGTCATCATATTTATGTGTTTATCTTACAATTCATTGTTTGTACAAAAGAGGAATTTAGCAAAATAGTATACAAATAAGAATGTTTACTTTCTGTTTATTCACAAAGGAAGAAGTTACATCTTTATGTGATTTAGTGATTAGATTGTTTGATGAGTGTCACATGACCTTCTAATAAATTGCCTGTTACATTTGATATATTTTGACATAGATACTTAATGGAGTTAATTTACCAGTAACAATGTATTTCAAAATAGTAAATTAAGTCCATTCATTTGCCAAATAGTCTACTTGACATTAGTGAAAGAAATTCTACTTGTTTAGAAAATATATCAAACATTTTTTGGTATCAAATGGAAGTAAAGAAATAATGTTGAAGATTAATAAGAATTAATATGATATTCTTTATAATTGTATGCATGGACATCTGCTGCCATTTTTTTTTTTGGGGGGGGTGATATATATGGAATGTATTTTACAAAACAACCCTGTAACATAATAAGAACTGAACTGTTGGAGATGCTGCACTTACAACCATTTGTAGTATAAGTATGACCGACTGAGTGATCCCTACCATCAGTAAAAAAGGTCTGATATAGGATGTTGCAACAGACGGGATTTTATTGGTGTGCAAGGAGGACAACCAAGCTGTTTGCCTCATTCCAACAGATGCCTATGACTTGCATATGTTAAGATTGCACAACCTTATACACATATATAATACATATTTCTTTTTTTATATTCATTATAAAATATTTCATTAGATGAAGATTAAATAATCCTGACTGTTATTCTTTAAATATATATTATTAACAACTAAATTTAATGTTTTAAATTTTTTATAGTAAATTATAAATAGGAGATGTATATAACATATATTATGTTTTGAGTATTTTTTTCATCTAATCTAAAAATGTGAATGCATTTGATTACAATAAAATGAATTAACAGGATTATAACTATTTTGCATAATATAACTGTTATCATTTAATGTATTCTTGTTAATCATTAGTTTCAATTTGTTCATTTACTAAATAGTTTGGAAATCCATTATTAATAAGTGTTTGTTTGATCTTTTTTAAGTCATTATAAAATTAAAAAATAAAATATCTAAATCCCCTACAGCTCTGGTGGCTTTTTTATACTATACTGCTGAGGCACCTTGGATTAGTGGTAATTGATATGGAAGCATCAAAATGATGTTTGACCCCAAAGTCATTGATCTGTTTTTAAAAGTCCTATAATTACCCCATTTGTCAATTTTCTTTAATCTTCCATTCTTTATTTTCATGTTTATTTCTCCATGCTTCAAAAATGTAGTACATTTATTTTTATATCCTTATCATCTGATACTTGAAGAATCTAATACTTGTGAATCCTCAGGGGTTTTTTTTTATTTATAGTAGTACCTTGACTTATAGTATACCTTGACTTACCAGTGCCAAAACTTACAAGTTTCCAAATTACAAGCTGTCATTTGGTTGATTTATGTTTTGTGTTGTGAGATAAAATTTAAGGTACAAGTTAACTTCAGATATATTTATGTTAATAAGTTCACTAAAAATATTTAAGTTTCTAAATTTATTACACTAAAGAAAAATATCATTTATAAAAATAAACATTAAAACATATTACAGCACATAATTCATTACATTCTATTTTATCATGTTTTTATACAATTCAGTGCGACTTTTCTTATTTAAAAGAGAAAACATTAAAACATTAGGGTTTTTTGGGGTGAGTGGGGCTGGAACAGATTAATGTTGTTTCAGTTTATTACAATGGAGAAAATTGTTTTGATATACGAGGAAATTGAGTTATGAGCAGAACAGCAGAACAAATTAAACTCATAAGTGAAGGTACCATGGTGTGTACATATATATATATATATATATATATATATATATATAATATATATATATATATAGTTCAAAGAATGCTGCACTTTATTAAAACTTTACAGCAATAAGTCTTTTTACATAAACTCTGAGATGGCATATACAAATCAAGCTTAGTTGATCTTTTAAAGAAAACCTATTCATATTCATATGTGTGCCGATAGAATCTAATTTCTTATTATTATTATTTGTATTATTAAACAGAAGATTCCTCTGCTTAACATTCACTTTTTGTCAGTCTAATGGCTGATGAGAAAACAATAGAGATTTGCAACTAAGACATTACATGTATAGAACACACACAAATAGCATTATTTACTTTCCAGTAATTTTAGCAAATATCATGGATGTTTCTTCTTTCAGTGAAAATATCTGGAAGTGGGAATAATGTATCATTTAAGAATTAGCATTTCTCTAATAATACTAATAATAAATATCAGGATTAATTCTTGTTTGAAACTTTATAAACAGATTTATTGGTTGTTCTCTTTCATTTGATTTTATAATTCCATTATACATTAAAACTTTTAAAATTTTCAGGAAGTTATAGAAAAGATGGATGAAGAAATTTTTAAAACAGGAAAAAAGTTCAGATCAGTTATAATATAAAATCTTTATTGATAAATAAAGGAAAGTTGTTAATATAAATTGTTAAGAAATATTTCTGGTCAAACTTTCTACTCTACTATAAAAAGAACTAGCTGAAGTACCTGTCTACACTAGGTCAAAGGTGAAGATTTGGATTTGCATACCAAAACACTAACACCTGTGACACTATTAAGGGTGGACATGGTCAGAAAAAATAAATGAATAAAAATAGAATGTGTCAACACCCAGGCATAGGTATATGGGTGGGTAGGTGCTTGTCCTTTTACAGACACAAAAAGATTGGGTCGTAAAGTTTAAGAGAATCGAACGGCCACCATGAAGTTAACCCAACTAAAGATAAAATCTTTAGGTATCTAAGTATTAAAAGCAGAAAGAAATGTTTTTTCTCATATACAAATTCTGCCCATCTTTAAATTTAATAATCTACTCGTTTTCTATGATAAAAGAATTTAGAGAAATGTTTAATCCTCAGCCTAAATAAAGAATATACATTTGTCTATGTGAAAGAGAAATGTCCCATCAATTTCATGAAGCAAAAAGACAATGGATTCCTGTGGTGGGGACAATGGAGACACAGGTACAAAACCCAAATAATATTGTATAAAGTTTCACCTGTTCTGAGCCTCATCCTCTCCAGATTGTACCAATTATGGTATGAAATATCTTGCCAGCCAAAATAAGAAGTACACTGCTGATAGGTTCATCCAGAAGAAATTCTACATGAATAAACCTGAAATCTGTTGATGAGGCAATAAAGCTGGTGAAAGAAGGATAATTACACCATCACAATCTGAAATAATGGAAAGGTGCTAGAGTCAATCAGTGTCACTGAACTTGTTATTTAGATCAAGAAGATAAACTTCAAATATAATGATCTTCCAATGCAGTGAGTTCTAGGGTTAGAGTAGAATATTGAACATGATTTCTTCTCCTTCAGGGTCAATTTTAGTGATAAACTAATCAACGGACATGGATCGCTTTTAATGGTGGCTTCTATATATGATCCATTGGGGTTCTTGGTTTTATTTATTCTATCAGGAAAGAAAGTGCTGCAAGAAGTGTGTAAGAATGGATCCAATTGGGATAAACCACTTTCTAATGAATTGAAGCGAATGTGGGAGAATTGGATGAATGATCTAAGAACTCTCAAAAGGATAACAAGATGCTTCAAACTGAAAAACTTTGTAAAGACTCTAAACATTAAACTGTATCATTTCTTGGATGCTAGCTGTCAAGCTTATGGTCAGTGTTCCTATCAACAGAATGATATAGGTAAAGATTAGGTACATTGCACCCTAATTATGAGTGAGGTAACAATGAAATTGGTCACTATTTTAAGGATAGAACTCACTGCAACTGTGGTCTCTCAATGTGAGTAATATAATGAAGGAAGAATTGGACATTAGGGTTGATAGAGATTATTTTTGGACGGACTCTAAAGTGTATATATATATATATATATATATATAATATTATATATATATATATATATATATATATTATATGGCAAAATCTAGCAAGCCTCCCTTATAACCATCAACAACAAAGGTTTCATATCTTTATAGCAAATTGTGTCCAGAAAATTCAAGAACACACCAACTCAGAACAATGGTATTATTTCAACACAGAAAAAGATCTTGTTGACCATGCTTTTTGAGCCCTAAAAATAGAAAAGCTTGTCAACTCATAAGATCCAAGTTTTTTTATGGGAAAAGATGCAACTTCCAATTAGAGTAACTTGTTAGTGGGTGACCCAGAAGTCAAGACAGTTCAAGTTTAGAAAACTAGGATTTTCAAACCTGTTGAGCTTACAGACTTGCTGTCATGATTCTCAAAATTGACCATAGCAGTGAATATAACTGCTAGAATCAAATGATTGGCTAAGAAAATTGGAGCCACAGAACATCTAAGCATAAAAGAAAGAAGTTACACTCACTTTCATTAGGTTTGCACAGCAAGAAACCTTCAATGTGGAGTTGCATCATATTCAAGGCAAAATCTAGCAAACCTCCCTTATAACCATCAACCAACTTATTCAAGATGACACGAGGGTGGGAGGGGGTAAAGCCTTAGCACCTCTCAATCTGAAACATCCAATCTTCTGAGAAATGGTAATGTCACAATTCTCATTCTCTCTCATAGTCAACAAAAAAAAACACAACACCAGAGAGTAGAAGACAGGCATGTAATGAACTAAGGTTAGTGGTTATTTGGTTCTTGGAGTACTAAAGTAAAACACAATGCAATCTATGTATGTAGGTTCTTAATTTATGTACACATACTCTCTATGATCCAGAAAGGAATGATTTATAGCCATAAACATACCTACTATTCCACAAATTCATAGTATAGACATTTTGTTTCTAAACTTTATCTAGCCCTAAAAAAATAAATTAAAGTAAAAATTCAATAATGAAAAAAATCAATAAAAATCTTCTTTTTTTTAAAGAAAACTCATTTCCTTTGTTGTTGGATTAAAAATCTTTCAGTACCTCCTCATATTAATGGCTACATGATAAACCTAATGCAATACATCAGAGTAGTTTGCACATAGCACAGTATGTGTGTGCACATATAACATGTATGTATCCATACACCCAAATATATAACTGTCAAGGAAAAAGAAATAAAAAGAGTTTTTACAAAGTAGAATTATTTTTTAAATTTTAATAATGAACAGATACAAAATCTCATCTATTTTATAAGAACAACCAGACTTAAATGTAGAGTGCTTTGATTTGAAATTAATGTTTTTTTCCCCTACTTTTTTGTGTGTTATTAATCAGATAAAAGATTATTGCAGATTTAAAGCTTAGAAACAGTCATTGAAAATTTAGGCAAGTCTTTTAAAGTTACCCTAGATTTTCATCTTTGGAAAACATCAAATCAATAATCAGAATTTGCTAAATAACCCAAAAAGAAAATGCACACAATTGGTAATCCAAAACATCTTATAGCAACAATTAAGAAGTGATTCAGTCAACTCTGGTGTTGTTAGTAAACGGCTGCTGCTGATGCTATTATTGTTGTTGATGATTATATATATATATATATATTATAATATATATATTAACCCTTCCACATGAGCAGGATGTGATACAAGGTCATTTTTTAAGCAGAGTTTAACAGGTTTGAATTTAGAGTTTTCCTTCTCCTAGACCAGTCACCATACCAAGGTTAAAGAACCCAGTCTGCCTTAGTATTTACAGATAGCTGGAGGGAGAATTAGTTTTCCCAAAGATATTAGCTCTATGTGAAGAGCAAACAGCTTTGTCCATTTTGTATGATGATAACTATTATACCATGCAAACACACACACACACACACACATATATATTATAGATAGATAGAGAGATAGATAATATGGGTGCTATATTTATAAGTAAAAAATGCTCAATATCATTGATAGAGCATTTATATCCGAGTTAAGGAAGTATGGTTTTAAAAATCCCACAATCCATATGGCATAGGTTATCCAATCTCATCAAACAAAGCCATCTTCAACAATGCAAAAGAAGCATACAAGATAGCATTAAAAAATAGTGAATTTTCTGAAAATCTAACCTACACCCCTAATAAAACAAAAAAAACAAACAAAAACAAATAGATCCAGAAGAATAATCTGGTTTAACCAACCATATAACAAGAATGTTAAAACAAGTGTAGGAAAAATATTCATAAAACTAATAGACAAACACTTCCCTAAATCAAACACAACATATTCAACAGAAACTCAGCTACAGCTGCACAGAAAACATGCTACAAATAATAAAAAAGCACAACAATAGAATATATAACATATCACAAATAACAAATAAACCAACATATAATTGCAAAAACAAATATGAGTGTCCTTTAAACAGTGTAGTATACCAAGCCACAGTACGACCAAAACAAAACACTGAAAAATTATACATAGGTGTAACTGAAGACACCAGGAAACAAAGAAGCTATGCCCACAAGACATCATTCAACAATATAAAAAAAATATGAATACAGCACTATGCTATCAAAATATATCTGAGAAACCAAAAACTTGAACCAAAACACACCGGAAATAACCTAGAAAATAAGTAAAACAGCACCAGGATACAACAACCTATTCCAAAAATACAAGCTTTGCCCAGAAGAAAAAATAGCAATAATAACATTCCTCGAGAAGAACAAACTACTCAACAAAAGATCAGAACTTATATAAAAATGTAGACATGAAAATAGATACTAAGTAAAATGCAAAAGCAAAAAGTAAAACGCAAAAGCAAAATGCAAACCGTAAACTGAAAAAAAAAATTCATCAGATAACACATCTCCTCGGAAACAACAAGTAACAAAAAAAGTAAAGTATGATTGACCTCCTAACAAGAAAAAGCAAAGTCAATGAAGCACCCAATAAATATGTTAGCAAAGGGCAATTAAACCACAAGGCAATGCAATTCATCACCATTATGAACAGTAGATAATGGAGCACTAATTAAATAACTGTATATCCGGCTACACTTCTTGCTACACATAGCAACTGACCAATCAAAATCCATCACCTCCTCCACAACCCCTCTTTAAAGGACCAAACCACTGAATCAATGTATTACTTGGTTCAAAAATCGCATAGGCTAGAAATTGTCAGTAAGCAGATACAGTTGACTCCATGTCCACACTACCTTAACTTTATATATATATATATATATATATATATAAGGATATCTACTGAGTCAGACGAACCTACTGTTAGTTTCGCATAAAGCTCTTCAGGGCTAAAATCTGAGTCAGATTTTAGCCCTGAAGAGCTTTATGCGAAACTAACAGTAGGTTCGTCTGACTCAGTAGATATCCTTATTACTTGGCTCTACTTAGGTATCGAGCACTTTTTACAAATTAGCTTCTCCTAGCGGTTATATGAATATATATATATCTTATATACATATATATGCATATAAATTGTTTTTTTCTTTTGGCCAAATACTATACCAATAGATTATTTTTTGTTGGTACGAATATCTTGGTCTTTTCTTTTTTTCAAAAATTTTTTTCTTCCTGGTTGATGTTTGGTAGTATATTTTACAATCAAACTCTCTGCCGGGTTTTTTCTCTCCGCAAGGATCTACCAACACGCTTGGTATATTATATATAATATATATATATATATATATGAAAAATGAATGGAAGTGAATCCGACAGTGTGAAATAAATATTTAGAAAAAACAAACACATGATGTAAAATTCGCTGACAGAATTCTGTTTTGACCCTTTATTGAAGTGGTCTTCATCAAGAGTGAGTTGTGTATGATAGAGAGAACGGTGGAAACGGACCGTTATGAGACGAAAGTGGTGCAGATGAAACGTTCAATATTATAGCCGGATTTTTTTTTTTTTAAATTTAAAATTTTTTTTTTAAATTTAAAATTTTTTTTAAATTTAGAAAATGCGTATTCTGTTATGAAAATAAAATAAAATAAATTTTATTTTATTTTATTAAAATCAGAAGCATTATAGTCCACAAAGAAAACTCAAAAGAGTTTGATGTAAATGTGTATAAAAATGTAAAAGAAAGTATCAAAAAGTTCAAAAAAAATTTTAAATTTAAAAAAAAAAAATTCTAGTGTCTAGGCACACTGAAAATACGTGAAACGTTAAAACATGGTGTCTGTGGATGACTTATTATATGCTCCCCAAAATGCGGTAGAGCTCTCTAGGGGTGACTTAAATTAACTTTCACCACCAGCATGAAGCAATTATCATCTGTTGTTTACAGACTAGATCTCTCTGGTGATAGTAAAATATATAAACAAATGTAAGTATTTAATAGTTTAAACACAGCCCCTTAACGGCAGCTGTCAAGAGATTAACGAATTGGGCTGAGGAAAAGTTAGTCGGGTTTCACTCCTGGTCAGAGGTAGTTGCTGTGTCTAGCCACACTGACGAGACATGAAACGTTGAAAAAAGGAGTCTGTGGATGACACACATATATATATATATTAGTCTTCTATATTTAGTAAGCTTCCACTATCAAATAGAGTGGGTGGTTTGGCAATTTTTGATTTTGGTATCAATTTCGGCGGGGGGGTCTTGATAGCGCAGTTTCCAGTTTGGTTTCAGTTTTTAATTTTATTTTTTTCTAAAAAGTCATTCATTCTCTTGTGTAATGATGATTAGTAAGTATGTGCAATTTTACTCAAGGGAGGTAATAAATTTTTTTAAATTTTTAAATTTAAAAGTTACCAATTGTCCAATTTTAATGAAATTTTCAGCACTTTATTCAGTTAACCAGTGTTGGTTAGGGATATGATCCATCCAGTCTTCAATAAGGAGTCATTAACCATGGTGAAATTTGACTTGGAAGATAACATTATGAATTAAGTTATTTAAATATTTCTAATTAGGTTTATAGGTAGTTTATCAAGCTGAAGATGTAATATAATTGCAGAGCATTATTGTTTAGTTAGGACTAGCAGACCAAAAAGCAAACATTTCAATAAATCTCTTAAGTGTTATTCACTTTCAATTTTTAAAAAATTCTCTGCAAAACTCAGTAAAATTTTTCACTTAACTTCATAAGATAACATAAAAATAGAATTGGTAAATATTTTTTCTATCATGTGGATTCATCATTTATAATAACAATTACCATTTGGTGTAAATTCTAAAATGACAACAAAGATTGTAAAATAACCAGCTAGCTATGATCGAAGACTTCACATCTTACCAAGCATACTACAGCTAAGTTAGTTTTATGTAATATAAAAAAGTAATATAAAAGTCACTGAATTTCATGTGGTCGTCAATTAAATGTGAAATAATAATAACATCATAACTAATAGAAATTAATGTTATTAGAGACATCCACCTGAAGACATGTTGTTTCGAATATTCAAACAAATGCCTTTACAAGAGTAAAGGATTTTATTCAATCCAGAATATTGATTACATTTTTTCTTTAGTTTTTTCCTTACATAAAATAGAGAAATGCTTTTTCTGGATTAAAAAATATTCAACAAAAGCATTCTTAAGAAAAAACTTCAATTGTTTCTTCTAGAATGAAAACAGTAGTTTTAAAAGATGTAACAATCACGTTGGATTCAATAAAATGATCCTATCAACCTAAGCGGCAAAAAGTGGTTTAAAAAAATAAAGGGAAAAAAATAAAGAAAGAACATTAAATCTATTTTAAGGTAAAATCCAAACCAAGATGTTTCGACATTTAAATTCACTTTTTTAAGCAGCAGAAAGAGAGATATCACCATCTATCTAAGCCTTTACTTACAGATCAATTCTAGAAAAGACATCACATTATAATTGCTTTTAAAAGTGTTTTAGGGAGTTGAATATCTTTTAGAAGTGAAATCCTATTCAATTATTGAATAAAAAAATCAAATGTGGTTTAGCCCATGTGAGAAGTTGTAATATATATTCAACAACAACATAATATTTGACATAAGCCCTGTTCAATGCACCATTTCCCATCAGATCAACAAAGTTAAGCACTGATGAGTTTATTCAGTGCTTAGATGGGTGACCACTTAATAATAGCAGGTACTATAAATAACCTGAACCTGTGTGCCAGACTAAGCAAAACTTAGTAAATAATAATATAATATTCTATTAAACACATGATAAAACAAATGAATAAAGGGTTCCAAAAGTTTATGGATCTCAAATATCTGAAGCAAACCACTTTGAGTACCAAGCAAACCTCAGCCTGTGAAGATAAACTGAAACTAGTTCAATAAATGAACAAGTAGAAATTATCAGGAAAATATCAAGGCAGAAAAAGCACAGAGAGAATATTTTATATGAAAGGACCCTAATATCACATGTTCTCCTAACATCACATGGACGCACAAAGATGATATGAGTTAAGTCAGGTTAAGATTGAATTCTTCTTAATCCAACCTTCATTTTTATATTTTATTTTTATCTTTTTTTCTTCTCTATTGTTTTTTGTTTTAACTTTACATTTCTATGTTTGTTCTCTGTGTCTATCTTGTTGCATGTGATAATTCCTCCTCTGAACAAATACCAGCTTTTTATTTTTTTTTAACCTTGCGTTTGTGCTATTGTTGCAATATTTTCAATTCCGAGAATACGTAACAATATATATATATATATATATATATATATATATATATATATATATATATATATATATATATATATATGTTTTAAAATAAACTGTAAGGAAACTTTTGTATGCATATATATATATATATATATATATATATATATATATATATGTATGCATACAAAAGTTTCCTAACAGTTTATTGATTGGTCATAAAGATGTTAAAAATGTACCATCATATATCTTCTGCATCTTGATAAATTAGGAAGGAGATATTTTACATGGGTGCAACCTGTTGAGGTCTGGACAGCCAGAATCCAGATGTCAATGCTACCTATTTTCCTAACCCTTCTGTGCAAGATGTGACACAAAGTCAATTGTTAAACAGAGTACAGTTGGTTTGAATTCAGAATTGTCCTTCTCCTAGACCAGCTGCCTAACCAAGGCTAAAGAAATCCATCTGCCCTATTATTTACCTATAGCTGAGGGAGAGAACATGCTTTTCCAAAGGGCATTAGTGTAAAGTAAAATGTATACAGCTTTGTGCAGGATTTGAACTTGGATTGCTGATCTTATTTCCTATGATGATAACCATTACACTTCCATATATATTGTTATATTTGTGTATATTAATACAAAAGAGAAGAGAGAGAGAGAGAGAGAGAGAGAGAGAGAAGAAAAAAATTATTCTGGTGAAGACTGTTCACTGTTTCACTCACCATTCAGAATGATAAACAAGGGTTAACAGAAAACATTCTATAAAAACAATTTATATTGTTGAAAAGTCTGTTCGGTTAGTTGTTAAGGTTGAACAAAAGATAATAGCAAAAAAAAAAATAAGGGGGGAGTTTAGTGTTAGAACATAGACTTGTATTTAATGTGGGGTAGTGGGGGGTAAAGGAATGTCAGCTTTGAAGTGTGGATCATAGCAATTCTTTGATGACATATTTGTGGAGTGGTCAAGCGTTCTTCATTGAGCTCATTGCAGTTGGGGGTTGTGGAGAGTAAAGTCTAAGGGTACAGAGAGTGGGAGGTATCAAGTAGGAAATGCTGGATAACATATCTATTATTAAATGTTATTCTATTTTCTCTTTCTTTTAGCTTTTTAGAAAAAATGGATCATGGATATATATTATTTTCTATTTTCCCCTTGACTGACCAACAAATCAACAACAATAAATAAATAAAGAGATATGAGCTTTTATACATTGGATTTTAAGATTTTCCTCAATATTTCATTGACATGACTAATTTCAGCCACAAAATGTAGAGTTGGCATTATATTTGGGATTGAATTGTACTTGTGCAAGATAAGACTTTTGAATGAGGCTGAAAATTGTGTTATAACTTATATCAGCCCTTAATGGTTAATATATGAACATTCAGGTAGATATTATGATTAACATAGTTTACTTTGGGATTAATTATTATAACTGAAAATTTATTTATATGAAATTTAACTTAAAAATATGGTCATCAAGAAATGAAATTGAGCTTCTTTTTTTTTTTCTAATTTCTATCAAAACTTTCTGAACATTTATGTATTGATTGTCAGAGATAAGGACAAAGTCTAAGGTGAGAGATAAAGGTATAGAGAGTATCAGGTGGGAAAATGTCTAAAGTGTTATTTGCCCCTCTTTAATTTTACCTTTTTTAAAAATACACTATGGATATATAAATCCTTCTCCCATTTCTATGACAAACCAATGATAAGCCAACAACAAAACAGCAAACAAATAAAGTGACTTGCATTTTTATAAAAATGTGGCTTAAAATCTGCTTTGATGTTTAATTAGTTTTAAAAAATATATAAATGATTACAGCTGTAATTGGGGGGGGGAGTCGCATTATATAAGAAGATTTATATATTACTGATTTTTGCTACAAAAATTGAAAGTTATATTCAAGATTAGATTTTATAAATTTTATGACATTTCTAAAATTCTGACAAAAAATTACAACTGGCATCAAATGTGCATTAAAAAAAAGTTTATTTTCTGAAACTGAATAATCCTCAATCTGGTCAGTGATGTTTTGGTTTATAAAATCCCGAAAAGACAGTGAAACATTCCTTTAGCTTTTCTTTCTTTTGAATCTTAACACAATCTCTACTCCATTTGTGCAAAAATTGCAGTCAGAAAAAAAAACCTGTCCTTTTTTTTTGGTAATCCACTTTTTATGAACTTACAGAAGGAGCTGCATGCATCACAAATTCTTCTTGCAGGATTTACCTTGAGCACAAGACCTGTTTCTTATAACTTGTAACTTTAGGAGAAGCCATGCTTCCTCTCCCAGACATCTTGCATGCAAGACACATGCACAACCACTTCGCTCCATGAAGTAAGTTGTTTCTCCTATTGTTACAAAATGCAAATGGAATTCTTGAAGGTAAAGAAAGTTTGAAAACAGCATAATATTAAACTAGTCAAAGACTTCTGTCTCATAATAACTCTTATATTTACATATATATTTAATACACTAAATGTCACATTTATCAAGGAACAGAGACAATATTATTTTTTGAAAAAAGAAAGTCATTTTTAATATATTAATAATATATTTCAATTGATTTAAAACTGATTTGACACCAGCTGAGTAGAAGAGAATATTGGGTTTTGGAATAAAAATGAATATAATGCAATCATTTTTATATATGTTGATTATTTCTGATTCTCTCAAAGTTGAAACATATATGAATGGCATATTAAGGTCACATCACTCCCTCATATATCTTTGCTATAAATCTGGTACCATTTTTTTTGTGACATTCAAAATGATTTTGATTTAAATCTAATCTATTTTTGATGAAAATAGTTGACTGGTTTTATATTGAAAAAGCAGGTTTTGTCTTTTTTTAAAACTTTTCATGATATTTTTATTATGCAGTTATTAGATAAGATTAAATAACTGCAATGAAGAGATTTCATTAAAAATACAAAACAATTTAAAGGCTGAGATCAATTCAAACATTGAAAACTATTTAATTTCTGATATACACAAAGAAGGGTAGGAAAATGTTCTCAGCCCAATTAAAAAAAATAATTACTTCTTTTTTTTCTTTTTTTTTTGAAGAGTTAAAGAAACTTTAAAAACAATGTGTTAATTAAACTGAATATGTGGAATAGAATGTAGATTTCATGACTTTAGGTAATTCTCTTTTTGGTGAAGATCTTTTCAACACACCCACATATCACCAGCATAAACCTGTTCTCACAACAAAGTAATAAGAAATTCTATTGTTATGGTAACGTGCAGCATTACTGGACTAAACAAAAGAAATAAAGCGTGGGAAGAAAAGTGAAAAAAAAGTGAAGAGAGAATAAGTCAGAAGGAAAGAGAAATTGAAAAAGAGGGAAAGAACACAATGTTTATAGAGAGGAGAGTGAAGACTGGAGTATAAAAAGAGAAGAGAGAAAAAAAGAAAAGAAAGGGAAACAACAATAGAGTGAGAGAGAGAGAGAGAGCGGGGGGAGAAAGAGAGAAAGAGAAATAAATCTACACATAATTACAGGAACTATGCTAATAAAAAATTTTTAAAAACTTAATAAGAAAAAAAAAAAAGCAGTTGTTACCTGAGTTATTAACATATTCCAATTTGCCAATAAATAAAAATACACAAACTGATAAATGTAGACAAATTTGAAATAAATAAAAAAGTTAAAATGTGCACTTCTAAATATTTTGACAACTTGATATTTTTCTCCAATTAAATTTTTTTGTCTTGTTTATATATTTTTGCAATAACTTGTTTACATGCCTTTCATAGGTAACCATTAATCTGAATGAGATCTTTTTCTCTATAATTAGCATTTCATATTTATATCTTTTGAAACATGATTGGGATGAGTGCAAAGCAGACCTGCACCCCCACCCCACCACCACCACACACACACATTATTCTTATTATAATTCACCAAATGTCCATCTGTCTGTACAGAACTTGGATATTTTTAGACCAATTTCAACTTTCAGGAATTGTTAAAGTTATGCTGAGAAATATCTTAAAATATACTACATCAGCTCAGACTGTTTTTAATTAAGACCTTTCTTAATGTTTCCCTTGTTGTAAAAGGGTGTCCATTTCACAACATTTACCCACTCTCTTGGTAATCACTATGAGAGGCAGATGGCTCTATTTTTCCTATATGAACTTTGACCCCTAAGTATATCAAGCCCCTAAGTAGCAATTACTTTCATCTGGCCTTTTAAAAAAATTAAAAAAAGAATTAGAATCCCAATTTTAAAAATAGATTTAGGTTAATACTACTCCACAAAATCTGGAAAATGATAAGATTAAATATTCATTTAAAATATCTATTAATTTTTCTAAGGTCATCTCCAAATGAATCTAAAATTTGCTTCCATGGTCAGTGTAAACAAAATGATTTATAAATTATTTCAGTCTTGTTTTGCTTTGAAAAAAAATACAATAAATATTTTGAAATTTTAATACAATAAAACAATTATATAGAAAACGTAGGTTGAAAAAATATATTAGAGAACTGGTTTCTAGCAAATGAAATATTCACAAAAATCCATGAGAAAATTTTCAAATGTATTTTCACAGTTCCTTTCATCTTTCCTTTAGAAGTTAGATCACAAGTGAGTTGCTTTGAATAATTTTCTTTAAACAGGTTTTTATCTTAAGGCATAGAATCAGTCTCTTAGTTTATATAGGGTGTGGCAAATTGAACGTTTTTATAATTTCACTTGTGATTCCATTTAAAAAGAGAAAAAAATCTTGTTGATTTCTTTAATAAACAAGGATAAATGATGTGTTTATTATTCATAAAAGCATAGATCATTTTAAAGAGATGAATGATGTCAAGTTATAATTACTTTATTGTTTTAATATCTGACACTTACATTCACTCTTTGACTCTATCATGAACAATTTCATTTTATAGCAGAGAATGTTTTATTTTCTTTGTTTTTATTTTCCAGTTTCCATTTGTAATGTCTCAGTCATATGACATTTGTAATGTCTCAGTCATATGACATTTGTAATGTCTCAGTCATATGACAAATGCCTCCAAGGACTTGACCACTTGAATAGTTGTTGGACATATTGCTAGTACCTTGTACGAGCCTTGAACACAATAAAGAATTATGACAAAAAGTACTGAAACTGAATCTTTAAATTTTTTAATTTTAGAATTTTAAATTTAAATAAAGTTACATGCACAGCTGATCAATTTATATAATAAAGTAATGATGTCACAACATTTGCTAATTCTTGATACTTTTTGTTTTATTAATAACCTTAATATTTTTACAATATTTTAACTGCTGGAATATGTGTGTGGAAATATAAATTCACCTTGAAGAAAATTAATGTTTCATTCATTGTTCATTTCTGTTTTAGTAAATACAGCTTCAGTTTCAATACTTTTCAACACATTTTGTATAATTATTACATGTGTAGAATATGAATGCAAATACAGAGTAAGACAATACCAATTTGTCTGAATTTTTTAGCTGAGGTTTGGTAATATTTATTATTTTGATTTTTCATACTCATGTTGTCCTCATGTTTATTGAGAAATTCAGATAGACAATGTTTTGGCCAATGTACTCTCCTGACTTCTTCAGGTGTTTCTTTTAATCTATTGGAGTAGATTGTTCTCATTCCATTACAAGTGTTAAGACTTTGTTTGTTGTAATGATTCAACTTGAGGAAACAGTTTGAATAATTTGACTGTTGTGCAAACAAAGCATTGAAAAATTAATGATGATCTCATTTAAATAATGACATCATAGTTTTTTGCAGGCCTATCAATTTGAGATGTGTCACAATCATTAAAAAAAAAAAAAGATCATATCGTTTATTGATATTGCATGATATCCAATGGCATAAGTTATTCTTCAATATTTTAATTTTTAAATATAAGATAAGGTGGAATACTCCAACAAATTGGCTGACATAATTGGAAACAATGGCTAATGCAAGGTAAAAAAGAATCCAAACTTGATGATGGAAAAGAAGTTGTCACAGATTCTTAGTAAGAATAAAGATCTCATAGCACAAAAGAAATACAGACAGCTAACTCAACATTATAGCAAACTATCACACATATATGGCCTTCCTAAGATTCATAAGGATGGTATTCCTAATGGAATTGTCAACTGCCAAAATTTAGCATGTCAACCATTGAGCTGTTTCCTTATTGAATATAGTCACCTCGTTAACCAGTAAGTCCTCATCATACATCAAGAACTCCACCCTCTTCATGAAAAAAATCAGTAATGCTCCCATTCATTGCAACCCCATAATGTATCTAGATATAGTAAGTCTATTCACTAAGGTACCCACCAATGAGACTCTAACAGTGGTACGAGATAAGTTAGCTGCAGATCTCTCCCTGGAAGAACGCACCTGTATCCCAATAGATCTGATAAAAATGTTGACTTTCTGTGTGGAAACAACCTATTGTGGGATGGAGTCTAATATATGCTGACAAGAAGAGTGCTTGACAATGGGATTACCATTGTCCTCAATATTGGCCAATGTATGACCGGTTTAGCTCAGTTGGTAGAGTGTCCGCCTCGGAACAACAAGTTTCTGGGTTCGATATCGGCACTCGCCCATTCAGTGTATAAGTAGTACAGTTTCTGTGCAGTAAAGTGGGGAGCTGACGGTAGGTGTGGCGCTCCACCTCAGACACATAAAATTATCTCTCTGGTCTAGCACTAGGGGCTATACTCCCTCACCATCTGGCTGATACCAACAATAGGCCACTGCACCTATACATGAATACTTCAAAGAAATGGCATCAGGATCTACATCACTAGAGCCATCAATATGGCTTAGAAACATGAATGACACATTCATTCCCTGACCCATCAAGAAGATGTTCAAGCACTAATAGATCATGTGAACTCAATCCATTCATCTAGACAATGGAGAAAGAACAAGACAACAAATTGTCCTTCCTTGAACGTGTTAATAACTCACACAGAGCAAGGATTCAGTTTATTTGTGAATCGAAAGCCAACCTTTACCTGACTGTACCTCAACTTCACCATCCATATAATGTAAAGAAAGGAATCTTCTGTTGTCTAAAACACTGAGCAAAAACTATCAGTAATAACAAATGTTTATTGAGAAGAAATGGACAGATCAAAACAAATATCCAAAGTGCATAACATCAGCTCCAAGAAATCTAGATTGCAAGACAAAGGACAATCCCAGAAAAAAACTTACCCCTGTCTTTCTGCCCTATGTCAAAGGCTTAACTGAAAAGATTAAAAACATATGTAGTTCATATGATATGAGGAAAACATTGAGGAGTGACTCTTTGAAAAGATCTCCTCTGAGTCCAACCCTTAACTGAATACAATATAATCAAGGATTATTTATATTCCATCTTGGCAAAGGTAAGACATACCATCCACTGAAAGTAAGACTAGAGAAACATCAAAAAGTAGAGGTATGAGGAGAAAAATGTTGAGTATGGCTGACTATATATGGAAGGAAAAGGGAAACTATCTGCCTTTGTGGGATGAAGTTGAGAATATAGATAGGAAAGAACATTGGCAAAGATGTCTCAAAGAAGCAGTGTATATGTTGGGCTATAGTGACCTCTTTAGTAGACCAAGTATAAAGATGAAAACAATATGGAAACCTATAATTGAAAAGGCTAGATTAAATCTTTTTTTTTTTTAGTAAATTACTTTAGACATTAAAATATCAACGAATAACTGATGCCATTGGATTTTACACTTCAAATTATACAAGAAACACCAATAAATAATATGATCTTTGTTTTTTTAATGATTGTGATGCTTCTCAAATTAATAGGCATGCAAAAACAATGATGTCATTGTTTAAATGAGATCATCATAAATTCTTCAACGCTTTGTTCACACAACAGTCAAATTTATTCAAAATGATTTCCTAATTTGAATCATTACTCGGATAAACAAAATCATAACACTAGTAATGGAATGAGAACAAGAAACACATGGAGAGGGTTGGAGGGTGCATCAGCCGAAACATTGTGTGTTTGTGTGTACTTTCCAATAAAGTTGAGGACAAAAAAATCAAAATAATACATAAGACAATATAAATATGAAATATATCAAATGATAATTATTGACCAACATTGAACTGTATCTGTATTTCAAGATGTAACAGTAGTAAAAAGTTGAAAGTCCATTCCAAAAGGTTAATATTACTAGAATTTGCTGAAAGAAAAATTAAAGCTAAAATCAAAGCCAAATTCTTCTACCTTAGAATATTCATGATAGTTAAGTAGAATGAATAAACATTTTCTTAATTTTTTTCAGACAATCAAATCTGATCTCCTCAGACATCTTCTTTAATCTCATATGATTAAACATGAATCATTTTTGTTAACTTGATTTAACTTACTAAAATTTTAGTTCTATGAATATCTATAAATTTTCAAGTTATAGAGCAATTCTCAAAATTGTTATACACTGATGAAATCAGACTAATATCCTCATACTGATTGTTGTTATTGTCATATATTGAGAAAATCAGGATAAGGAAGACACTGTTTGGTTCATGGCTTTATTGAGACATGTATATTATCAAATATACATGTGTTTTCTGACCGTAGATATATGAGAAAATAAGATAGTGAATTATATTTGTTTCTTGATGTGATATTACTGAAGAGTTCTGGTGCAAGGGAGATTAACTTATTTCTAACTATTACAGTTATAGTCCAAACATTCATATGGATTTTATGCACTACCTAACCCAAGGATTGATCTCATGACTGATAATTCCATCCACTAGGACGACAATGGTTCCCAACCTTTTTCTATTCTGACACCCTTAAAAGAGTTTTGCTCTGACCTCGCACCCCTACAATTTATGCTTTTGTTCAAAAATATAGAATGTGAATCCATACTACAGTTTTATTGAAAGATTATATATATTTTATTGATAATAATTCAATATTTAATGATAATAATCTGAAATAAGGAAACGAAAATATAAATAATATTAATTACAAAAGAAAATTTTTTAATCTAAATTTGAACGGATGCTTCACCCCCCCCCCCGGAATGATGCTCACACTCCCAGGGGGTGTGAGCATCCCTAGTCGGGAAACCCTGCACTAGAGCATCCCTAGTCGGGAAACCCTGCACTAGAGCATCCCTAGTCGGGAAACCCTGCACTAGAGCATATATTTTGGTTTAGGGAAAGAGACAAGTGACATCATTGTATAAAGTGTTATATCTCTCTGCTTTCATCTTTGTTAGTTCTTATAAATCAAGAACACAGAAACATATTCTTTTTGGTGTGCACATAACTTTCTTTCTCTGATTCCATCTTCAATACGTGCAAGCAATGAGAACAGCACAGAATGCAAATATGCATCTGCTGTCCACTATGGCTGCTTGTTTGATTCTTAATAATTCTAACTACTTTCCCATAGATTGGCCTGGTCACCTGATATTCTTCAACCAATCAGAGCCATGTTCCAAGAAGACCTAAACATTATGACTAATAACAATCAAGATAAAGACACTAGTTTGTGTATATCAATAATTCCTCATTTTAAAATTTCAACCAATTCTTAAAAGTTAGCCACATTTCCCAGTACAAAATTACTTATTCCATGCACTTGTTAATTTAGTTTTCTTTTTTCTTTCTTCACAAGATATTCTACTTATGACTTGCAATGGTTGACACATAAAACCTAAAAAATAATAAACAATATCCAGAACAGCCATTTTTGAATCCACCCACTCACAGTCTGGCACCCAGCTTAATAACCATCAATAATTCAAAATGAAACACATTAATGGTTACTCCTGAATACCCACAGTCCTAATATTCATGCCATCAAAACTACTGCCTACTCCCCACCATTTGCAACTATGTGGGTGTGTGGTTGCAAGAGAGGTCTCAGAGTTCATGATATAGGGATCAGATGGTCATGTTGAGGTTTTCCAGAAGAGATCCCCTACATATCAATCCCCTTGACCAAAGGGACATCACTCCTTCTAGTCCCTTAATCAACCCTTTAATTGTTCTACAACAACCCCCAATAGATAATGTCAGAAACATTAAGTAAATCAACAATCCTATATTTAAGCTGTTCTGTTACTACTATCAACAGGTCTATCAAAACAAACATAAAAGTCATGGTTGTTGAGCACTGACTGATAAAAAACATGTTTCTTCTTGTTTTTAGAAGCATTCAACCAAAAACAATGCTTATTGTTATTACTGTTTGAAACTTTTAATAATCTTTTTTCACTAATAAAACTTACATTATAAAATAATTACATTAAGAATGAGGATCTAATAGTTCTAAAGATTTGTAGTTCAAAGTTGAGTACTGAGCAAAAAGGTCAGCAGTAACAAATATTAAAAACTGTAATAAATTAAATGTAGCTGTTTCATAAATTTTAATGTTCATAAACAATTAAGATAATATTTTATACATTTTCCATGTGCAGAACAATAAGACTTGCACAGTTTTTTTAAAAATCAAATACAGAGATATATTCAATCACCAATACTGTAATAGAAGCATATGAATTTAAAATAAAAAAGAAACACAAAAATTAAATCTATTGGTACAAATTTTAATAAATAGAACCTTTGCTCCTTACTATGTCAACATCCATGTGAACCCTTATATAAGGACATGGAGTAAACAATGTTGGTGCCCTCTTAGATGAACTGTGAATAAAGTGTTATTCTCCTGTATATTTAAAGGGTTAATTTCTCTTTAGAACAGTATGCTTCTTCATTTTATATGATCAGCAAACTTCAAAGAAACTTAACCATTGACATAATTTCTTTGAATTACTAAAATTTTACTAGTAAATTATTCTTACCAGATTTTTCTTTCATATTTAGTGTGGATATGATGGGGAAGGAAAACTGACTAGAATTTTAAGCTTTTCTTTCTTCATATTTCAGGATTTAATATTCATTTATCCTTATGATAATTCAAGAAATTGTTTTTTTGCTTTTTTACCAATAATTAGCTTTTTACTTGAATGAACACTTTACATCATGGAACCAATGATAATTTGATTTTTATATCTTTTTTGTTGTTTTGATGTCATTTCAGATATATATCTACTAGTTGAAGTACTCATGTACCCTGGGTAAGATTTCATGACTTAAATTGAAGCTGGTAATTTTACTATTTTTGTTGTCAATGGAAAATTTACACTGAACAATAATTGAAAAATATAAATACACATAATAGAAAAGAGATTTAGAATTTTTTTGTTTTTTATGAAGGTAATATTGTTCTGTAAAAATTTCAAATTTTATAGAAAAATATTTTTTAATTTAACAGAACATTTTTGTTTTTGTCCAGGTTGTTAGTTCTAACTAATCAATAATGCTATGTAATTATTTAACAGTTCCAACTTGTTAGTCCTAACTAAGCAATAATGCAATTATTTTACATCTCCAGATTGAAGAATTTCCTATAAATCTAATTAGTAATGTTTCATTAAATGTGTAAGACAATCTAATAATTGTTTTCTTTTGAAGTTTGAAAATTGAAATTCTTTATGATTTGTCGTTTTTTGTACTTACTTGACTTCTTACTGATTATTATTCATTATTAGAGAGCATAGCATATTGTACTATAGTAATCCATGTTAGAATCCCTTTCACAATAAGCCCCTCCCCTCTTTTATAGATGAAGAAGAAAAAGATGTTATGCATAGCAAATGTGTTATCTCTATTTCAAATCATTTGGCAATCTATACAGAAAAGACAAACAAACTCTTGTCAATTATTAATTTAGATCCTATTATTCTGTTTAGCACAAGTTTGAGATTATGTCATCCTGTTTACATTTTGTATCCTTATTACTTATCTTCTGTGTATTTTGTTAAATGAATTCCCTCACCCTCCACAAAAAAGATATGCAAACTAAAATTCAGACTCTGCATCATTTTCTACAACAGAATATTAGAAATAACAATGATATTTCAAATTAGAAATAATATAACACTTTCATTAAAGACACAGCAGATGACATTTGGCTGCAACAGATTTTTCACAGTAAAAGATTAAAAGAATTTTCTATTCAATAAATGGCCATAAATTATTAAAATTTTGATAACTAAATAAGAATAATACTTGTAATGTAATATAGCTGTAAACCATTTTCCACATATTGGTATAATCTAAAAGTCTACATTATAATTATTACAAAGGAGAAAGAGTATCATTAAAAACTCTTAGAGGATTGCATTCCTATTAATACTTTTAAGAAATGAGTCAGTTTATAAAAATCAGTTCTTTTTCATATTTCAGTTTTATTCAGAAATTGTATAAGTAGAATATATTTGAATTGTCAATTCTTTATGCATAATTCAGGTGAATAAAGATTTCAACATTATTTGGTTTTCTTTGGTTAGTAAAGGGAGTTTTAGAGAAACCCCTCCCTACTACATATATAATTTAAATTTTTCTGAGTGCTTGGTGTGTCTAGCATTCTGGAATGAATTGGTCTGGTTGGTATATGGCAACCATTTTTTTAAATGTAAAAACAAGTTTCTTTTTTTCACAGATTATATACTTGTTGAAGGATGAAGAATGGATGAGCTAAACAAGAATACAAAGAAGAATTTCAATTGTCTAAACAATTTCTTGTATATTTATTTACAATTCTTCTGATATATTTTTCTGGTAAAATAAAATCTGACTTTTGCTGCAAACATAACTATAAACCATTGACTTTTTGTGTTGTTGTTTATGCAGTGGTTGTAACTATCTAATAGTTGGCTGACATAGATGTTTGGTTGGATATTGGCCAACAAATTCTTATAAAGATTTGTAAATGATGAATACAAACAACATTAAAACTGTTAATGATAACAACCCACCACTTGCGTTTTCTGACAATTTTTTCAAAGGATTTCTAGATGAATTTTTCCAAACATCACGTCATGGAAAAATGATGAAACCTTTTTAATAACTTTTAATTTCTGCAGTTAAATTTGATCAATTGAGGAAGAAGCAGGATAACTCAGTGGTGGCTGTAAGAAAATGTCTGCGACCATATCACCTTAACATCTGACTGCCTAACTCCACAGACTTAAATAACAATGATTATTATATGTGGAGCTTGGTTGAGCAAGAGACCAACAAAAAAACTCTGTGCAACATTAAAGATAAACTGAAGGTAAAAATAATAGCAGCATTTACTTATTTAAACGGGAAGGTTTGCAGGAGATTCTGGATAGAAGCTGTGATTGAAGCCAATGTCAATTTCTTTGAATAAATTTAATCTATAGTATTTCATGATATATTCATGTAATTTTTTGTTTATATCTGTTAAAGTGAGGTGTGTTATTTTCCTTTTTATGTAATTTAGACAATAATTTACTCATTGCACTATACATATATATACTACATAAATAGCAATTTCTGTCTGTCTGTGTATAACCAGGGATCTTATCATTTACACACATGTTCAAGGAATACATGAATGGACATCACTAAATGGGAATTGTACAAGTAACTCAAGTTTGACTATACTGACAAATATACAAAAGTCAGAATCTGTCCGAGAAAATGAGATGCATAAATTTCTCAGAGACTTTGAGATATAAATGGATTAACTAATCTGAACCAGAAGCCCAAACTTGGTTTTAATTAACAAGAAAAAAGAATTTGTCATATAGTGAATTTTGCCATTCTAGCAAACCACAGAGTGAAAACAAAAGAAAATGAAAAACTGAACACATACCTGGACCTTGCCAGAGAGTTGATAAATTATGAAAAGTGAAAGGTAACAGGGATACCAATAATATTTAGAGCCTTTGGAACAGTTCCC
Organism: Doryteuthis pealeii; assembly: GCA_023376005.1. Classification (NCBI taxonomy): domain Eukaryota; kingdom Metazoa; phylum Mollusca; class Cephalopoda; order Myopsida; family Loliginidae; genus Doryteuthis; species Doryteuthis pealeii. Next base: position 12,865,459 of record CM042167.1, read on the forward strand.
AAGAACTTGGAAAATAGATTGGGTGAACTGGAAATCAAAGAAGAATCAAGACTATCCAGAACACAACACTAAAAAAAAAAAAACCCAGCTAGGATTCTTAGAAGAGACGTGAAGAGACTTGCTTATTTCTCAGACATCAATGAAAACCCACCAGTTAAAACTGCAATGAGTAAAATAAAGGGACTTATCGATAAGTAAGATATTCTACCATATACCATTACTAATAGTAGAGATAAACATATTGTTAACATATTTGTAACAATATTGTAATATATTTGTAACAATGCCAAAGCACCTGAGATCATTCTTGATGTCTGCAAGAATGATCTCAGGTGCTTTGAAGTTGCCCTTCAGCTGGGAAAATTTGGCTCAGGATTGCCCTTAGTGGTGGCAGGCTCTCCGTAGAGGACTGTTCATGTCTGAAGCCACCCTGGCGCAACACCATAAAGCCAAGAGGTCCAGAAGAAAGCAGCGGCAACAACAAAGCACTGGCACATCTACCATATACCATTACTAATAGTAGAGATAAACATATTGTAACATATTTGGTAGTATTATAAAGTTCTATTAAGAAATGCTCAGTAAATTGTGTAAGTCTACAGAATAAAGTCTGAAAGGAGGACTTTTATCCTAACAACATCAAGCCACATTGTAGTGTTAACAAACAATGCAAAGTTTTAAATTTACATTTGTTTCACAACCTCCATACAATGGTCAATACTTTTTTTTTACCTGATGCCAAAGTTGTTGTTGAAAAGAAAATGAGTAATTTGTTTTTTTATGGACAAATTGTAAAAGTAGATAGAAAATTTGAAAAAATAGGGAGTATTAAATGCTGAATATGTTGAAAAATAATCCTGTAATTTTAAAGAGAAATACATTTTCTTCTTACCAGTTTCATTATTCTATCTGGTTTAAAATTTATTTTATAGGATTAGAGACCTTATTTATCAATCAAACCTTGGAGTAGTAGTAGTAATATAATCATAGCTTTAATCTTTTTTTAAAAAGTGTCTCAAGTTGGTTAAAGCCTTTTTTTAATGTTAGTTTACTTTAAAAAGTTAACAATTTGGTTCCAGCATTCAGCATTTTAATAATCCTGGAGGTTTTTATAGGAAGAACTGTTATGGAGCTCTATCTTTTAAATATTACTGCACACTGTATCCTAAAACTCTCAGTTCAATTTCTTACCAGAAACTCAATTTAGTAGAAGATGGAGTGTCTGCAGCAATGTAATTTAGACCAATTAAGATGCTCATTATTTGCTATGAGTTTTTGGTTATTTTTGCCTATCATTAGCAATGTGTTAAACATTCTTGCCAAAGAGAGTCATTTCAACGAGTTCATTTGTTTTTGCTCAGTAACCTGGGAAGTTTTGGCTTCTTCAGTTTCCTGTTATCTATCTCACACTTACTTCATAATCCAAACCCAATCCAACCAACATACATCTCCAAACAAAATTGTCTTAATGCCAACAATCAATATATTTCATCATCTGCCATTTTGTTTTGTACAAAGCCTCCTGCTAACAGTTTTTAGACAATCGACTTTTTACATTGACTTTTCCCAAATAACTGTTGTTCTATGGCCGATCATAAATTCTATGATTTAGCACACTGATATTTTTTTGTACAAGAGTTGATTGATACATGAGGTTTCCAATCTTATAAAACATGTTTTATCTCAGCAAAGATAATGAAATAAAAATAATAAATAAAATAAATAAATTTCTCTTCAAAAATGAAATAAAGATTTTGGTTTACATTTGATCCATTTGTGTACAACATTTTCACCAATTGACCTTTCAAGACATCCAAACACATAAGAGCAGAAAGAACTTTTATTTTCATGACAATTCAATGGTGCATTGCAGTCAACAAATGGTGAAAATTGTGAAAAACCTGAAATTCCCAATGTTGCATATCCTCCAATACAGTCTTTGATCTTCTTGGTTAAACTTCTGATTATTCCAAAGATTCAAAGAAACATTAAAAGGTCAATATTTTTCTTCCAATGGAAATTGATGAAATTGCTTTATGCAATTGTATCAATTGGAAATTATAATTTTTTTTTTCGTGAAAATAAAGAAAAAAGTGGATAAAACGTTTGAAAAAAGGTCATAAGTTGCCACAATGTTAAAAAATAAATTTTCAATTTTGAAGAGAAATAAACTTACATCATTTTGACACAAAGTTTCATGGAATTAAAGACCTTATTTATCAATCAACCCTTGTAAAAAGGTTGGCAAAAGAGATAATAAAAGAACTACTCAAATATATTAAAGGTACTCAACTAAATTTGTCAGGATGTATTATAAATTTTAATACTTTTAATTGCAAGCAAATTAAATTAAATTTCATAAAGAGGAAAATCCTGAGTTTCAGTTTGAAATTATTTATTTCAAAATTCAAAATGATGAAAACATAAATGTCAAACATATTAACCCCTTGAAAGTCAGTAACACAAATTCACAAATAATCAAATAGAAAGTACATTCAAACTTCAACAATTAAAGCTTTCTGTTAACAGAAAGTTTGTGAATGATCCTTTATTATTTGGATTGACATGATTTCTTGAGTCCAAAACATTGGAATTACAGTGATCAGCCAAAAATATCAGGTTTATTGTGTATAGTAAAATAGTACACAACCTGAAATATTAGGTTCATAGTGTACAGTAAAATAATTTTTAGTCCACCAAATATCAGACTTATGAGTTTAAAGGGTTAAAATTTCATGAGATAAAAAAAAATTGAGTTTCATATTTGGAATGAATTAATTTATAAAAGTCAATAATTACAGAAAATGTACAAAGAATTTTACTGCATTTCTGTCAATCTAATTTTCTTATAATAAAATTGACATAATAATAAAATGGGTTATTGTGAAAAAAAGGTATGCATTCAATTATTCTCCCTCCAGCTATGGGTAAATAGTAGGACTGACTTTAACCTTGGCTAGGTAACCTGTCTAAGAGAAGGAAAACTCTGAATTCAAACCTGTTAAACTCCACTTAAGAAATTGACCTTGTGTTGTTACATAATCTATGCGGTTGCATAAGATTATTGTCAATCCCCTGTATTTCTAAAGGGATGGTCCTTTTCATATCACAGGCGGGACTTTCCATGGAATATTACAGAAAGCCCGTGAAATATGTGAAGTCACGTGGGACCTGGTTGGGTCCTCAGTTTCAGTTTAGACGTCAGGCAGAGAAGATGTCCTGCCTTAACTGGAACTCACCTGCATATATGCGCTATGTTTAGTTACATGAAATGTTTAGTTAAGTAAATAAAAGCTTACGAAAATAACACAGTTTTGTGGTTGGTGAATGTCTTGGTAATAAGACTGATCTAGAAGAAGAAATGAGTTAAGTGTGACCGACCACCAAGACGAAGTCCAGACGCTAGAAGAGATGTTAGAAGAGGCGTTAGAAGAAGACGTAAGATAGAAAAGACGTCAGAAGAAGAATAGAAGAAAGAAGTAAAGAGGTATGCAACAGTGTCACATCCTGCTCATGCAGAGGGGTTTGGTAAATATATATACAGGAAGCTATAATAATTGCAGACTATGTCTGGAAGTAAAAATACCAACTAATTGATTTCAATATGTATATTACCAGTATTTGGACTGGTCAGATGTTATTTTTTTTCTTTAATGCGATTGTCTGTCACTTGAACAAACATCAGGCCACATGAGAAATTAATTAAAAACCTTAAATACACTCGACAAAATGAAGACTTTACTCAACTTTCATCTAGAAAAAAAAAGAAGACATTTTACCTAAAAGTATTGAAGCCAATTGCTACTAAGAAATTAGGTAGAATATCAAAATGGTAAATGAAATAATGGATATGAATAATATTAGTTATATTATCAAGTATATATATCATTAATATTGGAAACCTGCTATATAATAATAAATGCAATTGATTCAATGAATGAGAGAGAATAATCTGCACAAAATTGCAATACACAGGTAAGACATGCAGCCAGTTGCTAATATCATGTTTGTACAATGTCCTATATCCTAAAAAGCAGATGAACACATTATAATAATATTGGCACAAGTGAATGATGACTAATCAGTGAATTTGGTTTATGACATTTGTACTAAATATTTTAAAATCTTTTTTGATATTTTTCCATTTCACCAGTAACAGTACAAAGGCATAATGTGGTGTGGGAGCAGGATTTGAACTCAGGTTGCCATGTTCACTTCCTGTGATGATAACCATTGCACCATGAATGTCTCATATATGTATATAATAAAAATCAATAATAATTCCTCATGGATGTATTTTCAGTAACCATAACCGCCCTCATTTGCTTCAAATATGAAATTTTCTCAAATTCAAACAAAAATATTTTTTCACAACTTTTATATAGAAAAATGTTATTAACCAACATCCAAGTAATGAAAAGTAATATCTTCATGTATTTTTGAAAATTTAACTGGTTACAATTGAAGTTTCCAACTATCTATTTGCCTTATATTACATATCAAATTGAAGGGCTATTCAAGTTCTATTTTGTCAGAAAATTACACAACAATATTTTAAGGGTTTTGACCAGAATATTATATTGAAATGTGGGTATCACTAAAGAGAGAATCAGAAAAACAATTCACAGCTAAATGTGCTAAAATGAGCAACATGACAGTTTTTATTGTATCATTAGATAATAACTATAAAGGTTATTTTATAAATTATTGCATTAAATTTAAGATCAATTCATTTGGTATTTAATGATATGTTTCAATATGATTTTTAAAGGATTACTGGGATATTTATTGAATTTGTTATAATAATATATATATAATATATATATTATATATATTAATATATATATATATATATATATATATATATATATATATATATATATATATATATATTATATAAGCCTTTTTATGAGTCCACAGGATCAAGGCTTTTTTAAAAAGTCTATAAGACATGAAATTAATGGAACTTATCTTGTCATACTGGCTCATGATATGTTATTAGAGGTTTTGAATTCAGAGTTGTCCTTCTCCTAGATTGGTTAGCCACCAAGGCTTGAGTGGTAAATATACCCTGGTGGAGTAGAAATATGTTTATGTTGGCCTGTAACATGTTGGTAGATGATTTGAATTTAACATTTTCTTTTTCCTATATTGGTTGCCTGACAAAGATTAGAGAGCCCAATTTACTCATAGCTGGGGAAAGAAGACATTAATATAAAGTGAAACACAAAGAACCTTGTCCAGAATTTGAACTCTGATCATCAATTTCATTTTCCATGATGATAAACATTAGACTCATCGACCAGAGTTCAATTCCTGGTCAAGGCTGTTTGCATTTCACATGGTGCTAATACCCTTGGGAAAGGTATGAATCCAATTCTCCTTCCAGCTATGGGTAAATAGCAGGGCAGACTGGGCTCTTTAACCATGGCTAGATTACCAGTCTAGGAGAAGGAAAACTCTAAATTCAAACCTGTTAAACTCTGCTTAAGAAATTGACCTTGTGTCACATCCTGCTGGTGCAGAGGGGTTTGTAAAATATATGTAATTGGAAGAAATATAATAAAAAGAATACATTAGTTTTGTAATATATATGAGGTTTAATCAGAAAAGTATAAAGACGAATGAGCAACAATAAGTGATCTAGATGGGTCAGTTATAATTTCATCAAGAATTATAAAGGCAATCTCAATACTTTTTTTATAAGCAGTTTTTAATAAAATAGAGGATTGTGCAAGTATAACACCATAGGTCCTTGCAATTTGTTTCTTAAATTGAGAGATTTGGAGATGTGGAGATAGTAAAAGAAATATAACACAACTTCATACTATATCAAAAGAGAAGTTTCACCAATGGAAAACTTACTGGAATAATTATGTTGAATGCAAAAGAGACTATTTTGAAGAAAAATAATGTTTCAATCAATGCTCATTTCGGTCTTGATAAATTAGTCTTGATACTTATTGAACATATCTTGTGTAGTTAACTATTCAATCTCTATTTTGATAATGAAAAATACTTACATACCAATGTCAAAGCAAAATCAAATGTAATAATATTACCCATACCTGAAAATAAAAATAAAAATAATTGAATTGTTATGATAGAGTTTCATTTATGAGCATTTCTACAAGCAATTAAAACCAGTTATAATATGGTCATTTTTAGAAATATTTAATAACACATGTTTTTTTAGATGAAGCATTGTCAAAGCAAACTGTTACTCACTGTCAAAGAAATAATAATCTGAATGAGTTACAATAAAAAAGACATCAAGAAAAAATACTAGATAAAATGTCCATTATTACTATCATGATTATGATTATTATGATTATTATTATTATTATTGTTGTTGTTGTGAGTTTTTAACACCAGCATTAGCTGATGGTCTTTCAATAGAACCTAAGTGACAACAAGTCTCATCAGGTCTCCAGGACCATTGTTATTATTATTATTATTAGTAGTAGTAGTGTTATTATTTTATTATTAGTAGTATGGTTTGATTTGTTGTGTTTTACGGTATATCAACCTTGGTGGGTCATTTAATGCTGACAAAGTTTTTTAATAAATTCATTCTTAATGGATACTCGATTTTTTTTATAAACACATTTTACTATTTAACCCATAGATGGGACCCTAACAGATACTACCACTCTGGGTCAGAGTGGACCAGGGAGCAATGGTGATGAAGGGGTGCTCCACATTCCCCAAGCCTCCAGAACTGGAACATCACCATCAGATAGAGTTTATCATCATTCCCAGGACATGATGACCTTCAGCCACTGCCTTCTAGCACATATGTGATAAAAAGGGTTGGAACTTGCCATAGGGGCAATAGTGTTGGAGCAATTATATAGGTGCTAGGGCTTGACGTGACTAGCCAACTGATCGGAGGGGCTTCTCTGACCCCCCCCATCTAGTACTATAGTTATCATTATTATCAATAATAGTAGTATAGTTAATTATTATTATTAGTAGTAGTAGTAGTAGTAATAGTAGCATAGTTTTGGGTTTTGGGTTTTTCACATCAGTGTTAGCTGATGGTATTTCACTGGAGTCTGAGTGACAACAAGTCTCCTCAGGTCTCCAGGACTCTTCTGGGTATTCTAGCCAATTGCAGCAATGCAGTAGTTTGGATGGTCTCAATTCTTCCTCTGATTTCCAGATCCTCCAGTCTTTTTTCAAGTTTTTTGGGACCGTTTCAAGTGCACCAACTACAATTGGTATCACTTTGACCCTCATATTCCACAGCTTTTTCAATTCTCTAGCAAGGTCCAGGTATTTGTCCATCTTTTCGTTTTCTTTCAGCTTCTCCATGTGATCTGCTGGAACCGCAAAGCCCCCCCCCCCAGTTGGCAAGTTCTTTTTTTGTTAATCAACACTAGGCCTGGTCTCCTGGCTGGGATAGGGTGAACTGTCTTTATCTCGAAGTCCCAGTTCTTTTGAAATTGACTGATATTGTATAAAACAGCAAATAACTTACAAACACAGTAAACGCCTAGTTACTATATGGTTAATCAAAATGTTATGATTTTTGACATTGAACATCACAGTTGGATAAAATTTAAAATTTGAACAGCAACTTTTATTATGAGATACACAGATAATTGTTCCAGTATCAGTTAATTCTTCCCTAGAAGATATAGTTTGTATCCTCTATTGAACATAACTTTTTCATGCACAACTTGACCAAGGGATTGAACTTATGACTGGTAGATACACTTTAACCAGCACATATCCATGGAGCCATTGTTTTAGTAGAACAATACAATGGTAATAACTTGGAAGGTATTTTTGTCTGCCTCTTCAATTGAACCAGAGTAGAGTTGTACTATTCATATTATAATTAGGTAATGGAATTTTTTAGTCTTAAGCCAACTGTTCTTTCTTCCTTAGAATAAAACAACATGGGACTATTACTAAAACTACTACTACTAATACAGTAATTCAAGCACATTAGTGAATAATAAATTAAGGGTGGTTATCAATAAGAAACATGGACTTCATGTATTTTAACCATATTTTGTACATTAAGATGGGACAGAGTCTTTTTCTTTTAATGTTAGTAACAGAAGAAAATCCAAATTCATATAAATATGAAGTAGAAAACTGAATGAAAATAGGTTTTTAGCTTATGAAGTATATCAAATCCAGTAATAATCTGTATTCAATGATGGAAAATAAAACTTTAGTTTCTATTCTAAAGCGTTCAAATAATCTACTGCAATATTTGTTATTTCTTTTCTATTGGTTTTGTTTATAATTTTCCAGGGCATCCATAGATATATCTCACAATGTACTAGTGTACCATGGTGCATAGTTTGAGAACCAATGTTTTACATATTCAAATAAGATCCTGATTTGAATATGTAAAACATTGGTTCTCAAACTATGTACGATGGTACATTTAGTTTGGTCTACTCAATGTTCAAATTTGTCATAGATGCAGAGCCACATTGGGATATTACTAGTTTGTAAGATATGTAAGGTGTATTAAATACTTAAACCCTTGAAATTTTGGTATTTCATATATTCAATACATCCTATTGAATATATGAAATACCAAAATTTCAAGGGTTTAAGTATTTAATATGCCTTAAATATCTTACAAACTAGTAATATCATTGAGCTAAAAACATTTCATAATCTTATTTTAATGCAGACATTTTATAAAATAATTTTAAATTGAACTTGAGGATTTTAGGGATTAAATGCAAAAGAACATTGATTAGACCAAACTAAATGTTTTTATTACAACAAAAATATCAGGAATATTTAAAAACATTTTAATGGACATAAAGAGCTTCAAGCGGAAAAGCATCAGTGCTGGTGGTTTTAAGGTGAGCATTTTGTAGATAAAGAAATAATATTGATCAAAGAATACAAGCAGAGAAATTACAAGAGAAAAGCTTTTAATCAATTAACAAACAAATTAATCAAGGGGAGATAATGCAAAACAAGAATGGAGATACTGACAGCTGATTGGTAGGTTTTAAAGAGGAAATGTTTAATATCCGGTCTGTGCTTGAAGTCAGGAAATAAATGACACTTGCTTTCATGGTTTTAGATTTACACCTGCTGCTTTGGGATTTACAAAAAAGAAGTTAGATATATAGATTACTGAGAGCAATAAAAATTATGTATAAGTATGTAAGATTGTAACTTTTAAGTAAATATTATCCAAACTAATATTTCACTCTATAATATTTGTTTAGATGATATGTAATGTTTAAAAATATAAGCCTGATTATATAGAGAATGTACCTGACTGTCTGATGTTCTATACAATATTATGTTATTTTAGTGAATGGCTCTTTACATTTCTGTATTATGGGATTTATTCAAATTATCTGTTCTTGAGCAAGTCTTTTGTAGTGTTACATTATTCACCATAGAATAGAGTATTGAAGTGATTGTTTAATAGTTTTATTTTTCAGACTTCCTATCAGGCAGGATTGAGATGAAATCTTTTTAACATGGGAAGACACACACAAACCGAAGCTCATGTGATGGCAAGTGAAAAAATATGTACAGTTCCTATCTGCATTCCCCTTGAAGAGCACCTTACACCTTTTAGGTTAGAGAGTAGATGCTTGCTGGGGAGACAGTTCGCTGGGACCATGTGATTGCTTTTATTTCACCTATTGGCATACCCAAATCCAAATCCCCTTCTAATTATTGTTAATCATTCTGTAGTAGGTAATAAACAATGACATCAAGTCTTCTAAATAATTGACAAATAATAAGTAACAATACAAATATTCATATGAAACAATTCTTAATAATTTTATCTACTGATCATGAAAGAAGAATAGAATAATTGGAGGATATTTCATTGAATGCCATCTCTTTTTATTTTTCACTTTATTTTTTGTTTTCGAGAAAACTAACACCTAATAAAAATGCTTACAATTGATCAGCTAACTTACAAACTATTTATGGCAAATATATTGAACCACAATGCAGTATTCAGTTTCAACTGGCCAACAAAAAACAAGTTTAAAAAAGAAATAAAAAAGAAAATTCATTGTTATACAAAAGTGTTCTATGAGTGAAAAGAGATCAATTATTCATTAAAGAATTGAGTTTCTCATACATTAAAAATCTCTTTTGCTGTTTTTATCTCAAAATGAAGTAATATAATGAGGCCATATTTCTGTGTGTACTGTAATTATTGCATTCAAATATTATTATTATTATCAAAAGTAAAGAGGAGGAATTGGGCAATTACTTTCTGTCTTTACTTTCCTGTGAATGAGATAAGTAAAGTGTGGAATGAAATCCAATGGAAGGAGAGAAAGAAAAAACTTTTTCTTTCTTACATAGGCACATTGTTTCAAAGAGTTAAATTTTACTAGTTTTCAAAAACTATTTAATATTAGAAAGATGGGCATAGATGGAAGAATACACCAATTACAGAGATAATTAAGAAAGTAGAGTCCAAGAATTGAGAGGCAAGTAAAAAGAAATTCTTGGCTGGACAGTTATGAACTTGAAAATGAAGATTGTAAGGTCTGTTAGATAATGGATAGACATAACCAATTAATTTTGTCAAGAAGTGTAGGGTAATTTGAAATAATGGTAAAAATGTGGAAAATACATTGATTGATAGGTCTTGAACTCTATCTGGAATATGGCTTCTCATTGGCTTAGAAAAGTCATGTAATCTGATGAGGCTGGGAAAGTAGATTTAGAATTTAGGGAGTTGAGTTGAACAGACTGTTTGAGGAAGGCTTGGCAATTATCTCTGCTCACACTCCTGGGTTAACAAATGTATCAGGGGGGGAAGATATTCAGGAAATAAAGATGTGTACACACAAGAAAATATCTCCATGTTGTTCCATGATAGCAAAAAGAACAGGATGGAACCCAGAGAGATGCCTCATTCAAAAGAGAAGCAGAAACCCTGATACAAGAAAAAGAAGACACCTGATAGAAGTAGATGGGTGCCCCCCCCCCATCCATCTACTTCTATCAGGGTTGTGAAAATTGGTGACCTTTTGTAATCTATTTTTGTCTATAGAATGAGTTCTAGAGCTTCCCCAGTCCTAAAAATTGGTTTATAAAAGCATTTTAGCCCAAGGAATCCAAAATGCTATCAAAAAAAGTCTTAAAGTTAACCAATTTTAAGTTATTAATGATTTCTGATTTGCAAAATTTTAACTAATGTTGTAGCTTCGGTTCTGAGCAAAAATCAAACTATCTTTTTGATACAAATAATGTTCAATATACGTGAAATAATTATAGGAAAAAAAATTTGTCATAGATGCAGAGCCACATCGGGATATTGATCTTGCTATGAAAAAATCAGAAATCATCAATAACTTAAAATTGGTTGACTTTAAGACAGTTTTGATGGTATTTTTGGATTCATTGGGTAAAAATGCTTTTATAAACCAATTATTAATAGCAGGGAAGCTCTAGAACTCATTTTACAGACAAAAATATATTACAAAAAGTTGACATTTTTCGCCAACACCACCAAATTTCAAGAGCTAAAAATCAACACAACTCTGCCAATTTTTGGAATTGGAAGCTCAAATTTTGGGGATTGTCTAACTTTAACATAGTCCACAACTGAAAAATTTCAGAAAAATTGAAGTGGGTGCGTGACATGGTCTGGATGATTTGACATGGAATTACATTGAATCAGCTTGATTGAAACTATTCAGTAATTAAAGAAAAAAAGAATTCATTGAATAATATGTCAACACAGAAAATTCTATTAAAATCAGATAATTTCCTGATTTTTCATAAACAACGGCCTTCCATATGAGGAGAGTTCACTTGACATTTTCTTCCAGTTATTTTTTTTTTTGTAAACAAATGCACAATAATTTTTTAGAGCGTCTTTTTTTTTTCTGCGTGTTTAGACCAACAAGAAAAAGACATTTCATTTAAAAGTTATCAATTCTTCTGTAATTTAATATATTTATTGTTTTTTCTTATTGATTTCTAAGAAGAAACTGTTATAAACCTTAAAATCCTAAATAATATGTTTTTTTTACTCTAGAGGGACATAAAAACACTGGTCATCTATATGATATATTTGAGCAAAATTGACAGAAAATAATAGTTTAAAATGTATTAAAAATAAATTACATGTATAATATTTTGCTTTTTTTTACAAAAACTACTTTTTGACTTAGACAAAAATTTGACCTTAAATAATCGATTTGATTAATTTCAATTCATTTTTAAAAGGAAAATGAGCAAACAAATTGGCAGTGCCTAAAATAGATAAAAACATTTTCACTCTCATTGCAAAACTCTCTTGTTTGGCTCTAGGCCAGGAGGATGAAAATATTTTGATTAGAAAAATAATCACTTTATTTTACAAGATTTAATATCCATGTCTCTATATGATCCTCTTTACAACAAAGAATTAATATTTTTAAAAAGTGACAACCCCAGAATTAATAATATGTTTCTATTTGGGTTAGAATAGAAAATGATTTTATGAAACAACAAATGAAAATCTCAGTATTTTAGAATTTCTTTGCTTAGTCTCTTACACAGGCTGAAAATTACTTAGACTATTTGTTATTCCTATGTGATCACCCATGTAAGTAAGGAGTTAGCTCATTAATTTACTAGGCTTAGCTCAGGCTGACACTTGACACAAGGCCAAAGTACAGGGCATTACTTGAGGTTAATTGGTGTTTAATGGCATATCAACACTTGCCAAATCTTGTTTATATATATATATATATATATATATATATATATATATATAATTATTTGTTTAGTTTCATGTGTATCAATAAATTGGTAGAAATGATTTTTATGTTAGATCTTTCATTAACTTCATATGTACTAATTGGTAGAAATAATTATGTTAGTTGATTGGTTATTTTGTTTAGTGGCATGTCAATCCAAGTGGGCTATTTAATGCCAAAGTTTGTAAGCAAATATCTTTGTTTGGTTTAGATTTATAGACTGGTAGAAATAATTTTCATTAACTTCATGTGTATCAATAAATTGGTAGAAATAATTTTCATTAACTTCATGTGTATCAATAATATTAACAATTTCAATCTCATACTGAGATATAAAATTCAAAAACAAAAGAAACTCATTAAAAGTTCTAATAGATTTAAGTTGTCTGTTATCTTTAATAAAACCTACCTAAAAGAAAAACTGCTATACACACACTTTTTCTTTCTCTTCATACATAAGTCACATTGTATTTTATATATGTAGATTAGTATATGTGCTCATACAAACGCATACATATCTCATTATCTGTTTAAAAGAGATATCAACTGACTGTTTATAACTAAAATAAATAATCCAATCTACAATCTTTATTCTTGTTCATAATATCTTCATGATGGGATTTACCAACAACAAATAGTCAAGTGTAAACAACAGAACATATGGTCAGCAATTTATAACATTCCTTTGACGTTTTTACAATCTGCAACACTATTGAAACCTATTTTGTATTTTACTCAGTAAGTTATTAATGCTAGTTTAAACCCATTACACCGTTGAATAGAGCTCACTGAAATCTTTCTTTTATACATCAAATATATTTTTCTCACCCTCCACTTGTCAAAGTTATATCTATCTCTCAATAACATCAAAGCATTGCATTAAAAACCTAGCCTTAATGTTGTCATGGGCTGTTCATAATGGATATGGGACATGTCATCTTAAAAGTTGTTTTTGCTGAAAAGTTGCTTTTTTGATGGATTTTTAAAACCTGTTCTTAGTATGAATTTAAAAAACAAAAATGTTTTTGCAATAAAAAATGTTTTTCTAAACTTGAAAAGAAAGAGTTAAAAAACAGTAATACAATCAATTCTCAATCAATTCTCAAATAAACTTGAAATATTTGTCTTGACAATTTGATTCATTGATTTTATTGAAGAAATTTTAAGTTTTAGTTTTCCAGAGATAAAAAGGTTTCAATAGAAATATCTTGATCATTTCCAATGAATTTCACTTCCCTTTGAGTTTTAAGATTGTTCTCTTAAATGTGTCCAGAAAACATTCCACCTGGCCATTTGATTGTGGATGGAATGGTATTCCATACCAGATGTGTTGAATATGTTTCATTGGCAAAAGACAAGATGAATGTACTACTTTTATCAGACCAGAATATCTGGTTGATCAATTTTATAAACACTTGTATTTTTATAATGGTTTCATAGGAAGTGGATCAATTAATAGTTTATTTGTTTAATGGTATATCACCTCTAATTCTTTATTTTATGCTGAAATTTGATTCATTTGTAAATGTTTGATTCTAATCATAACTATTTATACTTTTAATGTTGCATATTTTAAACATATATTCACTACAAATAATTTGCATTCTGTTATATGGTTTCACGTATTCCAATCTAATATTAATAATTCAAGTAGATCATTTATTTGCACACAATTATATAATTTTAAGTATTCTAATCTAATACTAATAATTTGCACACATTTAGTTTTAAGTATTCAAAGCAATTTCAAGAAACCAATAATAACAATTTTTTATGCTTTTGCACTTCGTTTCATTTTTTAAGCATTCCTAATTATTCCTGTCTAATACTAATAATTTACATAATTATATAGTTTCAACTAACTATGGTTACAATTAGTACCATCCCAAAGAGAGCATACATGGGTGTCAGATATTTGAATGTTCAGTGGTACAGATGCAAATTCTCTCAGCTATCATATGCAAATTACCCACAACAGATAATCATTGGTTGCCACAACTCTATAAAAACAGGCACTAGCAACACCCCTGGCAGTTCGTCTCAATGCAACCTTGTGGTTTCCTGTTCCATTCTGAAAAAAGACCCCCCCCCCAGCAGGTCATGTGCCAATGTCATATATCACCATTGTAACAGTCCTAATCACATTGCAAAGTATTGTCTTGAGTCAACATGATTGTAGAAGCCTTCCATACACTGCTGATGCTGATGCTGATGCAATGAGATCAGCTAGTATATATCTTGTAACTGGCTAGAGAAACAAGTCAGGGGAAACGACATCAACACCAGTCTCCTCTCCTATCCGCACATTATCTGAATGAGGTGCCTACATATAATCACTATGCACATCAATAGCATAAAGAGCATGGTTGCTCACACTCTCTCTTATGAGCAGAGCCCTTTGTCATTCTTGGATGAAGAAAGAGGTACATGTGTTGATAGTTGGTGGGAATACTCTTAAATGCTGAGGAATCAGACTTATCAAGGAGTGAGTGACCAGCATCTTGTTGATGCTGGAGTCTTGGTTGTGGATGAGATGTTGCTTGGGTTCAGCTTGATGCTTGGGATTGACACTATTAAGAACTGAACATCAGAAGATCTCATCATAAAACAGCTCAAAGGGGAGTATACCCACAAACTGCAAGTATGGATAGACAGCTAGCTATTACTATACCCTGAGGAGGAGCTTTGAACCCCCAAGGGCCTGATTCCACTCATAGCTATATTACAGAAGAATAAGCAGAAGGTTCACCCTGTTATGGAATACTAGGACCTTAACATGTCTGTTGATACATATACAGCCAATGTAGATATCTGCCTGCAAAAACTAAGGGAATGGTGGCAGCAGGGACTAAATATAGCTATGTTGGATCAGCGTAGAGCCTATCTGCACGTTCATGTAAACAATTCACTATAGTTTTTCCAAATGGTGGAAATCAGAGGGGAAGGTATTGCCTCACCCATTTTGGGATTTGGGCTTAATGTAGAGCCACTAATTATGTGATCAATTGTCAATGCCCTGATTGTACAGGATGAGACAATCCAAAAGGCTATGTTGTTCTACATTAATGATATCTTCATCATATCTACACTGAAGCAGATCCGGTGCACAGCAGTTGGTGTGTAAATGAATGTGAGGTCACAGTGTGGGTTGATGCAAACTCCTGAGCTACTAGGGTTGTGGAAACCAACGGATCTGTGATCAAAGACACAAACTGGTTGCATCCGGCATGTAAAAGTCAACACATCAATTTGACGGAACTGAATGCGGTATTGAGAGGAATCAACCTGAGATTAGAATGAAAGGTGGCTGAGATTTATCTGAAGATTGATTCAATATGTTTGTATCACTGGATTTCAAACACAATATCCAGGAAAATGATAGTGCACACCAAAGCATTGAAATGTTGATAAGGTGTCACCTCACAACACACAGAGAGTTGATTACAATGTATGAACTGACATTTGATATGGCACTAGTTCAGGTCAAACCAGGCTGATGAATAATGCCTCAACAATGACTTGATGCAGTTTGGAAGGAAGCAGAACCCGTGCAGTCTGTATGCACCATGTCTATGTGAGAACCAGAAACTACCAGTATAATGGCCATCCATCAACAGAGTGGGCATCCCAGTGTGAAGTGCACACTGTATTTCATTGAGCTTTGTGAATAGGTCCTCTGGCACCAATAGTGGATACTGATGTGCATCCAACATTCAGATCAGTAGAATAATCAGCGCAATCAGCACAGACATATACTTTGCAATTGGCCTGTTTTATCACAACAATAGGAGATACCTATAATAAGTAGTTTATAGGCTGAATTACACCAACTTGCTGCAGGCAATCTAATTCTTTCTCTAACAAGAGCAGCATATGTCTTTCCCCTGTTCAAGTTTGGACAGCAGTTGAGTGCAAATATCTATGTTTTGAGGAGATTGAGAGTTGAATGATAAAAATAAAGCATTCAAACTGATCTTCTATAAGTGAAAACAGTTGCAATTTTTCGCACTTGTAGTTGATGATGTCTGTAAAAATGACAACCATCTGCATCACCTTTGGTTAATTTGAAAAAGTTGTCAGACACTGAAGAGGAAGAGTTATTCATCAAATATTTTACTGCCTAGTTTAAATCCTTATGTTCTTTAGAAAGCTAAAAATTAGTGAAACATTCATCAATTTGACAGTGGCAAGTTTGTTATATACTACTTCTTAAGTTCTTACTTCTTTTTCTATCATAGTTCTTTCTGCCCCATCTTTCATCAACCATCAAGGAGTTTTGTGGAGTTCCCTTTTAGCTGGGGGTGTCTGTTTTTACATATCAGGATGTTGTTTCTTCTTCCATCAGTGTTTTCTGCTTCTCTGTGCATCCCATCTTTCTTAGTTTTTAGCCATGGAAACAACACAGAGGCATATTTGAGTATACATTTTTATTACTCCAAATATTTCCTGATACATTTTTTTGCCAACTTACGCGCAAGGAGCAGAGACATATAACTACAGCTGCTGAAATCAAGCACCCAGTCTACAACTGACCAAATTCTCATCTATTTTCCCAGAGTCACCTGATCACACAGCTCTCTAGGCCAATGAGAGCCACTCACCCCAAATGACCTTTGGGGTGATACTCTGTCTATCAAACTGTATTTTTCCATTCAGTTATTTTAAAATCTACACTACCTTACAAGAATGATATATATCTGCCCATTCACTATGCAACAAGTTTTCTGACAAGAAGTTGAGGTTTACTATTTATCATTTTTGTTGGTGAATTTATTCTTCCCAGCATTTATCATGCATCAAATCAGTGTGATTAGATAAAGGTTTATTGTTGAATTCTGAAATAGTTGAGACAATAGAATTGAGAAAACACTGCAAACACTGATCTGCCTTGTTGCTGTCATTTAATTGTTTTCAATGTGTCATTACAAATTCTTGCTTGTTCCTCATCTCATCATCAATAAATTAAAGTGTCTTTTCTGTTGGTTAGACTTGTTATAACTTACAGTTTGTGCATAATACAGTATGGCATTCTGGTAAATTAGTTCATATTTTTACTATTATCTCTGCCAACTTTTATATATAAGAGATGATATATGTTCCACCTACAGCTAGTAGACGGGTGCACAAACAGGCATGTTTAGTTAACACCCAACACATTCATTTTAACATATATTAAAAAAATATTATCAGAAATCTTTTAATTTAAATTTGAATGGTATGTCCTGTATTTCTATTTAGCAAATCATTGAGTACTAATCTAATTTTTAAAAAACTCAGTATTAATAGAATTCATGAAAAAAAAAAACCAAATCCATAGAAAAATAACAAGTTCAATTTTTCATAGCTTTTGTCATGTTACACATTTGATTAGATTCCCTATTGTTTATCTTTTTTGTGGCCCTTTATTTATTAGAATCTCAAAATTGGCATTGGCACATGAATTCCAGTGTCATCCCATTTATCAGAAAAAAGTCAGAGAATGAAGCCATTGATTATCTTTCCAAGTTAATCCAATAATTTAGACCATCATGGCAAGAATCTTCATTTTATCCATCTCTGAACATAGAACCACCATAATTATTTGATATTTTGTGTTTTTTCCCCCTTCATCATACTTTATCAATAGATATGTTCTTTGTACCATGTGCTGGCCATAATTTCTTTGTACTATGTGCTAAACATAACATCTATTCTTAGCATTATTTCTTTATCAAATAAATTTTATTAAAGAACTATCAACTACTCAGCAATTTAAGCTTGTGACTAAGTTATATTAGAACCCTTGACCCTTTCTATGTTTTTGTATATTATTTCATATATGTCAAATTGTATCTGTTCCTTTTTCAGTTTTACCCTTTCCAAGTTGACAATGAACCTACTGACAAATTTTGCCTTCAAAATTGTAATTACAAAAAAGCATTTATCAGCCAAAGACAATGCATGCATTTATACAGAAACTGCAGGAATGAAAGGTTTTCAATGAGAAAAATTAAATGGAATACCATCATTAACGATTGAGATCA
The DNA here is from genome assembly GCA_023376005.1 of Doryteuthis pealeii. NCBI lineage: Eukaryota > Metazoa > Mollusca > Cephalopoda > Myopsida > Loliginidae > Doryteuthis > Doryteuthis pealeii. Next base: position 12,884,201 of record CM042167.1, read on the forward strand.
ATAATCAAAGACCAGAATAATGAAGAGAATTTCAGAATTCTAGCCACAATGCACTAAATAATTAAAGTGATTGGGTGTTTTAAAGAAATAACAGATCAGATTTCAAGTAATTCTGAAAAGTATCATGTTAGAAAAGTATCTATAAATTTACAATTATGAAAAAATAAATAAACGCATTAAATTTTGTAAACCCTATTGATCTCTTTGATAAGATAAAGGGATAAATGTTTTCAAGTTGTATCTGTATTAGTGCTACTGTATGGCTGCACTATTTGGACTTTAATGAAATGATTGGAAAAAAGTTAGATGAGAACTACACCAAGATGCTGCATGCTGTCCTGGATAAATCCTGGAAGCAGCACTCCACAAAAATTGCAGCTGTATGGCTACTTACCTCCTATCACACAAATCATCCAAGTAAGATGAACAAGACATGATGGACACTGTTGGAGAAGCAAGGACAAACTCATAAGTGACTTTTTCCTGTGGACACCAACATTTTGACACACATAGCAAGAACTTATATTGATCAACTCAGTATGGATACTGGATGTTATGAGGAGGACTTGCCAGGAACGATGACTGATAGGGACGTGTTACAAGAGAGTGTCATGTGAATCCATGCTGTCAGTGTGACCTGATGATGATGATGATTAAATTAATATATATTAGATTTCATAGATTAGCTCCCCATGATATCAAAAAGGGACAGTGATTTTTAATGAATTTAGCAACTATATCAAAAATATTATGTAAATTTGCATTTCCTAGTTTATGTTCAGTATTTTTTGAATATGAAACTAAAGGTAAAATAAAATAAAGCTAAAAGATGGAAATTAAAGTTATATTAGATATAAATAAAAGCAGCAAATGACAAAATGACCATCAAATATTTCCATGGAGAATAGCAATTATATGAGAGAAACAAGTTATCAGTTATGATAAAAGATCAACTTTGACCTCACTAGAACATTCCACCTTCACGATTGAATAACTATGGAGTTTTATTCATCATCTATTTAAGTTTAACATAGAAGAAATTTTGGACCATATGACCTTTAGGCACCGCTTTTGTGATCTCGATTCGTGGGGACATTTTTTCCATTTACACCGTCAAAATCCGGTTAATTTTGAAGATTTTTAGAGTTTTATTTTTAAATTATAAAACTAACCCCTAACCCCACTAACCCCAAACCCCAACCCCTAACAAACAACTGGACTTTTGACAGTGTAAATGAGAAAGTGTCCTTGTGAGTCAAGATCACAGAAGGGGTGCCTAAAGGTGATATGGTCCGAAATTTTTATTCCTGTTATGTCATCATTAGAAGAGTCAATTACAGACAAATGGAGAAAGTGACATAGAAAGTATTAAGTAAAAAATATCTTCCTGTCTGAAGTTATTATGCAAATTAAATAAACCTCAATCACCGAAAAGTTGTGAACCAATATTGATCAATTTTAATTTCATCCATTTTTACCCTTAGTAAATATTTAACTAAATTTTCTGCCCTTCTTAATAGTTTTTGAAATATTTGGAATTTATGAAAAATGGACTGACTGAAGATAGTACGCAGATTAAATTAATATTAGAATAAGACCTCTGAAATTTAATAAAAACTATTTTCTTTTTATCTATTATGAACAAAAGAAAAATAGTTTTATTCATATGTTGAAATATGGATAAAAGGAAAGATCTAACAAATGCTGAAAAACAGAAAAATAAAAGGTAGTGAATGAGGAATGTCGACATTGGAGATATTAAATGAGTTTTGTAGAGATCATCAAATAATAAAGAATGATGTTGAAAATATAAGACTAAGTTGAGAACTCAAAGGGAAAAGGCTTTAAGAACTTGGTTCATTTCATTGAGATAAATGTAAACTAAAGTAAGTTATAGTGAAACAAGCACTTTTGATCTACATTCAGATTTTGAAAAGGCTGGAATTGAGAGAATCAAGAAGGACAAAAGGTGTAGAATACTTTGTGAATCTATAAAAAAAATCTAGACAACCTCCTTTCACTAAATCAAATATTTTAAATCATCAAAAGTGGGCTAAGAAATACATGAAAATTGACTTTTCTAAAATAATTTTCACTGATGAATCTTGAGTGACATTTAATGGAGCTGATGGATGAACCAGAGGATTTTATCCAATTAAGATATTGAAGAAGGCAAGAAGGAGGTAGTAATGTGATTGTTGGCCAAAGCATTATTGAACCATTCAAAGTCAATGAAGTTGAATTGTTAACTATTGCGATTTTATGAACAAACTTCTTTGCATTGTACAAGTCCCAGTTTCAAAGTGAAGTGTGTAACATCACTCAATAAGTCCGGGCCTGACACATAGATGGCACACTAATTAGAAAAACCCATATGACTTTTATAAAGTACTAACCTTTAAATGGCACGTGTCAAAATTTGAGCCCAATCAGATTATTAGTTTACAAATTACAGTTATTCAAGTGAAGCTACTGTTACAAATTTGCAAAACAATGGAAAAATCTGAATTTCATGTGTTGATAAAGTATTGCTTTCTGATGGGAAAAAATACTGTTCAAGTAAAGTAATGGCTGTTATTCAGACTCTGCTCCATCGGAAACAACAGTTAAGAGGCGGTATGCTGACTTTAAACGCGGTCATACAGACACAAATACTACAGACCAAAAAATTACACAAACTCCTTTTGGCCGATTGTAAATTGAAGTTGCCTGAGATAGCAGAGGAGTTGAAGATATCAGAAGGCAGTGTATTCACCATTTTGCATGAATATTTGTCAATGAGAAAGCTGTGTTCAAAGTGGGTGCCGCGTTTGCTCACAGTCAATCAAAAAATGGATGAAACATGGATCCACCACTTCACTCTGGAGTCAAATCGGCAGTCAGCTGAGTGGACAGCAGCAGGTGAAAGCCGTCCAAAGTGACCAAAGACGCAAACATCAGCAGGCAAGGTTTTGGCCTTCGTATTTTGGGATGCGCAAGGTATTTTGTTCATCAATTACCTTGAGAAAGGAAGAACCATCAGTAGCGAATATTATATAGCATTATTGGTGCGTTTGAAGGAAGAAATCACAAAAAAAACGGTCACAAATGAAGAAGAAAAAAGTGCTCTTTCATCAAGACATGCACCGTATCACAAGTCGATCATAACGATGGCAAAACTACATGAATTGCACTTTGAATTGCTTCCGCACTCACCCTATTCTCCAGATCTGGCCTCCAGCGACTACTGGCTGTTTGCAGACCTCAAAAAGAATACTCTAGGGAAGAGATTTGGCTCCAATGAAGAAGTGATATTGGAAACTGAGGCATATTTTTTGAGGCTAAAGACAAATCATTCTACAAAAAGGCATCAAATTATTAGAGAAGCATTGGAATCAGTGTATCACACTAGAAGGAGACTATGTGATGAATAAAGTCAAATTTTGCCTAAAAGTTGTGTTTTATTAGTTAGGCCCAGGACTTATTGAGTGATGTGTTAATGAAGGACACAACCTATTCCTGATATAATTTGTTTGTTAGTTTTTTTAAGTGTCATAATAATTGGCATTCCTATTGACAACCTCATAGTTAATTATAATGTTCTCAATATTTTTCCTAAATCTTAACATTTTTAAGAAAATTCTTAACTAATGAGTGAAATGTAAGAATAAATATATAAAAATTCCAAATTAGTTTTCATGTCTTAGGTTATGGATATGACAGATTGTTGATGCTTCATATTCTGTAGATTTATTTAACAGCAAAGCTACTAACCTTGTTCAGATTAAATATTCTGAATAATTTTAATTTATCTGCTTCATATTTAACATAGCAGATAAAGTAATTTTTTAAAGTTGAAAAATGAACTACTATAAAACTGAACAGTGACTTTTCTCTATGTTTTTTAAAGATTATTTCTATTGTCATAATGTGATGGTTCTTTATTTTTTTCAACTAACAGCTAATTTCATTGCAAAGTTATTGTAAGTTAAAAGGTTTTATTTTTAAATTTATAATTACTTGAATTAGTTACTGATATCTATTTTACTTTTTAAAAAAATAATAATGCATTTCAATCACTAAAATTTATTTAAAACAAGAAAAATTAAATTTGATATTTTCTTTGCATTTTTATCACATCTTCCGTGAATTAAAGTATAAAATATATTTTACTTTGAAATTTATTTTTCAAATAATAATTCATTTCCTTCTCATCCTGATATCATATTAGTTTCTAAAATGCAGTTATGATTAAAAACTGAAAAATTATCCTTTCTTTTCTTTTTTAACATCTGCATGGATAGATGACATTTCAAAATATAATTACTCAAGTTTAAAGTGTTTGAAGAATTAAATCTGAAAACCTTACAAGAGATTATAGAAATTAATGTTTTTTTCTTGAGAGTTATTCAATAAAATACATAATGAAGAAATAAACTAAAAATATGCTAACTGATTAAATTTTTTTTCACCATTTTTTTTCTCTCTAATTGATTCTTGGTGTTGTCTTAAACCAGCAAGAATCAATTATTCTGATGGAAAAGAATTAATAAAATCCATTCTACTTTCAACATGTTCAGTCACAATTATGTTAATAAAAACTACCATATATATGAAATCAAATAGATTTTTGTTTGTTTTGGGATTTGTCTTTTTTCTTTTCAAATTAAACTTCCAAGGACACTTATAATAACAAATAAGATTTTGTTTTATTTTTCTTGAAAAGATCTCCAAAACTGAGTTAATTTCAGGCAGTCTAGTCTGAATTTCATAATAAACCTAATTTTCTTAGGTACGATGCCCTTCTTCTGATCATTAATTAATGGGACAGAGTTAAAAGTTGACTTTGTTGCAATAAAAAAGAATATTACAAGAGGAAGAAAAAGTAGTTGTTCTTTCAGGCAGACTATAATAATATAACCATTTACAACTACTCACAAAGTTATCATTCAGTTACAAATTGAACTGGAAATTGTCTTATTCTCTATTTTGAGCAGTTTAAGTACATTCCTCTAAAAAAATATGATGTGCTATTTTGCTGGATTATGTTTACATACATAGAAGTGTATTCAAATGGATAAAGCATATTTACCAAGACAGAAATGAACAATTGATTTCCCTTAAAATAATCATAACAGTGCTAAGTGTTCAAAGGATTAAAACAATTAGTTTTTATTGCTTTACCTGACAAATTATTCAAATATAACATGTAAGCTGATATTTATTCAATTTAAACAAAGTCTTAGGGGACAATATCTTTATAGATAAGATGCTGATTCCTACAACTAAATTTCTTTAATTTCTTCAGGTTTGGTTATACAGTTCCAGATTATCTTCGCTTAAGAATACACTGACAGAAAATTGTAGGTTCAAATGTTTAGGAAAGCACAAGACAAAAAACTATATAATCCTCAATGGTGACACATGGGATACAACAGGATGTTTTAACAACCAAGTTCATATCCTGACAAATGCTGTTTGTCCTTCACATCACACTAATGCTCTTGGGAAAGGCATGAATCCAGCTCCCTCTCTATGAGTAAATAGTAAAGAAAACTGGGCTACCATAGTATTTATATTCCGGTCATTTTTTCTAAACAATAAAAACTAGAATTATTTAGCAGGGTTTTATTTTTCTGTTTGTTAATACAAAATAATGAATTACATTTAAATAAAATCACCATGTGAGTAATTTTTCTCTATATAGTGTATTGATGTTTTTTATTATTGATTTCTAAGAAAAAAACTTTTAAAGAGTTTAAAATGTTGATGAGATTGACTGATGCTCATTATGTTCCTACTTTTCAACTAAACAAAAATTTGACCTTAAATAATCAATTTAATTTTAATTTGATTTTAAGTGAAAATGTATGCTTGAATTGTTGGTCCATACCCTAGACAAAATAAGCGGTCCCATCTAAAATTCTTTGAATCCAATATTGACCTCTTACCTGATGTAAATGAAATAGTAAAGTAACTCTTTAAAGTCCTAGATATGCTGTAGCTGAACTCAGCAAACCCAACACCCACACCCACCCCCGCAGAAAAAAAACAATCATGAACATTCAAAAATCCTGGGTGCAGACATCTTTTTTGAAAATTACCTTCATTTCATTTTTTTTTAATACAGGCTGTGAGTGGTCTCTATATAAAGGGGTGTTAAAAGTTCTTGGCCTGACCAAGGAGGGAATGACCAGAGCCATGAAACCTATATGCTATTCCATATTATTCATTGAAAAATTCAACACACTTGTACAGCATTTTTCTTAACCATAAGTTTCTTTAACCTTTCAAAAAAAAATTAATAACATAAAAGATAAGGTCATTTTAAAGCTTTTTATTATTGGTATATAAACCAAATATTGGGCTTATGATATAATAAAATAGCATTTATGCTGAAATTTCAGGCTTACAAGTTGAAAGGATTTTTATGCTATGTATGACTTATAAAGTCATTGGGGTGGCCTAATGTCGGTATCAGCCAATCAGCGAGGGAGTCTATCCACTTTTCACTAGTGCTAGACCAAGGAGAATTGTTTTTGCATCTGAGGTTAAGCGCCACACTACCATCAGCTCCTTACTTTACCACACAGATCCCTGTGCTACTCATACGCTGAGTTGGTGAGGGCCGTATCGAACTAGGAACGTGTGGTTTCTAGCCGAACACTCTACTGACTGAGCTAACCCGGCCCTAATGGATAAAAAAAATAGAAACTGATTTCATTGAAGTGATTAATAAAAAAGTGATTTGCTGTTTTGATTAATTTCCTTTCTATGGAAGGCCATATAAAATGAATTAATCAGAACAGCATTTGCCAAACTGAACTTTTTTTAGTCAATATATAAATACTGAATGACCTAAAAGAATATTTAAATCCAAGTGGTCTTGCTTGAATATAGAATATGCAACATTATGAGAAAGTAGGAATAATAAAATATGATATAAAATGTGAGTAAGAGAAATTTCTTCTCACAAAATCTCTTTTTGTGAAAATAATCAGATTTTGATAGAACATCTGCTGTCTCTTTGGATATTTCATTTCTCTTTTATTCTACAAATATCTGTAAAAGCAAAGCAGCCAGTTATTCTAGTTTAGCAGTTGTTATATAGTTTGTCATCTTGGGAATACAGCTGTATTTGCTCATTTATACTACTTATAAAAATGACAGTAAATTAAACTGAATGAATACAGATATTTTTTTTTTATATCTGGTACAAGGCCACAAGTACAGAGTATTGAGTATTAGTATTAATGATATTCAAAATATTACAGCATAAGCGGATTTTTTTCTTTATTCATATTGCAAGGTCAAATTGGCCACTACTCAACAAAAGATGATTTTATGGCATGAAATGAACAGGAAGAAGAATTGTAAAACACTCACAGAAGAGTTTCTTTGATATTTCAACTGGGAAGAAATTGTTAATGTGGACCTTGTGTCAGGAATAAAGAATATGAAGAAAGCCTGAATGAGATTTGATTTGACAAACCAATTTTAAATGAAGTTTTGACTGGAAATGCAGAACACTTACATACCTAAAAAAAAATAAAATGGTATTCAAAATTCTAACTGAACACAGAAATTAATGACTAGTGCTGTTTGGAAATATGCAAATATCTAATTGCTACTCTTAAACATGTTTAACTCTTAACTCTTAGCAAAACTGATGTGAAATTTCTTAGTATTTTCTTTTTTACAATTTCTCTGGTGACCAATTTTCTGTGATCACGGAATCATGAATCTAAAATGGAATCATTTTATATGTAACTTTCAATAATAAATAACAATTAAATCATTTAATTTTTTATAATTCTTTCAAAACTTACTAAATAATGGTCTCTGCAATTTTTTTAAATATAAACATGAATAATGTAGTTATATCTCTGTTTCCTCTACACCATCCTCCATTCTCCGTGATACTTCCATTGACTTTGGTGGCCAGAGTTATACATTACATCCTCTGTTTACACTTTACTATTCTCACACAAAGATTGAATTAAATTGACATCTGCTGGTTTAGACATTACTTGATTGATTGCTGGAGAGGAAATACTCATTAAAGTTCTTGTCTGACACCCATCACCTTTTTTATTTGAATCATCATTTCATTAAGTGTTGGGTCTCTCATGGTAGCTATTATCAATTTTTCATTGTCTTCAAGGGAAATCTTAAAAGTATAGTTAAAGTTTATTCAGCTCTTTTTTTTTTACTTGTGTTTAACTGTAATACAATGTTTACAAGACTTTGAAAAATTCAAACCTTTAGAAATGTGTCCCATGTGAAATTAAAGAAAAGTCACCATCTTTCTTTTCTTGGTCAACATAAGAAAAGTCATTTTTGAACAAGATACTCACTGACTGGCAAAAAAAAGAAAGAAAAGAAAGGTTATGAATGGTGACTTTATCGAATCCTTCATTAGTATTATAACATGAAATTGCCTGAGTCCCAAATATTGGGCTAATGGTGTATAGTAAAGTAGTACTTAGCCCAAAATCTCAGGTATACAAATTAAAGGGGTTAAAGCTGACGTTTAAACAATTCAAATAGATCCTTCTTCCTTCTATTGTTCATTTACTTCTATGAGTTCTATTATAAGCCATGAAAAGTCAATTTTAATCAATTTTCTTTTGGCAATCATAAGAGAAAAATACAAATTTGAAAATCATTATTCTTTTTGACTAGTATTTCTTTCATTTTAATTTCATTTCATGCTTTTCATTACAACCATTGTTCTACAGATATCAGTAAACAGGACAGATTAACTGGTGAATATGACATTCTGAGATTGTATTATTGATTGATTTTAACATGTCAACCTGTCTAGAATTATTTCATGCTTAGAGGTTAGGGAATTGCATTCATATTTACATTTTTTGTATAGTTGTTTCTTAAATTTGTTACATTCCTATTGAATACAAATAATTTTAACACAGATCTATTTGACCCATATATTGGGACCATAACTCTGGGTTAGAGTGAATTTGGGAGTGATGGCAATGAAGGGGTACTCCACGCTCCCCAGAACTAGAGCCTCACCATCAGATCCATTTTAGTATCATAGCTATGACACAATGATATTCTGAGTAGTTGAATGAAAAGCAATTGAAATTAAGATGAAAGCTATGCTAGTCAAAAATTCATGATAGTTGACAATGCTTCATCTAATAAAAAATTGTGGATAGTAATGGATTCTAAATGAAAAATTAATATTTTCTTGATATAATAGCCAAACCTATAAATTCTAAACTGTATTATTATTTTGTACATATTTAGAGCTAAAACAATTCCCTACTTGGCCCAGTCATAGAACTCCAAAGTTTTCCAGGAACAAAGAGAGACAAAATAAAAAGATACTTTTCTAACCTTCCAATTTCACCAAGTATAAATATCTATCTACTTACATTAAAAATAATTTTGTTCAAGGCAACAAGATTTAGTTGACTTTGAATAAATTCAATAATAAATAAAATGTAAATTATTAAAGAGTTGTTCTCATTCTTTAACTTATACAAATTCTTATTTGATTGTTGTCTATGAGAAAGAACTGCTAAGTTAATAGGGTGGCCAATTGCGGTGTAATGTAGTTGTTTTGTTTTATGACCTATCAACCCTTTTCAGGTCATTTAATCCCAAATCAAGTCCTTTTTGATAGACAAAGGAATCAGATTTCTTACAGTACTTGCTGTTGTTTAAGTGGTCATTCAATGAACAGGCTCATTACTGCTTAACTTCGGTGATCTAGTGGGAACCTGTGGTGTAATGGTTAACAAACTAGTCTTACAAATCCTACTACATTACTACTGAATAGTGAGTTTGATCCTTGATAGATGTCCCATATTTATGACCTTGTGTCACATCCTACCCATAGTGAATGGGTTGGGTAAATACATACTAAGTAAATAGGAAAAAAATAAAATAATGACAGGTTAATTTAAAGTGAAAAAAAAAAGTAACAGACTGACATTCTGAGTAGTTGCCATGAAAAGCAACTGAAATTAAAATGGAAGAAATGCTAATTATGAGTGACACAATAATAATTGACAATGCTGCATCTAATAATTAAAGATAAAAAATATTGATGTCAATGAAAACTATGTTGAAAAAAAACTGTCTCTTTGTAGACTTCTGGAATCATTTTTGTGGATTTTGTGTTTCCTTTGAACTCTAACACAATAACGTTTAATTTTACAAAGAACAATCATCTTAAAAAAAAAAGATGAGAGCAATTAATTGGCAATGAAAAACAGTAATGAGAAATAAACATTCCTTATTAGATAATAAGCAGAAAATCAGATTCATTAGAAAAAGGCAAGAAAATATTTTGATCCAATTAGGAAGTAGATTTCCTTAATGCTATTTAAGAGAAAATTATACTTTCTGTTGCCAATTGTAAAAATTATTCAAATTTATTTTCCATTATATCTCATTAGGAAGATCCAATTACAAGAAATGGGAAGAAAAGTGAATCAAGAAAGTATTAAGTAAAAATATTCTAATCCTGTCTGAATTAATTATGCAAATTAAAAATAACCTCAATCACCGAAAAAGTTGTGAACCAATATTGATCAAATTTAATTTCATCATTTTTCCCTTAGTAAAATATTTAACTAAATTTCTGCCCTTCTTAATAGTTTTTGAAATATTTGAATTTATGAAAAAATGGACTGACTGAAGATAGTACGCAGATTAAATTAATTAGATAAGACCTCTGAAATTTATAAAAACTATTTTCTTTTATTCTATTATGAACAAAAAGAAAAATAGTTTTTATTCATATGTGAAATATGATAAAAGGAAAGATCTAACAAATGCTGAAAAACAGAAATAATAAAAAGGTAGTGAATGAGGGAATGTCGAATTGGAGATATAATATGAGTTTTGTAGAGATTATCAAATAATAAAGAATGATGTTGAAAATATAAGACTAAGTTGAGAACTCAAAGGGAAGCTTTAAGAACTTGGTTCATTTCATTGAGATAAATGTAAACTAAGTAATTATAGTGAACAAGCACTTTGATCTACATTCAGATTTTTGAAAAGGCTGGAATTGAGAAGAATCAAGAAGAACAAAGGTGTAGAATACTTTGTGAATCTATAAAAAAATCTAGACAACCTCCTTTCACTAATCAAATATTTTAAATCATCAAAGTGGGCTAAGAATACATGAAAATTGACTTTTCTAAAATAATTTTCACTGTATGAATCTTGAGTGCATATTAATGGAGCTGATGATGAACCAGAGGTTTTTATCCAATTAGATATTGAAGAAGGCAAGAAGGAGGTAGTAATGTGATTGTTGGCCAAAGCATTATTGAACCATTAAAGTCAATGAAGTTGAATTGTTAACTATCATTTTATGAACAAAACTTCCTTTGCATTGTACAAGTCCCAGTTTCAAAGTGAAGTGTATGTAACACATCACTCAATAAGTCCCGGGCTGACACATTAGATGGCACCACTATTTAGAAAAACCATATGACTTTTATAAATACTAACCTTTAAATGGCACGTGTCAAATTTGAGCCCAATCGGATTATTAGTTTACAAATTACAGTTATTTCAAGTGAAGCTACTGTTACAAATTTGCAAAACAATGAAAAATCTGAATTTCATGTGTGATAAAGATTGCTTTCTGATGGGAAAAAATACTGTTCAAGTAAGTAATGGCTGTTATTCAGACTCTGCTCCATCGGAAACCACAGTTAAGAGGCGGTATGTCTGACTTTAAACCGGTCATACAGACACAAACACTACAGACCAAAAAATTACACAAACTCCTTTTGGCGATTGTAAATTGAAGTTGCCTGAGATAGCAGAGGAGTTGAAGATATCAGAAGGCAGTGTATTCACCATTTTGCATGAATATTTTTCAATGAGAAGCTGTGTTCAAAGTGGGGGTGCCGCGTTTGCTCACAGTCAATCAAAAAATGATGAAACATGATCCACCACTTCACTCTGGAGTCAAATCGCAGTCAGCTGAGTGGACAGCAGGCAGTGGAAAGCCGTCCAAAGTGACCAAAGACGCAAACATCAGCAGGCAAGTTTTTGCCTTCGTTATTTTGGGATCGCAGATTTTGTTCATCATACCTTGAGAAAGGAAGAACCATCAGTAGCATTTATATAGCATTATTGGTGCGTTTGAAGGAAAAATCACAAAAAAAACGGTCACAAATGAAGAAGAAAAGTGCTCTTTTCATCAAGACAATGCACCGTATCACAAGTCGATCATAACGATGGCAAAACACATGAATTGCACTTTGAATTGCTTCCGCACTCACCCTATTCTCCAGTATGGCCTCCAGCGACTACTGGCTGTTTGCAGACCTCAAAAGAATACTCTAGGAAAGAGATTTGGCTCCAATGAAGAAGTGATATTGGAAACTGAGGCATATTTTGAGGCTAAAGACAAATCATTCTACAAAAAGGCATCAAATTATTAGAGAGCATGGAATCAGTGTATCACACTAGAGGAGACTATGTGATGATAATAAGTCAAATTTTGCCTAAAAGTTGTTTTTATTAGTTAGGCCAGGACTTATTGAAGTGATGTGTTAATGAAGACAAACCTATTCCTGATATAATTTGTTTGTTAGTTTTTAAGTTCATAATAATTGCATTCCTATTGACAACCTCATAGTTAATTATAATGTTTTCCAATATTTTTCCTAAATCTTAACATTTTTAAGAAAATTCTTAACTAATGAGTAAATGTAAAGAATAAATATATAAAATTCCAAATTAGTTTTCATGTCTTGGTTATGGATATACAGCATTGTATGCTTCATATTCTGAGATTTTTTAACAGCAAGCTACTACCTTGTTCAGATTAAATATTCTGAATAATTTTAATTTATCTGCTTCATATTTAACATAAGAATAAAGTAATTTTTTTAAAGTTTGAAAAAATGAACTACTATTAAAATCGAACAGTGACTTTCTCTATGTTCTTTTAAAATTTTTCTATTGTCATAATGTGATGGTTCTTTATTTTTTTCAACTAACAGCTAATCTTCATTGCAAAGTTATTGTAAGTAAAAGGTTTATTTTTTAAATTTTATAATTAACTTGAATTAGTTTACTGTATCTATTTTACTTTTTTAAAAAATAATAATGCATTTTCAATCACTAAAATTTATTTAAAACAGAAAAAAATTAAATTATTATTTTCTTTGCATTTTTATCAGCATCTTCCGTGAATTAAAGTATAAAAATATATTTTACTTTGAAATTTATTTTTTCAATAATAATTCATTTCCTTCTCATCCTGATATCATATTAGTTTCTAAAATGCAGTTATGATTAAAAACTGAAAAATATATCCTTTCTTTTCTTTTTAACATCTCATGGATAGATGACATTTCAAAATATAATTAACTCAAGTTTAAAGTGTTTGAAGAATTAAATCTGAAAACCTTACAAGAGATTATAGAAATTAATGTTTTTTTCTTGAGAGTTATTCAATTAAATACATAATGAAGAAATAAACTAAAAATATGCTAAACTGATTAAAATTTTTTCACCATTTTTTTTTCTCTTCTAATTGATTCTTGGTGGTTGTCTAAACCAGCAAGAATCAATTATTCTGATGGAAAAGAATTAATAAAATCCATTCTACTTTCAACATGTTCAGTCACAATTTGTTAATAAAACTACCATATATATGAAAATCAAAATAGATTTTTGTTTGTTTTTGATTTGTCTTTTTTCTTTTCAAAATTAAACTTCCAAGGGACACTTATAATAACAAATAGAGATTGTTTTTATTTTTCTTGAAAAGATCTCAAACTGATGTTAATTTCAGGCAGTCTAGTCTGTATTCATAATAAACCTAATTTTCTTAGTACGATGCCCTTTTCTGATCATTAATTAATGGACAGAGTAAAAGTTGACTTTTGCAAAAAAAAGATTACAAGAGAAGAAAAAAGTAGTTTTCTTTCAGGCAGACTATAAATAAATATAACCATTTACAAACTACTCACAAAGTTATTCATTCAGTACAAATTGAACTGGAAATTGTCTTATTCTCTAATTTGAGCAGTTTAAGTACATTCTCTAAAAAAATATGATTGGCTATTTTTGCTGATATTGTTACATACATAGAAGTGTATTCAAATGTAAAAAGCATATTTACCAAGACAGAATGAACAATTGATTTCTTAAAATAATCATAACAGTGCTAAATGTTCAAAGGATTTAAAACAATTAGTTTTTATTGCTACTACACAATTATTCAAATATACATGTAACTGATATTTATCAATTTAAACAACAGTCTTAGGGACAATATCTTTATAATAAGAATGCTGATTCCTACAACTAAATTTCTTTAATTTCTTCAGGTTTGGTTATACAGTTCCAGATTATCTTCGCTTAAGAATACACTGACAGAAAATTGTAGTTCAAATGTTAGGAAAGCACAAGACAAAAACTATATAATCCCCTCAATGGTGACACATGGATACACAGGATGTATTTAACAAACCAATTCATATCCTGACACATAGCTGTTTTCCTTCACATCACACTAATGCTCTTGGAAAGGCATGAATCAGCCTCCCTCATCTATGAGTAAATAGTTAAAGAAAATGGCTACCATAGTATTATATATACCTGGTCATTTTTTCTAAACAATAAAACACTAGAATTATTTAGCAGGGTTTTATTTTTCTGTTTTGTTAATACAAAATAATGATATTACATTTAAATAAAAATCACCATGTGAGTAATTTTTCTCATTATAGTGTATTTGATGTTTTTTTATTATTATTTCTAAGAAAAAAAACTTTTAAAAGAGTTATTAAAATGTTTTGATGATTGACTGATGCTCATTATGTTCTACTTTTCAACTAAAACAAAAATTTGACCTTAAATAATCAATTTAATTTAATTTGATTTTAAGTGAAAATGTATGCTTGAATGTTGGTCCATACCCTAGACAAAATAAAGCGTCCCATCTAAATTCTTTGAATCCAAATATTGACTCTACCTGTATGTAAATGAATAGTAAAGTAACTCTTTAAAGTCCTAGATATGCTGTAGCTGAACTCAGCAACCAACACCCACACACCCCACCCCCGCAAAAAAAAAACAATCATGAAACATTCAAAATCTGGGTGCAGACATCTTTTTTGAAAATTACCTCTTCATTTCATTTTTTTATACAGGCTGTGAGTGGTCTCTATATAAAGGCGGGTGTTAAAAGTTTCTTGGCCCTGACAAGGAATGACACAGACCATGAAACCTATTGCTATTCCATATTATCATTGAAAAATTCAACACCACTTGTACGCATTTTTTCCTTAACCATAAGTTTCTTAACCTTTCCAAAAAATTATATAACATAAAAAGATAAAGGTCATTTTAAAGCTTTTTATTATTGTATATAAACCCCAAAATATTGGCTTATGATATATAAATAAATGCATTTATCTGAAATTCAGGCTTACAAGTTGAAAGGTGTTTTAGCTATGTATGACTTATAAAAAGTCATTGGGGTGCCTAATTCGGTACAGCCACATCAGCGAGGAGTCTATCCACTTTTTCACTAGTGCTAGACCAAGGAATTGTTTTTGCATCTGAGGTTAAGCGCCACACCTACCATCAGCTCCTTACTTTACACAACAGATCCCTGCTACTCATACGCTGAGTTGTGAGGGCCGGATCGAACTAGGAACGTTGTGTTTTCTAGCCGAACACTCTACTACTGAGCTAACCCGGCCCTAATGATAAAAAAAATAAAACTATTTTCATATGAAGTGATTAAAAAAACAAATAATTTGCTTTTTTGATATATTCCTTTCTATGGAAGCCATATAAAATGAATTAATCAGAACAGCATTTGCCAAACTGAACTTTTTTTAGTCAATATTATAAATACTGAATGACCTAAAAGAATATTTAAATCTCCCAAGTGGTCTTGCTTATATAGAAATAATGCAACATTATGAGAAAGTAAGAATAATAAATATGATATAAAATGTGAGTAAAGAAGAAATTTCTTCTCACAAAATCTCTTTTTGTTAAAATAATCAGATTTTGATAGAACATCTGCTGTCTCTTTATATTTCATTTCTCTTTTATTCTACAAACAATATCTGTAAAAGCAAAGCAGCCAGTTATTCTAGTTTAGCAGTTGTTATATAGTTTGTCATCTTGGAATACAGCTGTATTGCTCATTTATACTACTTAAAATGACAGTAAATTAAACTGAATGAATACAGATATTTTTTTTTATATCTGGTACAAGCCACCAGTACAGAGTATTGAGTATATAAGTATTAATGATATTCAAAATAATTACAGCATAAAGCGGATTTTTCTTTATTCATTCTGCAAGGTCAAATTGCGCACTACTCAACAAAAGATGATTTATTAGGCAATAAAGCAGAACAGGAAGAAGAATTGTAAACACTCACAGAAGAGTTCTTTGATATTTCAATGTGAAGAAATTGTTAATGTGGACCTTGTGTTCAATAAAGAATATGAAAAAGCCTGAATGAGATTTGATTTGACAAACCAATTTTAAATGAAGTTTTGACTGAATTGCAGAAACTTAATACCTAAAAAAAAATAAAATGGGATTCAAAATTCTAACTGAACACAGAAATTAATGACTAGTGCTGTTTGGAAATATGCAATATATCTAATTGCTACTCCTTAAACATGTTTAACTCTTAACTCTTAGCAAAACTGATGTGAAATTTCTTAGTATTTTCTTTCTTTTTACAATTTCTCTGGTGACCAATTTCTGATCACGAATCATGAATCTAAAATGGAATCATTTTATATGTAACTTTCAATAATAAATACAATTAAATTCATTATTTTTTTATTCTTTCAAAACCTAACTAAATAATGGTCTCTGCAATTTTTTTAAATAAATAACTGACATAATGTAGTTATATCTCTTTTCCTCTACACCATCTCCTTATTCTTCCCAGCATTATAATCATGCATCAAATCAGTGTGATTAGATAAAGGTTTATTGTTGAATTCTGAAATAGTTGAGACAATAGAATTGAGAAAACACTGCAAACACTGATCTGCCTTGTTGCTGTCATTTAATTGTTTTCAATGTGTCATTACAAATTCTTGCTTGTTCCTCATCTCATCATCAATAAATTAAAGTGTCTTTTCTGTTGGTTAGACTTGTTATAACTTACAGTTTGTGCATAATACAGTATGGCATTCTGGTAAATTAGTTCATATTTTTACTATTATCTCTGCCAACTTTTATATATAAGAGATGATATATGTTCCACCTACAGCTAGTAGACGGGTGCACAAACAGGCATGTTTAGTTAACACCCTCAACACATTCATTTTAACATATATTAAAAAAATATTATCAGAAATCTTTTAATTTAAATTTGAATGGTATGTCCTGTATTTCTATTTAGCAAATCATTGAGTACTAATCTAATTTTAAAAAAACTCAGTATTAATAGAATTCATGAAAAAAAAAAAACCAAATCCATAGAAAAATAACAAGTTCAATTTTTCATAGCTTTTGTCATGTTACACATTTGATTAGATTCCCTATTGTTTATCTTCTTTTGTGGCCCC
This sequence comes from Doryteuthis pealeii, assembly GCA_023376005.1. Taxonomy (NCBI): domain Eukaryota; kingdom Metazoa; phylum Mollusca; class Cephalopoda; order Myopsida; family Loliginidae; genus Doryteuthis; species Doryteuthis pealeii. Next base: position 12,901,748 of record CM042167.1, read on the forward strand.
TTTATTTATTAGAATCTCAAAAATTGGCATTGGCACATGAATTCCAGTGTCATCCCATTTATCAGAAAAAAGTCAGAGAATGAAGCCATTGATTATCTTTCCAAGTTAATCCAATAATTTAGACCATCATGGCAAGAATCTTCATTTTATCCATCTCTGAACCACCGTAATTATTTGATATTTTGTGTTTTTTCTCCCTTCATCATACTTTATCAATAGATATGTTCTATGTACCATGTGCTGGCCATAATTTCTTTGTGCTAAACATAACATCTATTCTTAGCATTATTTCTTTATCAAATAAATTTTATTAAAGAACTATCAACTACTCAGCAATTTAAGCTTATGACTAAGTTATATTAGAACCCTTGACCCTTTCTATGTTTTTGTATATTATTTCATATATGTCAAATTGTATCTGTTCCTTTTTCAGTTTTACCCTTTCCAAGTTGACAATGAACCTACTGACAAATTTTGCCTTCAAAATTGTAATTACAAAAAAGCATTTATCAGCCAAAGACAATGCATGCATTTATACAGAAACTGCATGAATGAAAGGTTTTCAATGAGAAAAATTAAAGGGAATACCATCATTAACGATTGAGATCAATAATCAAAGACCAGAATAATGAAGAGAATTTCAGAATTCTAGCCACAATGCACTAAATAATTAAGATTTGATTGTAAAAAATAACAGATCAGATTTCAATAATGTACATGAAAATCATGTTAGAAAGTATCTAATAAATTTACAATTATGAAAAAATAAATAAACACATTAAATTTTGTAAACCCTATTGATCTCTTTGATAAGATAAAGGGATAAATGTTTTCAAGTTGTATCTGTATTAGTGCTACTGTATGGCTGCACTATTTGGACTTTAATGAAATGATTGGAAAAAAGTTAGATGAGAACTACACCAAGATGCTGCATGCTGTCCTGGATAAATCCTGGAAGCAGCACTCCACAAAAATTGCAGCTGTATGGCTACTTACCTCCTATCACACAAATCATCCAAGTAAGATGAACAAGACATGCTGGACACTGTTGGAGAAGCAAGGACAAACTCATAAGTGACTTTTTCCTGTGGACACCAACATTTTGACACACATAGCAAGAACTTATATTGATCAGCTCAGTATGGATACTGGATGTTATGAGGAGGACTTGCCAGGAACGATGACTGATAGGGACGTGTTACAAGAGAGTGTCATGTGAATCCATGCTGTCAGTGTGACCTGATGATGATGATGATGATGATGATTAAACTAATATATATTAGATTTCATAGATTATCTCCCCCTGATGTCAAAAGGGACAGTGATATTTAATTAATTTAGCAACTACATCAAAAATATTATGTAAATTTGCATTTCCTAGTTTATATTCAGTATTTTTTGAATATGAAACTAAAGGTAAAATGAGATAAAGCTAAAAGATGTAAATTAAAGTTGTATTAGATATAAATAAAAGCAGCAAATGACAAAATGACCATCAAATATTTCCATGGAGAATAGCAATTATATGAGAGAAACAAGTTATCAGTTATGATAAAAGATCAACTTTGACCTCACTAGAACATTCCACCTTCACCATTGAATAATTATGGAGTTTTATTCATTATCTATTTAAGTTTAACATAGAAGAAATTTTGGACCATATGACCTTTAGGCACCGCTTTTGTGATCTCGATTCGTGGGGACATTTTTTCCATTTAAACCGTCAAAATCCGGTTAATTGTTAGCAGACGATTTTTAGAGTTTTTTTTTTTAAATCATAAAACTAACCCCTAACCCCAACCCCTAACAAACAACTGGATTTTGACAATGTAAATGAGAAAAGTGTCCTTGTGAGTCGAGATCACAGAAGGGGTGCCTAAAGGTGATATGGTCTGAAATTTTTATTCCTGTTATATCATCATTAGAAGAGTCAATTACAGACAAAATGAGAAAGTGACATAGAAAAGTATTAAGTAAAAAATATCTTCATCCTGTCTGAAGTTATTATGCAAATTAAATAAACCTCAATCACCGAAAAAGTTGTGAACCAATATTGATCAAATTTAATTTCATCCATTTTTACCCTTAGTAAAATATTTAACTAAATTTTCTGCCCTTCTTAATAGTTTTTGAAATATTTGGAATTTATGAAAAATGGACTGACTGAAGATAGTACGCAGATTAAATTAATATTAGAATAAGACCTCTGAAATTTAATAAAAACTATTTTTCTTTTTATCTATTATGAACAAAAAGAAAAATAGTTTTTATTCATATGTTGAAATATGGATAAAAGGAAAGATCTAACAAATGCTGAAAAACAGAAAATAATAAAAGGTAGTGAATGAGGGAATGTCGACATTGGAGATATTAAATGAGTTTTGTAGAGATCATCAAATAATAAAGAATGATGTTGAAAATATAAGACTAAGTTGAGAACTCAAAGGGAAAAGGCTTTAAGAACTTGGTTCATTTCATTGAGATAAATGTAAACTAAAGTAAGTTATAGTGAAACAAGCACTTTTGATCTGCATTCAGATTTTTGAAAAGGCTGGAATTGAGAGAATCAAGAAGGACAAAAGGTGTAGAATACTTTGTGAATCTATAAAAAAAATCTAGACAACCTCCTTTCACTAAATCAAATATTTTAAATCATCAAAAGTGGGCTAAGAAATACATGAAAATTGACTTTTCTAAAATAATTTTCACTGATGAATCTTGAGTGACATTTAATGGAGCTGATGGATGAACCAGAGGATTTTATCCAATTAAGATATTGAAGAAGGCAAGAAGGAGGTAGTAATGTGATTGTTGGCCAAAGCATTATTGAACCATTCAAAGTCAATGAAGTTGAATTGTTAACTATTGCAATTTTATGAACAAGACTTTCTTTGCATTGTACAAGTCCCAGTTTCAAAGTGAAGTGTGTAACACATCACTCAATAAGTCCCGGGCCTGACACATAGATGGCACCACTAATTAGAAAAAACCCATATGACTTTTATAAAGTACTAACCTTTAAATGGCACGTGTCAAAATTTGAGCCCAATCGGATTATTAGTTTACAAATTACAGTTATTCAAGTGAAGCTACTGTTACAAATTTGCAAAACAATGGAAAAATCTGAATTTCATGTGTTGATAAAGTATTGCTTTCTGATGGGAAAAAATACTGTTCAAGTAAAGTAATGGCTGTTATTCAGACTCTGCTCCATCGGAAACAACAGTTAAGAGGCGGTATGCTGACTTTAAACGCGGTCATTCAGACACAAATACTACAGACCAAAAAATTACACAAACTCCTTTTGGCTGATTGTAAATTGAAGTTGCCTGAGATAGCAGAGGAGTTGAAGATATCAGAAGGCAGTATATTCACCATTTTGCATGAATATTTGTCAATGAGAAAGCTGTGTTCAAAGTGGGTGCCGCGTTTGCTCACAGTCAATCAAAAAATGGATGAAACATGGATCCACCACTTCACTCTGGAGTCAAATCGGCAGTCAGCTGAGTGGACAGCAGCAGGTGAAAGCCGTCCAAAGTGACCAAAGACGCAAACATCAGCAGGCAAGGTTTTGGCCTTCGTATTTTGGGATGCGCAAGGTATTTTGTTCATCAATTACCTTGAGAAAGGAAGAACCATCAGTAGCGAATATTATATAGCATTATTGGTGCGTTTGAAGGAAGAAATCACAAAAAAAACGGTCACAAATGAAGAAGAAAAAAGTGCTCTTTCATCAAGACAATGCACCGTATCACAAGTCGATCATAACGATGGCAAAACTACATGAATTGCACTTTGAATTGCTTCCGCACTCACCCTATTCTCCAGATCTGGCCTCCAGCGACTACTGGCTGTTTGCAGACCTCAAAAGAATACTCTAGGGAAAGAGATTTGGCTCCAATGAAGAAGTGATATTGGAAACTGAGGCATATTTTGAGGCTAAAGACAAATCATTCTACAAAAAGGCATCAAATTATTAGAGAAGCATTGGAATCAGTGTATCACACTAGAAGGAGACTATGTTGATGAATAAAGTCAAATTTTGCCTAAAAGTTGTTGTTTTATTAGTTAGGCCCAGGACTTATTGAGTGATGTGTTAATGAAGGACACAACCTATTCCTGATATAATTTGTTTGTTAGTTTTTTTAAGTGTCATAATAATTGGCATTCCTATTGACAACCTCATAGTTAATTATAATGTTCTCCAATATTTTTCCTAAATCTTAACATTTTTTAAGAAAATTCTTAACTAATGAGTGAAATGTAAGAATAAATATATAAAAAATTCCAAATTAGTTTTCATGTCTTAGGTTATGGATATGACAGATTGTTGATGCTTCATATTCTGTAGATTTATTTAACAGCAAAGCTACTAACCTTGTTCAGATTAAATATTCTGAATAATTTTAATTTATCTGCTTCATATTTAACATAGCAGATAAAGTAATTTTTTTAAAGTTTGAAAAAATGAACTACTATAAAACTGAACAGTGACTTTTCTCTATGTTTCTTTAAAGATTATTTCTATTGTCATAATGTGATGGTTCTTTATTTTTTTCAACTAACAGCTAATTTCATTGCAAAGTTATTGTAAGTTAAAAGGTTTTATTTTTTAAATTTTATAATTACTTGAATTAGTTACTGATATCTATTTTACTTTTTAAAAAAATAATAATGCATTTCAATCACTAAAATTTATTTAAAACAAGAAAAAATTAAATTTGATATTTTCTTTGCATTTTTATCACATCTTCCGTGAATTAAAGTATAAAAATATATTTTTACTTTGAAATTTATTTTTCAAATAATAATTCATTTCCTTCTCATCCTGATATCATATTAGTTTCTAAAATGCAGTTATGATTAAAAACTGAAAAATATATCCTTTCTTTTCTTTTTTAACATCTGCATGGATAGATGACATTTCAAAATATAATTACTCAAGTTTAAAGTGTTTGAAGAATTAAATCTGAAAACCTTACAAGAGATTATAGAAATTAATGTTTTTTTCTTGAGAGTTATTCAATAAAAATACATAATGAAGAAATAAACTAAAAATATGCTAACTGATTAAATTTTTTTCACCATTTTTTTCTCTTCTAATTGATTCTTGGTGGTTGTCTTAAACCAGCAAGAATCAATTATTCTGATGGAAAAGAATTAATAAAATCCATTCTACTTTCAACATGTTCAGTCACAATTATGTTAATAAAAACTACCATATATATGAAGATCAAATAGATTTTTGTTTGTTTTTGGGATTTGTCTTTTTTCTTTTCAAAATTAAACTTCCAAGGACACTTATAATAACAAATAGAGATTTTTGTTTTATTTTTCTTGAAAAGATCTCCAAACTGAGTTAATTTCAGGGCAGTCTAGTCTGAATATTCATAATGAACCTAATTTTCTTAGGTACGATGCCCTTCTTCTGATCATTAATTAATGGGACAGAGTTAAAAGTTGACTTTGTTGCAATAAAAAAAGATATTACAAGAGGAAGAAAAAGTAGTTGTTCTTTCAGGCAGACTATAAATAATATAACCATTTACAACTACTCACAAAGTTATCATTCAGTTACAAATTGAACTGGAAATTGTCTTATTCTCTAATTTGAGCAGTTTAAGTACATTCCTCTAAAAAAATATGATGTGCTATTTTTGCTGGATTATGTTTACATACATAGAAGGTGTATTCAAATGGATAAAAAGCATATTTACCAAAGACAGAAATGAACAATTGATTTCCCTTAAAATAATCATAACAGTGCTAAGTGTTCAAAGGGTTAAAACAATTAGTTTTTATTGCTTTACCTGACAGATATATATAATCTGTAATATAACATGTAAGCTAATATTTATTCAATTTAAACAAAGTCTTAGGGGACAATAGCTTTATAGATAAAAATGCTGATTCCTACAACTAAATTTCTTTAATTTCTTCAGGTTTGGTTATACAGTTCCAGATTATCTTCGCTTAGGAATACACTGACAGAAAATTGTAGGTTCAAATGTTTAGGAAAGCACAAGACAAAAACTATATAATCCCCTCAATGGTGACACATGGGATACAACAGGATGTATTTAACAAACCAAGTTCATATCCTGAACAAGGCTGTTTGTCCTTCACATCACACTAATGCTCTTGGGAAAGGCATGAATCCAGCTCCCCTCATCTATGAGTAAATAGTAAAGAAAACTGGGCTACCATAGTATTATATATCCGGTCATTTTTTCTAAACAATAAAACACTAGAATTATTTAGCAGGGTTTTATTTTTCTGTTTGTTAATACAAAATAATGATATTACATTTAAATAAAAAATCACCATGTGAGTAATTTTTCTCTATATAGTGTATTTGATGTTTTTTTATTATTGATTTCTAAGAAAAAAACTTTTAAAAGAGTTTTAAAATGTTGATGAGATTGACTGATGCTCATTATGTTCCTACTTTTCAACTAAAACAAAAATTTGACCTTAAATAATCAATTTAATTTTAATTTGATTTTAAGTGAAAATGTATGCTTGAATTGTTGGTCCATACCCTAGACAAAATAAAGGGTCCCATCTAAAATTCTTTGAATCCAAATATTGACCTCTTACCTGATGTAAATGAATAGTAAAGTAACTCTTTAAAGTCCTAGATATGCTGTAGCTGAACTCAGCAAACCCAACACCCCACACCCCACCCCCGCAGAAAAAAAAACAATCATGAAACATTCAAAATCCTGGGTGCAGACATCTTTTTTGAAAATTACCTCTTCATTTCATTTTTTTTAATACAGGCTGTGAGTGGTCTCTATATAAAGGGGTGTTAAAAGTTCTTGGCCTGACCAAGGAGGGAATGACCAAGAGCCATGAAACCTATATGCTATTCCATATTATTCATTGAAAAATTCAACACACTTGGTACAGCATTTTTCCTTAACCATAAGTTTCTTTAACCTTTCCAAAAAAATTAATAACATAAAAAGATAAAGGTCATTTTAAAGCTTTTTATTATTGGTATATAAACCCAAAATATTGGGCTTATGATATATAATAAAATAGCATTTATGCTGAAATTTCAGGCTTACAAGTTGAAAGGATGTTTTATGCTATGTATGACTTATAAAAGTCATTGGGGTGGCCTAATGTCGGTATCAGCCAATCAGCGAGGGAGTCTATCCACTTTTCACTAGTGCTAGACCAAGGAGATTGTTTTTGCATCTGAGGTTAAGCGCCACACCTACCATCAGCTCCTTACTTTACCACACAGATCCCTGTGCTACTCATACGCTGAGTTGGTGAGGGCCGGTATCGAACTAGGAACGTTGTGGTTTCTAGCCGAACACTCTACCGACTGAGCTAACCCGGCCCCTAATGGATAAAAAAAAATAGAAACTGATTTTCATTGAAGTGATTAAATAAAACAAAGTGATTTGCTGTTTTGATTAATTTCCTTTTCTATGGAAGGCCATATAAAATGAATTAATCAGAACAGCATTTGCCAAACTGAACTTTTTTTAGTCAATATTATAAATACTGAATGACCTAAAAAGAATATTTAAATCCCCAAGTGGTCTTGCTTGATATAGAATAATGCAACATTATGAGAAAGTAGGAATAATAAATATGATATAAAAATGTGAGTAAAGAGAAATTTCTTCTCACAAAATCTCTTTTTGTGAAAATAATCAGATTTTGATAGAACATCTGCTGTCTCTTTGGATATTTTCATTTCTCTTTTATTCTACAACAATATCTGTAAAAGCAAAGCAGCCAGTTATTCTAGTTTAGCAGTTGTTATATAGTTTGTCATCTTGGGAATACAGCTGTATTTGCTCATTTATACTACTTATAAAAATGACAGTAAATTAAACTGAATGAATACAGATATTTTTTTTTATATCTGGTACAAGGCCACAAGTACAGAGTATTGAGTATTAAGTATTAATGATATTCAAAATAATTACAGCATAAGCGGATTTTTTTCTTTATTCATATTGCAAGGTCAAATTGGCCACTACTCAACAAAAGATGATTTTATGGCAATGAAATGAACAGGAAGAAGAATTGTAAAACACTCACAGAAGAGTTTCTTTGATATTTCAACTGGGAAGAAATTGTTAATGTGGACCTTGTGTCAGGAATAAAGAATATGAAGAAAGCCTGAATGAGATTTGATTTGACAAACCAATTTTAAATGAAGTTTTGACTGGAAAATGAAGTTTTGACTGGAAAATGAAGTTTTGACCTAAAAAAAAATAAAATGGTATTCAAAATTCTAACTGAACACAGAAATTAATGACTAGTGCTGTTTGGAAATATGCAAATATCTAATTGCTACTCTTAAACATGTTTAACTCTTAACTCTTAGCAAAACTGATGTGAAATTTCTTAGTATTTTCTTTTTTACAATTTCTCTGGTGACCAATTTTCTGTGATCACGGAATCATGAATCTAAAATGGAATCATTTTATATGTAACTTTCAATAATAAATAACAATTAAATCATTTAATTTTTTATAATTCTTTCAAAACTTACTAAATAATGGTCTCTGCAATTTTTTTAAATAAATAAACATGAATAATGTAGTTATATCTCTGTTTCCTCTACACCATCCTCCATTCTCCGTGATACTTCCATTGACTTTGGTGGCCAGAGTTATACATTACATCCTCTGTTTACACTTTACTATTCTCACACAAAGATTGAATTAAATTGACATCTGCTGGTTTAGACATTACTTGATTGATTGCTGGAGAGGAAATACTCATTAAAGTTTCTTGTCTGACACCCATCACCTTTTTTATTTGAATCATCATTTCATTAAGTGTTGGGTCTCTCATGGTAGCTATTATCAATTTTTCATTGTCTTCAAGGGAAATCTTAAAAGTATAGTTAAAGTTTATTCAGCTCTTTTTTTTTACTTGTGTTAACTGTAATACAATGTTTACAAGACTTTGAAAAAATTCCAAACCTTTAGAAATGTGTCCCATGTGAAATTAAAGAAAAGTCACCATCTTTCTTTTCTTGGTCAACATAAGAAAAGTCATTTTTGAACAAGATACTCACTGACTGGCAAAAAAAAGAAAAGAAAAGAAAGGTTATGAATGGTGACTTTATCGAATCCTTCATTAGTATTATCTAACATGAAATTGCCTGAGTCCCAAATATTGGGCTAATGGTGTATAGTAAAGTAGTACTTAGCCCAAAATCTCAGGTATACAAATTAAAGGGGTTAAAGCTGACATTTTAAAAACAATTCAAAATAGATCCTTCTTCCTTCTATTGTTCATTTACTTCTATGAGTTCTATTATAAGCCATGAAAAAGTCAATTTTAATCAATTTTCTTTTGGCAATCATAAGAGAAAAATACAAATATTGAAAATCATTATTCCTTTTTGACTAGTATTTCTTTTCATTTTAATTTCATTTCATGCTTTTCATTACAACCATTTTTCTACAGATATCAGTAAACAGGACAGATTAACTGGTGAATATGACATTCTGAGATTGTATTATTGATTGATTTTAACATGTCAACCTGTCTAGAATTATTTCATGCTTAGAGGTTAGGGAATTGCATTCATATTTACATTTTTTGTATAGTTGTTTCTTAAATTTGTTACATTCCTATTGAATACAAATAATTTTAACACAGATCTATTTGAGCCATATATTGGGACCATAACTCTGGGTTAGAGTGAATTTGGGAGTGATGGCAATGAAGGGGTACTCCACGCTGTGAGACGCCCTGCTCTGCACTCTGCTCTTTAGATGTACTTGTCTAGATCCCAACGTTGTGAATTATGTGCCGGCCGAATTTAAGCACGAGTCAGAAACAGGCTCACAAGAATTAAGAACAAAACAACAACAACAACAAGTGTAAACAAGACACATGGAAGAAGGGTGTGTTGATACTCGCTGTCTATCCAACTGGCTACTACCGCTGCTATCCCTACTGGCAAACTTGACACTTCAACGGCGAACTTAACCCTTCGATCCCCGGGTTCTAACTAACATAGGGCTCGAGTTTAGTTGTATTTATGTCAAATTCCCCTACCCAAACCATCTTCTCCGGACCACACAAATGGCCAGAACTTAAATAAATCGCAGACTTCGAGTCGCCATTAACCCTTAAAATTAAAGCACTCAAATATTTTTCCAGACAATCTGTCTTCAATATGTTGATCATTAATTTCTTCAAAAGAGAATTTCTCCTAAAAAAATCCTTTTTGCTTTTAATACCTGGGTGCCTAAGATATTATCACCAAGTGGTCCCATTTCATGGTGGCATACAGGTCTCTTTAAACTTTACGACCTAATCTTTGGATTCGTAAAAAGGTCAGCCACCCACCCCTTTTACTTATGCCGGACCTTAACTTATTTCTCTTTCTTATTTATTTATTTATTTATTCTGACCATGTTCGTCTTTAACCATAGTATCACAACGCTCCCCAGAACTAGAGCCTCACCATCAGATCCATTTTAGTATCATAGCTATGACACAATGATATTCTGAGTAGTTGAATGAAAAGCAATTGAAATTAAGATGAAAGCTATGCTAGTCAAAAATTCATGATAGTTGACAATGCTTCATCTAATAAAAAATTGTGGATAGTAATGGATTCTAAATGAAAAATTAATATTTTCTTGATATAATAGCCAAACCTATAAATTCTAAACTGTATTATTATTTTGTACATATTTAGAGCTAAAACAATTCCCTACTTGGCCCAGTCATAGAACTCAAACGTTTTCCAGGAACAAAGAGAGACAAAATAAAAAGATACTTTTCTAACCTTCCAATTTCACCAAGTATAAATATCTATCTACTTACATTAAAAATAATTTTGTTCAAGGCAACAAGACTTAGTTGACTTTGAATAAATTCAATAATAAATAAAATGTAAATTATTAAAGAGTTATTCTCATTCTTTAACTTATACAAATTCTTATTTGTTTGTTGTCTATGAGAAAGAACTGCTAAGTTAATAGGGTGGCCAATTGCGGTGTAATGTAGTTGTTTTGTTTTATGACCTATCAACCCTTTTCGGGTCATTTAATCCCAAATCAAGTCCTTTTTGATAGACAAAGGAATCAGGTTCCTTACAGTACTTGCTGTTGTTTAAGTGGTCATTCAATGAACAGGCTCATCACTGCTTAACTTCGGGTGATCTAGTTGGGAACCTGTGGTGTAATGGTTAACAAACTAGTCTTACAAATCCTACTACATTACTACTGAATAGTGAGTTTGATCCTTGATAGATGTCCCATATTTATGACCTTGTGTCACATCCTACCCATTGTGAATGGGTTGGGTAAATACATACTAAGTAAATAGGAGTAAAAATAAAATAATGACAGGTTAATTTAAAGTGAAAAAAAAGTAACAGACTGACATTCTGAGTAGTTGCCATGAAAAGCAACTGAAATTAAAATGGAAGAAATGCTAATTATGAGTGACACAATAATAATTGACAATGCTGCATCTAATAATTAAAGATAAAAATATTGATGTCAATGAAAACTATGTTGAAAACAAAACTGTCTCTTTCTAGACTTCTGGAATCATTTTTGTGGATTTTGTGTTTCCTTTGAACTCTAACACAATAACGTTTAATTTTACAAAGAACAATCATCTTAAAAAAAAAGATGAGAGCAATTAATTGGCAATAAAAAACAAGTAATGAGAAAATAACACATTCCTTATTAGATAATAAGCAGAAAATCAGATTCATTAGAAAAAGGCAAGAAAATATTTTGATCCAATTAGGAAGTAGATTTCCTTAATGCTATTTAAGAGAAAGATTAATACTTTCTGTTGCCAATTGTAAAAATATACAAAGCCAAACTATTTCATTTCTTTGCCAACTCAGTTGATGTACTTTTGGCAATGTTATTACTAAATAGCCAAGCATATTTATATATCAGATCAGGATTGGTTATTATTCATATGAAACACAATTATTTGATTGAAGGTTATAAAATGCCAGACAACTTGTGAACCTGTTTAGTTCCTGTTTGAGTATTGAGTCTTCTATTCAGAAAGAAGTGAACAATTCTAATTGGCATTTCATCATATTATCAAAAATTTGAGTGATTAAAAAAAGGATTTTCAACTTGAACAGACTCCACAAAATTTAAATCTCACTATGATGTTCCATTTTTGCTGGATTACATTTTCATAGGTACATGTATATTTAAAAAGTCATGAGAATTATAGCAATAATTTGTGTTTTGTTCAAAACAAGGAATTTTATTTTGAATTTAGCTAATTGTAACTGTTGGAGTAAAAAGAATATATATCCATGTTTTTTTTTTTAAAGACCAATTGGCATAATTTTTGGCATAAGAAGACTCACCAGCTTGAAAAACAATTTATAAAGTTTTCATTCAAAGTCCAAAAAGGAAGAAAAGAATAAAAACCAACAATCTTAATATATAAATTTTCAAGTAGACAAATTCTAAATAGATTGTCCCAGTAATATTAAGATCAATATGGTAATAATCCTGGTTAGAGTATTCAAGTTTTTGAGATTATTTCCCCTTATATTTATAATGCTTCCCAACTTCCATTCATCCAATAAAAAACATTGTTACATTTAAATAACAAAACCTCAGTAAAAAAAAATCTAAACAAAATTGTCAATTTAAAAGAATAAAACAAATATGTTTTCTCTTTTTACTAACTGTATCTCTAAAAATTGAAAGTATTAAAAATTATCTTATAGAAATGTTAAAATTATTCTTATAAAAAAACCAACAATCATTTTCAATATTGTCATTATCAACACAAGGAATAGAATTACCAAATTAGGAAAATATAAAAACACTCGTAGAAAAATAGAATTACAAGTAGTTGTGAATTTTGGAAGCAGACATCATCAAAGAAAGATGAAAGAAAAAGTAGAAAAGAGTAACTCAGAGGAATGAGAAAACTTCTCAAAACCAGAAATCTTGTCAAAGAGTTTTGTCCCTCCCCCCTTGTAAGATACTCTGGACCATTCTTAAAATCGACAAGGGAGGAATAGATGGACAGAGGGACAAGGAAATTGTTAAGATTGGCTAGAATACATGGAAGAGTCCTGAAGGCCTGAAGAGACTTTCTATCATTCAGACTCCAGTGAAAGGCTACCAGCTAATGTTGGTGTGAAAAACACAAGGAATTAATTTTTCACACCAATAACACCACATGATATTTTGGCATGTATATATATATATATATATATATATATATATATATATATATATATATATGTGAAGAGAGGAAATAAATCCGACGGTATGTAATATATCAAGAAAATTGAAAAAACACAGGTTTAAATGGGTTAAGTGGTGAGTTTATTGGCCGACGCTGCAGTGTTTCGATCTATTAAATAGATCATCTTCAGGGCATAAGATAAGAAATTATATATCACAGAAAGATGAGAAAAAGTGAGTGGTAATCCTTCTTATTCAGTCTGTTTAAAAAATTTTCTGAAGTTTGAAAAAAGGAGACGGTTTTGAAATATGACATCAAATATTCTATTTTAAGGTGTGAGTATGTAACGCTGTTAGTGTGTGTATTGAAGGAAAACATGTTGCATTTTTTAGGTATGTGGTTGTGTGTGTGTGTGTATAAATTTTTTTTCTGTAGCGATAAACGACAGGAAGTGAAAGCTCAAGGTTGTGTGTGTGTGGACGAAGAATTCAAACACATAGAAAAATCTTTTACTCAACTACAATACCCTCAACCTTTCATCCAACGTGCCAGAAAAAAAGCCATCAAAATCCATAACCGCAAACACCTCCCCTCCAATCCAACAAACAATACCCCCAACCACAACTACATAAACAGATACATCATTCTCCCCAACAACTCAGCCACAGCTATTATTGAAAAAAAACCTTAATAATTTAGGAATAAAAACGGTAACAAATTCCTCCAAAACCATAAAAAATATTATTAATAACCAAAAAAACAACACTCACACAAGGTCCAGTGCAGGTGTGTACACCATTCAATGTTTGGATTGCGACAAACAATACATAGGAGAGACATCTAGACACATTGACCAACGAATCCGAGAACACAAGAGAGATATCAGAAATGGTCAAATGAACAACGCACTCACAAAACACATCTCAGAAACTAACCATTCTTTCAATTTTAAAGAATCCAAGTTGTTAATCAGAATTCACAACAAAAAAGAAAGAAAAATTGTAGAATCCAGCGCCATCTCCATTTTCAATACAATCAAACAGAGACCCGGATTTTTCCTTCTATCACCTTACCTATCCAAGGTTGTCCTCAAGAATTATAAAATTCCCTACATCTGACAATATCTCATTTAATTTCTACATATTAACTCTCCCCATTTATTACTGAATGACCACCAACAATTTACCTTTGATCACAGACTTATTTAGTAACATGATAATCTCCATTCGATCTCAACACACAACAGATTATCACACTTTACCCATTTAACCAAGATTTTTCAACAATAATAATATATGTTTGATAATAATTATATATAAAAATATTTCCCCTTAAACCCCCAACACATTTACACTCCCCATTGACACAATTATAATATAACCACTGATAAAAATAATAATCAAAAATATACATCCTTATTAACCAATAATTATTTCCACATAATTATAACCACACTAACACTATTTGCATAAACACAATTATCATCAGAATAATTATAATAATAACAATATAATAATAACAATAATTTAATAATAATAAAAATTATAATAACAATAATACTAACAACTATAATAATAACAACAACAATAATAAAAATATAAGTAATAATTATAATAATAATATTAATAATAACAATAATTATAATAATATAAATTACAATAACAACATTTCAATAAAAATTATAATAAAATAATAATTATAATATACTATAACAACAATTATCTTTATAACAATAATATTTTTTTTTTTTTTTTAAATAAAATTAAAAAATAGAAATAAAAATAAATAAAATAAAATAAAATAAATATATATATATATATGTATATGTGTGTATGTGTGTGTATATATATGTATATATGTATATGTGTATATATATATGTATATGTATGTATATATATGTATATGTTGTGTGTATATGTATATATATTATATGTATATATGTATATTATATATATATAATTATAATAATGTATTTAGATTTAATAAAAAATACAAACTATAATAACAATAATAATAACAATAATAATAACAATAATTCATTCACTTATACGTAATTGTAATATTAATATATATTAATCGTCAAATAATCAGTACTAACTATAAAACAACAATACAATACTCTTTCTAACAAAAAATAAATAAAATAAAATAATATCTTTTCATTTTTAAATCCCCAATCCCCCCCACACACCCAAACTTCCATCTCCTCTCTTAATATAAAACATGAAAATTCCTTTTCATGACATCTCTCCTATACCCCTCTTACCAATATACACAACACCTCTCCCCTACCTCTTACCAACACACACACACACACACACACACGCCACACACACACACACACACACAACCTTGAGCTTTCACTTCCTGTCGTTTATCGCTACAGAAAAAAAATTTATACACACACACACACAACCACATACCTAAAAAATGCAACATGTTTTCCTTCAATACACACACTAACAGCGTTACATACTCACACCTTAAAATAGAATATTTGATGTCATATTTCAAAACCGTCTCCTTTTTTCAAACTTCAGAAAATTTTTTAAACAGACTGAATAAGAAGGATTACCACTCACTTTTTCTCATCTTTCTGTGATATATAATTTCTTATCTTATGCCCTGAAGATGATCTATTTAATAGATCGAAACACTGCAGCGTCGGCCAATAAACTCACCACTTAACCCATTTAAACCTGTGTTTTTTCAATTTTCTTGATATATTACATATATATATATATATATATATATATATATATATATATATATATATATATTACTAGCAGGACCTGTAGATGCACCACAGTATGATAATTTAGTTATTACAACATTTTATATGTTTTCTTAGCTATTGCAAATGCTTCAATATGCAAAAAGAATAATAATCTTGATTTAACTCTTCACTTTTTTCTTTCTTTTTTTCTTTTCATCTTTTCAATATGTTAGATTGAAACGGATTAGTGTTATCACTTCCACACAATCACCTTACTCTCTTTGTTTATTTCTTATATTTGTTCTATGTAGCATTTCCTTTTTCTTCCCTTTCTTTCTTTATTATCAAAACAGAATAGTCCATTATTTAGCCAAGGTGACGACACTCATAAGAAATAATAATTCAGTGGATAAGCAACACCAGGTAATCAGGATTTACAATTTTGCATTTCCTCTTGGATGATTTGGACAGTCTCATTTTTAACCAGAGGGTGTTGCAAAATGATGACAGTCATACAATTAAGGAACACAGGTATTAACACAACACACACACACACACACACACACATATACAAGGTGTGTCAAAAAAGTATTGATTGAAGCTGTATTTACCAAGATAGGAATGAACGATAAATGTAATGTTAATTTTTTTCAAAATACAGGGTGTGTCAAAAAGTACAGATTTTAAAACTGAATTTACCAAGATAGAAATGAAGAATGAATGGAATGTTCATTTTTCAGAATACAAGGTGTGCCAAAAACTACCGGTTATCTCAATCCTTTTTGACACACATATATATAAAAACTTTTATTATATATTAATCTGTGAAAAAGGCCAGAAGTAATAATGCTATATAATTATTTTACATCTTTAACTTATTTATTAATGTCTAACAATTAATAAATGAATGGATGATTATTTTAGTAAAACAAATCAATCATTTTTTTTTCTCATTTGAAGTTTGGAAATTTCAATTCTGTGTGATTTGTTACATCTTGTTTTAATTTAAGTTTTCTATTAAGAGGATTTCATCCCAATCTGCAATCATTTATATTGTAATGATGTTTCCTAAAGGAAGTTAACTCAAGAACTATCAGACTTTAAATTAATATGTAAATTCTTATGTAAACTTTTTTGTTTAATCTTATTGAGATAGCAATTAATTATTCAGTCCAACTTTGAAATGTCACTGTTGGTCAGAAAGATTCTAAAACTGACATTTAAATGTTAAATATTTGTAGTTTTAAATCATTTTTTAAGTATGCAAAAATTAGACAATGCTTACAATAAATGTATGCATTCCCTTGTTTAATGTATTAAAATAATGATTTTATTTTCTCTTCATCTACCATGCAAATTAGTTTTTATTTGCCACACATTTTTTCAGTTAAATGTCTTCATCGTTTTCATTAAAATATTTCCTTTAATATGTTCTTTGGTCTTTTGCAAATTTATGAGGTGGCCTGTATGTTGGAATGGTTAGTGAGTTTGATTCTCACTGGGTGCCTCATACTTCTGGCCTTGTGCTAAGCTAAGCTAAGTAAATGACTACATATGTTACACCTAGTGATCTTTAGAAATACCAGTTAAATGTTATTTAGAACATTAATTTTTATTTTTCTCAACAAGAACATCTCAGTTTAAAAAGTTCAAAGTGAGTTATGAAAATTTCTTTTTTCAAAAGAATTTTCAAAAGGAACTGGAAAAACCTGTTTATTTTCATCCCAGAATTTAAACTTGCAGATTCCTCATCTTATATTGGCAGCTTTAAAAGCTAAAAGAAAATAATAATACTTACATGAAGATTACTGCAAAATAAAACTGGTTGATAGTTAAGATTAAAAGTAATATTTCCTATTGTCTCATATTTATTTAAACGTTACAATCTTCAATTTGGCCATTACAAGATTTTGAATCATTTAACTTTTGCCATTTTTCAATGTCATGTAAGTCCCAGTACAACTGCATTGCCATGACAACAATCTGAACAGGACAAAAGAATTTGGTGTTAAAAGAAGGATAAACTTTTCTGCAAAATTCCCCAGTGAATGACAAATATAGATGGGCAAAAAAAAACTAGTATGAAATTTAACTATATTTGTATATATCTGTTGGCCATAGGTGGGGACCTGTGATGCTTAAGGACGGAATCCTGGTGGCTGAGCAGTCAATGACATGCAACACTCCACTTTGGCCCTTACTTTGGTGAGATGGGAGGTCATGCCAAGTCCTAGCACCTATATGCTTGTCCCAACCCCATTGCCTTTATGGCAACCTCCAATCCTTTTTATCATATATGTGCTAGAAGGCAGTGGCTGAAGGTCTTCATGTCTTGGGTATGATGTTAAATAGATCTGATGGTGAGGTACCAAATCTGGAGCCCTGGGAAATGTGGAGTACCCCTTCATCACCGTTACTCCCAGATCTACTCTGACCCAAAGTGGTAGTACCTGTTAGGGTCCCATCTATTGGTTAAATACAAAAAATTAGTTTAAAAAATGTTGTTGTTTTTTTTAATTGAGTACCCATTATGAATGAATAAAATACGTCTTCAGCATAAAAATAACTCAACAGGTTGACATGTCGTAAAACCTAACCAACCAAAAAAAAAAAAAATATATATTATATATATATATATATATATGGATGAGCTTAAACACAGCCCCACAGAAAAATGCCATGGTGAGGTGCCCTTAAAAAACAAGTCACAACCATGGCAATTTTTGGCTTCAACTTAGAAATAAAAATTCTTTTTTATTCAAAAGAAAAAAAAAAGAGAAAGAGAGAGAAAAATGAGAAAATTAACTCATTTTATCATCAGAAAAAATTTTCTTGAAATTCAAAACTACACGCCATCGTCGAAACCTGAAAATATATTTGTTCCATGCATGCAGGTTTCATTGTCAACCAAAACAAAACATTTAATAATGTTGTAATGTTTGATCTCTTTTTTTGAAAATGTTCCACTGCAAAATGAATGATTGCTAATAATTCTAGTCATCATAATCTTCATGTTATTTGTCAATAGGAATATTTGATTTTTAAGCTTTTTGTTTATTTTCATCAATATTTTAAAAATTTCCTGTTAATACCAGCTTTTATAAATGAAAAACATAAATTTTGCAAATTCTAAAAGAATTGCTGCAGTACCTTTAGACATTGGCGTGATGCCCTCATTTTTAAGGGGTCTACTAAGGTAATTTTTGCCTGCCCCACTCTTAGGCTAAACTCAATCCCTGTATGGTTGACAACCTTCCGTCTATTTTAGACGATGGCGTAGTGTCCTTTTTTTTTTTTTTTTTTTTTTTTTTTTACCTACAGCTACGTGAGTGGCTGAACAGACCGATCCTTGAATGGCAGTCTCTGGAGCAGTGATTGCAAACAAAAGGTGATGCTTTCTGTAGATGTTGGGGGTGTTGTTGTCTCTCCTTCCTTTTAGCTCTCTTTACTGTGGCGGCTTCTTTCCTCTTTTTTTCACTTCTTTTTGTTCCTTGTTTCACGAGGAGGCGCAAGGTCACACGGTCTTCTGCACACACGCCTCCCACATGTTTATGTCGATGTGGCATGTCTTCATGTCTCTCTTGCAGCTTTCTTTGAAGCGTAGGCGTGGTCTCCCTGCCAGTCGGGTACCCTCCACTAGTTCACCATACAATCCCTGTATATATATATATATATATATGTGTGTGTGTGTGTGTGTGTATGTGTTCAATTGTAAACCTGCTAGATTTTACAAGTACAAATTTGATTATATGCAAAATAAAAACCCTGCTGAAATTGAAATATTCTTTCAAAGGCAAAAACATACATTTCTAAACTGATAGTAACTTAAACTTTTCAACCTGTAAAACATCTGCTATAATCAGAAAAGCTAAACTCACTATATCTCTTACAGGTGTTCTTAATATTTTAAATCTGCAATGACCATAAAACTTAGTGAACAGTAATACTTAGTCTTCCCCGCTGAAATGTTTGTGAAATTATATGTGACCCAGCAGTATATTATTACGTTTACCACAAGTCTAGCCAATCCCATCTTATTCAAGATTTTTTTAAGAATAGTAAATCAGCTACTATTAGCTGTACAGTCAAAATAAATACATGGCACTAAAACTGCCCACTTATTTTTTAACAAGACATAAGTCATCTTAATCCTGACTAGTATCTCAAGTCAAACAAAGATTACATATATGCATAAATTTTATGTCTGAATCAGTCCATTCACATAAGCAAGTGGTGCTTACTGAAACATTAATAACACAAGAGGTATTTCTGTTATCATAAAGCCATATGCTAACAAAGATTTAAATCGAACTTAACAGACCTAAATTCCACCATCGTATGTCACCCTGCCAAAAGAAAAAAAAATCAGGGAATTAACCGAATTTACTGAAATTTTCAGTGTTGATATATTAATGAATAAAAGATATAATGCACCAGTTATTTTATTTAAAAATCTTTAACATTTTTTCAGGTCAGTTAAATTTGAACCACGTATCTGAGGTGTAACACAGATTCTCAAAGATATGCGGTTCAAATTAACTGACCTGAAAAAATGTAAAAGTTTTTAAATAAAATAACTGGTGCATTATATCTTTTATTCATTAATATATCAACACTGAAAAAATCCTTAAATTCGGTTAATTCCCTGATTTTTGGTATTTTTTTCTTTTGGCAGGGTGACATACGATGGTGGAATTTAGGTCTGTTAAGTTCAATTTAACCAACTTGTATTTGGTTTCTTGATATTTAGTTAAGTAGGGTATGATATCAGACTCATCTCATAAAAGAGGTTCATCATTTAACCTTTTTTTTAAGCACTTTTCTTCTGTGTAATGTAAGAACACTGAGCTTGCTGTTTCATTGGTTGTCAAGGTCTGATTGACAGTAAGAAGTTGCAAATAAAAACATGATGATAGGAGACATGTTATTAAAGGTTATATATATATATATATATATATATAATATATATATATATATATATATATATATATCTTATTATAATGGAGATTGTGTGTTTGTTTGTCTGTAACCGAAACTATATTACTACTCAATTCACAGTTCCCTTAGTTATTTACATCACATTCTCCATGATTTTATTTTTATTTAAACCTCAATGAATAATAAAATTGTTTTACATTATTAAGACTGTTGACCATATCTACATACTAATAATACGCAATTGTATTTATATATACAACAAAATAGTGGTTTACAGTGTGAATGGAAAGGCTAATTTGCATATTGATCTTAAAAAATTGATTTTAATAAATATATGCTAAGTATTATTGATTTCTAATTGTTTAGTTTTATCTTATTGAATATGAGCAAAAATCTCTGGGATAAATCTTAAAAGAAATTCATTAAGAAGAAGAAATAATTGTAATATTATCCTTTACTTCCTATTTTAAGTAAAGAGTTAAATTAGGAAAATTTACCAATGAAAGATGGGAGTAATGGAAAATGATGGAAGAGTTAGTTTCAAAGCTGTTCTATTTTTCGATAATACCCCCTCTATTCCATCTGCTTTCTTTTTTAGTTTTATTAGCCTTTCTAATTTAACATGATATTTTATTATATTAAAACTTAAAAACTTGCACCCGGAGGGTGCATAAATTTGCTAGTATATATAAAGAACACACATGGGAAAGACAATTGGAGAGTAAAGCAGAGAGTAAGATTTAGAGCTGGTTCTCAATGGTTGGCACCAACAATGGATTGAACTGAGATGAATCTCTAACAATTGTATTTAGGTAATTTCAGCTAACATCACGCCATCTCCACAGGCTCAAAAAACAAAACACAAATAATAAAACCTTTTCTAAGATGTGAATAAAGAGATTTGTTGTGTTCCTTTTCTAACTTTCCTTCAATAAAGAGAATCCTGTCACAACAGAAGAAACAAGAACCAAGTTGAAGTCAATAACTGTTGAACATCCTTAAAAGTCTTCATCATTTTCAAAATCTCATTCCCAGCAAGAAGACATCTCTCTGAAATGGATGTTACACTTGTATCTAATCACTCTGGTATTTGTTGGTTTGAAACTAGAAGTACATACCATTTCTTTTTTATACAAATCTTTCACACATAATAACCAATAGAGTCACTAGAAATATCTATGTGGTTTGATGTAAAGCTACCAAATTTGGTATACATAGTCATTTGTTCTAAGAAATGGTCTTAACATAAAACATCTGTTTGTTCCTCATGTGCAATAGGGGCTATCATAAAGAGAGGTCTCTAATAATAACCTACAATCAGTTAGAATACATAATTACTCAAATATAATGAAACACTACTAATTAGGCCTATAAGTAGCTCTTCAAGCTGGAGAAGTAAAATAATTACATACTATTATTGCTTAGTTAGAATTAACAATCCAGACAAACAACAAAAATGTTTAAATTAATAAATTCCATAAGTGTTACTCAAAAAATAAGATGAAAAAATAATAAGATAATAATAAATCTTGACTTATCAAACATAAACGTGAATGTATTTACAGTCTGTGACACCACATGAGTCCTATTTTGTGTTTTACTCAGTAATTTTTTACTGCTAGTTTAAACCCATTTTATCATTGATTGAAGCTTGTTGAAATCTTTTTTTGTTGTTTTTATTGTACATAACATATATTTTTTTGTCCCGTCCAGATCAAAAGTTATGGAAAGAAATAAAGAAAAGGAGCAATGTTAAAGATTGTTGTTTGGAACTGAGAAGAAACAAATGACACGGATGTTTCTTAAACTCCTAAAAAAGAAACAATGTTGTGGATAAACCATTTCTAGAATCTGTGGCGAGTTTTGTCAAAAATAAATTGACCTAAGGGCCTTATCAAGGAGGAGAAGTTGAATATTGTCAAGCCAAATTTTGTCATGAACATGTCGTACTACACACCAATAAGAGATGTGAGCAAATAAAGAAAAATGTAGATGCCATTGGTTGTAGTAATAAACTCTGCAGCAAAATCTGGACTAAAAGTGGAAGTTGACTGGAAATCAAAATCCAAAGGCTTTAGTAGTGCTGGATCTTCATCTTCTGACTTGTGTAATCCAGAAATTTGTCAGAGGTTGTTGTGTAATTCCCACAAGGAATGGTGCTCAGAATGTGAGGGATTGCTGCATTGAAAAAGGTTTCATTGCTGTTAACCATAATCAACCAAAGTCCAAACAATTCTGCAATCTGTTCAAAGATTCCTTAAGTGAAAAGGATACTGTCACAGAAAGAAGAAAGGAATCATGTACTATATGTTGCAAGTCAAGACTATTTCTATACAGGATCTCTATACACTTATATATTCACACACACATACGCGCGCCCACCCACACTCGCACACACAGACACACTGACGCCCAAATAAATAACGCACACACAGACACACTGACACCCAAATACAAAACGATTAATCTACTCACATTTCCATACACTCTCTCTCTCTCTCTCTTTCTCCCTCTCCCTCTTTCTCTCTCTCATACACTCACACACAACGTAAAAAAATAATCGACTTCAAAAACAATTATCTTATGCGTCTCTTAAAATTATTTCCAGGAACACTGACTTTCCATTCAAAACTTTGTAAACAAACTGATAACAGCCATCTTATTATCCTTATGGCCCTGAAGAAGATCTACTAAACAGATTGAAACACTGCAGCGTTGGCTGAATAAATACCACTCATTTTATTTGAACCTGTGTTTTTTCAAATTTTTCACAATATACCATCAGATTCACTTCCATTTTTCTCTTCACACACTTATACATATATCAGTTTCTATTAAAGCAGAAAAGAAGCAACAAATTGTATACATGAGTGAAAGCTATAGTCACAAGAACTATGCTTGAAATGATGACAGTTTGTATGATCAAAACAATAAGCAAGACCAACAAGTGAAAACACAACACAAACAATACTGTTTTCTCGTGGCCATTATTGATGATGCCCAAAGAATCTTGAAAAGAAAATCAAGTGGCTTACTTAATGGAGGACACTCTGAATGTCTTTGTAAGAGAAAAACAAACAAAAGACTACCAGGGAATGTTTGACCATAAGTTATTTGGTTGAGTGAATGGAGAAACTCTTCAAAGTTCTCTTATGATCAAGGGATTAGTAACGCTGTTATTGTGATGGACAATGCTAATCTAATCTCCCAGAATCAACATCCAAAAGGATCATGGGAAAAAGGCTAAAATGCAGGCGGCATGTCGAGAGCAAGAAATTCAAAGCAGGAGTTTGTGTTATGGGAAAAGCTGAGAAAGTACAACAAACTACATATCTTTCCAGTCATTTGTTCCGTGGCAAGAGAAAGAGGTCATGAGGTCATCTTTTCTCAACCACATCATTCCAATCTGCAGCCAATCAAGATCATTGATGGGTCATCACCTCCTTTGAGAATGTGCTAGCATGACTGTAAGTCTCATTTCAGAATATGGAGAGCAAAGTCATCCAAAGATGAATTAACAAGACCAATTCTCATCTGAACAAGTTTTACAACATTGAATAAGATGAAAAGTCTGATGATGAAGTCAGTAATGGTGAAAGTGAAAGTGATATTTCAGCCATTAGTGATGAAAATAATTTCAATAAATGATAAAATACTCATGACTTTGCTTTCTTTTATTTTCTATTAAAATTTAAAAAAAAACATTCACAACTTTTGAAGTAGAATTACAAAAATTCCAAATTATACTCATAACATCACTAGATCCCATAAAAGAAAAAAGGCCTCACACTAAGAAAGGCAGGCAATATCCCGCACAGACTATTACAGATGCGGACTACGCAGATGATCTGGCACTTCTCATAAATACACCTGCACAAGCCAAATCTTGGCTACACAGCCTAGAAAAGGCAGCACAGAACATCAACCTATATGTGACTCCGATAAAACTAAGTTCATGTTTTTTAGAAATGAACGAGACATCTCCACACTAGATGGTAAACTCCTAAACTCAGTGAAACAATTCACATACCTAGGTAGTAATATCTCATCATCAGAAAGTGACATTAATGCACGCATAGGAAAGGTATGTGCTGCTTTAAACAGATTGTCAGTAATATGGAAATCCGATCTCACTGACAAGTTAAAGCGAATATTCTTCCAAGCCGTAGTTGTATCAGTGCTACAGTACGGCTGCACTACTTGGACCCTTAAACACAATATGGAAACAACAGCCCACGAGAAAACAGCTGAACAGCCACCTGCCCCATATCACACAAACCATCCATCTGAGGTGAACAAGACATGCTGGGCACTGCTGAGAAGCAAGGATGAACTCATAAGTGACGTTCTTCTGTAGAAGCTATTACATGGGCACACCAGAGTAGGCCGTTCAGCAAAGACATACATAGACCAACTCTGTGCGGATACTGGATGCTGTGCAGAGGACCTCCTGGGGCAATAAATGATAGGGTCGGTTGGTGAGAGATTGATGAACATTAAAACATTTTTAAAAAATGGCCTCAATGGTATTGTGGACTGTCAATATAATATCCTTTTTTCAAAGCAGTTGGTTGATGTAAAATGTGCAAAGCTCAATATAAATAATCAGTCACTAAGATGCTTTCTTAACCCCCCCCCCAAAAAAAAACAGCATAGTACCTCTTTATGTTTATATATGTATATAGTTTACCAGTAATATACGATTGCATAAAATGTCTGCCATATGCCTATCAGTAATCAAATATAAATTGCTACTAATAAAATGTCAAATACAACCAATTCTCGGTTAGATGCCCTACTTTATCTGATTTTAGATTCAATATGAATGTTCTATCATAAATACAATTTCTCTCTTTGATTAAAAATGATTATATTATTTCTAGAATATATCACTTGATGAGTTATAAGACAACTTGAAGTAGCCATCAATATATAGCAATATACAAATGTCTGTTGTCAACTAAAACAGCAGAAATCCAATATGGGAAGTAAATTAAACTCAATAAACTTCAAATATCCAACAAATATAAAACTAGAAAAACTGAATTGAACATTCTAATTCTTTTAATAATATAAATATTTCACACAAAGTTGTTGTCTATCTTAAACAAAGAAAAAGAATGCTGTGTTTTATTTTGATACCATTTCTGATAAAGAAAATAAATAGATACACTCTAAAGCGAAACAAAAAAGAAAAAATAACATGACCAAACTATAAAGTATACAGGACAAGTTTAACTCTGAAATATTTGGAGTTAATTTTCTTAATATTCTGGTATTTATTCACAGCATCTATAAAATAAAATGGAAAATGCCAAGTCCTTTTTTGATTTGGGTGATCATGGTTTTCCCAGCTTCCTTTATCAGTAAACTTTGAGTTGCATTAACTATTCTTAGAAGAAGAGATTGTGGTGTAGTTTCCTATTGCTATTATGAGTTGTCCTTCTCTTAGACTGGTTGCTTACCACCATGACTGGAATGCACAATTAACTCTCCTATTTTACTTATACATATTAGAGGACCTTCACCAAAAATTGGAAATAAAAATAGTAATGAAAAAACTGCCTGTAGTAGTTAAATCCATCTCCTATAATTGTGTTTTACTGCATGATGTTATAAGAACGATATGATTACAATAATAGTTATAATTATTCAGTTTCTGGACATTTAGTGCATCTATTTTGATATATATATATATATATATATATATATATATATATATATATATATTGTGCTACATTGATTTATGAGTATTCCAACTTACAATTTTTCTGAGTTACGACCTGTCACTCGGTTGATTTTTGCTTTGTGTTAAGAGCTAAAATTTGAGGAATGAGTGAGCTTCAGATATACTTATGTTAATAAATTCACTAAAAACATTTAAGTTTCCAAATAAATTACGCCCAAGAAAAATATCATTTATAAAAAAAATAAATATTAAAACATATTACAGCACATAATTCATTTCATTCTATTTTGTTAAGTTTTTTTTACAATACAGTGTTAGTTTTCTTATTTTAAAAAAAATCATAAAAAATTAAGGTGTTTCAGGGGGTGGAATGGATTAATGGCATTTCAGTTTATTTCAATGGGGAAAATTGATTTGAGGAAATTGCATTACAAGTGGAACGAATTAAACTTATAAGTCAAGGTATCACTGTATATATATATATATATATAAGATAATATTGTTATTATAAGTGATTGTGTTACATTTTTAATGTACAAGAAATATAAATAATGAATGAAAAATAGACTGGTAATTAGAACAAAAATGGTCCTAATAGTTTCTACCAAAACAAACACAAACTTCAAAGTGTCTGTGAACAGATAAATTGTACATCTAACCATGTATCATGGTGACCTTTCTTCTCCCTTGCTGTCTTGTTACCACAATACACTGTGCTCTAATGAGAAGTTACTCTCCGACCTTACTGCCCAAGGGGAGTAAATCTGGATCTTTTTTAAGGTGACTCTAATGGTTTGTTTATATAACTAAAATTAAGTAAGGACACACTATTCAACAAATGGTTAAGATTATTAAAAGATATTTTTACATTCAGTACATACATTTTCATTTGGGTTCAATTTTGTTTTTAGTATTCATATAATCTAAAAAATTTAAAAACTAAGATAGAATATAAATTCTTACAAGCTGTGGCCATGTCAGGGTTACTCTATGGCTAAAACACTTAGAAAAAAAACTGGATAGGGACTATACAAAAATGCTGTGTACTGTCTTGAACAAATCCTGGAAGCAGCACCCCCACATAAAAAGAAACTGTACAGACACTTGCTTCCAATTATACAAACTGAGTAAGACTAACAAGACATGTTGTAGAAGCAGGAATGTTCTCCTGTGGACATCTACACATGGACACATCAGTAGAGGCTGACCAGCAAAAATCTACATCAATCATCTCTGCATGGATTTTGTAAGACCTGCCAAGAATGGTGACTGATAGGGATGGTTGTTAAGTGAGAGACATGGATATCTGTACTCTCCTCAACATGACCCGATGATGATGAAAAACTAGATTTATTAAAGTTTAGCATTAAAATTTAATATTAAAATAAACATAATTTTGATGCAGTTCTTAAATATTTTACTTCAAATTTCTTTTTCTTTAATTTTCACTTTAACTATACAAATATAAACTAGGTAAGAATATGTTTTTTTAATGGTTTTTTTTTTAGCTAGAAATGACCAATGTAAAATGAGGTGTGATCAAAAAGTATTGAGACTAAATATTCAAATTAAAAAAAAAAAAACCAACACTTAAATACATACATGTGCAAAGCTGAGCAACTAAGTGATGATGTCTATACATTGAGATTTCATTTAAATGAGACAAAATTATTAATACTTTTTTTTATCAATACATTTTTAGTCTCAATACTTTTGGATTGGCAATTTTTGGCAAATCATAGAATTTTAGAGGTACTCTGACCAATGGAAAATTCAGTGGAACAAGTGACTAGGGAACTATTTGGAAAAAAAAAATGAAATTACTGTTTCATTCATTTTTCATTTCTACATAGCTGATACTTTTGGAATGCACCACATGTTGTCACAAGTGAAGTAAATGTAATTTAATCCTGTGAAAATAACCAAGATTTTAGTGTTATTGGAGAACATATTTTTTCTCTTTATCATTTATTGTTGTCAATATTACTGTTATTATAATATCACTACACATAATTAGTATTTTCCCTATCCTTTTTTTGTACTTTCATTTATGCTTTTTTTTCAATGTTTTGTTGACTTGTCAACCTTACCTCCTAATCTTTAATGAGTGAAAGCCTATACTATCATTAATTTGTTAAAGTGATTTTCTCTATTGATTTGAGAACAAAGAAAGAAGTAAATAAAATATTGAAAGAAACTAACCGGTTTGAAAGCAAGATATAAACAATGTTGTTACAGAGAGAAATTGGTTATAGATATGTTTTTATTTGACTGATGAATTTTAACTATAAATATTATTTTTTCAAATGATTCCAAAAGGAATGTGATAAAGTGCTAATGTTAATGGAATGTAATGTTTTTTTTATGACTGAGCCATTTTGCATTATTCTGAAACTATTTCAATATTTTAAAAAGTTAATTATTTTAATTCCAATTTGAAAATAAATAACAGATTATCCTATATTCAATTTTTTGGTAAAATAAATTATTTACTATAAATTTATTAATTATTTTTTTATTTTACTTTTTAGAATTAAAATCATTTCATTTCTTTTTTTTTTTATTTAAAAATAATGAAAACAACTTCATTTTAAAATTAGAATAGCTTCAGAACTTCTTTTGATTAAAATATTAAAAACACATATTTAATTGATTGGTTTAGTTACTTTGTTTGATAGTATATCAACTTCCATGGGTTATTTAATGCCAAAGTCATCCTTGTAGAATAACAGTAGTGGTACTAACCCATAGCTGGGAGATGAGGAGGGTTCATACCTTTTCCAAAAGTCTGAAAGTGAACATAATAAGGCAAGTGGGGTTTGAACTCACTTACTACAATATCACAGTCCTGTATGTTAGCCACTACACCATGAGGGCTCCCCCATCCATTCAATTGATGTCATCATATATGTTACCATATTCTTTTGGGGAATGTTTATTAAAAATACCTTCATAGTATTCATTTCTTTTAATTTGTTCTTTTGCTCATTTTTGCAAAATTACTTTCCAAAATATTTCATATATTCTTCCATCAAGCAAACAGGCAAAAGTTATACAAATTGACCAGAAATTTATCTCTCCCACTTTTTACTGTAGCAATAAACACAAAACAACACTGAATTATTTTTATGAAGACTTCATCTACAAGTTAACTCTTAACATCCTGTTGAGAATTTTCTAAGTCCAGGACCAATTCCTATAACCATTTATCAAAAAATGGCCTTTTCATTTAAAGTTACCTGTTATTTCCCTTAAATCAAAGACTTCTAAATATGTTTAATATTACATTTAAACAAAGGCTATCATTTAGGGTAGATTAGGAAAATGAATGTGACTTCCGGCCGGGTGGAATGAGGTAGTATAGGACATTAAGAGTTAATGTTCATAGCTCCCTGGTAGCCATTGTTTATATTCTATTATAAATGTAAACACAATGCAATTATTTATCAAGTTTTGATTTTCCATAACTGAAAAAATTCATAGGAAACAAGTTCAAGATAAATATTTAGTTTTAGTTAACCTGATAGACACAAAATAAAAGTTCTCTTTAGCATTATACTTGTTTTGCAAAAAAAAAAATTGAAATTTTGCTAAACTAATATTCTCTCAGATCCCATTAGTAACCATAGAAATTTATTGGTCATAACTGTAGTGATCTTTGAATTATATAATGATAGTCAGACAAAAAGAAATTTGGTTATTCTAATGTTAATTGATGACCAAAGATGGATTGATAAAAATGTAGAAATCAGAAATTAGTTTAATTGTCATTTGGTAAGTAGGATGTGACACAAGGTTTATTTTTAAGCAGAGTTTAATTCCGAGCTTTCCTTCTCCTAGACTGGTTGGCAAACCAAAGTTAAAGAGCCTAGTCTGTCCTACCATAGTTGGAGGAAGAATAGTTGGATTTGTACTTTTCCCAAGGATATTAACACTATGTGAAATGCAAAAAGCCTCTTCCAGGATTTGAACTCGTGTCACCATGTCCATTTCTTATAACAATAACCACAGGCACCACCATACATACTTATATATGTATATGTGAGAGAGATACCCCAAAATAACTGGAATTATTCGCTCTCCCACATTCACAACTCTGTAAAGAAATTGTTGTGACAAGATGAAGATTCCACTCTGTCACAGGGTACACATTGATCCCCAAAGAATGCTGCCAATCAATTGCATTGTATATTAAATAAAATAGAGATGCTCCTTTTCTATTGTAAGGTCAGAGGGCAAGAGATGAATAAGATTAAAAAAGAAGGAATTAATTAAGACAGCTGATTGTTTTCTGATAAATTGATCCAGTAAAAATGAGTTCATAAGGATCAAAACCAAATTTAACTTTCAGGTAACCAGATTGATTGAATATAAATGTAGGCACTCCCCTTTCAACCCCATAGTCTCCTGGGTCAACTGGGAAGAGGAAAAATAATTGACATTGTTCAGATGACTGACTTTAAGATAAAACTAGCCTGAAATTTGGACATTGTCTTTTTTGGCTACCATTCTCTCTCTGCTTGTGTTTCTGTAATTGGTCAGCTAGTAATTTGGGTTAGCTGACCTAGGTCAAACTGAGTAAAAATCTTGTCTTCAGAAATTAGTTATCATTCAAGTAGGTTATTTGATTGTTCATCACTGTTGGCAAGACAAAGAAGCAGCCATCATAAAAATAATAATGCCAAGTGACACATACAAGTGAGTTGACCAATAGGAGCTGAGACACCATGCTAGACAGTATTAAACAACCAACCTTGGCCTAGCCATTTATCCTTGTTGAGTTTAGAGTAGCAACATGAGAACTTAGAAACAAAAGAAAAGGCCCTCATATGAGGTAGAATGAAGCCACCTAAGTCATCTAAAGATAAAAGATTTCAAAACCCGTTGATAGTAATGTAATTCCTTCAAACCAAAAACTGTAGTCTATCAATTCGCCAAAGTAGCTCAATGGGAAATTTGGTTTCTGTCAAGCCAATTTGTGGGAAGCCATTCAAGTCATACCTACTTTGCTGCTGCTGCTGCTGTTGCATGTTATGTAGAAAAATATACTTGTGAGAAATTGTAATTGACAACAATGTCACAAATGATGAATATCCATTTGGCCTCCTCATTTCTAATCTATTAGAATCTTATTAATAATGAATTGTGACATATAGCTGGTAACAATTCAAGAAGGTTTTAAACCTGAGATTGTAGATCTCTTCAGATCTTAGACATGACATATCGCTGGAGAGGTCACCAGTTCAATGTCACCAGTTGGGGATCAGGAATTGAATCCTCCCAACAGATGTCCAAAGTTCTGTGATTTGTCACCCTGTCACATTTCAATGTGGGCCATTTTGAATGATGCCATACATTCAAACACCTTTTAAATATTTTTTCTCTATTAGAAAATGGAATAAAACTTGAAGAAATGCATTTCATTTTTAAAACTTTTATCAACATTTTCTGGCATGAAGACAAACCAGTCATTACATTTTGTAGAAAACTAATTCTACCTGTTGCCTTAATTTTTTTCATAAAGTTTTTTTTCATAACGTTTTTTTTTATTCATTTTTATTAAATAAATCTTTTTTTCATAACGTTTTTTTTATTCATTTTATTAAATAAATCTTTTTTTTTCATAACGTTTTTTTTATTCATTTTATTAAATAAATCTTTCATTGGGTAAACAATATAAGGGGGAGGTAATTCAGTATTGTGAAAAATTCATCCCCCCACCAATTCTACGGCCTGTTTTTATTGCACACATATTTTTTTATGATTACAAAGGATGTTCAAATCATATATTGAACTTAAAAGATAATAAAGTCCATGGCTTTTTTATTTTCATTTTTTTCTCTCCTTAACTTTTTCTACTGGAAATGTGTAGCAGGAATAAGAAATTGATGACCTGCCATTCTCCTCTCCTTTTTTAATGAGAATTTTAGTAATGTATAAATTTAAGTCAATAAACTTTACTACAAATACAATAGAAATTTGATCAAATTTAATTTTCTTTATTTTGGAATAACCAATAAAAATAAAATGAGATTACTCTTGTCCTCATGAGTGTATTGAAGCCTTACAATTAAAAAAAAGTAGATATGATGATACATCTATGTTATCAATAAGAATAGTATAGCCATAAAATCAATCAAATTTCAATATCCTCTTCTTCCTTTGATGACTTCACCCACTTTAAAGTTTTTATCTATGATTTGAAAATAGAAAGATATAAGTAAAGTATCTAGTTAAATATTTCCTCTTACAATGATAATTCAATTTCAGTTTTATTTAAAATCATTAATCATATATATTGTTATTGAACAATCTGTTAATGCTGATTCCTTCAAACATAATTGCCCAGTCTTCCATAACAGCTGTACTATTTTGTCTTAATTGAATTGTGACCCCATCTCATATTAGACTAAGGTATTGAATACAGAAAAATGATCATGCGTTTCAAGAGACTAATTATAACTTGGATATAAAGTGCTGATATATAAAAACAGCCATCACAAGCTATTTATAAATGATTTGTGGCAGAACCATTTTCACAATCAATATTTTCCTTAAACTTGGGCTTTTAATTAAATATGAATTTTTATATTAGACTTAGTTCACATAGTCCCATATATTTATTGTCACAAGTACATAGCAGCCTATATGGCAATTTAGTACTATAACTGATGGAAATTTCAGACCCCTTACCCCATCTCATTTTTGGCCACAACATTATTTCTCCAGGACATAATGGATCTTAAGACCCTTGTATTAAAATATCTTCTCACATTGAAGAAAATTGCTTCTTTAATAAACTTTGAATTTTGACTTTAAGTCAGTTTATTTATAAACTTATTTATAAACACAGATTCATATTATCTTTCCAGTTGGACATTGTTAGAACCAGAATAATCAGGAATTCACTACTCATTATTAACTGGTATACAATATTATCTTACTAACAATTACACTATGATGAAATTCCCATTGTAACAATTATTGTATTATTTATAGAAACATTACAATCTTCTTCTGATAATGATATTACAATATATTCTTATTCTTAAGGTAAACTTGAAACAATGGTAACAATGTCTAATTGAAAAATGTCTAAAACATCACTTGTATTTCTGTTACTTTTGTTCCTTTAACTCTAACTAAAATATTAATCTCACTTTCCTTTAATATATTCTTTTATATTTTAATTTCAACATGTAAAGCATAGGAGTAAAAATTACAAACGTTATTTTATTCATTGAAAAATATAATATTCTTCACAACAACCAGTTTTTCTCTTCTATCAAAATTGACTACTTCTGTTCCATATTAATTGTTACATTTATGTATAAATTTCACACACACTAAATGTAACAATTATCATGAGACAGAGGATTTTTTTATGAAGCATGAAATGGGTAATTTATCTAAACAACTAGCAGGGTTAACCAGTATTGTCTGGGTACCAAAAATGCAGAAATTTTTTTTTTTAAAATGACTTACAGCAAATGTTGTGTATTTTGTTGTAATTGAATTGTATATACATGAATAATATTTGTAGTGCAGATATATTTGTACATTTGAATTCTGAACAAAGTGTTTAAAACTGCTTATAGTCAATTTTAAAATTTGCGACTTAAAATAATATTTTTTTTTATTTGAAATTTTTCCTTATTGTATTGTAAACTGTCTTTGTCTTTCTTTTCATTTTCTTCTGACAAATGCATCTGCACATGCAGAATGTTGTCTCTTAGATTCCATTTACAAAAACTTGGTTCAAAGGAAAACTGAACATTTTCTTTTTATAATTGGGCACAATTAGAAAAATGTTTTGTTAAAGTAAATCAATATAAAAAAGTAAAGAATTTAAATTTAAAACATATTTAATTTATACAGGGAATATCATCATCATCATGTCGCGCAGGCAGCACATGACAATCTCTCGCCATCCTTCCCTATCATTCATTGCCTCTGGGAGGTCCTCTGCACAGCAACCAGCATCCTTGCATAGTTGGTCAATGTAGATCCTTGTTGGGCAGCCCACACTAGCATGCCCATTAGTTACTTCCACAGGAGAATGTCACTTATGAGCTCGTCCTTGCTTCTACAGCAGTGCCTGCATACCTAGTCCGTCTTACTCAGATGGTTTGTGAGACGGGGGGCAGGTGACCATACAGCTGCCTCTTGTGGGGTGCTGTTTCCACAACTTGTTCAAGACTGCATGCAGCATTCTTGTGCAGGTTCCATCTAGCTTATTCTTGAGGCACTTTGTTAAAAAAAACAAGGGAATATAAAAAAGTAAAATCAACAAATATACTTCCCAGCATCTGTTATGGGATCATATATAATAGAAAATGATGACCATGTGGGTAGTAGAACTGTCTTTTTACTTTGACCACTGAAGGGCATTAGAACAATCTTAAGTCTCATCCAATCCCCCATTTCTATAAATGGTCTACAACTTTTCTGTAAGAAGTTCTGTTAGAACAATCTAGAAAAAATATGTAAATTGATAAATCTTATAAGTATCATTCTCTTAAATATAAAAAATATTTCTCTACAAAATTCATTGAAATATTTGACAGAACAATATTAACTTTATAAGGTAACATGGAAAAATATAATTGTTAAATCTCTTTTCTTCTATGTGGATTTTTAAATATCAATAAATAAAAATAATTTTCTACAAATAAAACACTAAAGAAAATTCAAAATAATTAGAGGTTTATAAGTGTATTGTTAGATTTACAGCCTCCTAGTATAAATCTTCTTCTATATTGTAAGTATAATCACAGTGTGTTTGTGTTGGCTGATTTCAATCAAAATAATATAGCTTGTAGATGAGGATATTTTAAAAAACGGTTTTACCTTTTGAAACTTAATATTCCTTATAATTTATCAATGTAGATAACTACTAAATGCTAATTATAGATTACTTTTCCTTATTCAATTGCAATTAATTCATATAATGTAATTCCTATCCTTGCATATTTTCTGTCACCAGAATATTCCATTTGAAAGAGATAGCAAATTGAATAATGAGAAAATCCATTATTAATCGTAACATGACACTTGGAGACATTTAAAGTGAACAAAACATCATGTTACAATACCAACAAAATATATGCAAATATGTTATCTAGTTTCTTTCTGCTCTGTCGGCTGGGGTTGTAGAATACACCAACTGCACCTCTGCAGAGGAGTAAAACCCCTCCAATGTGGCCACCTGTTGACCATGACACTTAAGGACAGAATCCTGGTGGCTGAGCAGTCCATAACATGCAACACTCCACTTTGGCCCTTACTTAGGCTAAATGGGCAGTTGGAGTAGCCCCTTCCGATCAATCAGGAGGTCACACCAATCCCTAGCACCAATATGATTGTCACAACCCTTATGGTAAATCTCCAATCCTTTTTATCATATATATATTTACCAACCCCTCCACACGAGCAGGATGCAACATAAGGTCAATTTCTTAAGTGGAGTTTAACAGTTTTGAATTCAGAGTTTTCTTTCTCCTAGACCGGTTGCCTAACCAAGGTTAAAGAGCCCAGTCTGCCCTACTATTTATCCATAGCTGGAGGGAGAGTAGGATCCATACCTTTCCCAAGGGTATTAGCGCTAAGTGAAATACAGCTACCATATCCAGGATTTGAACTCGGGACGACAAGTCCATTTCCCATGACTTTAACCATTACACTACGTGCTTCCATTTTTATCATATATGTGCTAGAATGTGGTGGCTGCGCATTTAATGGTGAAGTTCCAATTCTTGAGCTTTGGAGTGTGGAGTACCCATTCATTGCCATTACTTCCAGATCCACTCTGACTTGGAGTGGTAGTACCTGTTAGAGTCCCAACTATGGGTCAAATAAATTTTTAAAAAGCTTAAAAAAAATGTGTTAAAAAAATTGATTTGAAAAAGAAATTGAATACCCATCAATCATGAATAGAACAAAACATCTTCAACATAACCCAACAAGGGTTGCTATGCCATAAAATCCAACAAACCTAACCTAGTTTTTTTTTCTAAAAAAAAATCGTAGAATTTTAAATCTGAATTTCTTTACAGTTAACTTGTTATAATATAAATTCAATAAATAAAATGTGATTTGATATTAAGGTTAATGGGTACTAAATTCAGCCTTTAAGCAAGAAATTATAGAGAAAGAATCTTGATGGAATTCATTGTAATAGTTTGATTGTAAGATTGCCTCAACCTCTAGCTATTTTAATGCTATTTTTTAAGATTATATTTCTTCAATGAAAATAAAGTGAAAGGAAACATTTCTATTACTTATTACTCTTTTTGTTTCGTTTTAAATAATGCATGTTTACAAGATGAGGTCAGTTAAAAATATCATTATTGTTGTTGTTAGGAGAATTCATTTTACCTATGATATATATATATATATAGATCTTTTTCTTTTTCGCCTCTCTGTTCTTTATTGCAGTTTCCTTTTTTGATTCTCCATTGGTTGGTCTTTGTCTCTGACAGAGATTGCTATCAACTATTCACAGAAGGAAACACACACCTCAATGTCTCAAGTAGATCAGCAACAAAAACCCAATAATCTATTTTCTCCTTTCTATGAACAGCAACAAAATAAGAATAACTGGCAATGAGCACAGCAACACTGAAGATGTTTGTTCAAGTTTCTCATTAATGGTTTCTTATACCTTTTTTTTGTTTTGTTTTTTTTCTTCTTTTTACTTAAAAAAAAGTCTGGGATAACCTTACAGCCACAAAGCTAGGAATCACATTATTTGATTATGCATTAGACACTATTTTCACTTGATTTTTCTTTTTCTTTTAAAGATTTCACCAAATCTTGTTTCCATGGAAACATTTTCTAAAGGTCAAGAGTAAATCTAGTTTGTAAAATGGGAGAAAAGTTTTAACCACAGATTTTTTGAAAGGCAACAAAAAAGATATCTTTCATTGGAAACCATTTGTTCAAAAGATGTGTTTTTGCCAACTTGTGTTATTATTTCTAAAATTTAGCATAAAAGGTGATTTATTTTTGTCTGAATTTCTAAAAATGAAGTATCATTATCATTATACACTGATGTATTAGGTTGTTATTTATTAACGATAGCTTAGTTTGGCACAAGGCCAGAAATATGGAGCACCAGGTGCAAATTGAACTCACTAACCTAACATTAGCCTAATACTCTAACCATTACACAATGCAAGGCACCCACACTGATGTATTAAGTTGGTGCAAAAATAATTTCAGTTTTTAATGATCAACTTTAAAACAGTGTATCTCAGTTAAGAATAAAATAAATTAATTAAAATAAGAATCATTAAAATCTTACATATTTTTACCAACAATAAACAAGTCTATTTTGGTTGCATAGAATTCTGGAGACCTAGAACTGATAAATTCTTTAAAGGTGTTTTGAGTTTCTGTTTGCTTGTTAAGATTTTC
Organism: Doryteuthis pealeii; assembly: GCA_023376005.1. NCBI lineage: Eukaryota > Metazoa > Mollusca > Cephalopoda > Myopsida > Loliginidae > Doryteuthis > Doryteuthis pealeii. The sequence goes on from CM042167.1 coordinate 12,939,697, forward strand.
TCTTACATAAAGTTGTTGAGATACTTTTAAAAAGTGGTAGTTGGACAGAGAGAGGTCAGGTGAGTGCATTTCATTCAATTTCTTTTGAGATATGAAATGAAGCATTGTTATGAAGAAGAATTGATCTGTTTCAATTAATATTGGACATAAATATGTCAGTTTTTGGGGCATTTTCTTAATTTCCTGGAAATATTTTTCTGCTACAATTGTTTCACAAGGATTCAAGAAGTTTTACTAGATTATTTGACTTACCAACCAACAAACAGCAAATTGTGACCGTTTTTGAGTTTTGGTGTCACTTAAATCCAGCCACTGCACAGAGGCAGTTGGTCATTTTTATCACATGTTAAATGCAATTATGTTATGGACACTTTTTGATGTGAAAAAAAAAAGAAATACAGAGAGCAGACTTTTGTTTTATTCATTTTAAATGGCACCTGTTTGTCAAGATCTTTTGATTTTTTAATTTAATGCAAATGCTGAACATCTGTTGAATGGTTAACATTCTGTAACTTCTTCTTCTTCTTCAGTTGTTTTGTGTGGGTCCACTTTAATAATGAACCTCAATTCATTTTGTTAATCACAAAAGGATGTCCTAAACCTCCTCATCTTTAAAGCTCTTATTTCCATTATAAAACTTTTTAAACTAATGTTGAACTGTATGTTTGTTCAAATTCCCTTGGCCAAAAGTTAAGTTGATATTTAAAACAGTTTATGCTGCTTTAATAATATTTTCATCTTATATAATAAAATCACTTGAATTTAATTAATTAATTCTCCTTAATTAATTCATCCTAGAGAATAAAAGTGTTTTTTTTAAGTGTATCTAGTTACCTGACAATTATGAGTTCAATCTATGGATCAGGTACTAATCTAGTTCAGTGTCAGTCACTGAAAATGAAAAATATTTTTTATAAAACTCAGAAATCTTTTACAGAACAATATTAACTTTATAAAAAAATATTTAAAAAATAATTGATAAATCTCTTTTCTGTTATGTGCAGTTATCTATTATTATCAATTACAGTCTAAAACCATTTGGTGAAAATTTATAATTGGTAACAAAGTTTATAAAATAGAAATTGTTTAGAAAAATCAAATAAGTACAAAGAATTTTTTATATGTGTGGGCAATCCAAGTCTTGGAACTATTCTATTTTGGAAATTTATAACCAACTTTTGTATATAACAGCCAATTATTATTTATTTTCCCCAGAAATATGTCAACACTTGGATGTTTGGATGAATTCTGCATTAAATCTGGAAACATTTTGTCCTAACTGGACCGTATGGAATAGTTTTTCATAGCAAATAATTTTACAAAGCGGAGAGAAGACATAGATCTCTTGGAAGATTTATGTCCACTTCAAAAGCTGAGAGAAAAGTCTTTTGAGGAAATTAAGCATTTGTTGCTAGAGCATTTCAAGCCAAAATACCTTGTGTTTTATGGGGATCATAGGTAGTTATCCCAGCAAAGTATTGAGATACCTTAATGAGAGTATTACATGAGGGTCATCCAGGAATATCATGAATGAAATCCCTTGCTCTTTGTCACATCTAGTGGCCTAATCTTGATTCAAATATTGAAATATGTGTGAGAAGTTGTGGCACATACCAAAATAGTTCAATATACCACAGGCTAGAGCATTACACCCATATGAATGGCCAGGAAGGCCATGGTTCTGAGTTCACAAGGATCATGCAGGCCTGATCAATGGCAAGTGTATTCTGGTGATTGTGGATACACATGTCACCATCTTCATCAGAAACAGATGCTGTGACACACATTTGTCACATGTGGAAGTCCAAATGTGATCATATCTAAAAATGCTAGCAGTTTTACTAGTAAAGAATTTTCCAAGTTTTGTGCCTGAAACAGCATTAAACATGTTAGATATGCACAATATTATCCTTCTTCAAATCGACTGACTAATTACACAGTGAAAACCATTAAGGGTGGACTTTAAGAAGTTCCAGGTGATCTTGAAACTCAATTACTTTGTGTCTTAGCATCTATTTCTTGATCTCATCTTGACCTGATGTATTCAGATTTATCTGCTAAAGTCACCACAAAAGGGAATGACACTAAAATATTGATGGACAAAAAAATGACTTGAAAGGATATTCAATATTGGAGATACCATTAGTGTGATGAATTTTCAAGAAAGGCCAAAATGGCTGTCTTGGATTTTAGATAAGCAAATTGGCCCACTAACTTTTCAAATGTGATTATAGGATGGTTGTCTATGGAAAAGACATGGATCATATATGCATTGTGATAGGCTTGGAAGAATCCAGCCAACCTCTGAAAAGCCAGAGACATAATTTTAAAAGGCGCTCAACATCTGTCACACAGCTTCTTACACTCAACAAAGATAGAAGCCTATCAACAACTGGTGCAAACTTGGAAGATAAACTGGAAAAGGGAAATAACCATCCGAGAACATAGATCAGAACACATTTTCAGAAATGTAAGGATAGTGAAAGAAGGAGCAATGCTGAGGTTAAGGTCAAGAGACAGTGCGTTGGCATGAAACCAGTCATGAAATGGAAACAAGACAATGCTAGACTCTTAACTAAGGAAATTGATGCTAAATAATCTCTATAGGATACAGATACTAATGACTCAGTTGTTGATTATGATGATATATCTATGCCAGAGAATCGGTCAAAACGATAAGACTTCATGTCAAAGTCCATTAGAAAATCTCATGGATATCTTTTATTGTCATTAAAAATAATGTGTCAACTATTATGTTAAGCTGTGGGGAGGGATGTTATTGGTTCTAATAGAAATGGAAGTTAGTATTATTTGGATTATTCAGAATATTGTCCTCATCTTCATTGTTATATGTACAACATTTCAATGAAGATGAGGACAATAGTCGAATAACCCAAATAATACTAATTATCAAGCCTCATCTAAAAAATTCTGAGAAATAGAAATGGAAGTATTGTTCAGCCATTTTTCTAGAAGTATCATTTTGCCATATTTGATTTGTTCTAATAAAAAGGTAGAAATGGTTATTCCACTCGTTCAGTTCCAACTAGAATATGATGTTTTTTTTATCATTCATGAGTATTTGCTGAAACAACATGTAATAATAACACATTTGTTTTTTCTCAGAGGTCTGATATAGCTTTGTATTGGCCTTTTGTTTATTTTCTCAACTAGATTGTCAGACATTTTGATAATTCATTTGTTTTTCTCAGAGGTCTGATATAGCTTTATACTGGCTTTTATTAATATAAATTGATATTGATTTAATGTATCATCTTTAAATACTCAAATATTAGTTTAAATGTTGGTTGAATCTGAAACCCAGAAGACTTTTTTCCTATTATTTTTTCCTAGAAATATTCTTCTAAAATGAGGTATTAGAATCAAATTCACTTCACCTAAATTGTTTGTTATACTTGTATTTTTCCATTGGTTTAAAGTTTCTTTTGTGTACTTATTTGTTTTTGTGTAAGGTTTTAATTTTTAATGATTGTTGAACAAAATATATATGCTTTAGTTCATCTATACAAAGTAAAAAGTCAAAATTTTGATTACACTTGGTTATTTTACAATCATTGTTGTCAATTGTTAATTGTTAATATAAAGATAAATCCATATAACAGAAAAGAGACTGAAGAATTATATATTTATAATATTTTTTTAAGTTAATTTTGTTTTTTAAAAGATTTCATGGAATTTCATAGAGAAATATTTAAGTGACACTTAAAAATTTATCAATTTAAACATTTTTTTAAAAATCCAAATTGTTAGTCCTAATTAAACAATAAGTCTATTTAAACATCCACTTTGAAGAACTATCTATAAACATAATTAGTAATATCTAAATAAATGTGAATAATTATTTTAGATAAATAATTTGTTCATTTCTTTTTTTTAAGTTGTGAAATGTAAATTTTGTACAATTAGTTACATCTTGCAGTAACATAGCTACTCACTGATTATTGTTGTGGTTTTTTTTTTTTTTTTTTTTTAGAGTCACCTTCTCCATGAAAAATCATCTTTTATATTAAAATCTTCTGCTGAGTCCAATAAGCAATGCATATCAGATTTGTTAGTTCTACATGAAACAGCTTGGCTTTCTATAGAAAGAGAAAAACTTTTTTTCTAATCATTGATATAGATTATATAAGAAGGTTTAAGTGATGTGCATCTAATAAAATTTAGGAGAAAAGTTTGTTTCTAAAAAGAATACTTTATTCCAAAATGTTATATATTGAAATAAAACTTATTGAATCTTATCAAATCTTATTATAATGGAGATTGTGTGTTTTCTGTCTGTAACCGAAACTATATCACTACTCAAGTCACAATTCCCTTAGTTATTTACATCACATTCTCCATGATCTTATTTTTATTTAAACCTCAATTATTAATAAAATTGTTTTACATTATTAATACTGTTGGCCTTATCTACATACTAATAACAAGCAATAGTATTCATATATACAACAAAATAGTGGTTTACAGTGTGAACGGTAAAGCGAATTTGCATATTGATATTAAAAAAAATGATTTTAATAAAAATGTGCTTAGTATTATTGATTTCTAATTGTTTGGTTTTATCTTAATGAATATGAGCAAAAATCTTGTGGATAAATCTTAAAAGAAATCCATTAACAAAAAGAAATAACTGTCATTTTATTCTTTACTTCCTATTTTAACTCAATAGTTAAATTAGTAAAATTTAGCAATGAAAGACGGAAGTGATGGAAGAGTAAGTTTCAGTTGTTCTATTTTCCGATTATACCCCCTCTGTTTTAAATCTTTTTATCTGCATTCTTATTTAGTTTCATTAGCCTTTCTGATTTAATCTAATATTTTATTACATTTAAACTTAAATACTTGCAACCGGAGGGTGCATATATTTGCTAGTACTATTAATAAAAGTAATAGTGCATATCAAAAGTGTAATTTCAAAAATATTTTATTCAGATAAAATTTGAATTTAGATATCAGATAGAATTTGAGAATGTAATGCTAAAGCAATATACAATCTGTAAGAATAAAAAAAAAATGACTAATTTTACACATAAAAGCCTTTTTCAGCAGTTGACTCACATTCTTTTTATATAGTTTATCTTTTTATATAATTTATACTATAATTAATTGCAGTATTTATAGAGTTTATTAACTACTGCTGCTGATTCTATAGACACATTGTGAAGCAGAGGATTATGGCCACACCACATCAGTGATGGTGAAGTGGTTTCTGTAATAAGTAGGTTTTTATTGGTATGAAGTTGCTAGTCCCCATATCAACTGATATTGAATTCAGTTTTTTCTTTTTCCTAAACTGATTTGCCTATTAAAAAGGCTAGATAGGACAGTCTGTCATACTATTTACACATGGAGTAAGGGTAACAAAGATGGATTCATGCTTTTCATCATAAGAGCATTAGAATGAAGGGAAATGCAAACAGTCTTGTCCAGAATTTGAACTCAGTTCATTGAGTCCATTTCCTCTGGTGATGACCTTTATATCACCTACATCTCCATTATAATTAATTGCAAATAAGAAGATGTAATCTATAATTAGGATTTAATAATTATTGTCCTTCAGAAATTATATTGATAAACACACATCCTATACTATTATTATTGTTAGAAATTTGATTGAAAATTGTTTTATTCTCTAATGCTATTGTACTAACAAAAACCTTGCTATGATTTGCCAGTTTTGTTGTGTTATGGTAGCATACACACAAAATCACATCATAATATGATAATATATTATCTTTATTTTTTTTTTACACCTGCTCTGAATAGACTAACTGAATAGATTAATAGAAAATGAAATTGAAAAATCCAGAATATATGTCAAAATTTACTCAAGATTATACAAGTAATATAATTGAATAACAGTAAATGATTACATATACAGATCAATATATGAACAGGTTCTATAATAAAAGACTTGTAAACAGTATTCACACCTCATGTGGATAATGTATCCAGGTCAAAATTGGCGTTGTCCTTCAACTTCAGTGTTGCAGTTTTATTACCTGTCCATATACATGTTTATACATGTTTATATATATATATATATATATATATAGAGAGAGAGAGAGAGTGTGTCACATTGTGTTTTAAGTAGGCTTATATACAGCTTAGATGCATGGGTGATGTAATGGTTATCATAAAAAAAAGAATTAGCTAAATGAATTCAAATTCAGTTCATGCTAATACCTTTGAGAAAGGCATGAATCCATCCTTTCTCCACTCAGCTATGGATAAATAGAAAAACTCTGGATTCAAATCTCCTATCAATATATCATGGGTCAACAAGTTTTCACAATAACACAAAACATATTCATTGTAGTATAATGCCTATAACAACAGAACAATTATTCTTTAGTGAGACCAGGTTGTGTCACACACACACATACACATGCACGCACACACACACACACACACATATATATATATATATATATATATATATATATACTAGACAAAACGTGACCCGTTGGGTCACCCATTAAGCTCTTGCTAGATGATTAGGGAAAAGAGTAGGATCTGCCAAAATATCATCTGCTTTTCATTTTTAAAAACGAACTAAAATTTATTAAATTGATTATTTAAGGTCAAATTTTTGTCTAAGTCGAAAAGTAGTAACATAATGAGCATCAGTAAAAAAGCAAAATAATATTACACATATAATTTATTTTTGATATATTTAAAACGTTTTTTTCGTCCATTTTGATCAAGATGCCTGCCAAGAGGCTACTTAAAATCCGTTTTTTACAAAATAAATTGTAACTTTTGCAATTGAAAAAATTCACACTGGATTGTCCAATTGAACACATATCCTAGTAGATAAAGGAGTTAGATTAAGACAGTAATAAATGCCAGTTATCTCTAGACTGCAGGTTCAATCCTGGTCAGGGACAGCAGTAACATAGAATAATAATTAACACAGCTTAACACCTGTACCCCAGCTATGGTTAGTGGAATGAGAACAGGATACCCCCGTGGACCTAATAAAGGGTTGGGTTCAAAGTTCCGTGATGGCTCCCAATTACAAGAAGGTTCCCGAGTCCGACAAGAAATACCTGAAGAAGGCCAGAGGGACATCAGCCGAAACTTTGTACAGATAACAATGAAGACGAGGACAATAGTCTGAATAATACAAATAATGGTAATCTTTGCGGAGTTCCGTCCTGGCTTCCTGCATCCGAAGCAGTATCACTTGAAAAGAAAAAAAAAAAAAAAAAAAAGAACCAACTTAGGGCATTTTCCACTGAAAACCCAACCCTAACCCTAAACCCCCTAGTTAAATCAACTGTTTTATTACAAAGTTCTGTTTTTTTCTGGGTCACCCTGTATACTTCAATCGTAGCTGGTGTTTTTCTTTTGTTTTTTTGTTTTTTCCGCAGTCACCGGCAAGCATGTTTTTGAGGCAAGAGGCCTTGACGGAACTCCGCAAAGATTAAAATTATTTGTATTATTCAGACTGTAATATCAGAGTGGTATATATTTGATTGATACTATTTTCTGCATAAATAAAAAGACTAAAGACAGAGTATATTTTTTTTTAAGCCATACGTAATTAAAAACAACCTTAATCCCCTAAAACCGTAACCCAATTCGCAAAATGTTAATTCATAGACTGTAGTTAAACTGTCATTGGGTAGCAAAAAATTTTCCGTTTTAATTTTCCAACCTAAGTCAGAAGTCAGTCCTACATTCTATGAATTAACATTTTGCGAATTGGGTTACGGTTTTAGGGGTTAAGGTTGTTTTTAATTACGTATTGCTTTAAAAAATAAACAACAAAAAAAAACCCAAATTACTATACATTTAATTAACCATTGAAATTAATTATTGAATCTATTATTGAGACAGTTGTTTGTGTTAATATAGCAATGTATAATTTCAATTAAACTTAGTTTAGAAATATTTTTCAACATTAAATGTATAGTAATTTGTGTTTTTTGTTGTTTATTTTTTTAAACAATACGTAATTAAAAACAACCTTAATCCCCTAATACCGTAACCAAATTCGCAAAATGTTAATTCATAGACTGCAGTTAAACTGTCATTTGGTACCAGCAAAAAACTTTCCGTTTTAATTTTACCGACCTAAATAAGAAGTCAGTCTAGTTTGTTTTAGTTTTAACTAAAACAATTTTTTAAGCCCGAAGAAAACTTAAACAGTGGGAGTAGTCAATATTTGCTCATTTGAATTCCATAATATTTAAATATATAACTATTTTTTTTACCCAACATGAAATATTTTTTAAAGTAAGTTTAATACTCTATGAATTAATAATTAAAGTAATTTAAAAAAAATCTATTTTAAAGCATGATTTCAATTTCGTAAAATTTACGCTCAACTAAAATTGAAATCATGCCGTAAAAAGATACTTTTGATTTATATTAAAACAAACCAAAACGTTTGCTCATTTGAATAAGATTCGCCTGGAGAAAGGGAAGTGGGCGAATCTACGGTGGGTTAGATCCCTGGCTGCTGGATTTTTTACTCTTTTTTTTCACTCTGCTTAACTGACAAATAGAAAGTGGGAGGAGAGTTAACTTAACTGACTAACGGAGATGGGAAGAGAGACAGTTAGTCTGTGAAACAGGGATTGGTCGGTCGTTGACTTAATTGCTAATTACGCCTAATTAAAGCCAATTAAACTGAATTTTTTTTCATACACTTTGTAGTGCTAACACCAAGGAATATCTAAGTATAAATATTGTGTCCATAACATAAATAGAAAAAAATCCTTTAGCTGGAGAAGGTTGATAAACTCAGCTTTAGTATAATAATAGATATACACTAATGTAAATAAAATTACAACATCCTGAATATATGTTTCAATTTACTAAAGATTACTCATACAAGTAATATAACTGGATTATAGTAAATGATTATAAATACAGATCAGATATATATGAAGAGGTTCTATAATTTTAGGCAAATATCTACAACCATCTAACATGCACATAATGTACTTAGTGTACTAATTCATTAACAGGCAGTGTAGTAAAAACAAAGTGTGTCACATGTAAATAACATCAGATTCATTTAAAAAAATATTTTTGACATAACACACTTGATTATTCTATTTAATTCATTTAATTTTTATTAGAAAAAAAATGTGGAAATTGTTAGCTTCATTCACTGCAGCTGTTTTTTTTTTAATTCAATCAGTTCTGTTAGTTTTGTTTTAAATACAAAATGGCAGTAATTAAAATTAATTGAGTTAAGAAACTGATTTATATCTTGGGAAGATCATGAATAGAGAATACATCAAAATATAATAAAGTCTTTTAACTCAATGATTCATTAGCAGATGCTTTATAATATTTGTAATGATTGTTCTTTATATTATCTTGGTTGGATTTCCAATGCATTCAAAACTGATTACTCTTTAAACCTTTTAAATCTTTTGACCAAATAATTCCAACTATTTTCACTTTCATACAATTTAGGGAAAACATCTGTGGCAAAGAGGTCATCAATGAAACTATCATTGTCTTAATCATAATTTTAAGTATCATATTGTTTCTTAGGTTCAGGAATGCAAAGAATGTTATTCATCCTGTATGTTTGGTAGGTGGTATCATGTACCCCAGTACTGTAGAAGTCCAGCCAGCTGATATTTTCCCATGTTGTGTTTGTTTTTAAAAGAGAACGTTGGTTGTCATTTTGATCAAAACTGTAGAAGCCATGAATCAGACAAAAGAAAAAGAAACAAACCCAAGAATAAAATTGCATGACCGTCTTTATTGATGACAATTTCTCTAGAACCAATCCTGGGTTGAGGGCGTCTGCGACATTCTAACTCTTCACACTAAATTAACGCAGACCCAAATTATAACAGACAGAATGGAGGAAGAACCACGGCTCGGATGGACAGCATTTTTTCTGTGTCTAACAGCCAATTGCTCCTCACACTGCACGAAATAGACTCTGCCTCAAACTACAAGGATACCCACTGCTTCTGCATTTGATTTCCTAACAAAAACTTGCACTTTTCCTCTTCAGATACTTAGTACTAAAGATATAAAAAAATAAAATTCATGTTTGCTGACCTCTAATTGAACTTGTACTGAAGACTTCAGTTTATTATAAAAAATAAAGTCAGCAGGGTGACCTATTATCGGCATCAGCCAGACAGCAATAGAATCTACCCTTTTCCCTAGCAGTAAATCAGGGAAATTATTGCATGTGAGGTGGAATGCCACACTTACCACACATATCCAAGCTGTGAAACTCATGATTTGAGTTGGCAAGAGTTGGTATATCAGTTCCATCTAGAAATCCTTCTCTTTCTATTTTATTATTTTGAAAAGCTTTTTTTTTTTATTTTACTACCTAACTTTTAAATTTTACTGATTTACCATGTGACCTAAATGCACCTAAATCTAAGAACAGAAGAGCTTATTATGTCACAATACAACTTGTCACCACATGTTACTTGGAAAGTCATTGTTCTGATTTTAATTTGTATTAATGCTGTTGAGAAAGGCATCACTCCAGTTAATATCCTACCAAGTATGAGTAAAATAGGAGGTTAATTGTGCATTCCAGTCATGGTGGTAAGCAACCAGTCTAAGAGAAGGACAACTCATAATAGCAATAGGAAACTACACTACAATCTCTTCTTCAAAAAATAGTTAATGCAACTCAAAGTTTACTGATAAAGGAAGCTGGGAAAAACCATGATCACCCAAATCAAAAAAGGACTTGGCATTTTCCATTTTATTTTATAGATGCTGTGAATAAATACCAGAATATTAAGAAAATTAACTCCAAATATTTCAGAGTTAAATTTGTCCTGTATACTTTATAGTTTGGTCATGTTATCTTTTCTTTTTTGTTTCGCTTTAGAGTGTATCTATTTATTTTCTTTATCAGAAATGGTATCAAAATAAAACACAGCATTCTTTTTCTTTGTTTAAGATAGACAACAACCTTGTGTGAAATATTTATATTATTAAAAGAATTAGAATGTTCAATTCAGTTTTTCTAGTTTTATATTTGTTGGATATTTGAAGTTTATTGAGTTTAATTTACTTCCCATATTGGATTTATGTTGTTTTAGTTGACAACAGACATTTGTATATTGCTATATATTGATGGCTACTTTAAGTTGTCTTATAACTCATCAAGTGATATATTCTAGAAATAATATAATCATTTTTAATCAAAGAGAAAAATTGTATTTATGATAGAACATTCATATTGAATCTAAAATCAGATAAAGTAGGGCATCTAACCGAGAATTGGTTGTATTTGACATTTTATTAGTAGCAATTTATATTTGATTACTGATAGGCATATGGCAGACATTTTATGCAATCGTATATTACTGGTAAACTATATATATATATATATATATATATATATATATATATATAATAAAACATTATACTGTGTAAATTTATAAAAGAGTTAGTTATAACTTGTGGCAAGTTTATATTCTGATTTGCTGATTACTGTAATTATTTGTGTATAATTCAAACTCATGTATAAGATTCACTTCTAACTTGGGACTATGAAATTCTGGAAAAGAATTCTCATATATAATATGCACTGATGTTTTAGAATTTGTAGAAGTTGAACAAATATTAAATTTAGGTTGAATTTAATTTAAACTAAATTTAGCATTTGTTCAACATTTTATCAGTTTATACTGATTAAAATAAGAATTTATATAGTTTACATTATGTTTTGAAACACAGTATTTAGGACAGATGCACAGGCATGTTCATGCAAAAAATGCAACTGTATAAGTAATATTCCAATTACTGTCAAATTAGCAGACAAGGCAATAAGCAAGCTGTAAATCAATATGTTTCTTGCATTATCACAAGCATAGTGCAGAATTGTAGATTATTTATCTGGCACCATAACTCTGCTGAGACCAAGCAGCCAATCAAGACTCAAGGAATGGAATCACCCAAATGCATTCATGGAACATTCCTGAGTACCATAGATACAAACGGCTTTGTGCACCAATTCAGTTGTGCTTAGTTGTTGTTGTTGTTCAAACCAACATTATACTAACTTACTCACTTCAGCAACAACAAACTTGTGGAAAAAATAAACTGACATTAGGAGAAACAAAATCATAAAAATAATCCAGTGAATATTTCTTTGTAATGCCATAAAACAGATTAGTTTGGAGTGGACTAAAGACTGTGTATAAGATTACATTCATCACTTGCCACAATTCTCTTAATTGATGCTAGAAGACATGAAAGGTAATTATGTCTTGTTTCTGCTAATAGCCACTAGGTGGCATGGCCAGCAGCATTATAAAAGATGTGGCAAAGTCAACACCCTCTCTTACTTTCCTGCCTTGACAAGGAGTAGCAACACACAAGTTGCATTCCTGCTAACATGATGGGGGGGAGGGGCTTTGTGGTGCTCCCAACAATCTAGTGTTGCATGAATATGATAGCATGCTTAACTTGTAAGTCTTTGCACTTTACTTTTCTGCAAGTTACAAATGAGGAACTCAACACTTTCTCTACAAAAGATTCACTAAATAAATAATCTACAAACAGTAGATTCTACTAAAGATTAATTTCATTTTATATTAGGACATTTAGCTTATACAACTCTGTATAAGTTCTTCTTTGTATCTCATTGTCATATTTGTATTCTATTCGGTTGGGTTTGCTCATGTAATAAAACATTCTTATTATTACTTCATTGTGAATTGTTCTCATATTTATTCTGTATGAGGAAACAATATTCAACCAACTATTGTCCTACAACTGTGGCCATATTGTGATACAATGACACTCATCTCAATGTATTATCTTGTATATATTTGGGAGTACAGGTCTGTGTTAATGTCCTATAAGGATATATGATGTATTAATATAGGTTTGGAGCACTGTTAATATTTTCATTTCAAACCTGTGCATTGCACTAATATGTATGTTTGATTATCTACTGTAATCCAGTTGTATTAGCTGTACATTTTATCTTGAGTAAATTGGAATACATATTTAGGATGTTACAATTTTATTTTCTGTCAGTGCAAATCAAAAAGTAAAAAACAATAATATAAAATCATAACTAAGGTTATCTCCCCATCCTCACAATTTGTGTATTCCATAGTAAACTCACTCTCTCTTTCCATTTGGCTGGAAATTGAGTTCTGCCTCAGGTTAACCTACCTAATTTCAGCCTTATATATTTACCAGCCCCTCTGCACGAGCAGGATATGACACAAGGTCAATTTTTAAGTGAAGTTTAACAGGTTTTCTACTAGACCGGTTGCCATACCATGGTTAAAGAGCCCAGTTTGCCCTGTTATTTATCCAGAGCTGGAAGGAGAATAGTTGGATGCATACCTTTCTCAAGGATATTAGCACTATGTAAAATGTAAACAGCCTTATCCTGGATTTAAACTCAAATCACTGTGTAACAATGATGTAACCATTACACTACAAACACTTCCTAATTTTCATCTTTAAGTTGAGTTACCCTTAAAGAACAATTTATATTCAAGTTACATCTAAACTTACTTTACATTTAAACTTAATCACCAATAAACTTGTTTGGTACTTAAGCAAGTTCTTAGGAACACCAGATAGTATAAACAATGTAAGAGACTAAGCAAAGCTTAATAAATTCTAAGTTACCATTAGAGATTATAGAATCATCAATTAGTGGATTTATTAGTACAGATCACTTTCATTAAGATCTGAATTGAAAACCAATATCATATTTAATGCTTAATTTGATAAATCCTCTAACTAATGTTTAAGTGCTTTATCTGATCAACAAGGAAAAATATGAATACAAATTAAGAAAAGTGTACTTTAATTAAAAGATTATTTCCATAATGATTAGAACTTTAATTGTTTAAAAAGATCTTAAATAAGCATGATATTGCACTAATTCTTTGAAGAAATATTTAATATATTAATGAATTCAATGATAGATTGTTTTTGTTTTTTGTTTTTTCTCCACTTGATGAAAGTGAAATGTTTTAATTAAACAATTCTCATTTGTAAAATAACGAGATGATATGACAAAATTCACATATCAGATGCTACTGGATATTAACTGAAGTAGACAGACAAGAACCAGTACAATGTTGTTGTAATGATGATTTAAATGTCTCATAAATTGATTCTTGCAGGATAATATTTTTTTAGCAAATTCCATCTGCTATCAAATGATCTTTGCTTAACTGAGAGAAAATATTAAAAAATAAAAATGTAGACAGAGAGTAATACAAGATCAGATCTATTCTTGCACTCAAAAATTAAAAATACTTTTAACAAAAGAAACATAAGTCTTATATATGTTTGTTTGTCTTTTTTAATCTATTTATATCTGATATATCAACATCCTACTTATTTTTGGATGATTAAAAAATGTCATCAGTTGCAAACTGAAATGGTAATTTGCTAAATTAGAGCATTTTAAGTACATTACTCTAATAAATACCTATGATGTACTGTTTTGCTGGATTATATACACATATACAAACTGGGGAAAATTTTAGTAATACATAGATATATTCAGTATTTTCCATTACTAATTACTAAATGAGGAACAAAAATGTTCAGTTTTTGAAACAGTAATTTTTTGCTGGAAATGTGGCAGTGGGGCCAATCTAAAATTGGAAGAAAATCTATCAGTGGGTTAAGTAATCATTCTGTATTGACTACAACAAGAAGTTCAAAATGGTTTTCATTTTGAACATCTGTGAATAAAAGTTTTTCAATTACTTATACTGGTTGTTGGGGTGCCATGCCAAGTAATTATCCTATTTAGGGCAATGGAGATTACTTGACTTTGTGCATCTCCTTTCCAATTAATATTCAAAAGTGTTGTGATGTTAGTTCAACAGTAAAAAAAGAAGTCAAGTCGAGGTAGGGTAAAAAGAGACAAGTGTATTTACAATAAGGTAGAAGAACGGCTAGCTTGCCGCTAAACAGTAACAGTACAGTAACAGTACGGTAACAGTACAACCTTTTCACTCGGTGTCTCACTATTTATAGTGAGAACCGGTGTATATTCTCCACTGTAGGAACGGCCGGTACAACAAAAAGGTTGGATGGAGTTACATTTTACCAGTAGCAAAGAATGAACTCTGACTTGATTTATAATCAAACACCCAAAATGGATTGTTGTTGCAAGTCTAAAAGGCCCTAACTGTTTTACTGTTTAGCAACTGGGAAAGAAATGGATTCATTCCTTTCCAAAGAGTAAATAAAAAGTCTTCTAGTTAGAGTTTGAACTTGGGTCTGTACTGCTAACTGTTAGACCACATGTACCCTCTGAACTAACATTAAGCAGTATTCAAGAACATAACAAAAATTTCGGACCATATGACTTTTGCTTTGCTGATTCATAAGGACATTTTTTTTCATTTACACTGTCAACATACAATTGTTTGTTAACAGACGATTTTTAGAGGTTTTTTTTAATTATAAAACTAACCACTAATCTTAACCCTAACCCCTAACAAACAACCGGATGTTAACGGTGTAAATGAAAAAAATGTTCTTATGAATCAGCAAAGCAAAAGGGGTGCCTAAAGGTCCAACATTTCTTATAGAAAAATATGTTGTTTTTTTTAACTATGTTTCTAGTTCAACTTGTTTTTGAAAAGAGATTGTTCAATATAAATAGATAATCACGTTGTTATCAATAGCAAAAACCTTGCAATACAAAAAAATATGCAAGTCAGACAGACTGCATAAATCATTAGGACTGAAATACTATTGATATATTTAATTTAAATAATCTATTAAATCAATATTACTCAAAATGCAAATCACTTTTATGAGGTTTGGATAGTGGTCTAAAAATTCATCAGCCAGACAGTTACTGTCATACGAGCGCAAAATAACATGAGAAGATGATATGTTTGTTAGTGCAGAAATAGGGAAATCTTTTCACATTTAAAGAACACATTAAAATTTATTGGCTACTAATAAGGCCACACTCAATAAATATTATTATGTTTACGACAAAATCCAAAGCTTAAATTTTTAGTCTAAATTTGATTAATATATATATGTGGTGTTATATGCAAACACAATGAGAACTTTATTAATATAGAGAGAAAATAGATATTTGAAATAACTATGATTTTTTAATAAGAGATATCAATATCATAAAGCAATGAAATAGTTATTTCACTAAAATCTGATTATTTTATATTTTCAGCTACATCAACTTTGCTGTTTATATAATACTATTTAGTGTTGGCCTTTTGACTGAGGTTTGAGTAACTTTGATAATTAGCAATAAAAATGTCTGTTTATATATATTATATGAGAAAAGGAAGATAAAGAATGATGGGAAATATGTTACTTTACTATAGATCAATAGATTAACACATCTGCTTGTCATTGAAGCAAAGTAAAAATGCAGGAGCATCAGTTGATTGGAATCATTTCAAATCACTTCAGTAAACAGAAGAAAGAAAGACAAAAAGAAGAATGGAAAGAGAGAGTAAAGTGGAAATTAAAAAAATGAAAAAGAAAGAAAGAACACAAAGTGATGCAAAGAAAAGAGAAGACCAAAGGATTAAAATGTTACAGAGTGAGAAGAAGAAGAAGAAGAAGAAGAAGAAGAAGAAGAAGAAGAAGAAGAAGAAGAAGAAGAAGAAGAAGAAGAAGAAGAAAGATTAAACAGTGTAGTCTATTTAGTTAATACCTATGAAAAATCATGGATATATTTGAATTTCTATGAAAGAATTTTTTAAAAATAAATAAACAGCATATCTATTTAGTTATCCTGTTACTATAACAACTGAAATTCTCATTACTCTATAGTGAGACCAAGTTGTATGACCAATAAATGCAGGTCACGTATTTTATAGATAAGTAGATTACCATAGAAGACAATACAATACTAACAAGAAATTGAAATATTTATTAATGATAAAATATTAGTTAAAATTTCAATAAAAAGAAGACAATTTTGCCATATTAATAGATGAATGTAGAAGAGTTGATAAAAGTATAAGGTTAAATTTTAGAAGCAAAAAAAAAAAATTAGACCAAAAAATTCTAAGATTGACAAAATTATCAAGAGATCTTCAGGAAAATAAACACTGAGTATTTGTCTGCACTTTCTTTAGATGCCTAAATTAATGTCAACATATACAATATATAATCCAAATTTCTTAAATACAAACTAAGAAAAATGTAATCACTTTTAGAATACTAGTAAAAATAAAGCTAAGGTGTGACAGAAATATGAAAAAATACAATATACAAAATATTAGAAGTCATAACAATTGTGTTCTTTCATAGGTATTCATTTACAATATTTTTTTTCATCAGGGTGGCCTAAAGTCGGTATCAGCCAGACAGTGAGGGAGTCTATCCCCTTTTCACAAGCGCTAGACCAAGGAGATTATTTTGGTGTCTAAGGTGGACCTCCTCCCTTTACTGCACTAATCCTTGTCCTACTCATGCACTGAGTTGACGAGGGCCAGTATCAAACCAGTAACCTAGTGGTTTCTATTCAAGCGCTCTACCAACTGAGCTATATTTGTGAAAGTAATCCAAACTTAAATTCTTAATGTAAACAAAAAAAAAGTGTAGACACAAATTTAGGTTAAATCTATTTAAAAAAAACATTTAATGATTAAATATTATCTTATCATCACTAACAGTAATAATGTTTGTCTTAAAAAACTCCATTGAAATATATAAGATGAAATAAGCCATCCTCTTAGTGATATCTTTTTCTGGTTGGAGATAAACATTATTGAAAGGTAACACTTTTATTTCAATGTTAGAAGAAAATAATGGAAGTTAATCCAGATTTATCAGTGTATTAAAAACAAAACAATAGAAATAAATTCCATTTTTATTAAAATATGAAATGTAAGAAAACATAATTAGAAATGACTTAGTCTTACCTGAATATAAGAAGGAACAAAAATCCTATTGAGAGAAAATATATTATTAAATATGTATTTTATCCTAACAGATGGAAAACTGTTTGGAATGCAAAACCAATTCCCTACATTGACTGCAATTATAAAACTAAAGACATAAATTTGTTACAATCATAATAAATACTAAAATTTAAATATAAATTAAAAATTCTTTAACTACTAATTAATAGGGCAACTGGTCTAGAAGAAGGAAAACTCTGAATTTAACTCACCTACCAACACATAAGCATGGCAAGTTACTTTGCTAGAGCGGAGTAATTTGAAAAAAATCTTGGAGCAAACTGGGCTCTCTGGCATTGGAGAGAAATCAGTCTAAGAGAAGGAACGATTTGGCAGGTCAGCAGTGGATAGCATTCTCATCATGTATACTGATGAAAAAAAGAACCTTCTAAAATCAAATGGTTCTTTCTCAAGTGTTCCTTCAAATACAATGTGTAACACTAATATGTCATAAATATTTAATGTGGATTAAAAAATCAACACAAAATTTGACTCAAAATAAAGGATTAAGGGATGCACTTATTAATGGGTAATACTCTACTTATTGTAGACATTGCAAATTAGTAGCATCTCATCAAGTAAAACTTTCAAAAGTCTTTTTAGTCGTCCACCTACTTACTAACGTGTAACTGTCAGGTAGTCAATTTTACAACTGTTTCATCAAACTAAGCCAGTATAATTATTACTACACAAATAAAATAAAACTCTTAGATATACTTCATGATGGACATCTAACACGTTCACATATAACATGCTGGGAGTAATTATTTGGGGTGGGCGGTCTGTCAAATTTTATAAAGTAAATTCTTTCAAATTGACAACAAAAATCTTATCATTAGAAAAAGAAATTAAAAATATTTTTTAAAGGGAATTTAGCTAATAGGAAGGAGAACAATTTGACAAAATTTTCTCACAAATTTTGATATAAGAAAGAAATGCTTAAAATGAAAAAGTATTTCTTTTTCTTTTATATACCCACATACAATTATTATTTTACAAAGCAAATACCAGATGACTGAAGGCAGAATTTCTGCTACCTTTTGGTTAGTTTGTTTTCTTTGTTAAATGGCATATCAACCTTCAAGGGTTATTTAATGCCTATATAACCCCTACTAATAGAGTATACTAATTTCTTTCATTTATATAACCCCTCCATACAAGTATTTTGTGATAAGGTCAATTTCTTAAGTGGAGTTAAACAGGTTTCAGGTTTGATTTCCGAGTTTTCCTTCTCCTAGATTGGTTGTCATACCAAGGTTAAAGAACCCTGTCTACCCTACTATTTTATCCATAACTGGAGGGAGAATGGATTCATACCTTTCTCAAGGGTATTAGCACTATTTGAAATGCAAACAGCCTCATCCAGAATTATAGAACTTGAGTTATTGAATCCATTTCCTACAAGGATAATCATCACATGACTATGCTTTTATTTATCCAACTTTTTTTTTATCTACCTCATATATGTCCTTTCAATAAGTACCCATATCCTTTTCATTAAATATGCATGTTAATTGGAAACACATAGTTTCATGTCAATGAAAATGATAAATGAGAATGATAAATGAGAAAGAACATATAAGTGACTTTTGTCACTTATATGTTCTTTCTCATTTTTATCTAGGGAATAAATGCTATTGTTCTTCATCCATATATTTTGTTGTATACTTTATATGTACCTAAAGTTCTCTTTTATGTATGCTCAATCCAAGTTGCTACAAACTCCTACTAACTACTATTATGTTGCCTTACTACTTCCATGGTCACATTCCCATCACTGGATATTCTTTTTAAAGTGCCTACAATCACAAACTGCCCTTCAGATAATCAAATTATTTCACAGAAAAACTATCATATATTTTATATTATTAGATGAACAAAAAACTATCAATTTCACAGATAGAAACAATAGAAAAAAAGATTCATACATTTGTTTACAAATGCATCCCTGTTTAAGAATGGTATATGATTGAAACACAATGTAACGCTGCATGTAAGAATATTAATACATTCAAAAACTAAAAACAAATTCAGAAACATACGAGTTACTACCAGTAAACAAATATGGATTAATAGAAACAGCCATGAATGTCCCTTTATGGATCTCCAAAGTCTTCTGAAGAAGGAATATTTCATCCCAAAATATCAAGGAAACATTAAAAAACACAGATAAATGAACAACATAATCGTTACCTTCTCTTCCTTCGCATTGTGATAAGCCTTCAAAATCAATCTACAAACCAAATAATATATATATATATATATATATATATATATATTGAAAATATAGTTTGCTATATTTATAAGTAAAGAGTACACAACATATTTATAAGTTAGGGTAGCGAAGACATAAAATCAATAGCCTTTGATAACTCTCAGTTTCTTGCTTATATGATTTTCAGACCAAGTAAATTAGGTGTGTTCATATTTTTCCTTATATACTGTTGTGTGGTGCATCATGGGAAGGTGGTTAAGTTTTGGGGCATGATGAAAGTGCTAGAGTAGTTTGTGGAGCATAATAGGAAGGCTGGTTTACTTTGAGTAGCTTCCTGAGAAAGGCTTTCTAGTTTAGTATTATATCAATTTCATTTATTACTTTATTTCTTCAATTGCATTTAATTTATTTTAGTAGGTTTTTTGGTTTTTTTTAGGTATTTATTATTATTTTTATTGTCGTTATTTTTTTTTTGTCATTTGTTTTATTTATTTATCATTTGTTTGTTTACCTTATTTTTTTTATTTTGAATTATTCTTTTATTCATTTATATTCTATTTGTTTATTTCATTATTTCATATTATTTTTTTTATTTGTTCATTTATTCTTTTTATTTATTTATTTTTTAAGTCCTTAAGAATTTATTTTAGTCAATAGTTTTCAGGTGGCTTAATAAGAATTTGTTTTCATGCCTACATTTGGATACGAGTTCTAATCATTTGTTCTGGGAAGGTTATTATGGCTATTTTTTATTCTAGGCAAAGGTTACAGTGTTTTGATAAGTTGTTGTAAGCAGGCGCTATTTTCTTTACTTTCCAGGTTATTTTTGGTTTGATTTTTTGAGTTCCCAAATCTCTCTAGAAAGGATTGTGCTGTGTTTGTATCTGTTATTGTTAAATTATGTCTTGTGTGTGTGTGTTGCTCCTTTGTTTCCAGGATAATTCACTTATATCAATATAGATTTTTCTGTATTTTGTTTAGATCTTATGGTGGCTTGGTATACAACATTAGTTTTTATTTTGTAATTATAGAGTAAGTAATTTTGGCAGAGTGACCTATTGTTGGTATCAGCAAGGGAGTCTATCCTCTTTTTGCTAGCACTAGACCAAGGAGATTGTTTATGCTGAAGTAGAACACCACACCTACCACTTTGCTGCACAGACCAGATTACCCAATCTGTGCTACTCACACACTGAGTTGGCAGGGACCAGTATTGAACCAGGAACCTTGCCATTCCTAAGTAGGTGCTCTACCGACTGAGCTGAAAGTCATATAAAGCTGAATGTAGACTAGGGATTAAAATTGGATTTAAAAATTTTTTTAAATAAACTTTTAAAAGTGTTTAAGATTATGGTCATCACAAGCCCTTTAGAATAACAATCATTTTCACTATATGAATTAAGTTTAAGATATATTTAAATTGAGATTATATATATATATATATATATATATATATACTACAGAATAATGATAAATCTCACTGTTATAATAACACAAGGCATTACAGAGTAAACAAAATAAAGGATGGAAAGAAGAAAGTATAAAAGTAAAGTATAAAAAGTTACAATGAGAGAAAAGTAAGTAAAAGAGAAAGAGAGAGAGAAGGGAAATGAAAGGAGATTATTTATAATGGAAACTATATTTGTAGTAAAATATAGAATTAAACATTTTGTATAATTTTATACTCTACTACTAATATAAAATCGTTGTATTGGTTCATGGGACATGGAAAGAAAAACTACTACTGGATAATTAAGAAATTGCAAATTACCTGTTTGCATTATTTATTTCTATTGGATGATGTAAAACTGTTAAGTAAGGAGTTTGTTTTTAGTGGTAAGTATACTGTGTAGACCATTAGGTTGAATAATAGTCATCAAAAATAACTAAGTAGAAAACATAGGCTTTGTTGTTGAATACCTACAATTGATGAATAACAGACGTGCATTTTTTTTTACTGTAATGACATACTATATTGATGCAGGTATGCATGGTATGCAGACATTCCATACCTAAATTTACCAAGCAGACTTTTTTTTTGTAATTATAGTAGAATTTATGTTTTATGTTTAATTTAATGTTTAAAAGAAAATTCTCTTTGCCGGCAAAGAGTTGGCTTGGGGACCACAATTGAAAAAGATTCTAAATATTTTAAGGAGAAAGGATCTGCTCAATGTAAGACCTTGAAACACTCTATTTTATAGTTGGCAGCGCAGGGTGGATTATCCAGGATGTGTTGGCCAATGGCAGAGTCCAAAACAGTCCCGGAGGGGTTTAAATGGCAGTTGGCTTTCCCTTGTCAGATCTTTGCCATGATGTGTTGGTGGATTCTTGTCTCTAAATGAAGATTGGTTCACCCTATGTAACCAGCAGTGCAATGGCACATGAACTGGTAGACAATGTTGTTTTATTTGAGATAGGGCAGACTACTACCTTTTTAGAAAGACAGGAAGGTAGTTCTGGTGCCACAGATTAGATGTGGAAAGGCAGCAATTGCTGATGCAATGTCTGATTTGCTTACTTAATTTCTGGCTTTTTAAATTTAGTGATGATTTTATCAGTATGCTTGATGATGATATCTCGGGGGGTAGCCATTATCTGATAAAATGTCCCTAATTCTGCTAATTTCAACATTGAGCCGGGTTGGTGAACAGATCTTAAGAGGAAGAAAAACCAGGGTTTGGATCAAAGCAATGTTTTTAGATTTAGGTGTAAAAGAGCACCATTTTAAATAGGGCTTCCTGTAAATACTAGTGAGGAAACAACCACTGGAACATTCAACTTGGACATCTAGAAAGGGGAGACATTTCTCTTTTTCTCTTGCATGATGTATTTCAATGCCTATTGGAGGGATATGATTGAAGAATGTCAGTGCTTCAATTTTTAGATATGAAGGCAGCAAATATATCATCAATATATCTGAAATAAATTGATGGAGCTTCAGTGGAAGAACTAAATTGTCAGGTTCCATGAAACAAAACTAAAATGTCAGGCATAATTGAACCAAGGGATCTTCCCATAGCAACTCCATCTTTTTGGATGCACATAACCCCATTAAAACTAAATTCTCCTGATTTAGTACAAAGAGTTAATAGTTTACAAAGTATTTCTTAAGGGAACTGGAGGCAAGGTGAAGTGCCACATACAAGGCATCAACACAGATCTTGAATAGTCTCCACTATTAAAGGGAAATTTGTGAATAAGCTAGATATGTCAAATTATATATATATATATATATATATATATATATATATATATATATATATATATATAAAGACATCATTTATAAATTTATAAGTTATTAAATATCATTTGTACCTCCACATGTGGAGTACCACTGTTACAAAATTTCAAGAATGATATTTTAGTTCATACAGTCATCCATAATTGTAAAAAGAATGCAAGTTATATAATTTTTGTTGATGCTTACTTTAAAAGATACCAAACGATGACCACTTGACAGGCTATTCAGAATTTCTTCAATTTGCAATCCTTTTTTATTTTTTAGACTATTAATTAACCAGACAATTTTTTTTTTAAATACTCACTCCTATTAGTAGGTATTTACCCAACCCATTCACCATGAGTAGGATGTGACACAAGATTGCAAGTATGGGGCATCCAGCAATGATTGAACTTGCTATTCAGTAGTAATGGATCTGTGAGACTAGCTTGCAACCCATTACACCACAATGGGACCTCCAATTAACTTAATAGTTATCACAGACAACAAACAAATAAGAATTTGTATAAGTTAAAGAATGAGAACAACTCTTTAATAATTTACATTTTATTTATTATTGAATTTCTTCAGAGTCAACTAAGTCTTGTTGCCTTGAACAAAATTATTTTTAATATAAGTAGATAGATATTTATACTTGGTGAAATTGGAAGGTTAGAAAAGTATCTTTTTATTTTGTCTCTTTTTGTTCCTGGAAAACTTTGGAGTTCTATGACTGGGCCAAGTAGGGAATTGTTTTAGCTCTAAATATGTACAAAATAATAATACAGTTTAGAATTTATAGGTTTGGCTATTATGTCAAGAAAATATTAATTTATTTTAAACAAAGATAATGAATATTTAAAAGCTAATATTATCTTAGACAATGATTGAAAACCATTATCAATTTTTTTTACTAGTATTTCTTTCATCTTAATTTCAGTTTTTTTTTATAGCCACAACTGACTGTCTACAGCCATTAATAAACTGCAATTTAACTTTTCTTTTTTTCACTGTTAATTAACCTGTCACAATTTTGTTTTTTTGAATACACAATTCTTTTAACTTAGAAAACAAATTAGGTTATAAAATAAAGAATATTCCTTATTAATTTATGATCTATCTATTATTGAAACCCTTCAGAGTCTTTTTGTACTGAATGAAATTATTTTAATATATGCAGATAGGAAAAAAAACAAATTGATACTAAATGGTAAGAACTCAATATCCTCTGAAGATAGGTTCCAAGAGAATCTTGAAGATGGCAAAATCCAAATATAATAGAGAATTATTACAAAGTATATTCAAAGATTTTCACCAAATAATTATCTATCACTTGACTCTTTCTTTTTACTACCAGTAGTAATATAAAGTTTAAAAGTAAATACTGGCACTTATGCAAAAGATATTTTAGACACCAACTTAAAAGATATTTTTCAGAACCAAGAATACTTGCCTATCCATAAGAAACCCACAATTAAATCCACTAACTTTTGTCAACCATTGATAAATATAAAGAACAACCGATGTTAAAATCACCTTAAATTTATCAACTCATTCACTTTCTTTGAAACTAAGAAAACTTTTCAAATTTACTACAACTCTAATTGCAGAAATAAATATGTAATTTTCTTCCTGGATTTCACATTTTGCCTAAAACAATTTAGGCAAAGTGTGCAATCTAGTAAGAAAATTACATTTATATATATATTACAATATTATATATATTACAAAGTCAGAATGGCCATTTTGTTTTAGACTAAACATCTACAGAATCAAATTATATTACAATATCATATATATTACAAAGTCAGAATGGCCATTTTGTTTTAGACTAAAGAATCAAATTATATTACAATATTATATATATATTACAAAGTCAGAATGGCCATTTTGTTTTAGACTAAACATCTACAGAATCAAATTATATTACAATATTATATATATATTACAAAGTCAGAATGGCCATTTTGTTTTAGACTAAACATCTACAGAATCAAATTATATTACAATATTATATATATATTACAAAGTCAGAATGGCCATTTTGTTTTAGACTAAACATCTACAGAATCAAATTATATTAAAATATTATATATATATTACAAAGTCAGAATGGCCATTTGTTTTAGACTAAACATCTACAGAATCAAATTATATTACAATATCATATATATTACAAAGTCAGAATGGCCATTTTGTTTTAGACTAAACATCTACAGAATCAAATTATATTACAATATTATATATATATTACAAAGTCAGAATGGCCATTTTGTTTTAGACTAAACATCTACAGAATCAAATTATATTACAATCTCATATATATTACAAAGTCAGAATGGCCATTTTGTTTTAGACTAAACATCTACAGAATCAAATTATATTACAATATTATATATATTACAAAGTCAGAATGGCCATTTTGTTTTAGACTAAACATCTACAGAATCAAATTATATTACAATATTATATATATTACAAAGTCAGAATGGCCATTTTGTTTTAGACTAAACATCTACAGAATCAAATTATACAGATTATAATAAACTGCTCCCAATGGAATAATATTTCCACTCAAAAAAACAATTTTAACCCAGATACAAAATTCACCATCATAAAAAGGATTGGAAAAAAACACATTAGACAATATCATGATATCAGAAAGACATGATGATAAATGAATAAAATGTCCTCAATCCTGAATGATTTTAAATTAAACCATCCTGAAAAAACAGCTACAGACACAGAATCAAATTTATAGATTATAATAAAATACTTCTGATAGAACAACCAAAGACCCTGATGCAAAATTATATTTTTATGTCTTTGCTACCCTAACTTATATATATGTTGTGTACTGTTTACTTATAAATATAGCAAACTATATTTTCAATATATATATATTAAATCAATACCAGCTAATTTGAAATAAATCCATGACCATACCTAATACATTGCTTTCTATGTGTGACCATGATAAGCAGAGATTATAAAACAGCTCAAAACACTCGAATATGAAAAAATAAAACTCATTTAAATGTTTCATTTTTGTAGCATTTTTTGCAGTATATCAACTCTTTAAAAAGTCTTCAAAAACTTTTTCCTACCATTGAGCTAAGATCAAACTAGTTGAGAATGATTAAAAGAGGACAATTGAAAATTAAAAAGTAAGTAATAACAAAGAAATATTTTTCCTATCTTAACATTTTATTCATCTGTCTGTCTGTCTGTCTATGTGTGTGTGTGTGTGTGTGTGTGTGTGTGTGTGTGTGTGTATCAATGCAGATTAAATAATAAAAATAAACAAGATTTATCAATGTTTTGGTGCCATAATATCTGTCAAAATAAACCAAAGATCAAATATCATGACTAAGCAGCTCATTTCTGACCATCTTAAAGGTCAAAATCAATTCTCTATCATATAAATGCATTCCATAGAATTTAAAGGACAACTTTTGCACAGAGAAATGAAAAAGAGAAATGTGACTAATTCTTTTTTCTGAAGAACACTTACTAATGATTACCTAATTAACTTCTACTTTTACTTTTAACTGGAGGTAAGTTTGGCCAAACAGTTATAAAATCAGTATTCAAATTCTGGCAAGAATGGTTGTATTCTCTTTGCTTTAATTCTCTTCATAAAGGAATTAATCCATTTTCTCTATCACTATGGGGAAATATCAGGACAATTGGAACTCTTGAAATTTGTAAAGGCAATCCATCATGGACATTCAATAATAGATAATTTCTTGCTGCTGGTACCATGTGACCTACTACAACCTGTCACATGTTACTTATAGAAGAGATGGATCCCACTAAGTAATCCCCATTAGAGATGATACAGATAGGAATTACTTATTTAATAGATTATGGGACACATCTGATGTCTATGAAAACAAATTTATTTGAATGACAAATAAGTAGAGAATTAATCTGACAGGTTTTTTTAGTAAACATTCATTTTGAAACTACAGCCATGTTCCTTGCATTAAGTATTTTTGTATCCAATACAACAGCTGCAAGTTTTTTTTTTATATTTAAATAACATAGAATTAATCACATACATTATTGTCTATGAATAAGTACATCCCAATCAATATTTTAATTACAACTTAATTTTATTCTAAACCAATGATATCAGGGTTTCATCATTTCTAGTGAAACATTATACAATCAAAATGTATATCATTAGTTATTTTTATTAGCAAATTCCTCAGTATTAAAACCAAAAATAAAATTGCATAAATTACATAAGGAATGGACTTTTTTGTTGCTATATATGCATATTTTTGGTTACAAAGTTTCAATGCAGTAGAGTTTGGCAACAAATAATAGCTAATAATATCTGTTTTTATTGTATAATGCTCCACTAGAAGAGAAATAGAGGAGGTTTCCAAATTATTGACAAGTGCTAAACAGCAATAGAATTAATAATCTGCTGTGAGAGAGACACTAAATATCTGGGTGTTTGTGAACTAGTTAATAAAAAAAAGTTCAATGTTAATGAAAATGAAATCAAAAAGTCAATTTTTAATTATTTTCCAAGTTTTACAAAATAATCTGTAATGAAAATAAATCCCTTGCAAGCCATAAAAATAGTTTGTGCACTGCAAGTTTGAAATCCCTGATTTACACAAATACACACAACTAAATAGTAATTCCCAAATTGCACCTTATCTAATCACCAATGATTTTAACAGTGTTCTACCATTGATAGAAATGAAGAGAGAAGAAAAAAGTAAATAATCATCATTAGGTAACGTTCTATAAATGTTCAGGTTGTGTTATATAATTCTGCTTTTATCTAAAGTCAACTCTGAAAAAATGGGATATAAATTATTTTAATCAAATAAACCTGTGTGATATCCCAGAATAATGTAGATAGGAATAAAAACAAAGTTGTATAGACTCATTAGTCAAATTAATATTGGTACAGGATCATAAATCATGGTACTGCTCTGAAAATATTGCATAGCAAAAAAAAAAAATCCTGAAAAAGATACAAAAAATAAATATACTGACAACAGTTGATAAATGATACTGTCATCTTAAACTAGTTGGCAAAAAATGTTTTCTCTCAAGCAGTTTCATCCTTCTTTCTCTTTCTCTCTGACATTAACTAAGTTTCTCTCTCTCTCTCTCTCTCTCTCTCTCTCTCTCTCTCTCTCTCTCTCTCTCTCTCTCTCTCTCTCTCTCTCTCTCTCTCTCTCTCTCTCTCTCTCTCTCTCTCTCTCTCTCTCTCTCTCTCTCTCTCTCTCTCTCTCTCTCTCTCTCTCTCTCTCTCTCTCTCTCTCTCTCTCTCTCAAGTTTGTCCTGTTTCTCTGTGCTTGCAATTAGCTTGCATTTGCCTTTGTTCCAAAACAGTTTCAACTGTCTCTTTCCTTAGTCTTTTATACATGTCACTTCAATTATGCTCCCACAATCCTCCTCATTTCTGGTCTAATACATATAAAATATTCACCCACATTCAACTTCACTTTTTTCTCTCTTCCTGTTAAGGTAAGTGATTTTTCAGCCTTTATTTCTATATTTAAAGAACAGATATGTATACTTTTAATAATAAAAATCTTTAAAGTTTCAAATTTCAATGCAAACACCTGTAAAAACAGTTTATTAAAAAGAAGAACAAAACCCATCTGAAAGATTTAATATCATTTTAGGGTCAATAATCTGATAGGACACCTAATCTAGTGTAAGGGTTAACTAGCTTAGCTAGCAGACAATTGTTAGTGAGTTTGATTCTCACTGGGTGTCCCATATTTCTGGCCTTGTGCAAAACTAGTCTCAGCTTAATAAATAATATTGACAAGAAGAACAGTTCACCTCCAGAGAATTATAAAAATATATCAAAGCATCATGAATTAGAGTCAAACATTTGGGAAGTACATTTTTAAGAATAGTAGGACACTGAAATGGACATAATAATAACATTTAATTTAATTCCCAGAACTAGGGTCCCCCTATTTTTTTTACTGGGGCCCAATAGAAAATAAGAACATGACTAAGGAGGAACAGATAGCAAAGTCAAGTAGCTACAGTTCTAGGTAGAATTTCCAGGTAACAACACTTTGATCTTAGATAAAGCACACAGATAGTTTGATCCTAGACAGAAGTAACAATATATATACAAAAAATCTTGTAATTTTTTATGGGCACATTAATAATTATAAAGCAGTAATTTTCAAAATGGGAATCATAAAAAGTTTTGAACCAAATTAAATAATATTAAAGATCTGTATGTACACAATTAGCATCAATACTGATTTTTCAATTTCTATGATGAACATTCAATATTTACTGTCCATTTTTATATTTTTTAATTCTTTGAATTCTTAATGCCAAGTAGAAAATACTAACATTCTCATTAATGGTGAATTGAAGTAGCAGGGTTTTAAACTAGTAACATCCAACTATATTTTTGTAAAGACTTATAAGTTAATAAAAATCAATCAGATTAACATTTATAGTCCCCTGGAGGACAAATGTAAACATAAAATCAATATTTTTTCATGTATTGATTTTCTGGTGAACAGAAAAAAGTGATGGAAAAAGTGTTATAACTTTAGTTTCTGACTAGAAAAAATATCTACTTTATTTGGTTAAACAAAAAGATAAAGATTCAGCTTAGCTAACCTGACTAATCCAAAATGTTCAGTTTAACATTATACTTAAATCAAACTACTCATTAACAACTTATAGAGTTTTAGAATTTTGAAAAAATATTATGCTAAAACATACACCAAGCTCCCATTAATAATCATAGAAAATTTGGTAGTCATAGCTATAGCCATCCTTGAGTTATTTGATGATAAACAGGGGAATATAGATTTGGTGAATTAGAGTAAAATTACTTCTCTTGTGTATTAATGTACATTAAATTAATGTATTAAAGTACATTTAGAGAACAAGAAAATATTTTTTAAATAGAGACTTATTTAGCTAGATTATTCTTACTAGTTAAATTTTGATGGTGAAATAAATTTTAACATATATTTTAATGGTTGAATAAATCTATATTTGTTATTGAATTATCAGGCTTAACCATTTTAAATATTTTTGAAGATTATTTTTTTAAAGTTTGGGTATCAACTATCCCTATAAAATCTATCTTTGAAAAAAAAAACCTTTATCTGAATTCATATACTCCAAGTGCTAAAGGCAAATTTGCTGCTTTTAAAAGAATTCAAGTCTCCTCCTTAAAAGTCAGAAATTGATACAGATTTTGTAACAAATCCAGAAATGAATAGAATGCCAAACATGTAACAAGTTTTGTTGGGTTTTTTTTAATAAAAAGTAGAATATTTCTATAAAGTTTCTATGATTCTAACTCTTTTACTACTACTACCACAGCAATACCAGTTGGATTTGAAAAAAAACATATCCATCAACTTTCATCAAACCATTTCCTTTAAAAATATCTAAAATAGTTTCTTTGCCTTAGAGAACCTTCAGAAATTCCAGAAATATTTTTAAACTCACACAATTTCAAAACTCTATACTCCCAATTCACTTGAGGAATAACTTTATACAATTTTCCATTTGTACATAAACTTCACTTATGAAAAGCATGTGATACTTTTCAAAATTATATTTTTAATCCTCAAATTATTTTTATAAATCAAGATATTAAACAATAAGTAAGTTGATAGATATAAGGAATACATTTTAACACTCTGTACCTTTACATGCTGACCTTCAGATATCCTGTAGATGAACTCACAAAATTCATAAACATCTTGAGTACAAAACACATTCAAACTTTTCTCTGGGTTTATGGGAAATAAGTCTTACGGCATTAAATGAAGAAATGAATAGAGATAAAAAAAACACAACTGGTTAGCAGTATAGATAGAGACTTTATTGAGAAAACCGTTACTAAGGACGCCAGAGTCCAGACACCAGAGTCCAGATGCCAGAGTCCAGACGCCAAGAACTTGGGTTTTTTATTTATTTATTTTATTTAATTTTATCCAATTTAATTTATTTTATTTTATTTAATTTACTTTTATTAATCCACACAGGTTAAAGACATCTTTAATGCCATCCCATCATTCCATCATAAGAAAGGCCTTGAATGATTGCTATATCAAACCCTTTATTATTCATATCTGACTTGATCTCTCTGAACCCAAAATATCAAACTTGTGGTGTTTAGTAAAATTGTGCTTTGCCCAAAATATTGGGCTTATAGGTTCAAAGGATTAAAGTTTTGAAATATACAAGAAAAAAAAGTTATAATGGCTCAAGTTAAGTAAAAGGTCACTAAAGATTTTATCCTGCACTATTAGAATTACTAAAACTAAACTTAAGAGTTCATTCCCTTTCTAAACAATTAGTTTTTCTTCTATCTATCTCTTTCTATTAAAGTGATTTAGCAGTAGATTTTAGTAATAACTGGTATTTAAGCTTTTACTGTTTTCTTGAACACTTGATATAGAGTGATGATTAGTAGGATAGTCATACAAACAAAAGTTAATTACCCATTAGGTATTCTGTGAATGGGGATCTTGTGCCAAACTTGATTTTATCCAACAAATATCACCTCATATGCATTCCATTAAAACACATGATCAGGAAATAACTTAATGAAATTTTCTCATGATACATCCATAGAAAATACAATTTTAACTATTAATATCTCACGCTTCTGAATATAATACAGTTCTTGGTATACACTGTAGAACTAAAACAGGTTAGTCAAATAAACTACAAAAATATCCAGGCTAAAACTGTATTTACCAGAACAAAAATGAGCAACGAATAAAACATTAATTTTCTTTAAAATAGTCTCTTTGGCATTCAACACACTTATTCCAGTGAGTTTCTATTGGTTAAAGCACCTTTGAAACTTTTATCTTTTGACGATATGAAGCTATGTCATCATCATATTACTCTTGATATCCTACATTTCCTCAAATCTTACCCTTAATATAAAATTTCAGTTTAGGAAACAAGAAAAAGTTGAATAGAGCTAGAACCATTGAGTATAGAGGGTCATTGGACTTACACAGTCCTGTGTTTTACAAAAAGTATTCCATTCAAAAAGTATCAAGACTCATTTCATGATTTTTTTTTTTCAAATTTGTACTGACAAAGTCTAAAAAATAGACTTCATCATCATCATCATCATCATCATCATCACATCATCATCACTTGATTATATAAGTTGCTCAGCTTTGCACACATCTTTATTTAAATTTAACAAAATTTAAATCTTCAGTCTTTGTACTTTTTGATCACACCTTATATATCAAATTAGTAAATATCTTTTCCTCTTCATTTCTATTTTACCTATATTGTATCTATATAGTTGAAATGAAAGAGGTCACCTAAAAAGGTCTAAGCTGAAAATAGCTTCCGGCCAAAACCTGAAATCCTCATCATCAAAGTTCATTGACCTAATTCTTTCATAGCTAACAATGAATCTGTCACATGTTGCTATTACTGAGGTAAATAATTATGGAAAAAATGTACTATTTCTGTATTCAAACATCCTCTAATTCATCATTGTAGTACATCAGTAAAATGGCTACTGTTATAACTGATAATTAAATTTATATCTTTTCTAAAGAAAATGGATTTAGAATTTGTTTACCAATTCATTTTTATATGAAATGGAAATAGATTTAACTAAGACAATAGTTAATAAGCCATTCTTCTGAATTTTTCATTTGAAACACCCCAGGCATCAGTGATTGACCCTGACACCACTCTTTAGGTACAATGGGTAGGTGCTACTTGGGTAGGTGCTACTTGGGGAGGTGGACATTAGCCGTGATTTCCTCTTGGCTAAAATGCCAAAGAACAACAAACAAAATTTAAAAAACAGAAAGAATCCAAATAGCAATATTATACACTAATGTAAAAGTACTATTGCTTTAGTCTTCATTATTATTATAGTTACCCACGTGGTTGCTATTGTAGTCACCATCCTTTTTTTTTAGATGTCTGTTATAGAGTTAACTAGGAAGAATTAACTGTGATATATATATATATATCTTCTAAACAATGACAATGGAATGAGAACAATCTATTTTCATGGACCAAAATTCACAGAAGGTTAGCAACAATGATAGATAACGGAAAAAGACTTGATTGGGTTCAATCAAGGCCAAAATATTGGGACTACAATGGCAACCAATAGTACATCAGCGTATAATTAGGATAATTCTTCATCTCAGAAATTAAGGGAAAAAATGCAAATGTCAAGAAGGTATTTAGCCAACCCATTTACCATGGGTAGGATGTGACACAAGGTCACAAGTATGGGGAATCCTGTAAGGATGAAACTTGCTAGTCATTAGTAATGAATCTGGAAGACTAGCTTAAAAACTGACAATAAGAAATAAAAATAGACTGATTGTCTATGCCAAAAGACAGCAAACACTACTGCACATTTCACTATATTTCATATGATATATTCATTTATCATGCTGTATTTCTATGAATTTCTATAAGATTAAACATTGTTTCTATTGAAATCCAGAATTATTTTCAGTATTTCTCATGATTTCCACAACAAATTTTATTTGACACTTTTGAAGCCGACACTATAGCGTTTTGGTTTTATTTAAACCATCAACAGGTCTATTAATCATTAATCCTATAAAAGGAAAACTGTGGACAAGCATAAGCTTGTGAGCCTTTGTTTACAATGTTTAAAGGCCTTTGTCAATACTTGAAATGTAAGAAAAGATTCAAAATGTTACATAATGATAGCATTCAAATTCTGATGAAATATCAAATCCCAGAAATCATTGGTTTATTGATGGAACTTTAAGTGTGTGCATTTTTAGAAAGTTTGAAAATTGTTAAATATATATATGTGTGTGTGTGTGTGTGTGTGTGTGTGTGTACTTAGTTAAAATAATTTATGTTAACTGCTAAAATTCATCAAATTGATATTTCGCCACACAATTTGAATAAGAACACTATCATTACATAGCGTTTTGATTTGAATATTTTCTTACATTTTGAGTATCAACAAAGGCTCACAAGTTTTTGCTTGTCCACAGTTTTTCTTTTATGTGATTAATAGACCTGTTGATGGTTTAAATAAAACCGAAACACTATAGTATCACCTTCAAAAATGCCAATTTTTTAACGTATTTCATGTTTTTTCACAAACGTTTTATATCTATTATATTATTATAGATTAGAAATATTAAGTTTGCTAAATTTAAGAAAACTGCTACAAAATATCATTATTCTTAGATTAAAATTTTCTTTAACATTTATCTAGAAATATTCTAGCAATGTATTTTAATGTGGTGCCCTTCCTACCAACAGATTTAGTAAATATTTGACTAGAAAAACAATCTTACATCTTCCATAGACCATTCCAAAAAGAACTTGTAAAATCCAAAATAAAAGTGAGTTTTTTGTAATGATGTATTTGTCAGTTCTTTAATCACCAAAATCAAGTAACCATTTCTTTGTCTCCTTAAAGTTTCTTTGATAATCTTCAAGTCTCTTGCAAAAGAACTATTTTAATTGTAATATGTAATGCCATTCTTAAATGAAAAATTTAATTAATCTTGAATTAGGAATATATACATAAGTATTTTCATAATCTAATGATAAAAAACATCTATTTTTTAACATAATTGAATGTCTCAAACCCCCATGAAATTATTCCAGTGACGAGGAAGTGAAATCTGTAGCAAAGAAGTGGCTCAAAGAACAGTCAACAGAATTTTACGGAACAGGGATACATGCTCTCATTTGAAGGTGGAACATTTCTATTGAGAGAAACAGTGACTATGTAGAGAAGTAGGGATATGATCCACAGAGGATCAGCTTCATTTTGATGTATGATATATGTTCCTGTGTTGGTAATTATACCTGTCCTAAACAAAATGGCATTACCTTTTGAATCACCCTCATATATGTTTAATTAGCATTAATAAAAATCCAAAATAAAAGTGAGCAAGTTTTTTGTAATGATATATCTGTTAGTTCTTTAGTCACTATAGTGACCATCTCTTTGTCTGCTTAAAGTTTTTTCAATAACCTTCAATGATATGACATGATATGAAACTAAAAATAAGGCTGTTTGTATTTTTAAGGAAGATTATCTTTATATAAATATTGATTAGTAATCATTTCAGGCAATATAATTATCCTCTATTTTTTAAATCTATTTTCCTATTATAGATTAAAATCAACTGATTTCTATCAAAGGCAGAATATAAGGAAAGGTGTTATTAACCTTGTGATCACCTGGCCATTAATCATTCTGTCATCATTTGAAGATGTCTATTTTTTATATTTCTCTTATCAAAATAAACATGTTTTAACATTTTTCTTCTTTTTTTAATAAAATACTTTTATCTTATTAGATGCAATCAGTCAAAGAATAAACCAATTAAAGATATCATTTTCATTTTTTTCATTTTCAATTCATGTCTATTATAATAAAAGCAGCAATAATTTCTAACTGAAAAAAGAAATAACCTTATAGACAGGATCTTAAATTAATTCTTGCAAATGGGGCCCATCAATAAGAGATTTTAAATTTCAAAATGACAATGCCACTTCATTTTTTTTCAGAAATAAACACAAACATAACATTAAATAATGTTTTTGCATGAACTTATAAGTTAATAAACTGATTGTCAAGAGGTTAAATGTTTATACCCCTGCCCCACTGGTGGTGGTGGTGGCGGTGGTGGAGTGGAGTGCCAGTGTGACATCGTAGTAAGTGAGTTTGAATTCTAGCTGTGGTTTCTGACTAATACTCTTGAGAAAGGTATGAACCTCCTCATTCCCCTGCTATGGATTAATAGCACTACTAATTTTCTTCTACAATAATGGCTTTGGCATTAAATAACCCATGAATGTTGATATGCCATTAAACAAAGAAACCAAAAAAGAAAACTTGATCAGAAACAGTCGAAAAAAGACATTTCAGGAATTATAAGATTTTTTTTATTAATAACTTTTTCTTTTGGTTTGCATGATGGGTTATTTGCATATTTCTTATCAGAGGTCAATCAGTTTGAACCCAGGTAAAATCCAAAATCTCCAATGCCAATTCAAAAAAGACAAATAAGCCACCCTACACACTTAGAAGATTGATGTAGGACAATCTTCCTAACTAATTTTCCTTTAGTCCTTAATAAGCTAATCTTAGTAAATATCAATATCTTATTTTTTGCTGAGCACCTATATTGTGAGTGCTTTGCATGACTTAACTGCTTACTGCTACTTAATCTGAATTTATCACAGCTAACCAGTTATTTTAAAGGTTACTACAATTCAAAATGTTATTTTAAAAAATGTTAGAAATTTTGTTTGCACTTAAGTAAGTGAATATTATATAAATCATTACATTGCTGTTACTGATTTAAAAATCGGGTGGAATAGTACATTTTGTCCCAGAAACAAGAAACAAAAATAAATTCTGCATCTTAATATTTGATTAGAATCAGGTAGATATAAAGAATTATTTAAAAAATCTCTTTTCTTCTTTGTACAGAGTTATGAGTAGTAGTAAGTAAAGTAGTCTATTGTCGGTATCAGTCAAACAACAAGGGAGTCAGTCCCCTTTTTGCTAGCGCTAGGCCAGGGAGATTGTTTATGCTGAAGCCACACCTACTGTCAGCTCCCAGATGCTTTACCACACAGATCAGATTACCCATGTGCGTTATCCACTATTGAATTCAGAACTTGTAATTCATAGGTGGATGGTTCTACCAACTGAGAAAAATATTTATAAAACTTAAATATTCATATAAAATTTGGCTTAATATGAAAATACAGATCACATCTCATATATATATATATATATATATATATATATATATATAATATATATATAGGTCATGAAGTATCTGCAAAAAAATGTTATGACACCCAAGGAATTTCATAAAGACATGGCAGAGATACTTGCTGAGGACTTCTCTTCCTATTTCAATTGTAAAGAATTGGGCTGCAGAATTTAAGTGGAATAGAGACAATACAGGTCAGTTGATCCAAAAATATCAACCAGTGATGAACAAGTTTATGTCATTCACCAAATGACTTTGGATGATGGACATCATACAGTAAATAGCTAGATCCATAGGCATTAGTTCCAATTTGGTTCACACTGATTTAACTGAGATCTTGGGAACAGTGGAAATACTCTGCTTCTGCATTTCAGGGATGCAGAACCAGAGTATTTCCACTGTTCCCAAGATCTCAGTTAAATCAGTGTGAAGTTCAAACAAGCACCATCTGTTGGCAAGGTGATGGCTTGTTTTTTTTTTTGTTTTTTTGTTTTTTTTTGGGGGGGGGGGATTCTGAAGGCGTAATTATGATAGACTACCTGGAAAAGGGGAAAACTATTCATGGACAGTACTATGCATCAGAATTAAGACAACTGAAGGAAGCAATCAAATAGAAACACAGAGGAAAACTTTGATTGGTTAGGCGCTATGTGTAGCACAAAGTTTATCAGCACATTTCAATAATACTAACACACTGTAATGGTGATTAACCCCTCTTCCTATACTGAAAATTCCTGGTTCTATGACTAGGGATTTTGGAGATAGACCCCATAATCATATATATATAATTTTGATTGAACCAAGAACAAAAAACTTTTTAAAATAAATTCTGCCTATTCTGTATATCTATATATCAAATATATGAAAGTTTATTGATAAATACAGTTTCCAATCCATTAAAGCAATTTTTAGACCCAATAAAATGATAAAACTAGTATCAAAATGAAGTAAATTTGTTCATTTTTCAGTCTAGTCGCCATTTAGTGCTATACATTTTTACAAACATTCTGTCTGTTTTTTCATTTCATCTAGGAAGAAATCTTCTGCTTTACTTTTAATCCAATTCTGAAAACACCAATTTTAACATCAGCATCAAATGAAAAATGCTGACCTTTCAATGCCTCTTTCAATTTTAGGAACAATCAGATGTCTAATAGCATCAAATTAGGACTGTATACTAGGGTAGGTCAATTTTCAACTTTTTATTTTGAATATCAAAGGATTCAACCAATTTGAAAGTTGGGTATTGGTATAAGTACTGACACCAAAAAGTATGTTTCTAACTTGCACCAATTTTTGAGCATTTAGTTTTAAAGATCGTCTAATATAAAGCCTTTCCAAAATCCTTATTTTTGATACATCTACATATGAAATTGCTTAAAAAATCTTATAATTTCAATCCAGACGGTTTTCAATTTATTTTATTCAAATAGAATGAATAAAATAAATCAAAAGTAACCTTTTCAATTTCTGTTATGAATTCCAAAATATCCTTTACAGAAGACAAAATACACATACAGGGTCATTTTGTCCTTGTGGCATAGCTTCATCTTCTCCTTGACCTTGATCTTCAAAACCATTATACGGTGAAGCAGCTGATCACTGGTATCCGCCATGTTGAACAACTGACTGGGTCAACTTGAGTAACCAAAAAGGAAGAATAACAATAGTAATGTATATTTTTTAGCAATTTGTCAAAAAAAAAGTATTGACTCTGGTGACCAAAGTAGAGCTGGCCAACATGTTGGGGTTGCTAAAAAATATACTTTTTTAGCAACCCCCTTTGCCTTGGGTCAGATAACTATGGTGTAACTTTACAGAAACTGGTAATAGTCATTTCTGAAGAAGAAATTAGGAAGATAAAAGGAGAGGGCAGCCTATTTATAGGTGTTGTTTAACTACCTCACCCTCCTCCAACTTCTGTCAGGAGATTATAAATTTTGTCCCTTCCCCAGCCTCATGTTCTTAGTACTCACATGCCGTCAGAGACTTTCTCAACCAAACCAGCCACTCCCCGGTAAGTCACCAGTCCACCCACCTTTTTTTCACATGTATTAAGTTATGTTTTCTTAGAGTTTCATTTTTATCAAAAGTATTAACCCCAGTTGAGAAATTAAAAATATATACATTGGACTTCATTTCATTCCACTAACATCTATACAATAGACTATGGTAAAAATTTACACCTCTGAATTCACAATCTAACGATATCAATTGTGTACAAAATTGCAATCACTAATGTGTTTATCATTAAAAGTAAACATGCAAGAAACATTTTTTTCCTGGTAATATAATTTCCAAGAGTTAGGAATAGGATTGTGTACTGAACTATTTTGTACATTGTACTAAATAGTTTGGTACACAAGTACAAGTACAAGTCTATTAAATGTGTTTTTGTTTTTTGTTTTTCTTTTGTGTGTTTTTGTTTGCTTTTTGTCCCAGTTCTTAACGGGGGTTTTACACATTAAAAACTGAGACAAAAAATGTGAAACTGGCAATAAACGTTTCGGCTGATATGCCCTCCAGCCTTCTTCAGGTATTTCTTGTCGGACTCGGGAACCTTCTTTTTGAACTCAGGAGCATTCTTGTCGTAATCGGGAGCCATCACGGAACTTTGAACATAACCCTTTATTTAGTCCACAGTAGAGGCAGTTAGAAAAATAATTAACACAACTCCTACTCCAGCTATGGTTAGCAGAATGAGAACAGGATACCCCGTGGACTAAATAAAGGGTTAGGTTCAAAGTTCCATGATGGCTCCCGATTACGACAAGAAAGCTCCCGAGTTCGAAAAGAAGGTTCCCGAGTCCGACAAGATATATCTGAAGAAGGCCGGAGGGCATATCGGCCAAAACGTTGTACAAATAACAATGAAGATGGGGACAATAGTCCGAATAACGCAGATAATACTAATCTTCAAGCCTCATCTCAAACATTCAGAGAAATGGCAATAAACGTTATTCTTGGAATCTAAAATGCCTATTTTAAATAACCTTAATATCTTATACATCCTCGATGTGGGGACTTTGATATTTCATTGAAATAAGTTAGGGTTTCAATGACATATCAGTTAATAAGCTAAAGAACAAAACTACTACACTTTGATGGACCACAGAAATCTGATTGTACCAAAATTTATAAATAACCATAACCAAGTAAAAAAATATCTACCCATAGAATTGAATTATTATTAACCTTATATATAAAGTATGCACAAATAAATTGATTTAGTTGATCTGTGAAAAATTGTTGAATTAATCAAGTTACAAAATTGCAATTACTGATAAAATAATCTATGACTTATGCCATAGATTATTTGACAAAAAACAAATATGGTATATAACTGGCTATTTTTTTCAATCTTGTCTCATAGCAAATAAACGTTTAACGTTTGGGTTTAGTGATTCAAACAAAACTGAGGGACAGGCAGGTTAAAGAAAAACTTCAGGCGGAGGAATATAAGAAAGATCATTAAAAAAGGTCATAAGGAATTTTTTGACCAAATGACTTTAGCGCCCCCTACAGAAAATAATTTACCATAAAAATCAGGGAATTATCGGATTTTAATGAAATTTTCAGTTTTTATTAATCGAAGAACAATCTTTATAATGCATTATTTATTTTATTTCAAAACTTTCTCATTTTTTTTCAGGTCACTTAATTTTGACCCCGCTTATGTTGGGGCGTAAAATTGTTTCAAGGTCCTTACCTGATACTAATTACAGTATAAATAAAGAGATAAAAGAACAAAGTTATGAATAGAAACAAAAAATTTTTTTACGGTTGCTCTTCTATGAGAAAATAAGTACCGAAAATCGAAAAATAAAATGTTAAAAAATAATAAATAATTAATTTTTTGGAGATTTCTTTTTTACTCATTTCGATAATTATTTAATTGGCTATTATTTTATAAAAGAAAAAATTATACATCGATGTTTTTTCTGCTTAAAAAGGGGAGGGGGTACATTTTCAATCGAGTTTTTCTTCAAAACTTATTACTTTCGTCTAAAAAAATAAGTTTGCTTTAAGTAGATATTTATTTTTAGAATCTAAAAATATAACATTTTAGACTTAACATCAGAATTTTCATATTTTAAATGAATTTTATATATTCATTTTTCATAGCAAAAATACTAAATTAAAGTTTTGAAATAAAATAACTGATGCATTATAAAATTCATTAATTGTTAAATCAATACTGAAAATTTCATTAAAATCGGATAATTACCTGATTTTTGGTAAAAAAATTTTTCATCCCAAATGTTACGTTAAAATTGTAAACAAGCGCCTAAAACCATTGAAAAACAGCCAAAATGGCGGATATCGTTGAAATTGACCAAAACAAATAGTTTTAAATCTTTTAAAAATAAACTGCATATGTAATTATATCTTTCTTTTTTTAATGATGGTTATTATGCTACTACTTTTCGATTTAAACAAAGTTTAACCTTAAATAATAGATTTAATTATTCTTAATTCGCTTTTAAAACTCGTAGTATCCGATTTTTTTTTGCTGCTCCCTAAATTAAAAAGAATAGTGCATTTTTTATGTTGGAGGAGTGAAAAGAAGTTTGAAACTTAGAAACTTTTTTAACGTAAATAAAGATTTTGGCAGTTTCTGATTTAACCAATTAATTGAATTTCAAACATTTAAACAATAAAAGTGACATCTAGAGTGCTTTCTTGTATTTGTCACTGGAAGATTTTTTTAATTCTGTGCAAATTAACTAGGAAAAGGAAAAGAGACATTTGCTTTTTGTCGGTAAATTGTTTTTCTTTCTTTTTATCACTAAAGAAAAGATAATATTTTTTTATTGTTGAATTTTTTTAAAAATTAGAATAAAAAGTAAATTTTAAAAAGCGGCTTATTCAAATTATGAAGCGTTTTGTTTTTGTGAAAAAATCATTTATTCCATACATGATGAAGGAAGCTATTCAAATTTAGCTTGGATTTTTAAAAAAAATTAAAAAAAGGTGGGATCAAGAGTTAGAAGATGGTAAGTAAGAGTAAGTAAAGGATATTCCAAAGGATAGGTAAAATAAATTGGTATTGAACTACAAGGTAAAAACATTATTTTATCAAATAACAGCTTATTTTCTTTAATGATAAAATAATGACGCAATTTAAAAAGGAGGGGGGGGTCATTTCTGATTCAGATTCACAATACCGGCCGAAAAATATATTGTCCAGAATGGTGAAGACATTTCAGCGGTAATTATGTGTGTGTAATGTAATAATACTGATATTTACAACCCAGAAGTGTAAGTTTCAATCATTACCTTCATTTTTTATTCTTCTTTACAGAACATTTAAAAACCCGTTACCTCACTATAAATCAACCACCTGCTATATTTCTTTAGCCTTTTACCTTTTCCAACTCCTTAGGAAGATGGCGACTTACGACCGATTGCTGATAATTTTAGGAATTGAAATGTAACTTTTCAGTAAAAATAAAAGATGAAGGAAATGATCGAAAGTTACTCTTATCTTGGTGAATTTAAGTATAACTCAGCGCATGAGTAGCACAGCTTGGACCCAGCTCCATACTTTATTGCACGGGTCCACTGTACAATAAAGTAGGGAGCTGATGGTAAAAACGGCGCTCCACCTCAGACGCAAAAACAATCTCCCTGGTCTAGTGTCAGTGAAAAGGGGATAGACTCCCTCGCTGTCCAACTGATACCGACATTAGGCCACTCCACCTACTTTATTACTGCAGACATATCAGCAGGATATTCTGGACAAGTGCAGAATTGAGATTGCCCCGAAGAATGGCAAAAGAAACTCTTTGAAACAGCATTCATCCTCCTGGGGGCTCGTTCCTAAGGCCAGCAGTTTTTGTTGAACCATTGAGGCAAAACCATATATGATTGTTTAAAAAATATTTTTAAAGACACTGGCCTCTGTAACATAGGAAAGAAAATCCATTGGCATCGATTATCGTTTGTTCACCTTTTTATTATCTCCTTCACCTGTTTGTTTTTGGTTTTTTTTAAATGCAACAATCGAGGTGAGGAATGAAACTTGCACTAATCTAAGAGTTTTCAAAATAAATAGATTTGTCAACTTTTTATGGTTAACGCTTATGACGGAGATGAGAGACACAATTTTTACCCAGATGTTTTCGATTGCTTCGATTTACTCATTCACAAATATTGGAGCACCTAGTGAGGACCGAACTCAGTATTAATGATATGCGAGATCAGCTAGCTAAGCATTTACACCAAAACGTATTTTCTTTCTTTTTCCCCTTAAACAGAAAATTTGAACGGATACGTTATTGAAATTTTATTTTTATTTTCACTAAGATTTTTGTTTAATTACCAGGGAAAAAAAAAACAAGCTATAATTGTTTTAATGCGTAGTATTTATTTTAAATTATGAAAGCACAACTCTTCTTTCTTAATTTATTTTAATTAGTCATACAAAAAAGTGTATGGTTGACTTCAAATAATTTTGGTGGGGTCTTAAAAATAATAAAACAAATGAAATAATACTCACTTCATTGTAACTCAAATTAATATTTAAATTCAGGTATTTACAAATTTTTCTTAAAGTTTTTTTGGTTTTTTGGGGGTTTTTTTTCTGAAAATATTGCG
This sequence comes from Doryteuthis pealeii, assembly GCA_023376005.1. NCBI lineage: Eukaryota > Metazoa > Mollusca > Cephalopoda > Myopsida > Loliginidae > Doryteuthis > Doryteuthis pealeii. The sequence goes on from CM042167.1 coordinate 12,983,431, forward strand.
GGAAAAAAACGCACTGAAAGAATGTTGAATTTGTGACGCACTTATTCAAATTTTACAGTGAAATTCTTCAGAAGAAAAAGAAAATAAGGGAATAAAATCACTTCTTCATCGACAAAAATACATTTGATATCATTAAGTAAGGACTAAATCGTCATCTCTTTTTTTACCTAAATGAATTCGATGCGAATTTATTTTATTTATATTTATAAATAATTGCTATTGAATTGATTGAAACAAAGAAGTAACGTCACGTTTTAAATAGTAACGCTAACAAGTTCCATATGACACGGCTGACAAATTGGTATATACCAAAAAAGGGCATATCCCATATTGTTAAGTAAAAAATAAAATAGATATTCTTCTTCATTGTTGTAAATGATGTCAATCTTCTAACAACAGTGTTGACAATTTTGAAAAAATCAACCACTTGTCTAACAAATCTGGTTATTAACCGGTTGATACTACAATTCATTCAGGATATTTAACGTTAATACTTCTTGGTAACAAACATGTAATACATGTGCATTTGTCTATATTAACTTAGTACTATTACTACACCTATTACAAATAATATTGTTTTTTTTTCTGTTTTATATAGCAAATTAAATTGAAATACATCAACTTAAAATGTAGGAAAAGAATCACTGACGTTGACATTTTTTTTGCATTAGAAACAAAAACTAACTATATCGATGGTTTTTCTAAATTGTCTTGTCACTTAAATATTTATATTATTTTATTTTGCATTTTTCTTCTTCTATGACAATTCAGTTTTCTTTCTTGTAGCTTTGGAACTACAAAATTCGGAGATATTGCATTTTTTTAATCTTAAATTTATAATTTCTGCGGCATGCTAAACATTCAACAAAAATAAATAATAATAATAATAATAATAAAAACAAATGCATAGGCCAGTTTTCTTAAACAAAGACATCAACAAGGATCATTCATTAAGCCGTTATGTTGGCACACTAAGTTTTAATTACGCAAAGAAAAAAAAAAGAGTAAGACATTTAAAACCACCCACATATTTCATTCATTCTTTCATTCATTCATTCACAAATAAATGTGCAGCTCGTAGCTACTTACTACAAGCAAATTAATACAGATTATTGCTATCTATGCAGTATGGTTTTATTTGATTACTGAGATCGTAAATAAACATAAAATAAATCAAATTAAAAAATTATATATTTCTTAGCTTCGTCTTAATTGTGAATGAATGCGATTTATTTAAAAGTCTGTTGCATTTTCTTGTTTTTGTTTTGTTTTGTTTTTTCGAATATAGGAAATATACTAGACGTCTTAATAAATATTCATTCTAAAACAATAAGTAAATTGTCGTTTTTTTTTTTTGTTTTTTTTTTTGTTTTTTTTTTTTTTGTACAAGGAATGTCAATGGCATGATGTTTCGGTTAAGTAACCTGTTGCCATTAGTAGAAAATTGGAGAAGTGATGATGGGAGAGTTTTTCAAAGTTACTTTTTTTTTCAGTAGTTAAAATCATTTGTTTTTCCAATCGAATGATATAGAAAATAAAGAAAGAAGTTAACACTCTAAAGTAAATATTTTTAAAGTGTTGTAGTGTGTGCTATTGTAGTGGTGGATGTGTACTGTGTGTGCAGTTAAAATGACGTTTATGTTAAATTCAACAATAGAAATAAAATGATCAACAAAATTATAACTAATATTTATGGCCTCTTAAGAAAACATTGATCCAGAGAAAGGGTTCCACTTAAATGTGATTTACTACATAACGGACACATTATTGACAATTGATATTCTCACAAGTACACGAGAAATAATGCGTGTACATATTGTACACAATACAGACGTATATGAAACCGTAACAATAATATCAATGTTGGAACATAACAAAAAAAAAAAAATACCCGGTATATTACACATCACATAAAATTCCTATGACATAACAATTTATGGCATCTACATTACGTTGTAATGATTAATGAACAACAGCACAGATATTTTTTAAACCAATAAAAACTTAAAATCATAATGAACGATTAAATAAATCTAAATAATAACAAGCAAGCAATTTTAAAATTCATCAGTCAGTACAAAAGGGATTTTTTTACGACCGAAAACTTAATTGTGCAATTTTGGAAACATCAAACCCATTGATATTTTTCTCTTGAGAGATCAAGAAAAATTGACGATTTTCAAAAAAATAAACATTTAAGTTCATTTGATTAGCATTCTGACAAATTGTCTTGAATCTGAACAGCTGACACTTAACAATGGGTGCGAAGAAAGAAAAAATACGGAATAAATAGAAAGGAAAGTATCAAATAATGAATAAGAAACAAACAAGTAAACCCTAAAAAAATCACCCTAAAAATATTTCAGTAAGAATATAAATGTAAAAACACTAGTTGGATAAAATATACAATTGTAGAATTAGACAATGAGACCTTAAAGTGGGTGATCAGTTTATAATAAAGTTTTAATTTGAAATTGAATACCCACTTTAAGGCCACGCGGTATGATCGAAGTATGCGGAGAAGAGTAGTTTTCAAGTGGGTAACTAATTTATAATACTGAGTATATTATAAATCGGACACCCACTTTTCAACACTTGATTATTTGATATAAAGACAAATTTCTTTAAAAAGCTGGTAAGCAATTAAGTTGCAACTAACAATAAATGTTAAAAGGAAGAAAAAAAACAAAACTATTTTATTTTAGATGCCGCATGCGCAAATATTTTTTTTTTTTTTTACATGCGTAATTTACAATCTGAACAGTGAAAAAAATAGCGTGTGATCAGTTTATTATACACACTGTGTTTAAAAACTGATCACCCACTTTGTGTCCACCCTGAATAGAACCAGTCGGGGTTTAAAAGAATGGTAACGCGCAAGGAGAAGGGAGAGAGTGGTGGGTCATTTTTACCTGTTAGACATTTGCGGGTATCCAAAGCAAATTTCTCTCGATATCTGCGAATCTCTTTCACGAGGGTTCTTTCTTGTGGTCCTTCAATTGCTGAGAAGACTGAGGCTCCTATAATAAGGTATAATATATAGAAACCTATGAGAACTATAAGCCTAATGTTACTCTTTGCCAAACCCATTTTGACGGCCTGTTGCGAACATCAGTTATTACCGTAGCTGCTTTGCTGCTGACGTTAGGCTAATGTTCGATGCTGCAGAAACTACGGATGCGCTAAAGTACTAACTGATCCAATGATTTCACTTGATCTTTTTTCAGCACTTGAATGTCAGAAAGAATATTGATCCGTTCAGTTTAATTCATTTTATTCAGTTATATATGTGCTCATTTTAAATGTAATTAAAAATTACTCAAATGCATCATACTCCAGAAAAAAAAGAATTAGTTTAGATACAATCGTGGACATTATTAAGAATTGCCTTAAATAATACGTCAAGTACGATCATGAGAGAAAACAAGATATGGAGATATAAAACTTAGCTGTGTCAACAAGAATTTCAATAGACTAAATAATCTTATAGTCTATTACTTTGAAAAGAGTCAATAGCATTCCAATTTTTTTTTTTTTTTTTTAGACAACTAAATTCCTTCTAGTCAATACAATACAATCGGCCAGTCCATTCTACAGCCTTCCACAGGTGTATATCTGGAAAGAAAAGGGTTTTTTCTATAGCAGTGTAAAGCAAAAAGGAAAATTGTAAACAGAAATTTTGAAATTATCCAAGTAGCGCTGCTTATAATATCATTTATTTTATTTTTTCACATGAAGCTTGTTACACTATTTTACTGAGATGTTCTCAAATGTTTTTGTTTTTTTAATTTCTTAATACCATTTTTTGTTGGTTTTTTTTTAACAAAGAAAACCATATGGTTGAAATCTGTACGAGCACGGTCTACTGATAAAAAAAGGCTGTGGAGGGCCATGATTGACCAAGTCCTGAAGGAACATAGTACTTTCTATCAATGTTTTTTTTTTTTACATGTACACAAATATTTGAGAAAATCTCAATGCTTCTTCAAAAGTTCTTTGACATCTATTGAGATCAATAGTCAAACTATTCAAAATGATTTTCTTGGTTGGGTCATTACTATGCTTGGATACACAGGGAACACCTGAGGAAGACCAGAGGACACAACAGCTGAAATATTGTGTTTATACCGCAATAAAGATAAGGACAACAGTCCAAAAAACAATATTATAATAATTGACAATTCGTATCTGAGCCCCAAAATCAGGTTTATGGCAGTAAAATATTGGTTCCTAAGTTTTTCCTCTTTTTTCTTTCTTATTTTTAAAACTTTTATTTATCATTTATTTTTCAATTCATTGTTATTTGAAATGAGATAAAATTTGTCCTTGTAATGTTGCTTTTCTTTCTGTAGAGATTGAACTCACAACGTCCAGGTAGCTTCCTACTAGAAGCCCTTGACCAATACTTTTATTTTGGCTATTTATGTCACATGTTAATGGTGTAAATAATAACAACAACTGTCAGAAATTTAAACAGTATCTCTTGTAGTTGGTAAGCTTCTTGGAATTTTAAACCAAACCCTTCATGTGTGTTGGTAAATACATAAAATAATAAAATATGCATGTCAAACATGCGGGCCATGGACCACGTACAGCCCTCAGCAAACACAGGTGTGTCTCACATGCAGATTTTACTCTCATACTGAGCTTTTACAGTACCCGTTTTTGTTGGGTTTTTTTTTGGTTTTTTTTCCAGGGCTAAAACGGTTTTTTATTTTTATTAGGGCAATATGTTGACAGCTATCTGTTAAGAAACAGTATGTTATCAACGCATTGTCTCTCACTCCTTCCTTTGAGTTATAAAAGAAGGAGGCTAACTCAGTCAATAAAAGGGAGTGAGTCTTTCCTCTTGCCTTCTTCTGCTTTCAATCAACATATGGCTATAATTGAAAGTGACAGTGACACTTGTACATTTTATTATTTGAATTTCGTCAGTAATTTTCTCTTTTTATTTCTTTTTAAATAAAATGTTTGTTTTTTTAGATGTGTATTCATTGGCCTTTAGTAGATAATAAAGAATTTAATGGTAACAATTCTCACTTTGTTCTGTTCATGTAGAAGGATTTAAAGAGTTATTGATGTTAATTTTTGTCGGTTAGGTTAATTTTTTTTTTGTACATTTTTAAAAGTTTACAACATTAAAAAGTTAAATTTTAATCAATTTTACCTCAATTTGACTGGAATTTTTTTTAAAGAGCAGATTTCAAAATACCATTTAAAAAATAAAAATAAATTTTTATTTTAAATTTTTTATTTTATTTTAACACTTTAATCATTCTTTCTTTTAAATAAAACAAAATCAAACATTGAAAATGCATTTTTCAATTAGTTATCAAGTGTAAAAGCTGGGGAGGAGGCATTCCAAAAAATTGGAAATTCCTGTGCCATTAACTCGTAAACTTTATTATTTCAAAATTATTTTAATTAATTCCTAATTCCATTATAGTCATTTTCTGACTAGAAAGGTCACAAATTCCTATTGTACAATTGGTTCAAGATGACTTCCCTAATTAATCCAGCAAAGTTTGTAAAAGTTTGGGCTAAAATTCTTTTATCTTTTATCTGTATTTCTTCCCAAGTTCATGTTATTCCCCTATCTTTTTGCTTTTTCTATGTTCGTATTATTCCCCTATCTTTTTGCCTTACTTTAAGGGTTTTGAATATTTTGTTTACTATTTATAAATTATTCAATGAAGGTTTTATTAAAGGGCCCAATTTTTTTTAAATAATTTAAATGGACTAAAGAATTTTAAAAAATTATATCTAACAAATTACTCTAGAAAAAATTATTTTATAATATTCTTCTATTTTGTACTATTATTTGACCTGTTATTAAAGTTATTTAGCAAACTCCTAATTTAGTTAATTATCATTTTTATAATTAGCAACTTAAAAAGTTGTTTTATTTTTAATAAATTTATTCATTCCGTAATAAATATCTTTTTTTATGTTTTTTAGGTAAAATATTCATATTTCACTATATATAAAAGTATAAATTAAAAATTAATATTAATATTAAAAGAATTCAAATTAATAGACTTACACTTAATTTTTTTCAATTTATAAATGAAATACAAAAACTTAAAACTTAGTTTATTTTATATTTATGAATAGTTGTAACTAATTATGTTACCTGTGGTACTTCAGTTAATTATAAAGGAGTTTACCAATATTGATAATAATTGCCCAATAAATTTGGGTTCTAAAAAAGTTCAATAAATTTTCACATTTTTGAATAAATCTTATTATGTGTAAAAAGAAATTTAATAATTATGTAAATAAAAAAAGTTTGAGTAAAGATTTTTGTAAATTAAAAAAAAATCAATGTGCAAAGTGTGCCTAACAAAATTAAAATTATTTAAGATTTTCTTATTAATTTTAGAAATAAATTTGTTTTCAAAAATTTTTTTGCAGGTTAAATTTATTTTCTTGCAGGCCAAAAATGGCCCAGAACCATGATTTTTCCCACCCCTATTTTAATGTAAGTAATGTTATTTTTATTGTTCAGATTCTGTATCATCATGGTTTTGCCCTGATATACTTTGGGGCAAAACCAATTTTAAAATTTGAACTGGCTAGTGCTCCTCTAATAAAGAAAAAAAAGAAAAGATGGGCAACTGTTTCAAAAAAAGTGGGAGTTACAGTATTTTTGCACAACGGTAATCAGTAAGATACATTGTTTAATTTGTAGCAAATGCATCACCAGACCAAAAGAGTACAACCTGAAAAGACATTATAAAACAAACCTTCAATCTTTTACGATAAATATGAAAGTACAATGAGTATTTCAAGATTCACAGAGCTGAAGGCTAACTTGGCACAGGAACAGACTTGTTTGACAAAAATTCAAGAAGGAAATGTTGTTTATGTTAGTGTAAACTATTAACTCAGCCAATTGATTGCTATGACTGGTAAATTTTACAGTGAAGGAGAAATTGTAAAGCAATGCATTGTAAAAATGGCTAAAATTGTATGTCATGAGAAAGTAGATTTATTTAAGGATATTTCATTGACCAGGAAGATTGTTGCTGAACATATTGATGAAATGTTATGTGATTTGAAACAACAGTTGAAAGATGTATCATGAAGTTTTGAACATTTTTCTATTGTTTTTAATGAGACTGTTGTTATTACTGGAATAGCACAACTTGCAGTCTTCATCTTGGTTTATGACAGTGAATTTTATATTTATGAACAACTGATTGAACTTATCCCCATGCATGACATGACAAGCCATGACATCTTTGAGAAAGTCAAACAGGTTTATGCATGATTATGATTTTGATTTGAGTAAGTTTACATGCTTATCTAATGACGGTAATATGATCCAAATATCTAATATGAGAATATGGTTGGCAAAACATAATGGTGTTGCTATCAAGTTAAAAAAATAAAATAAAAAACTCAGATTCAAATGCATCATTGGTCCATTTTTACTGTATTATCCACCAACAAAAAAAAGGGTTTGAAAATGTGTCAAATTCAGTCATGTAATTTGCTTAGTTATAAAGGCAGTAAATTCTATGAGAGTCAGTTTAGCCAATTGCTGGAAGATATGAATAATCAATTCATGGATATTCCTTTCTATACAGAAGTTCACAGGTTGTCATGTTACAAAGTGATGAAAAGATTCTGTTTACTGAGATATGAAATAATTGTTTTTGGAGATGAAAGGTCAAGACAGAGGTTAAATGAAGAATGAAAATTCGCTCCAAGATTTGGTTTTTGCTCTGGATCAATTACTGCACAATTAATTGATTTTAATTTGAAATTCCAAAGCAAAAACAAAATCATTACTCAAATTGTATGATAACATTCAGTGCTTCATTGCAAAACTAAAGTTATGGAAGTCACAGTTGTCAAATAGAAATTTAGTTCATTTTCCAACAGGCAAAAAGCTAAAAGGTACCACCAATACTTAGTTTGTTCTTAGCTTAGCCAAATGTGACAATTACCAGGAATTGTTATTAAATGAATTTCATGAAAGATTTTGTTATTTCTCATCTTTGGAACATCAGTTTGAATTATTCTCACAAAAGAAAACCTGCAGATAGAAATGTGAGAAATGCAATGGGGTTCTGCATTCACCTTTGATGTCACCAACACAAAAGAGAACCTGCAAATAGAACTGTTAGAAACGCAATAGGGTTCTGCATTCACCTTTGATGTCACCAACACAAAAGAGAACCTGCAAATAGAACTGTTAGAAATGCAATGGGGTTCTGCATTCACCTTCGATGTCACTAACACAAAAGAGAACCTGCAAATAGAATTGTTAGAAATGCAATAGACTTCTGCATTCACCTTTGATGTCACCAACGCAAAAGAGAACCTGCAAATAGAACTGTTAGAAATGCAATGGGGTTCTGCATTCACCTTCGATGTCACCAACACAAAAGAGAACCGGCAAATAGAACTGCTAGAAATGCAATGGGGTTCTGCATTCACCTTCGATGTCCCAACACAAAAGAGAACCGGCAAATAGAACTGTTAGAAATGCAATGGGGTTCTGCATTCACCTTCGATGTCCCCAACACAAAAGAGAACCGGCAAATAGAACTGTTAGAAATGCAATAGGGTTCTGCATTCACCTTCGATGTCACCAACACAAAAGAGAACCGCAAATAGAACTGTTAGAAATGCAATAGGGTTCTGCATTCACCTTCGATGTCACCAACACAAAAGAGAACTGCAAATAGAACTGTTAGAAATGCAATGGGGTTCTGCATTCACCTTCGATGTCACTAACACAAAAGAGAACCTGCAAATAGAACTGTTAGAAATGCAATGGGGTTCTGCATTCACCTTCGATGTCACCAACACAAAAGAGAACCTGCAAATAGAACTGTTAGAAATGCAATGGGGTTCTGCATTCACCTTCGATGTCACCAACACAAAAGAGAACCTGCAAATAGAACTGTTAGAAATGCAATGGGGTTCTGCATTCACCTTCGATGTCACCAACACAAAAGAGAACCTGCAAATAGAACTGTTAAAAATGCAATAGGGTTCTGCATTCACCTTTGATGTCACCAACACAAAAGAGAACCTGCAAATAGAACTGTTAGAAATGCAATAGGGTTCTGCATTCACCTTTGATGTCTCCACACAAAGAGAACCGGCAAATAGAACTGTTAGAAATGCAATTGGGTTCTGCATTCACCTTTGATGTCACCAACACAAAAGAGAACTGCAAATAGAACTGTTAGAAATGCAATAGAGTTCTGCATTCACCTTCGATGTCTCCAACACAAAGAGAACCTGCAAATAGAACTGTTAGAAATGCAATACAGTTCTGCATTCACCTTTGATGTCACCAACACAAAAGAGAACCTGCAAATAGAACTGTTAGAAATGCAATAGGGTTCTGCATTCACCTTTGATGTCACCAACACAAAAGAGAACCTGCAAATAGAACTGTTAGAAATGCAATAGGGTTCTGCATTCACCTTCGATGTCACCAACCCAAAAGAGAACCTGCAAATAGAACTGTTAGAAATGCAATGGGGTTCTGCATTCACCTTTGATGTCACCAACCAAAAGAGAACCTGCAAATAGAACTGTTAGAAATGCAATAGGGTTCTGCATTCACCTTCGATGTCACCAACCAAAAGAGAACCTGCAAATAGAACTGTTAGAAATGCAATGGGTTCTGCATTCACCTTTGATGTCACCAACCCAAAAGAGAACCTGCAAATAGAACTGTTAGAAATGCAATAGGGTTCTGCATTCACCTTCGATGTCACCAACCCAAAAGAGAACCTGCAAATAGAACTGTTAGAAATGCAATGGGGTTCTGCATTCACCTTCGATGTCACTAACACAAAAGAGAACCTGCAAATAGAATTGTTAGAAATTCAATGGGTTCTGCATTCACCTTCGATGTCACCAACCCAAAAGAGAACCTGCAAATAGAATTGTTAGAAATGCAATGGGGTTCTGCATTCACCTTTGATGTCACCAACCCAAAAGAGAACCTGCAAATAGAACTGTAGAAACTGTTAGAAATGCAATGGGGTTCTGCATTCACCTTCGATGTCACCAACACAAAAGAGAACCTGCAAATAGAACTGTTAGAAATGCAATGGGTTGCATTCACCTTCGATGTCACTAACACAAAAGAGAACCTGCAAATAGAACTGTTAGAAATGCAATGGGGTTCTGCATTCACCTTCGATGTCACTAACACAAAGAGAACCTGCAAATAGAACTGTTAGAAATGCAATGGGTTCTGCATTCACCTTCGATGTCACTAACACAAAAGAGAACCTGCAAATAGAACTGTTAGAAATGCAATGGGTTCTGCATTCACCTTCGATGTCACTAACACAAAGAGAACCTGCAAATAGAACTGTTAGAAATGCAATGGGTTCTGCATTCACCTTCGATGTCACTAACACAAAAGAGAACCTGCAAATAGAACTGTTAGAAATGCAATGGGGTTCTGCATTCACCTTCGATGTCACTAACACAAAAGAGAACCTGCAAATAGAACTGTTAGAAATGCAATAGGGTTCTGCATTCACCTTCGATGTCACCAACACAAAAGAGAACCTGCAAATAGAACTGTTAGAAATGCAATGGGGTTCTGCATTCACCTTCGATGTCACCAAACACAAAGAGAACCTGCAAATAGAACTGTTAGAAATGCAATGGGTTCTGCATTCACCTTCGATGTCACAACACAAAAGAGAACCTGCAAATAGAACTGTTAGAAATGCAATGGGGTTCTGCATTCACCTTCGATGTCACTAACACAAAAGAGAACCTGCAAATAGAACTGTTAGAAATGCAATGGGGTTCTGCATTCACCTTCGATGTCACCAACACAAAAGAGAACCTGCAAATAGAATTGTTAGAAATGCAATGGGGTTCTGCATTCACCTTCGATGTCACCAACACAAAAGAGAACCTGCAAATAGAACTGTTAGAAATGCAATGGGTTCTGCATTCACCTTCGATGTCACCAACCCAAAAGAGAACCTGCAAATAGAATTGTTAGAAATGCAATAGGGTTCTGCATTCACCTTTGATGTCACCAACGCAAAAGAGAACCGGCAAATAGAACTGTTAGAAATGCAATAGGGTTCTGCATTCACCTTCGATGTCACCAACGCAAAAGAGAACCTGCAAATAGAACTGTTAGAAATGCAATGGGGTTCTGCATTCACCTTCGATGTCACCAACCCAAAAGAGAACCTGCAAATAGAACTGTTAGAAATGCAATGGGGTTCTGCATTCACCTTCGATGTCACCAACACAAAAGAGAACCTGCAAATAGAACTGTTAGAAATGCAATAGGGTTCTGCATTCACCTTTGATGTCACCAACACAAAAGAGAACCTGCAAATAGAACTGTTAGAAATGCAATAGGGTTCTGCATTCACCTTCGATGTCACCAACACAAAAGAGAACCTGCAAATAGAACTGTTAGAAATGCAATGGGGTTCTGCATTCACCTTCGATGTCACAACCAAAAGAGAACCTGCAAATAGAACTGTTAGAAATGCAATGGGGTTCTGCATTCACCTTCGATGTCACCAACACAAAAGAGAACCTGCAAATAGAACTGTTAGAAATGCAATGGGTTCTGCATTCACCTTCGATGTCACCAACACAAAAGAGAACCTGCAAATAGAACTGTTAGAAATGCAATGGGGTTCTGCATTCACCTTCGATGTCACCAACACAAAAGAGAACCTGCAAATAGAATTGTTAGAAATGCAATGGGGTTCTGCATTCACCTTCGATGTCACCAACACAAAAGAGAACCTGCAAATAGAACTGTTAGAAATGCAATGGGGTTCTGCATTCACCTTTGATGTCACCAACACAAAAAGAGAACCTGCAAATAGAACTGTTAGAAATGCAATGGGGTTCTGCATTCACCTTCGATGTCACCAACACAAAAGAGAACCTGCAAATAGAACTGTTAGAAATGCAATGGGGTTCTGCATTCACCTTCGATGTCACCAACACAAAAGAGAACCTGCAAATAGAACTGTTAGAAATGCAATGGGGTTCTGCATTCACCTTCGATGTCACCAACACAAAAGAGAACCTGCAAATAGAACTGTTAGAAATGCAATGGGGTTCTGCATTCACCTTCGATGTCACCAACACAAAAGAGAACCTGCAAATAGAACTGTTAGAAATGCAATGGGGTTCTGCATTCACCTTCGATGTCACCAACACAAAAGAGAACCTGCAAATAGAACTGTTAGAAATGCAATGGGGTTCTGCATTCACCTTCGATGTCACCAACACAAAAAGAGAACCTGCAAATAGAACTGTTAGAAATGCAATGGGTTCTGCATTCACCTTCGATGTCACCAACACAAAAGAGAACCTGCAAATAGAACTGTTAGAAATGCAATGGGGTTCTGCATTCACCTTCGATGTCACCAACACAAAAGAGAACCTGCAAATAGAACTGTTAGAAATGCAATGGGGTTCTGCATTCACCTTCGATGTCACCAACACAAAAGAGAACCTGCAAATAGAACTGTTAGAAATGCAATGGGGTTCTGCATTCACCTTCGATGTCACCAACACAAAAGAGAACCTGCAAATAGAACTGTTAGAAATGCAATGGGGTTCTGCATTCACCTTCGATGTCACCAACACAAAAGAGAACCTGCAAATAGAACTGTTAGAAATGCAATGGGGTTTCTGCATTCACCTTCGATGTCACCAACACAAAAGAGAACCTGCAAATAGAACTGTTAGAAATGCAATGGGGTTCTGCATTCACCTTCGATGTCACAACACAAAAGAGAACCTGCAAATAGAACTGTTAGAAATGCAATGGGGTTCTGCATTCACCTTCGATGTCACCAACACAAAAGAGAACCTGCAAATAGAACTGTTAGAAATGCAATAGGGTTCTGCATTCACCTTTGATGTCACCAACACAAAAGAGAACCTGCAAATAGAACTGTTAGAAATGCAATGGGTTCTGCATTCACCTTCGATGTCACCAACACAAAAGAGAACCTGCAAATAGAACTGTTAGAAATGCAATGGGGTTCTGCATTCACCTTCGATGTCACCAACCCAAAAGAGAACCTGCAAATAGAACTGTTAGAAATGCAATGGGGTTCTGCATTCACCTTCGATGTCACCAACACAAAAGAGAACCTGCAAATAGAACTGTTAGAAATGCAATGGTTCTGCATTCACCTTTGATGTCACCAACACAAAAGAGAACCTGCAAATAGAACTGTTAGAAATGCCACCAACACAAAAGAGAACCTGCAAATAGAACTGTTAGAAATGCAATGGGTTCTGCATTCACCTTCGATGTCACCAACACAAAAGAGAACCTGCAAATAGAACTGTTAGAAATGCAATAGGGTTCTGCATTCACCTTTGATGTCACCAACACAAAAGAGAACCTGCAAATAGAACTGTTAGAAATGCAATGGGGTTCTGCATTCACCTTCGATGTCACCAACCCAAAAGAGAACCTGCAAATAGAACTGTTAGAAATGCAATGGGGTTCTGCATTCACCTTCGATGTCACCAACACAAAAGAGAACCTGCAAATAGAACTGTTAGAAATGCAATGGGGTTCTGCATTCACTTCGATGTCACCAACCCAAAAGCGAACCTGCAAATAGAACTGTTAGAAATGCAATGGTTCTGCATTCACCTTCGATGTCACCAACACAAAAGAGAACCTGCAAATAGAATGTTAGAAATGCAATGGGGTTCTGCATTCACCTTCGATGTCACCAACACAAAAGAGAACCTGCAAATAGAACTGTTAGAAATGCAATAGAGTTTCTGCATTCACCTTCGATGTCACCAACCCAAAAGAGAACCTGCAAATAGAACTGTTAGAAATGCAATAGGTTCTGCATTCACCTTCGATGTCACCAACACAAAAGAGAACCTGCAAATAGAATTGTTAGAAATGCAATGGGGTTCTGCATTCACCTTCGATGTCACTAACACAAAAGAGAACCTGCAAATAGAACTGTTAGAAATGCAATAGAGTTCTGCATTCACCTTCGATGTCACCAACACAAAAGAGAACCTGCAAATAGAACTGTTAGAAATGCAATAGGGTTCTGCATTCACCTTCGATGTCACCAACACAAAAGAGAACCTGCAAATAGAACTGTTAGAAATGCAATGGGGTTCTGCATTCACTTTGATGTCACCAACACAAAAGAGAACCTGCAAATAGAACTGTTAGAAATGCAATGAGGTTCTGCATTCACCTTCGATGTCACCAACACAAAGAGAACCTGCAAATAGAACTGTTAGAAATGCAATGAGGTTCTGCATTCACCTTCGATGTCACCAACACAAAAGAGAACCTGCAAATAGAACTGTTAGAAATGCAATAGGGTTCTGCATTCACCTTCGATGTCACCAACAAAAAGAGAACCTGCAAATAGAACTGTTAGAAATGCAATAGGGTTCTGCATTCACCTTCGATGTCACCAACACAAAAGAGAACCTGCAAATAGAACTGTTAGAAATGCAATAGAGTTCTGCATTCACCTTCGATGTCACCAACACAAAGAGAACCTGCAAATAGAACTGTTAGAATGCAATGGTTCTGCATTCACCTTCGATGTCACCACACAAAAGAGAACCTGCAAATAGAACTGTTAGAAATGCAATGGGTTCTGCATTCACCTTCGATGTCACCAACACAAAAGAGAACCTGCAAATAGAACTGTTAGAAATGCAATAGGGTTCTGCATTCACCTTCGATGTCCCCAACACAAAAAGAGAACCTGCAAATAGAACTGTTAGAAATGCAATGGGGTTGCATTCACCTTCGATGTCACCAACACAAAAGAGAACCTGCAAATAGAACTGTTAGAAATGCAATGGGGTTCTGCATTCACCTTCGATGTCACCAACACAAAAGAGACCTGCAAATAGAACTGTTAGAAATGCAATGGGGTTCTGCATTCACCTTCGATGTCACCAACACAAAAGAGAACCTGCAAATAGAACTGTTAGAAATGCAATAGGGTTCTGCATTCACCTTTGATGTCACCAACACAAAGAGAACCTCAAATAGAACTGTTAGAAATGCAATAGGGTTCTGCATTCACCTTCGATGTCACCAACACAAAAGAGAACCTGCAAATAGAACTGTTAGAAATGCAATAGGGTTCTGCATTCACCTTTGATGTCACCAACACAAAGAGAACCTGCAATAGAACTGTTAGAAATGCAATGGGGTTCTGCATTCACCTTCGATGTCACCAACACAAAAGAGAACCTGCAAATAGAACTGTTAGAAATGCAATGGGGTTCTGCATTCACCTTCGATGTCACCAACCCAAAAGAGAACCTGCAAATAGAACTGTTAGAAATGCAATGGGGTTCTGCATTCACCTTCGATGTCACCAACCCAAAAGAGAACCTGCAAATAGAACTGTTAGAAATGCAATAGAGTTCTGCATTCACCTTCGATGTCACCAACACAAAAGAGAACCTGCAAATAGAATTGTTAGAAATGCAATGGGGTTCTGCATTCACCTTCGATGTCACTAACACAAAAGAGAACCTGCAAATAGAACTGTTAGAAATGCAATAGGGTTCTGCATTCACCTTCGATGTCACCAACGCAAAAGAGAACCTGCAAATAGAACTGTTAGAAATGCAATAGGGTTCTGCATTCACCTTTGATGTCACCAACGCAAAAGAGAACCTGCAAATAGAACTGTTAGAAATGCAATGGGTTCTGCATTCACCTTTGATGTCACCAACGCAAAGAGAACCTGCAAATAGAACTGTTAGAAATGCAATGGGGTTCTGCATTCACCTTCGATGTCACCAACCCAAAAGAGAACCTGCAAATAGAACTGTTAGAAATGCAATGGGGTTCTGCATTCACCTTCGATGTCACCAACACAAAAGAGAACCTGCAAATAGAACTGTTAGAAATGCAATGGGGTTCTGCATTCACCTTCGATGTCACCAACACAAAAGAGAACCTGCAAATAGAACTGTTAGAAATGCAATGGGTTCTGCATTCACCTTCGATGTCACCAACACAAAAGAGAACCTGCAAATAGAACTGTTAGAAATGCAATGGGGTTCTGCATTCACCTTCGATGTCACCAACACAAAGAGAACCTGCAAATAGAACTGTTAGAAATGCAATAGAGTTCTGCATTCACCTTCGATGTCACCAACCCAAAAGAGAACCTGCAAAATAGAAACTGTTAGAAATGCAATGGTTCTGCATTCACCTTCGATGTCACCAACACAAAAGAGAACCTGCAAATAGAATTGTTAGAAATGCAATGGGGTTCTGCATTCACCTTCGATGTCACTAAACACAAAGAGAACCTGCAAATAGAACTGTTAGAAATGCAATGGGTTCTGCATTCACCTTCGATGTCACCAACACAAAAGAGAACCTGCAAATAGAACTGTTAGAAATGCAATGGGGTTCTGCATTCAACTTGATGTCACCAACACAAAAGAGAACCTGCAAATAGAACTGTTAGAAATGCAATAGAGTTTCTGCATTCACCTTCGATGTCTCCAACACAAAAGAGAACCTGCAAATAGAACTGTTAGAAATGCAATAGAGTTCTGCATTCACCTTTGATGTCACCAACACAAAGAGAAACCTGCAAATAGAAACTGTTAGAAATGCAATAGGGTTCTGCATTCACCTTCGATGTCACCAACACAAAGAGAACCTGCAAATAGAACTGTTAGAAATGCATAGGGTCTTGCCATTCACCTTCGATCTCCCCAAACACAAAAGAGAACGGCAAATAAGAACTGTTAGAATGCAATAGGGTTCTGCATTCACCTTTGATGTCACAACACAAAGAGAACCTGCAAATAGAACTGTTAGAAATGCAATGGGGTTCTGCATTCACCTTCGATGTCACCAACACAAAAGAGAACCTGCAAATAGAACTGTTAGAAATGCAATGGGGTTCTGCATTCACCTTCGATGTCACCAACCAAAAGAGAACTGAAATAGAACTGTTAGAAATGCAATGGGTTCTGCATTCACCTTTTATGTCACCAACCAAAAGAGAACTGCAAATAGAACTGTTAGAAATGCAATATGGGTTCTGCATTCACCTTCGATGTCACAACACAAAAGAGAACCTGCAAATAGAACTGTTAGAAAATGCAATGGGTTCTGCATTCACCTTCGATGTCACTAACACAAAAGAGAACCTGCAAATAGAACTGTTAGAAATGCAATGGGGTTCTGCATTCACCTTCGATGTCACTAACACAAAAGAGAACGCAAATAGAACTGTTAGAAATGCAATGGGGTTCTGCATTCACCTTCGATTGTCACTAACACAAAAGGAACCTGCAAATAGAACTGTTAGAAATGCAATAGGGTTCTGCATTCACCTTGATGTCACTTAACCAAAAGAGAACCTGCAAATAGAACTGTTAGAAATGCAATAGGGTTCTGCATTCACCTTCGATGTCACTACACAAAAGAGAACCTGCAAATAGAACTGTTAGAAATGCAATGGGGTTCTGGCATTCACCTTCGATGTCACTAACACAAAAGAGAACCTGCAAATAAGAACTGTTAGGAAATGCAATGGGGTTCTGCATTCACCTTCGATGTCACTAACACAAAAGAGAACCTGCAAATAGAACTTTAGAAATGCAATGGGGGTCCTGCATTCACCTTTCGATGTAACACTAACACAAAAAGAACCTGCAAATAGAACTGTTAGAAATGCAATGGGGTTCTGCCATCTCACCTTCGATGTCACTAACACAAAAGAGAACCTGCAAATGAAACTGTTAGAAATGCAATGGGGTTCTGCATTCACCTTCGATGTCACCAACCCAAAAAGAGAACCTGCAAATAGAATTGTTAGAAATGCAAATGGGTTCTGCATTCACCTTCGATGTCACCAACCCAAAAGAGAACCTGCAAATTAGAACTGTTTAAAATGCAATGGTTTCTGCATTCACCTTCGATGGTCACCAACCCAAAAGAGAACCTGCAAATAGAATTGTTAGAAAGCAATAGGGTTCTGCATTCACCTTTGATGTCCACCAACGCAAAAGAGAGAACGGGCAAATAGAACTGTTAGAAATGCAATAGGGTTCTGCATTCACCTTCGATGTCACCAACGCAAAAGAGAACCTGCAAATTATAACTGTTTAGAAATGCAATGGGGTTCTGCATTCACCTTCGATGTCACCAACCCAAACAAGAGAACCTGCAAACTAGAAACTGTTAGGAAATGCAATGGGTTCTGCATTCACCTTCGATGTCACCAACCCAAAAAGAGAACCTGCAAATAGAACTGTTAGAAATGCAATAGAGTTCTGCATTCACCCTTTGATTCACCAACACAAAGAAGACCTGCCCAAATAGAACTGTTAGAAAATGCAATAGGTTCTTGCATTCACCTTTGATGTCACCAAAAAGAGAGAACCTGCAAATTAGAACTGTTAGAAATGCAATAGGGTTCTGCATTCACCTTTGATGTCACCAACGCTCAAAAGAGAACCTGCAAAATAGAACTGTTAGAAATGCATAGGGTTCTGCATTCACCTTTGATGTCACCAACGCAAAAGAGAACCTGCAAATAGAACTGTTAGAAATGCAATGGGTTCTGCATTCACCTTCGATTTGTCACCAACCCCAAAAGAGAACTGCAAATAGAACTGTTAGAAATGCAATGGGGGTTCTGCATTCACCTTCGATGTCACCAACCCAAGAGAACCTGCCAAATAGAAACTGTTTAGAAATGCAATGGGGTTCTGCATTTCACCTTCGATGATCACCAACCCAAAAAGGCGAACTGCAAATTTAGAACTTGTTAGAAATGCAAATAGAGTTCTGCATTCACCTTCGATGTCACCAACACAAAGAGAACCTGCAAATAGAATTGTTAGAAATGCAATGGGGTTCTGCATTCACCTTCGATGTCAACTAACACAAAGAGAAACCTGCAAATAGAACTGTTAGAAATGCAATAGAGTTCTGCATTCACCTTCGATGTCACCAACACAAAAAGAGAACTGCAAATAGGATAACTGTTAGAAATGCAATGGGGTTCTGCATTCAACTTTGATGTCACCAACACAAAAGATAACCTGCAAATAGAAACTTGTTAGAAATGCAATAGAGTTCTGCATTCACCTTCGATGTCTCCAACACAAAAGAAGAACCTGCAAATAGAACGTTAGAAATGCAAATAGAGTTCTGCATTCACCTTTGATGTCACCAACACAAAGAGAACTGCAAATAGAACTGTTAGGAAATGCAATAGGGTTCTGCATTCACCTTCGATGTCACCAAACACAAAGAGAACCTGCAAATAGAACTGTTAGAAATGCAATAGGGTTCTGCATTCACCTTCGATCTCCCAACACAAAAGAGAACGGCAAATAGAACTGTTAAGAAATGCAATAGGGTTCTGCATTCACCTTTGATGTCACCAACACAAAAGAGAACACTGCAAAATTAAAAAGGGAAAACGTTTTAAAAAGGGGAAATTTGCCGGGCCCCAAAAAATGGGGTTCTGCATTCAACCTTCATGCTCACCAACACAAAGAGAAACCTGCAAATAGATAGAACTGTTAGAATGCAATGGGGTTCTGCATTCACCTTCGATGTCACCAACCCAAAAAAGAGAACCTGCAAATAGAACTGTAGAAATGCAATGGGTCTGCATTCACCTTTGATGTCACAACCAAAAGAGAACCTGCAAATAGAACTGTTAGAAATGCAATGGGTTCTGCATTCACCTTCGATGTCACTAAACACAAAAGAGAAACCTGCAAATAGAACTGTTAGAAATTGCAATGGGGTTCTGATTCACCTTCGATGTTCACTAACACAAAGAGAAACCTGCAAAATAGAACTGTTAGAAATGCCAATGGGGTTTCTGCATTCACCTTCGATGTCACTAAACACAAAAGAGAACTGCAAATAGAACTGTTAGAAATGCAATGGGTTCTGCATTCACCTTCGATGTCACTAACACAAAGAGAACCTGCAAATAGAACTGTTAGAAATGCGCATAGGGTTCTGCATTCACCTTCGATGTCACTAACACAAAAGAGAACTGCAAATAGAACTGTTAGAAATGCAATGGCGTTCTGCATTCACCTTCGATGTCACTAACACAAAAGAGAACCTGCAAATAGAACTGTTAGAAATGCAATTGGGGTTCTGCATTCACCTTCGATGTCACTAACACAAAAGAGAACCTGCAAATAGAACTGTTAGAAATGCAATGGGGTTCTGCATTCACCTTCGATGTCACTAACACAAAAGAGAACCTGCAAATAAACTGTTTAGAAATGCAATGGGCGTTCGCCATTCACCTTCGATAGTCACTTAACACAAAAGAGAACCATGCAAATTAAGAACTGCTTAAGAAATGCAATGGCGGTCTGCATTCACCTTCGAATGTCACTAACACAAAAGAGAAACCTGCAAATAGAAAAAACTGCTTTAGAAATGCAATTGCGGGTTCTGCATTCACCTTCTATGTCACCAACCCAAAAAGAGAACTTGCAAAAATAGAATTGTTAGAAATGCAATGGCGGATTCTGCACTCACCTTTCGATGTCACCAACCCAAAAGAGGAACCTGCAAATAGAAACTGTTAGAAATGCAATGGCGCGTTCTGCATTCACTTCGATGTCACCAACCCAAAAAGAGAACTTGCAAAGTAGAATTGTTAGATAATGCAATAAGGGTTCTGCATTCACCTTTTGATGTCACCAACGCAAAAGAGAACCGCGCCAAATAGAACTGTTAGAAATGGCAATAGGGTTCTGCATTCACCTTCGATGTCACCAACGCAAAAGAAAAACCCTGCAAATAGAACTGTTAGAATGCAATGGGGTTCTGCATTCACTTCGATGTCACAACCCAAAAGAGAGAACCTAGCAAAATAGAACTGTTAGAAATGCAATGGGGTTTCTGCATTCACCTTCGATGTACACCAACCCAAAGAGAACCTGCTTAATAGGGAACTGTTAGAAAACTGCAAATAGAGTTCTGCATTCCACCTTTTGATGTCACCAACCACAAAGAGAACTGCAAATAGAACTGTTAGAAATGCAATAGGGTTCTGGCCATTCACCTTTGATTGTCAACCAACGCAAAGAGAACCTGCAAATAGAACTGTTAGGAAATGCCAGATAGGGTCTGCATTCACCTTTGGATGTCACCAACGCAAAATGCAGACCTGCAATAGAACTGCTTAGAAAATGCAAAGGGTTCTGCATCACTATGATTCACCAACGCAAAAGAGAACCTGCGCAAATAGAACTGGTTAGAAATGCAATGGGTTCTTGCATTTCACCTTCGATTTCACCAACCAAAACGAGAACCTGCAATAGAACGTTTAGAAATGCAAGGGGTTCTGCATTCACCTTCGATGTCACCAAACCCAAAAGAGAACTGCAATAGAACTGTTAGAAAATTGCAATGGCGGTTCTTGCATTCCACCTTCGATGTCAACCAAACCCAAAAGCGACCTGCAATTAGAAAACTGTTTAGAAATGCAATAGAGTTCTGCATTCACCTTTCGATGTCACCACACAAAGAGAACCTGGCAATATAATTGTAGAAATGGCAATGGGGGTTCTGCATATCACCTTCGATGTCACTAACACAAGAGAACCTGCAAATAGAACTGCTTTAGAAATGCAATTAGAGTTCTGCATTCACCTTCGATGTCACCAACCCAAAAGAGAACTGCAAATAAACTGTTAGAAATGCAATAGAGTTCTGCATTCACCTTCGATGCACCAACACAAAAGAGAACCTGCAAATAGAATTGTTAGAAATGCAAATGGGCGTTCTGGCATTCACCTTTCGATTCACTAACACAAAAGAGAACTGCAAATAGAACTGTTAGAAATGCAATAGGAGCTTCTGCATTTCACCTTCGATTCACCAAACAAAATGAGAACCTGCAAATAGAACTGTTTAGAAATGCATAGGGTTCTGCATTCACCTTCGATGTCCCAACACAAAAGAGAACCTGCAAATAGAACTGTTAGAAATGCAAATGGGGTTCTGCATTCAACTTTGATGTCACCAACACAAAAGATAACCTGCAAATTAGAACTGTTAGAAATGCAATAGAGTTCATGCATTCACCTTCGATGTCTCAAACAACAAAAAGAAGAACCTGCAAACAGAACCTGTTAGGAAATGCAAATAGAGTTTCTGCATTCACCTTTGATGTCACCAACACAAAAGAGACCTGCAAATAGAACTTGTTAGAAATTGCAATAGGTTCTGCATTTCACCTTCGATGTCACCAAACACAAAGAGAACCTGCAAATTAGAATGTAGAAAAGCAATAGGTTCTGCATTCAACCTCGCATCTCCAACACAAAGCAGAACCTGCAAAATAGAAACTTGTTAAGGAAATGCCAATAGAGATTCTGCATTCACCTTCGATGTCACCAACACAAAAGAGAACCTGCAAATAGAAACTGTTAGAGATGCAATAGACGTTCTGCAATCACCTTCGATTGTCCACCAACACAAAGAGAACCTGCAAATAGAACTTTAGAAAAGCATAGGGTTCTGCATCACCTTTGATGTCACCAACACAAAAGAGAACTGCGCAAATAGAACTGTTATGAAATGCAAATAGGGTTTCTTTGCATCACCTTCGATGTCCCCAAACACAAAAGAGAACCGGCAAATAGAACTGTTAGAAAGCCAATTGGGGTTCTGCATTCACCTTTGATGTCACCAACACAAAAGAGAACCTGCAAATAGAACTGTTCTAGAAATGCAATGGGGTTCTGCATTCAACCTTTGATGTTCACCAACCACCAAAGAGAGAACCTGCCAAAATAGAACTGTTAGAGAATGCAAAATGGGTTCAGCATTTCACCTTTGATGTCACCAACACAAAAGAGAAACCTGCAAATAGAACTGTTAGAAATGCCAATAGAGTTCTGCATTTCACTTTGATGTCACCAACACAAAAAGAAACTTGCAAAATAGAAACTGCTTAGGAAATTGCAATAGGGTTCTGCATTCACTTCGATCTTCCCCCCAACCACAAGCAGAGCAACGGCAAATAGAACTGTTAGAAAATGGCATAGGGTTCTTGCATTCACCTTTGATGTCACCAACACAAAAGAGAACCTGCAAATAGAACTGTTTAGAAAATGCAATGGGTTCTGGCATTCACCTTCGATTGCACAACACAAAAAGAGAACCTCCAAATAGAACTGTAGAAATGCAATTGGGTTCTGCATCACCTTCGATGTCACCAACCCAAAAGAGAACCTGCAAATAGAACTGTTAGAAATGCAATGGGTTCTGCAATTCAACCTTCGATGTCACAACCCAAAAAGCGAACCTGCAAATAGAACTGTTAGAAATGCAAAGAGTTCTGCATTTCACCTTCGATGTCACCACACAAAGAGAAACCTGCAAATTGAATGTTAGAAATGCAATGGGCGTTTCTGCATTCACTTTCGATGTCACTAAACACAAAAAGAGAACCTGCCAATAGGAACTTGTTAGAAATGCAATTTTAGAGTTCTGCATTCACCTTCGGATGTCACCAACGCAAAAAGAGAACCTGCAAATATTAGAACTGTTAGAAATGCAATAGGGTTCTGCATTCACCTTTGATGTCACCACGCAAAGAGAACCTGCAATAGAACTGTTAGAAATGCAATAGGTTTCTGCATTCACCTTATGATGTCACCAACGCAAAGAGAACCTGCAAATAGAAACTGTTAGAAATGCAATGGGTTCTGCATTCACCCTTCGATGTCACCCCACCCAAAAGAGAACCTTTTGCAAATAGAACTGTTAGAATCAATTGGGTCTGCATTCACCTTCGATGTCACCACCCCAAAAGAGAAACCTGCAAATAGAACTGTTAGAAATTGCAAATGGGGTTCTGCATTTCACCTTCGATGTCACCAACCCAAAAGACGACCTGCCAAATAGATAGTTAGAAATGCAATGGAGTTCTGCCATTTCAACCTTCGATGTCACCAACACAAAAGAGAACCTGCCAAATAGAATTGTTAGCAAATTGCAATGGGGTTCTGCATTCACCTTTCGATGTCACTAACACAAAAAGAACCTGCCCAAATAGAACTGTTTAGAAATGCAATAGAGTTCTTGCATTCACCTTCCGATGTCACCAACCAAAAGAGACCTGCCAAAAGAACTGTTAGAAATGCAATAGAGTTCTGCATTCACCTTTCGATGCACCAAACACAAAAGAGACTGCAAATAGAATTGTTAGAAATTGCAAATGCGCGGCTTCTGCATTTCACCTTTCGATGTCACTAAACACAAAAGAGAACTGCAAATAGAACTGTTTTAGAAATGCAATAGAGTTCATGCATTCACTTCGATGTCTACCAACACAAAAGAGAACCTGCAAATAAGAAACTACGTTTAGAAATGAATGGGGATTTCTGCATTCAACTTTGATTGTCACCAACACCAAAAAGAAACCTGCAAATAGAACTGCTAGAATGCATTAGAGGTCTGCATTCACTTCGATGTCTCCAACACAAAAAGAGAACCTGCAAATAGAACTGTAGAAATGGCCCAATAGAGTTCTGCATTCACCTTTTTGATGTCACCACACAAAAGAGAACCTGGCAAATAGAACTGTTAGAAATGCAATAGGGTTCTGCATTCACCTTCGATGTCACCAACACAAAAGGAGAACCTGCAAATAGAACTGTTTAGAAATTGGCAATAGGGTTCTGCATTCACCTCGATCTCCCCAACACAAAAGAGAACCGGCAAATAGAAAAAAACTTGTTAGAATGCCAATTATGGTTCTGCATTCACCTTGATTCACCAACACATAAGAGAACCTTGCAAATAGAACTGATTTAGAAATGCAATGGGGTTCTGCATTCACCTTCGATGTCACAAACAACACAAAAAGAGAACCTGCAAAATAGAACTGTTTAGAAATGCAATGGCGGTTCTGCATTCACCTTCGATGTCACCAACCCAAAAGAGAACCTGCAAATAGAACTGTTAGAAATGCAATGGGGTTCTGCATTCACCTTCGATGTCACCAACACAAAAGCGAACCTGCAAATAGAAAACTGTTAGAAATGCAATAAGGTTCGCATTTCACCTTCGATGTCACCAACACAAAAAGAGAACCTGCAAATAGAATGTTAGAATGCAATGGGGTTCTGCATTCACCTTCGATGTCACTAACACAAAAGAGAACCTGCAAATTTTAGAACTGTTAGAAATGCAAGATTCTGCATTCACCTTCGATGTCACCAACGCAAAAGAGGAACCTGCAAATAGAACTGTTAGGAAAATGCAATAGAGGGTTCTGCATTCACCTTTTGATGTTCACCAACGCAAAAAGAGAACCTGCAAATAGAACTGTTAGAAATGCAATGAGGGTTCTGCATTCACCTTTTGATGTCACCAACGCAAAAGAGAACCTGCAAATAGAACTGTTAGAAATTGCAATGGGGTTCTGCATTCACCTTCGATGTCACCAAAACCCAAAAGAGACCTGCAAATAGAACTGTTAGAAATGCAATGGCGGTTCTGCATTCACCTTTCGATGTCACCAACCCAAAGAGAACCTGCAAATAGAAACTGTTAGAAATGCAATGGGCGTTCTGCATTCACCTTCGAGTGTCACCAACCAAAAGCGAACCTGCAAATAGAACTGTTAGAAATGCAATGAGTTCTGCATTCACCTTCGATGTCACCAACACAAAGAGAAC
This sequence comes from Doryteuthis pealeii, assembly GCA_023376005.1. Lineage (NCBI taxonomy): Eukaryota > Metazoa > Mollusca > Cephalopoda > Myopsida > Loliginidae > Doryteuthis > Doryteuthis pealeii. The sequence goes on from CM042167.1 coordinate 13,009,147, forward strand.
TGCAAATAGAACTGTATAGAAATGCAATGGGGTTCTGCATTCACCTTCGATGTCACCAAACACAAAAAGAAACCTGCAAATAGAACTGTTAGAAATGCAATAGAGTTCTGCATTCACCTTCGATGTCACCAACCCAAAAGAGAACCTGCAAATAGAACTGTTAGAAATGCAATGAGTCTGCATTCACCTTCGATGTCACAACACAAAAGAGAACCTGCCAATAGAATTGTTAGAAATGCAATGCGGGTTCTGCATTTCACCTTCGATGTCACTAACACAAAGAGAACCTGCAAATAGAACTGTTAGAAATGCAATAGAGTTCTGCATTCACCTTCGATGTCACCAACACAAAAGAGAACCTGCAAATAGAATGTTAGAAATGCAATGGGGTTCTGCATTCAACTTTGATGTCACCAACACAAAAGAATTAACCTGCAAATAGAACTGTTAGAAATGCAATAGTGAGTTCTTGCATTCACCTTCGATGTTCCCAACAAAAAAAGAGAACCTGCAAATAGAACTGTTAGAAATGCAATGAGTTCTGCATTCACCTTTGATGTCACCAACACAAAGAGAACCTGCAAATAGAACTGTTAGAAATGCAATAGGGTTCTGCATTCACCTTCGATGTCACCAACACAAAAGAGAACCTGCAAATAGAACTGTTAGAAATGCGAATAGGGTTCTTGCATTCACCTCTCTCTCCCCAACACAAAAGAGAACCTGCAAATAGAACTGTTAGAAATGCAATAGAGTTCTGCATTCACCTTCGATGTTCACCAACACAAAAGTAAGAAACCTGCCAAATAGAACTGTTAGAAATGCAATTAGCGGTTCTGGCTTCACCTTCGATTGTCCCCAACACAAAAGAGAACGGCAAAATAGAACTGTTAGAAATGCAATGGGGTTCTGCATTCACCTTTGATGTCACCACACAAAAGAGAACCTGCAAATAGAACTGTTAGAAATGCAATGGGGGTTCTGCATTCACCTTGATGTCACCAACACAAAAGAGAACCTTGCCAAATAGAACTGTTAGAATGCAATAGAGTTCTGCATTCACCCTTTGATGTCACCAAACACAAAGGAGAACCTGCCCAAATAGAACTGTTAGAAATGCAATAGGGGTTCTGCATTTACTGATGTCACCCAACACAAAAGAAACCTGCAATAGAACTGTTAGAAATGCAATAGGGTCTGCATTCACCTTCGATCTCCCCAACACAAAGAGAACCGGCAATAGAACTGTTAGAAATGCAATAGGTTTGCATTCACCTTCGGATGTCACCAAACACAAAAGAGAACCTGCAAATAGAACTGTTAGAAATGCAATGGGGTTCTGCATTCACCTTCGATGTCACCAACACAAAAGAGAACCTGCAAATAGAACTGTTAAGAAATGCAATAGAGTTCTGCATTTCACCTTTGATGTCAACCAACACAAAAGAGAACCTGCAAATAGAACTTGTTAGGAAATGCAATAGGGTTCTGCATTCACCTTTGATGTCACCAACAACAAAGAGAAACCGTGCAAATTTAGAACTGTTAGAAATGCAAAGGCGTTCTGCATTCACCTTCGATCTCCCCAACAACAAAAAGAGAAACGGCAAAATAGAAACTGTTTAGAAAATGCATAGGGGTTCTTGCATTCCACCTTTGATGTCACCAACACAAAAAGAGAACCTGGCAAATAAGCGAACTGTTAGAAATGCAATGGTGGTCTCGCATTCACCTTCGATGTCAACCAACGACAAAAGAGAAAGATCTCTCT
>CM042167.1:13011017-13542778 GCA_023376005.1 Doryteuthis pealeii
AAAGGAGTATCCCATTGCATTTTCTAACAGTTCTATTTGCAGTTCTCTTTTGTGTTGGTGACATCGAAGGGTGAATGCAAACCCATTGCATTATCTAACAGTTTCTATTTGCAGGTTTCCTCTTTTGTGTTGTGACATCGAAGGTGAACTGCAGAAACCCTATTGCATTTCTAACAGTTTCCTTTTGCAGTTCTCTTTTTTGTGTTTGGTGCATTCGGAAGGTGAATGCAAAACCCCATTGCATTTTAAACAGTTCTATTTGCAGGTTTCTTCTCTTATTGTGTTGGTGACTATCGAATGGAATGCAAACCCCATTGTGCATTTTAACAGTTCTATTTGAGGTTCTTGTGTGGTGCATCGAAGGTGAATACAGAACCCCATTGGCATTTCTATAGTTATATTTGAGGTTCTCTTTTTGTGTTGGTGACTCAAAGGTGAATGCAGAAAGAACCCCATTGCATTAGATGTCTGACAGTTCTATGCAGGTCTCGCTTTTGTGGTTGGTGACAATCGAAGTGATGCAGTAACCTATTGCATTTTAAACAGTTCTATTTGAGGTTCTCTTTGTTGTTGGTGACATGCCGATAGGTTGAATGCAAAACCCACGATTCGCATTTCTTAACAGTTCTTATTGCAGGTTCTTCTCTTTTTGTGTTGGTGGAATCGAGGTGTAATGGCAAAACCCCATTGCATTTCTAACAGTTCTAATTTGCAGTTCTCCTTTGTGTTGGTGACATCGAAGGTGAATAACAGAACCCCATTGCATTTCTAATAGTTCTATTTTGCAGGTTCTCTTTTGTGTTGGTGACATCAAAGGTGAATGCACGAACCCCATTACATTTCTAACAGTTCTATATAGAGTTCTCTTTTGTAGTTGGTGATATCAAAGGTGAATGCAGAGACCCTATTGCATTTCTAACAGTTCTATCTTGGCAGGTTCTCTTTGGTGTTGGTGACATCGAAGGTTGAAATACAGAACCCCATTGAAAATTCTAACCAATTCTATTTGCAGGTTCTCTTTTCTGTTGGTGACATCGAAGGTGATGCAGAACCCTAATTGCAATTTCTAAACAGTTTCTATTTGCAGGTTGCATCCTTTGTGTGTTGGTGACTAATCGTAAGTGAATGCAAACCCCATTGCATTCTGCAGTTCTTTTGCAGGTTTCTGCTCTTTCTGTTGGGTTGACAATACGAAGGTTAATACAGAACCCATTGCATTTCTAACAGTATCTACTAGTTTGCAGGTTCTTCCTTTGTGTTGTGACATCGAGATGAATACAGAACCCCATTGGCATGTTCTAACGTTCTATTTTGCAGGTTCTCCTTTGTGTTTGTGACTCAAAGGTGAATGCAGAAAACCCAATTGCCCAATTTCTAACAGTTTATTTGCAGGTTCTCTTATGTGGTGGTTGGTGATATCAAGGTGAATGCAGGAACCCTATTGCATTTCTACAGTTCTATTTGGCAGGTTCTTCTTGGTTTGTGTTGGTGACATCTGAAGGTGAATAGCAGAACCCCATTGCATTTCTAACAGTTCTATTTGGCAGGTTTCTCTTTTGTGTTGTGTGAATCGAAGGATGAATAAGAACCCCTTGCTTTTTCTACAGTTCTATTTGCAGGTTTCTCTTCTATGGTGTTGGTGAACATCGGAGGTGAAATACATGAACCCCATTGATTATTTTTCTAACAGTTCTATTTGCAGTTGCTCTTTTGTGTTGGTGACATGCGAGGTGAAATACAGAACCCGCATTGCATTTCTAACAGTTCTATTTGCATTGCAGGTTCTCTTTGTGTTGGTGACATCGTAAGGTGAATGCAAAACCGCCATTGTCATTTCTAACAGTTCTATTTGGCAGGTTCTTCGTTTGTGTTGGTGGACATCAAGGTGAATGCAGAACCCTATTTGGCATTTTCTAAAGTTTTTTGACAGGGTCTCTTGTGTTGGGTGATCATCGAAGTGAATACAGAACCCCATTGCATATTTTCTAGTACAGTCGTCTGATTTGCCAGGTTGCTCTTTTGTGTGGTGGCATCGGTAAGGTGAATACAGAACCCCATTGCATTGGTCTAAACAGTGTTCTATTTGGCAGGTCTGTTTTGTGTTGGGACCATCGAAAGTGATAAATACAGAACCATTTGCATTTCTAAAACAGTTCTATTTGCAGGTTCTCTTTTGTGTTGGTGACATCGGAAGGTGTAGATACAGAACCGCCATTGGCATTTCTAACAGTTCTATTTGCAGGTGTCTCTTTTGTGTGGGTGCATGAAGGTGAATGCAAAACGCCCATTGCATTTCTAGACAGTTCTCTTTTGCAGGTCCTCTTCCTTTGTGTTGGTGACATCGTAAGGATGAATAAAGAACCACAATTGCATTTCTTTAATAGTTCTAGTTTGCAGGTTCTTCATTTTGTGTTGGTCGATCAAGGTGATGGCAGTACCCAATTGCATTTCCTAAGAGGTTCTATTTGGCAGGTTCCATCTTTTTGTGTTTGGTGTACATCGAAGGTGAATGCAGAACCCTATTGCATTTCTAACAGTTTCTATTTGCAGGTTCTCTTTTGTGGTTGGTGACATCGAAGGTGAATGCAGAACACCCTATTGCATTTCTATAAATCAGTCATTGCAGGTTCTCTTTTGTGTTGGTGACATCGAAGGGTTGAATGCAAAAAACCCATTGCATTTCTAAAACAGTTCTAATTTTGCAGGTTCTCTTTTGTGTTTGGTGATAATCATGAAGGTGAATGCAAAACGTCCATTGCAATTTCTAAAGCTAGTTCTATTTGTCAGGTTCTCTTTTGTGGTGGTGACATCGAAGAGGTGAATTACAGAAGCCATTGCATTTCTAGCAGTTCTATGTTGCCAGGTTTCCTCTTTTCTGTTGGTTGACATCGAAGGTGAATGACAGAACCCCATTGCATTTCTACAGTTCTAATTTGCAGGTTCGTCTTTTCTGTGTTGGTGACATCGAAGGTGAAGCAAAAACCTGACCCCATATTGGCATTTCTAACAGTTCTATTTGGCAGGTTCTCCTTTTGTGTTGGTGACATGAAGGTGAATTAGAGACCCCAATTGCATTTCTAACAGTTTTCTATTGCAGTTATTCTTTTGGTGTTGTTGAACATCGAAGGTGATCAGAACCTATTGCAAATTTCTAAACAGTTCTAATTTGGCAGGTTCTCTTTGTGTTGGTGAATCGGAAGGTGATACAAGAACCCCATTGCAAATTTCTAACAGTTCTATTTGCAGGTTCTCTTTTGTGTTGGTGACATCGGAAGGTGAATAAAGTACCCCATTGCATTGATCTAACAGTTCATATTTGCAGTGTTTCTCCTTTGTGTTGGTGACATCGAAGATGAAATACAGAACCCCTTGCATTTCTAAACAGTTCTATTTGCAAGGTTCTCTTTTGTGTTGGTGACATCGAAGGTGAAACTAGAACCCCGATTGCATTCTAACAGTTCGTATGTTGAGTGTTGCTCTTTTGTGGTTGTCACATCGAGTGAATGCAGAACCCAATTGCAATTTCTAACGTTCTATTTTGCAGGTTCTCTTTTGGATGTTGTGACATCGAAGGTGAAATGCAAACCCATTGCATTTTCTTACTAGTTCTATTTGCAGGTTCTCTTTTGTGTTGGTGACATCGAAGTTGAATACAAACCATTGCATTTTCAACAGTTCTATTTGCAGGTTCTCTTTGTTGTTGGTGACATCGAAAGTAGAATCAGAACCCCATTGCATTGTCTAACAGTTTCTATTTGGGCAGGGTTCTTCTTTTGTGTTGGTGACATCGAAAGGTGAATACAGAACGCCCATTGGCATTTCTAACTAGTTCTCATTTGCAGGATCTCTTTGTGTTGGTGACATCGAAGAGGTGAATAAGAACGCCATTGCATTTCTTAACAGTTCTATTGCCAGGTTCTCTTTTTGTGTTGGTGACATCGAAGGTCGAATGCAAAACCCCAATTGCATTTCTAACAGTTCTATTTGCAGAGTTCTCTATAAGATGTGTTGGTGCATCGAAGGTGAATACAGGAACCATTGCATTGTCTAACAAGTTCTATTTGGCAGTTTTTTCTTTTGTGTTGGTGAGGTGCATTCGGAAGGTGAATACAGAACCCCATTGGCATTTCTATACAGTTCTTATTATTTGCAGGTTTCTCTTTTGTGTTGGTGAATCGAGAGGTGAAAAATGCAAACCCATTGGATGTTCTTAAACAGTTCTATTTGCAGAGTTCTCTTTGTGTTGCGGACAATCGAAGGTGAATGCAGAACCCTATATTGATTTCTATAGTTCTATTTGGCAGGTTTCGCTTTTGTGTTTGGTGACATCGTAAGGTGAATGCAGAACCCCTATTGCATTTTCTTACAGTTCTTTTTGCGGTTTTCTCTTTGTGGTGTTCGGTGAACATCGCGAAGGTGAATGCAGTTAAACCCAATTCATTTTCTAACGACAGTTCTATTTGCAACTAGGTTCTCTTTTGTGTTTTTGGGGGGGTTAGGGGGGACATGAAGGTGAATGCAAAACCCATTGCATTTCTAACAGTTCTATTGGCAGGTTTCTCCTTTGTGTTGGCTGACATCGAAGGTGAATACAGACCCCATGTGCATTTCTGATAGTTTCCGTATTTGGCAAGGTTCTCTATTGTGTTGGTGACATCAGAGGTGATGCAGACCCCATTGCCATTTCTAAACAGTTTTCTATTTGGCAGGTCTCTCTTTCATCTCGTGTTGGTGATGTCAAGGTGAATGCACGACCGAGTATTCGCATTTATTTAACAGTTCTATATTTGCAGGTTCTTCTTTGGTGTTGGTGAGATCGAAGGGTGAATACAGAACCCATTGTAAGTTATCTAACAATTCTATTTGCAGGTTCCTCTTTTCTGTTGGTGCACACTCGAGAGGTGAATGCAGAACCTATTGGCATTTCTAGACAGTTTCTATTTGCAGGTTTCTTTTGTGATTGGTGACATCGAAGGTGAATGCAAAACCCCATTGCATTTCCTACAGTTCTTATTTGAGGTTCTCCTTGCTGTTGGTGACATCGAAGGTGAATACAGAACCCATTGCATTTCTAATAGTTTTCTATTTGCAGGTCTTCTTATTTGTGTTGGTGACATGCAAGGTGATAATGCAAGAAACCCATTCACATTTCTACAGTATCTATTTGCAGGTTCTCTTCATTTCTTTTGTGTTGGTGATATCAAGAGGTGAATGCAGAACCCTATTGCATTTCTAAAGTTCTATTTGGCGGTTCTTCTTTTGTGTTGTGACTCGGAAAGGTGAATACAGAAGCCCCAATTGAATTTATAACATTCTAATGTTGCAGGTTCGCTCTTCTTTCTGTTGAGATGACGTACTCGAAGGTGATGCAGAGCCTATTGCATTTCTAACAGTTCTATTTGCAGGTTCTTCTTTTCGTGTTGGTGATCGAAGGTGAATGTCAAACCCCATTGCATTTTCTAACAGTTCTTATTTGCATGGTTTCTCTTTAATCTGTGGTGACATCGAACGGTATACAGAAACCCCCATTGCAGTTCTAACAGTTCTATTTGCAGGTTCTCCCTTGTGGTTAGGTGACATGCGAAGATGAATTACAGTAACCCTATTGCATGTGTCTAACAGTTCTTATTGCAGGTTCTCTTTTGTGTGTGGTGACATCAAAGGTGAGATGCATGTACCCCATTGAATTCTTCTAACAGTTCCTTTATTTGCAGGTTCGTTTCTTTTGTGTTGTGATATCAGGTGAATGCAGAACCTATTGCATTTCCTAACAGTTCTATTTGCAGGTTCTCTTTTGTGTTGGTGGACAATCGAAGGTGATACAGTTAACCCATTTTGCACTTTCTTAACAGATTCGTATTTTGCGTTTCCTCCTTTTGTTGTGACAGGTCGAAAGGTGAATACAGAACCCATTGCATTTCTACAGTTTTCTAATTTGCAGGTTTCCTCTTTGTTGTTTGGGTGACATCGAAGTGATAGCAGAACCCATTGTATGTTCTACAGTGTCTAATTATGCAGGTTCTCTTTTGTGTTGGTGACATTCGAAGGTGAATACAGAACCCATTGCAGTTTCTAACAGTTCTATTTGCAGGTTCGTCTTTTGTGGTTGGTGACATCGAAGGTGAATGCAAAAACCCCATTGCATTTCTATACAGTTACTATTTTGCAGGTTCCTCTGTTTGTGTTGGTGACATCAAAGGTGAATGCAAGAACCCTAATTGCATTTACTCAACAGTTCTTATTCTTGCAGGTTTCTTTTTGTGTTGGTGAACTCGAAGGTGAATAACAGAACCCCATTGCATTTCTAACAGTGTCTATTGTGCAGTTCCTCTTTTTGTGTGGTGACATCGAAGGTGAATGAACAGAACCCATTGCAATTTCTAACAGTTTCTTATTTGGCAGGTTCTCTTTTGTGTGGTGAAACCGAAGTGAATACAGATACACCATTTGCAATTTGCTAACAGTTTTTCTAGTTTGCAGGTTTTCTTAGATTTGTCGGTTGGTGACATAGAAGGTGATAAGAACCCCATTGCATTTTTCCTAACAGTTTCTATTTGCAGGTTCTCTTTATGTGGTTGGTGACATGCGAAGGTGGATGCAAACCCTTGCATTTTCTTAAGCAGTTCTATTTGCAGGTTCTCCTTATGTGTTGGTGAATCGAAGGTGAATACAGAACCCATTGCATTTCTAATAGTTTCTATTTGCAGGTTCTCTTTGTTTGTGTTGGTCGACATCAAGGTGAATGCAGAAGCCCCATTGATTTCTTAACAGTTCTATTTGCAGGTTTCTTTTTTGTGTTGGTGACATCGAGGTGAAATGCAGAACGCCTATTGCATTTCTAACAGTTTCTAGTTTGGCAGGTGTCTCTTTTTGTGTTGGTGACTATGCGAAGGTGAATGCGACCCTATTGCATTTCTAAACAGTTCTATTTGCAGGTTCTCTTTTTGTGTTGGTTGACATCGAAGTGAATGGCAAGAACCCATTGCATGTTCTTAACAGCAGGGTTTCTATTTGCAGGTCTTCTTTTGTGGTTGGTGACATCGAAGGTGAATGCAAACCGCATTGCGATTTCTAAAAGTGTCTATTTGCAGTCTCTTCCTTTTTGTGGTGTGGTGACCATCGAAGGTGAATACAGAACCCCATTGCATTTCTAACAGTTCTTATTTGAAGGGATTCTCTTTCTGTTGTGAATCGAATGGTGATGCAGAAACCCCAGTTGCATTTCTAACAGTTTCTTATTTGCAGGTTCTTCTGTTGTGTTTGGTTGACAATTCGGAAGGTGATGCCAGAAACCTAATTGAATTTCTAACTAGTTTTATTTGCAGGTTCTCTTTTTGTGTGTTGGTGACAGTCGAAGGTGAAATGCAAAACCCATTCATTTCTAACAGTTCTAGTTTGCAGGTTCTCTTTTGTGTTGTGGATCGAAGGTGAAGATTCAGAACCCCATTGCAGATTTTCTAACGTTCTATTTGGAGGTTCTCTTTATTGGTGTTGGTGACATCGAAGTGAATGCAGAACCCTAATTGCATTTCTAACAGTATTGCTATTTGGCGGTTCTTGCTTTGTGTTGGTACAATCGAAGGTGAATACAGAACCCCATTGCATTTCTAACAGTTCCTATGTTGGCAGGTTCTCTTTTGGTGTTGCGTGACATCGAAGGTGAATACAGGAACAGCCCCATTGGCATTTCCTAAAGCAGTTCAGTATATTGGCAGGTTCTCCTTTGGTGTTGGGTGACAATCGAATGATGAATACGAGACCCATTTGCATTTCTAACAGGTTCCTTAAACGTTTGCAGGTTCCGTTTTGAGTGTTGGATGCAATCGAAGGTGAAATACAGAAACCTCATTGGCATTTTCTAACAGTATCTTAATTGCAGGTTTCTCTTTTGGTTTTGGCTGACATATCGAAGGTGAATGCAGTAACCCAATTGCATGGTATTCTAACAGTTCTTATTTTGGCAGGTATTCTCGTTTTTGTGTTGGTGACAATCCGAGAGGTTGAAATGCAAAAACCCCATTGACAATTTCTAACGTTTTTCTATTTGCGCAGGTTTCTCGTTTTTTTGTTGTTGGTGGACGATTACGAAGGTGAATACAGAACCCCATTGACATTTTCAAAACAGTTCTAAGTTTGCAGGTTGCTCTGTTTTGTTGTTGGTGACATCGAAGTGAATACAGAGACGCCATTGCATGTTCTACTAGTTCTATTGCAGGTTCTCTTTTGTGTGGTGACCATTCGGAAGGTGAAAATACAGAACCTCCAATTGCATTCTAACAGTTTCTATTTGCAGGTTCATCTTTTGTGTTGGGTGACAGATTCGAAGGTGAATACAGAACCGCATTGCATTATCTAAACAGTTTCTATTTGGCCAAGGTTCCTCTTTGTGTTGGTGACATGCGAAGGTGTAATGCACCACCTCCATTGCATTTCTAACAGTTCTATTTGGCAGTTCTCTTTTATGATGTTGGTGACATCGAAGTGAATACAGTAAACCCAATTGGCAATTTCTAACAGTTCTAATTTGCAAGGTTCTCTTATGTGTTGGTGACGGTGAAGGGTGAATACGACCCCATTGCATTGTCTAACAGTTCTATTTGCAGGTTCTCTTTTGTGTTGGTGACATCGAAGTGTAATGAAAAAACCCCATTGCATTTCTAAACAGTTTCTATTTGCAGGTTCTCTTTTGTGTTGGTGACATCGAGGTGAATGCAGAAACCTGGTGATTGCATTTTGCTTAACAGTTCTAGATTTGCAGGTCGCTTTTGGTTGTTGGGTGACAAATCGAAAGGTGAATTGCAGAACCCTATTGATTATCTAACAGTTCTATTTGACAGTTCTCTTTTGTGTTGGTGACATCGAAGGGTGAATGAAAACACCCTATTGTATTATGGTCTAAAACAGTTCCTATTTGCCGGTTCTCGTTTTGTGTTGGTGACATCGAAGGTGTGCAACCCATTGCATTTCTAACAGTTCTATTTGCAGGTTCTCTTTTGTGTTTGGTGACGGATCGAGGTGAATACAGAACCCCATTGCATTTCTAACAGTTTTCTATTTGCAGGTTCTCTTTTGTGTTGGTGACTCATCGAAGGTGAATGCAAACCCCATTGCATTTCATAACAGTTCTAATTTGCAGGTTCTCTTTTGTGTTGGTGACATCAAATGGTGATGCAGACCTATTGCATTTCTAACAGTTTATTTGCAGGTTCTCTTTTTGTGTTTGGTGAATCGAAGGTGAAATAACAGAGACCCCATTGATTTCTAACAATTCTATTTGCAGGTTTTCTTTTGCTGTTGGTGACATCGAAAGGTGAATGCAGAACCCTTATGGCATTTCTAACAGTTCTATTTGCAGGTTCTCTTTTGTGTTGGTGACATCGAAGGTGAATTGAAAACCCCATTGCATTTCTACACGTTCTATTTGCAGTTTCTTTTCTTTTTCTGTTGGTGACATCGAAGGTTAATGCAATCGAAACCCATTGCATTTCTAACAGTTTTCTATTTGCAGGTTCTCCGTGTTTTGTGTTGGTGACATCGGAAGATGAATACCAGAACCATTGCATTGTCTAAGCAGTTCTTTATTTGCAGGTCTCTTTTGTGTTGGTGACATCAAAGTGTGAAATGCAGAACCCATATGCATTTCTAACAGTTTCTATTTGCAGGTTCTCTTTTGTGTTGGTGATATCAAAGGTGAATGCAGAACCCCTATTGCATTTCTAACAGTTCTATTTGCAGGTTCTCTTTTGTGTTGGTGGACATCGAAGGTGAATGCAGACCCCCAATTGCATTTCTAACAGTTTTATTTGGCAGGTTCTCTTTTGTGTTGGTGACATTGAGGTGTAATACAGAACCCATTGCTTTTCTAACAGTTCTATTTGCAGGTTCTCTTTGTGTTGGTGGACTCGAAGGTGAATGACAGAACCCCATTGTATTTCTAACAGTTTCTATTTTGCAGGTTCTCTTTTGTGTTGGTGACATCGAAAGGTGAATACAGAACCCCAATTGCATTTCTAACAGTTCTAATTTGCAGGTTCTCTTTTGTGTTGGTGACATCGGAAGGTGATGCAAAACCCATTGCATTATCTAACAGTTCTATTTGCAGGTTCTCTTTTGTGTTGGTGACATCAAAGGTGAATGCAGAACCTAATTGCATTTCTAACAGTTCTATTTGCAGGTTCTCTTTTGTGTTGGTGACATCGAAGGTGAATGCAAAACCCAATTGCATTTCTAACAGTTCTAGTTTGCAGGTTCTCTTTTTGTGTTGGTGACATCGAAGGTGAATCAGAGTACCCATTGCAATTTCTATACGAGTTTATCTTATTTGGGCAGGTTACTCACTTTGGTGTGGTTGGTTGACGAAGGTCGGAAGGTCGGTACGGCAGAACCCCATTGGCATTCTGTCTTAACAGTATCATGATTTCAGCGGGTTCTCTTGGTGTTTCTGGGTGTTGGCTGGACATCGAAAGTGAATGGCAGAACCCCACTTGTCCATTTCTATACAGTCTAATTTGCAGGTTCTCTTTTGTAGTTGCTGACATCGGGAAGGTGAATACAGAACCCATTGCATTTCTAAGAGTTCTATTTGCAGGTTCTCTTTATATGTTGGTGACATGCAGATATCCCTATTTGCATTTTCTACAGTTTATTTGCAGAAGCTGTTTTTCCTTTTTTGTGTTGGTGACATCAATGGTGAATTCAGAACCCTATTGGCATTTTAACGTTCTATCTGCAGGTTTTCTTTTGGTGAGAATAATGCAAACTGATGTTCCAAAGATGAGAAATACCAAAATCTTTCATGAAATTCATTTAATAACAATTCCTGGTAATTGTCACATTTGGCTAAGCTAAGAACAAACTAAAGTATTGTGGTACCTTTTTAGCTTTTTGCCCTGTGGAAAATGAACTAAATTTCTATTTGACAACTGTGAACTTCCATAACTTTAGTTTTGCAATGAAGCACTGAATGTTATCATACAATTTGAGTAATGATTTTTGTTTTTGCTTTTGAATTTCAAATCTAAAATCAATTAATTTGGGCAGTATTGATCCAAAGCAAAAACCAAATCTTGGAGCAAATTTTCATTCTTCATTTAACCTCTGTCTTGACCTTTCATCTCCAAAACAATTATTTCATATCTCAAGTAAACAGAATTTTTTCATCACTTTGTAACATGACAACCTGTGAACTTCTGTATAGAAAGGAATATCCATGAATTGATTATTCATTCTTCCAGCATTGGCTAACTGACTCTCATAGAATTTACTGCCTTTATAACTAAGCAAAGCAACATGACTGAATTTGAAGACACATTTTTTAAAATAACCCTTTTTTTTGGTTGGTGGATAATACAGTAAAAATGGACCAATGATGGCATTTGAATGTGAGTTTTTTATTTTATTTTTTTTAACTTGATAGCAACACCATTATGTTTGCCAACATATTCTCATATTAGATATTTGGATCATATTAACCGTCATTAGATAAGCATGTAAAACTTACTCAAATCAAAAATCATAATCATGCATAAACCTGTTTGACTTTCTCAAAGATGTCATGGCTTGTCATGTCATGCATGGGGATAAGTTCAATCAGTTGTTCAATAAATATAAATTCACTGTCATAAACCGAAGGATGAAGACTGCAGTTGTGTATTCCAGTAATAACAACAGTCTCATTAAAAAAATAGAAAAATGTTCAAAACTTCATGATACATCTTTCAACTGTTGTTTCAAATCACATAACATTTCATCAATATGTTCAGCAACAATCTTCCTGGTCAATGAATATCCTTAAATAAATCTACTTTCTCATGACATCAATTTTAGCCATTTTTACAATGCATTGCTTTAACAATTTCTCCTTCACTGTAAAATTTAACAGTCATAGCAATCAATTGGTGAGTTAATAGTTTACACTAACATAAACAACATTTCCTTCTTGAATTTTGTCAAACAAGTCTGTTCCTGTGCCAAGTTAGCCTTCAGCTCTGTGAATCTTGAAATACTTCATTGTACTTTCATATTTTATCGTAAAAGATTGAAGGTTTTTTTATAATGTCTTTTCAGGTTGTACTCTTTGGTCTGGTGATGCATTTGCTACAAATTAAACAATGTGATCTTACTGATTACCGTTGTGCAAAAATACTGTAACTCCACTTTTTTTGAAACAGTGCCCATCTTTTCTTTTTTCTTTTATAGAGGAGCACTAGCCAGTTCAAATTTTAAATTGGTTTTGCCCCAAAGTATCAGGGCAAAACCATGATGATAACAGAATCTGAACAATAAAAATAACATTACTTACATTAAAAGGGGTGGGAAAAATCATGGTTCTGGGCCATTTTGGCCTGCAAGAAATAAATTTAACCTGCAAAAAAATTTTTTGAAAACAAATTTATTTCTAAAAATTAATAAGAAAATCTTAAATAATTTTAATTTTGTTAGGCACACTTTGCACATTGATTTTTTTTAATTTACAAAATCTTACTCAAACTTTTTTATTTACATAATTATTAAATTTCTTTTACACATAATAAGATTTATTCAAAAATGTGAAAATTTATTGAACTTTTTTAGACCCAAATTTATTGGGCAATTATCAATATTGGTAAACTCCTTTATAATTAACTGAAGTACCACAGGTAACATAATTAGTTACAACTATTCATAAATATAAAATAAACTAAGTTTTAAGTTTTTGTATTTCATTTATAAATTGAAAAAAATTAAGTGTAAGTCTATTAATTTGAATTCTTTAATATTAATATTAATTTTTATTTATACTTTTATATATAGTGAAATATGAATATTTTACCTAAAAAACATAAAAAAAAAGATATTTATTACGGAATGAATAAATTTATTAAAATAAACAACTTTTTAAGTTGCCTAATTATAAAAATGATAATTAACTAAATTAGGAGTTTGCTAAATAACTTTAATAACAGGTCAAATAATAGTACAAATAGAAGAATATTATAAAAATAATTTTTCTAGAGTAATTTGTTAGATAATTTTTTAAAATTCTTTAGTCCATTAAATTATTTAAAAAAAATGGGCCTTAATAAAACCTTCATTGAATAATTTATAAATAGTAAACAAAATATTCAAAACCCTTAAAGTAAGGCAAAAAGATTAGGGGAATAAATACGAACATAGAAAAAGCAAAAAGATAGGGGAATAACATGAACTTGAAGAAATACAGATAAAAGATAAAAGAATTTTAGCCCAAACTTTTACAAACTTTGCTGGATTAATTAGGGAAGTCATCTTGAACCAATTGTACAATAGGAATTTGTGACTTTCTAGTCAGAAAATGACTATAATGGAATAGGAATTAATTAAATAATTTTGAAATAATAAAGTTTACGAGTTAATGGCACAGGAATTTCAATTTTTTGGAATGCCTCCTTCCCCAGCTTTTACAACTTGATAACTAATTGAAAAAATGCATTTCAATGTTTGATTTTGTTTTATTTAAAAAGAAGAATGATTAAAGTGTTAAAATAAAATAAAAAATTTAAAATAAAAATTTATTTTTATTTTTTAAATGGTATTTTGAAATCTGCTCTTTAAAAAATTCCAGTCAAATTGAGGTAAAATTGATTAAAATTTACTTTTTAATGTTGTAAACTTTTAAAAATGTAAAAAAAAAAATTAACCTAACCGACAAAATTAACATCAATAACTCTTTAAATCCTTCTACATGAACAGAACAAAGTGAGAATTGTTACCATTAAATTCTTTATTATCTACTAAAGGCCAATGAATACACATCTAAAAAAAAACAAAATTTTATTTAAAAAGAAATAAAAAGAGAAAAATTACTGACGAAATTCAAATAATAAATGTACAAGTGTCCACTGTCACTTTCAATTATAGCCATATGTTGATTGAAAGCAGAAAAAGGCAAGAGGAAAGACTCACTCCCTTTTATTGACTGAGTTAGCCTTTCTCCTTTTATAACCAAAGGAAGGTGAAGACAATGCGTTGATAACATACTGTTCTAACAGATAGCTGTCAACATATTGCCCATAATAAAAAATAAAAAACGTTTTACCCTGGAATTTTCTAAAAAAACCAAAAAAAAAAAACCAAAAAAACGGGGTACTGTAAAAGCTCAGTATGAGAGTAAAATCTGCATGTGAGACACACCTGTGTTTGCTGAGGGCTGTACGTGGTCCATGGCCCGCATGTTTGACATGCATATTTTATTATTTTATGTATTTACCAACACACATAAGGGTTTGGTTAAAATTCCAAGAAGCTTACCAACTACAGAGATACTGTTTAAATTTCACAGTTGTTGTTATTATTTACACCATTAACATGTGACATAAATAGCCAAGAAAATAAAAGTATTGGTCAAGGGCTTCTAGTAGGAAGCTACCTGGACGTTGTGAGTTCAATCTCTACAGAAAGAAAAGCAACATTACAAGGACAAATTTTATCTCATTTCAAATAACAATGAATTGAAAATAAATGATAAATAAAAGTTTTAAAAATAAGAAAGAAAAAAGAAAAACTTAGGAACAATATTTTACTGCCATAAACCTGATTTTGGCTCAGATACGAATTGTCAATTATTATAATATTGTTTTTGACGTTGTCCTTATCTTTATTGCGGTATAAACACAATATTTCAGCTGTTGTGTCCTCTGGTCTTCCTCAGGTGTTCCCTGTGTATCAAGCATAGTAATGACCCAACCAAGAAAATCATTTTGAATAGTTTGACTATTGATCTCAATAGATGCAAAAACTTTTGAAGAAGCATTGAGATTTTCTCAAATATTTGGTACATGTAAAAAAAAAAAAACATTGATAGAAAGTCTATGTTCCTTCAGGACTTGGTCAATCATGGCCCTCCACAGCCTTTTTTAGCAGTAGACCGTGCTCGTACAGATTTCAACGCCATATGGTTTTCTTTGTTAAAAAAAAAACCAACAAAAAAATGGTATTAAGAAATTAAAAAAACAAAAACATTGAGAACATCTCAGTAAAATAGTGTAAACAGCTTCATGTGAAAAAATAAATAAATGATATTATAAGCAGCGCTACTTGGATAATTTCAAAATTTCTGTTTACAATTTTCCTTTTTGCTTTACACTGCTATAGAAAAAACCTTTTCTTTCCAGATATACACCTGTGGAAGGCTGTAGAATGGACTGGCCGATTGTATTGTATTGACTAGAAGGAATTTAGTGTCTAAAAAAAAAAAAAAAAAAATTGGAATGCTATTGACTCTTTTCAAAGTAATAGACTATAAGATTATTTAGTCTATTGAAATTCTTGTTGACACAGCTAATTTTATATCTCCATATCTTGTTTTCTCTCATGATCGTACTTGACGTATTATTTAAGGCAATTCTTATATATTGTCCACGATTGTATCTAAACTAATTCTTTTTTTTCTGGAGTATGATGCATTTGAGTAATTTTTAATTACATTTAAAAGGAGCACATATATAACTGAATAAAATGAATAAACTGAACGGATCAATATTCTTTCTGACATTCAAGTGCTGAAAAAAGATCAAGTGAAATCATTGGATCAGTTAGTACTTTAGCGCATCCGTAGTTCTGCAGCATCGAACATTAGCCTAACGTCAGCAGCAAAGCAGCTACGGTAATAACTGATGTTCGCAACAGGCCGTCAAAATGGGTTTGGCAAAGAGTAACATTAGGCTTATAGTTCTCATAGGTTTCTATATATTATACCTTATTATAGGAGCCTCAGTCTTCTCAGCAATTGAAGGACCACAAGAAAGAACCCTCGTGAAAGAGATTCGCAAGATATCGAGAGAAATTTGCTTGGATACCCGCAAATGTCTAACAGGTAAAAATGAACCACCACTCTCTCCCTTCTCCTTGCGCGTTTACCATTCTTTTAAACCCGACTGGTTCTATTCAGGGTGGACACAAAGTGGGTGATCAGTTTTTAAACACAGTGTGTATAATAACTGATCACACGCTATTTTTTTTTCACTGTTCAGATTGTAAATTACGCATGTAAAAAAAAAAAAAAATATTTGCGCATGCGGCATCTAAAATAAAATAGTTTTGTTTTTTTCTTCCTTTTAACATTTATTGTTAGTTGCAACTTAATTGCTTACCAGCTTTTTAAAGAAATTTGTCTTTATATAAATAATCAAGTGTTGAAAAGTGGGTGTCCGATTTATATATACTCAGTATTATAAATTAGTTACCCACTTGAAAACTACTCTTCTCCGCATACTTCGATCATACCGCGTGGCCTTAAAGTGGGTATTCATTTCAAATTAAAACTTTATTATAAACTGATCACCCACTTTAAGGTCTCATTGTCTAATTCTACAATTGTATATTTTATCCAACTAGTGTTTTTACATTTATATTCTTACTGAAATATTTTAGGTGATTTTTTTAGGGTTTACTTGTTTGTTTCTTATCATTATTTGATACTTCCTTTCTATTTATTCCGTATTTTTTCTTTCTTCGCACCCATTGTTAAGTGTCAGCTGTTCAGATTTCAAGACAATTTGTCAAAGAATGCTAATCAAATGAACTAAATGTTTATTTTTTGAAAATCGTCAATTTTCTTGATCTCTCAGAGAAAAATATCAATGGGTGATGTTTCCAAAATTGCACAATTAAGTTTCGGTCGTAAAAAAATCCCTTTTTTACTGACTGATGAATTTTAAAATTGCTTGCTTGTTATTATTTAGATTTATTTAATCGTTCATTATGATTTTAAGTTTTTATTGGTTAAAAAAATATCTGTGCTGTTGTCATTAATCATTACAACGTAATGTAGATGCCATAAATTGTTATGTCATAGGAATTTTATGTGATGTGTAATATACCGGGTATTTTTTTTTTTTTGTTATGTTCCAACATTGATATTAATTGTTAACGGTTTCATATACGTCTGTATTGTGTACAATATGTACACGCATTATTTCTCGTGTACTTGTGAAATATCAATTGTCAATAATGTGTCCGTTATGTAGTAAATCACATTTAAGTGGAAACCTTTCTCTGGATCAATGTTTCTTAAGAGGCCCATAAATATTAGTTATAATTTTGTTGATCATTTTATTTCTATTGTTGAATTTAACATAAACGTCATTTTAACTGCACACACAGTACACATCCACCACTACAATAGCACACACTACAACACTTTAAAAAATATTACTTTAGAGTGTTAACTTCTTCTTTATTTTCTATATCATTCGATGGAAAAACAAATGATTTTAAACTACTGAAAAAAAAGAACTTGAAAAAACTCTCCCATCATCACTTCTCCAATTTTCTACTAATGGCAACAGGGTTACTAACCGAAACATCATGCCATTGACATTCCTTGTACAAAAAAACCCAAAACAACAAAAAAAAACAAAAAAAAAAACGACAATTTACTTATTGTTTTAGAATGAATATTTTATTAAGACGTCTAGTATATTTCCTATATTCGAAAAAAAAAACAAAACAAAAACAAGAAATGCAACAGACTTTTAAATAAATCGCATTCATTCACAATTAAGACGAAGCTAAGAATATATAATTTTTTAATTTGATTTATTTTATGTTTATTTACGATCTCAGTAATCAAATAAAACCATACTGCATAGATAGCAATAATCTGTATTAATTTGCTTGTAGTAAGTAGCTACGAGCTGCACATTATTTGTGAATGAATGAATAAAGAATGAATGAAATATGTGGGTGCGTTTTAAATGTCTACTCTTTTTTTTTCTTTGCGTAATTAAAACTTAGTGTGCCAACATAACGGCTTAATGAATGATCCTTGTTGATGTCTTTGGTTTAAGAAAACTGGCCTATGCATTGTTTTTATTATTATATTATTATTTTTATTTTGTTGAATGTTTAGCATATGCCGCGCAGAAATTATAAATAGATTAAAAAAAGCAATATCTCCGAATTTGTAGTTCCAAAGCTACAAGAAAGAAAACTGAATTGTCATAGAAGAAGAAAAATGCAAAATAAAAATAATATAAATATTTAAGTGACAAGACAATTTAGAAAAACCATCGATATGAGTTAGTTTTTGTTTCTAATGCCAAAAAAATGTCAAACGTCAGTGATTCTGTTCCTACATTTTAAGTTGATGTATTTCAATTTAATTTGCTATATAAAACAGAAAAAAACAATATTATTTGTAATAGGTGTAGTAATATAGCTAAGTTAATATAGACAAATGCACATTTATTACATGTTTGTTACCAAGTGAAGTATAACGTAAATATCCTGAATGAATTTAGTATTAACCGGTTGATACTACAATTCATTCAGGATATTTAACGTTAATACTTTCTTGGTAACAAACATCTAATACATGTGGCATTTGTCATATATTAACTTAGTTACATACTACACCTATTTACAAATAATATTTTTTTTTTCTGTTTATATAGCAAATTAAATTGAAATATCATCAACTTAAAATGTAGAAAAGAAATCACTGACGTGACATTTTTTTGCATTAGAAACAAAAACTAACTATATCGATGGTTTTTGTAAATTGTCTTGTCACTTAAATATTTATATTATTTTATTTTGCATTTTCTTCTTCTATGACAATTCAGTTTTCTTGCTTGTAGCTTTGGAACTAAAAATTCGTATATATTGCATTTTTTTAATCTTTAAATTTATAATTTCTGCGCATGCAAACATTCACAAAAATAATAATAATAATAATAATAATTAAAAACAAATGCATAGGCCACGTTTTCTTAAAAACAAAGACATCAACAAGGATCATTCATTAAGCCGTTATGTGGCACACTAAGTTTTAATTACGCAAAGAAAAAAAAAAAGAGTAAGACATTTAAAACCACCCACATATTTCATTCATTCTTTCATTCATTCATTCAACAAAAATGTGCAGCTCGTAACTACTACTACAAAGCAAATTAATACAGATTATTGCTATCTATGCAGTATGTTTTATTGGGATTACTGATCTAAATAAACATAAATAAATCAAATTAAAAAATTTATATATTTCTTAGCTTCGTCTTAATGTGAATGAATGCATTCTATTTAAAAGTCTGTTCATTTCTTGTTTTTGTTTTGTTTGTTTTTCGAATATAGGAAATATACTAGACGTCTTAATAAATATTCATTCTAAAACAATAAGTAAATTGTCGTTTTTTTTTTTTGTTTTTTGTTTTGTTGTTTTGTTTTTTTGTACAAGGAATGTCAATGGCATTGATGTTTCGGTTAAGTAACCCTGTTGCCATTAGTAGAAAATTGGAGAAGTGATGATGGAGGTTTCAAAGTTACTTTTTTTTTTCAGTAGTTAAATCATTTGTTTTCCAATCGAATGATATAGAAAATAAAAGAAAGAAGTGAACACTCTAAAAGTAATATTTTTAAAGTGTTGTAGCTGTTGCTATTGTAGTGGTGATGTTACTGTGTGTGCAGTTAAAATGACGTTATGTTAAATTCAACAATAGAAATAAAATGATCAACAAATTATAACTAATATTTATGGCCTCTTAAGAAAACATTGATCCAGAGAAAGGGTTCCACTTAAATGCGATTTACTACATAACGGACACATTATTGACAATTGATATCTCACAAGTACACGAGAAATAATGCGTGTACATATTGTACACAATACAGACGTATATGAAACCGTAACAATAATATCAATGTTGGAACATAACAAAAAAAAAAAAATACCCGGTATATTACACATCACATAAAATTCCTATGACATAACAATTTATGGCATCTACATTACGTTGTAATGATTAATGAACAACAGCACAGATATTTTTAAACAAAAAAACTTAAAATCATAATGAACGATTAAATAAATCTAAATAAAACAAGCAAGCAATTTTAAAATTCATCAGTCAGTACAAAAGGGATTTTTTTTACGACCGAAACTTAATTGTGCAATTTTGGAAACATCAAACCCATTGATATTTTTCTCTTGAGAGATCAAGAAAAATTGACGATTTTCAAAAAATAAACATTTAAGTTCATTTGATTAGCATTCTGACAAATTGTCTTGAATCTGAACAGCTGACACTTAACAATGGGTGCGAAGAAAGAAAAAATACGGAATAAATAGAAAGGAAAGTATCAAATAATGAATAAGAAACAAACAAGTAAACCCTAAAAAAATCACCCTAAAATATTTCAGTAAGAATATAAATGTAAAAAACACTAGTTGGATAAAAATACAATTGTAGAATTAGACAATGAGACCTTAAAGTGGTGATCAGTTTATAATAAAGTTTTAATTTGAAATTGAATACCCACTTAAGCCACGCGGTATGATCGAAGTATGCGGAGAGAGTAGTTTTCAAGTGGGTAACTAATTATAATACTGAGTATATTATAAATCGGACACCCACTTTTTCAACACTTGATTATTTGATATAAAGACAAATTTCTTTAAAAGCTGGTAAGCAATTAAGTTGCAACTAACAATAAATGTTAAAGGAAGAAAAAAAAACAAAACTATTTATTTTAGATGCCGCATGCGCAAATATTTTTTTTTTTTTTTTACATGCGTAATTTACAATCTGAACAGTGAAAAAAATAGCGTTGATCAGTTTATTATACACACTGTGTTTAAAAAACTGATCACCCACTTTGTGTCCACCCTGAATAGAACCAGTCGGGTTTAAAAGAATGGTAACGCGCAAGGAAAAGGGAGAAGTGGTGGGTCATTTTTACCTGTTAGACATTTTGCGGGTATCCAAAGCAAATTCTCTCGATATCTGCGAATCTCTTTCACGAGGGTTCTTTCTTGTGGTCCTTCAATTGCTGAGAAGACTGAGGCTCCTATAATAAGGTATAATATATAGAAACCTATGAGAACTATAAGCCTAATGTTTACTCTTTGCCAAACCCATTTTGACGGCCTGTTGCGACATCAGTTATTACCGTAGCTGCTTTGCTTGACGTTAGGGCTAATGTTCGATGCTGCAGAAACTACGGATGCCGCTAAAGTACTAACTGATCCAATGATTTCACTTGATCTTTTTTCAGCACTTGAATGTCAGAAAGAATATTGATCCGTTCAGTTTAATTATTTTATTCAGTTATATATGTGGCTCATTTTTAAATGTAATTAAAAATTACTCAAATGCATCATACTCCAGAAAAAAAAAATTAGTTTAGATACAATCGTGGACATTATTAAGAATTGCCTTAAATAATACGTCAAGTACGATCATGAGAGAAAACAAGATATGGAGATATAAAACTTAGCTGTTCAACAAGAATTTCAATAGACTAAATAATCTTATAGTCTATTACTTTGAAAAGAGTCAATAGCATTCCAATTTTTTTTTTTTTTTTTAGACAACTAATTCCTTCTAGTCAATACAATACAATCGGCCAGTCCATTCTACAGCCTTCCACAGGTGTATATCTGGAAAGAAAGGGTTTTTTCTATAGCAGTGTAAAGCAAAAAGGAAAATTGTAAACAGAAATTTTGAAATTATCCAAGTAGCGCTGCTTATAATATCATTTATTTTATTTTTTCACATGAAGCTTGTTACACTATTTTACTGAGATGTTCTCAAATGTTTTTGTTTTTTAATTTCTAATACCAT
The DNA here is from genome assembly GCA_023376005.1 of Doryteuthis pealeii. Lineage (NCBI taxonomy): Eukaryota > Metazoa > Mollusca > Cephalopoda > Myopsida > Loliginidae > Doryteuthis > Doryteuthis pealeii. The sequence goes on from CM042167.1 coordinate 13,032,599, forward strand.
TTTTTTGTTGGGTTTTTTTTAACAAGAAAACCATATGGCGTTGAAATCTGTACGAGCACGGTCTACTGATAAAAAAAGGCTGTGGAGGGCCATGATTGACCAAGTCCTGAAGGAACATAGTACTTTCTATCAATGTTTTTTTTTTTACATGTACACAAATATTTGAGAAAAATCTCAATGCTTCTTCAAAGTTCTTTGCATCTATGAGATCAATAGTCAAACTATTCAAAAATGATTTCTTGGTTGGGTCATTACTATGCTTGGATACACAGGGAACACCTGAGAAGACCAGAGGGACACAACAGCTGAAATATTGTGTTTATACCGCAATAAAGATAAGACAACAGTCCAAAAAACAATATTATAATAATTGACAATTCGTATCTGAGCCCCAAAATCAGGTTTATGGCAGTAAAATATTGGTTCCTAAGTTTTCCTCTTTTTTCTTTCTTATTTTTAAAACTTTTATTTATCATTTATTTTTCAATTCATTGTTATTTGAAATGAGATAAAATTTGTCCTTGTAATGTTGCTTTTCTTTCTGTAGAATTTGAACTCACAACGTCCAGGTAGCTTCCTACTAGAAGCCCTTGACCAATACTTTTATTTTCTTGGCTATTTATGTCACATGTTAATGGTGTAAATAATAACAACAACTGACAGAATTTAAACAGTATCTCTTGTAGTTGGTAAGCTTCTTGGAATTTTAAACCAAACCCTTCATGTGTGTGGTAAATACATAAAATAATAAAAATGCATGTCAAACATGCGGGCCATGGACCAGTACAGCCCTCAGCAAACACAGGTGTGTCTCACATGCAGATTTTACTCTCATACTGAGCTTTTACAGTACCCCGTTTTTTGTTGGGTTTTTTTTTGGTTTTTTTATAAAATTCCAGGCTAAAACGGTTGTCTATCTCACTCAACGCATTGTCTCTCACTCCTTCCTTGAGTTATAAAGAAGGAGGCTAACTCAGTCAATAAAAGGAGTGAGTCTTTCCTCTTGCCTTCTTCTGCTTTCAATCAACATATGGCTATAATTGAAAGTGACAGTGACACTTGTACATTTTATTATGAATTTCGTCAGTAATTTTCTCTTTTTATTTCTTTTTAAATAAAATGTTGTTTTTTTTAGATGTGTATTCATTGGCCTTTAGTAGATAATAAAGAATTTAATGGTAACAATTCTCACTTTGTTCTGTTCATGTAGAAGATTTAAAGAGTTATTGGTGTTAATTTTTGTCGGTTAGGTTAATTTTTTTTTTGTACATTTTTAAAAGTTTACAACATTAAAAAGTTAAATTTTAATCAATTTTACCTCAATTTGACTGGAATTTTTTTTAAAGAGCAGATTTCAAAATACCATTTAAAAAATAAAAATAAATTTTTAAATTTTTATTTTATTTTACACTTTAATCATTCTTTCTTTTAAATAAAACAAAATCAAACATGAAAATGCATTTTCAATTAGTTATCAAGTGTAAAAGCTGGGGAGGAGGCATTCCAAAAAATTGGAAATCCTGTGCCATTAACTCGTAAACTTTATTATTTCAAAATTATTTTAATTAATTCCTAATTCCATTATAGTCATTTCTGACTAGAAAGGTCACAAATTCCTATTGTACAATTGGTTCAAGATGACTTCCCTAATTAATCCAGCAAAGTTTGTAAAAGTTTGGGCTAAAATTTTTTATCTTTTATCTGTATTTCTTCCCAAGTTCATGTTATTCCCCTATCTTTTTGCTTCTATGTTCGTATTATTCCCCTATCTTTTTGCCTTACTTAAGGTTTTGAATATTTTGTTTACTATTTATAAATTATTCAATGAAGGTTTATTAAAGGGCCCAATTTTTTTAAATAATTTAAATGGACTAAAGAATTTTAAAAAATTATATCTAACAAATTACTCTAGAAAAAATATTTTATAATATTCTTCTATTTTGTACTATTATTTGACCTGTTATTAAAGTTATTTAGCAAACTCCTAATTTAGTTAATTATCATTTTATAATTAGCAACTTAAAAAGTTGTTTTATTTTTAATAAATTTATTCATTCCGTAATAAATATCTTTTTTTATGTTTTTAGGTAAAATATTCATATTTCACTATATATAAAAGTATAAATTAAAAATTAATATAATATTAAAAGAATTCAAATTAATAGACTTACACTTAATTTTTTTCAATTTATAAATGAAATACAAAAACTTAAAACTTAGTTTATTTTATATTTATGAATAGTTAACTAATTATGTTACCTGTGGTACTTCAGTTAATTATAAAGGAGTTTACCAATATTGATAATAATTGCCAATAAATTTGGGTTCTAAAAAAGTTCAATAAATTTTCACATTTTTGAATAAATCTTATTAGTGTAAAAAGAAATTTAATAATTATGTAAATAAAAAAAGTTTGAGTAAAGATTTTGTAAATTAAAAAAAAATCATGTGCAAAGTGGGCCTAACAAAATTAAAATTATTTAAGATTTCTTATTAATTTAGAAATAAATTTGTTTTCAAAAATTTTTTTGCAGGTTAAATTTATTTTCTTGCAGGCCAAAAATGCCCAGAACCATGATTTTTCCCACCCCTTATTTTAATGTAAGTAATGTTATTTTATTGTTCAGATTCTCGTATCATCATGGTTTTGCCCTGATATACTTTGGGGCAAAACCAATTTAAAATTTGAACTGGCTAGTGCTCCTCTAAAAAAAAAAAAAAAAGAAAAGATGGGCAACTGTTTCAAAAAAAGTGGGAGTTACAGTATTTTGCACAACGGTAATCAGTAAGATACATTGTTTAATTTGTAGCAAATGCATCACCAGACCAAAAGAGTACAACCTGAAAAGACATTATAAAACAAACCTTCAATCTTTACGATAAATATGAAAGTACAATGAGTATTTCAAGATTCACAGAGCTGAAGGCTAACTTGGCACAGGAACAGACTTGTTTGACAAAAATTCAAGAAGGAAATGTTGTTTATGTTAGTGTAAACTATTAACTCAGCCAATTGATTGCTATGACTGGTAAATTTTACAGTGAAGGAGAAATTGTAAAGCAATGCATTGTAAAAATGGCTAAAATTGTATGTCATGAGAAAGTAGATTTATTAAGGATATTCATTGACCAGGAAGATTGTTGCTGAACATATTGATGAAATGTTATGTGATTTGAAACAACAGTTGAAAGATGTATCATGAAGTTTTGAACATTTTTTATTTTTTTAATGAGACTGTTGTTATTACTGGAATAGCACAAACTTGCAGTCTTCATCTGGTTTATGACAGGAATTTTATATTTATGAACAACTGATTGAACTTATCCCCATGCATGACATGACAAGCCATGACATCTTTGAGAAAGTCAAACAGGTTTATGCATGATTATGATTTTTGATTTGAGTAAGTTTACATGCTTATCTAATGACGGTAATATGATCCAAATATCTAATATGAGAATATGGTTGGCAAAACATAATGGTGTTGCTATCAAGTTAAAAAAATAAAATAAAAAACTCACATTCAAATGCATCATGTGGTCCATTTTTACTGTATTCCACCAACAAAAAAAAGGTTTAAAAATGTGTCAAATTCAGTCATGTTTATTGCTTAGTTATAAAGGCAGTAAATTCTATGAGAGTCAGTTAGCCAATTGCTGGAAGATATGAAATAATCAATTCATGGATATTCCTTTCTATACAGAAGTTCACAGGTTGTCATGTTACAAAGTGATGAAAAGATTCTATTTACTGAGATATGAAATAATTGTTTTGGAGATGAAAGGTCAAGACAGAGGTTAAATGAAGAATAAAATTTGCTCCAAGATTTGGTTTTGCTTGGATCAATTACTGCAAATTAATTGATTTTTGATTTGAAATCCAAAGCAAAAACAAAATCATTACTCAAATTGTATGATAACATTCAGTGCTTCATTGCAAAACTAAAGTTATGGAAGTCACAGTTGTCAAATAGAAATTTAGTTCATTTTCCAACAGGCAAAAAGCTAAAAGGTACCACCAATACTTAGTTTGTTCTTAGCTTAGCCAAATGTGACAATTACCAGGAATTGTTATTAAATGAATTTCATGAAAGATTTTGTTATTTCTCATCTTTGGAACATCAGTTTGAATTATTCTCACAAAAGAAAACCTGCAGATAGAAAATGTGAGAAATGCAATGGGTTCTGAATTCACCTTTGATGTCACCAACACAAAAGAAACCTGCAAATAGAACTGTTAGAAACGCAATAGGGTTCTGCATGTCACCAACACAAAAGAGAACCTGCAAATAGAACTGTTAGAAATGCAATGGGTTCTGCATTCACCTTCGATGTCACAACACAAAAGAACCTGCAAATAGAACTGTTAGAAATGCAATGAGTTCTGCATTCACCTTCGATGTCACCAACACAAAAGAGAACCTGCAAATAGAACTGTTAGAAATGCAATGGGTTCTGCATTCACCTTCGATGTCACCAACACAAAAGAGAACCTGCAAATAGAACTGTTAGAAATGCAATGGGGTTCTGCATTCACCTTCGATGTCACCAACACAAAAGAGAACCTGCAAATAGAACTGTTAGAAATGCAATAGGGTTCTGCATTCACCTTCGATGTCACCAACACAAAAGAGAACCTGCAAATAGAACTGTTAGAAATGCAATAGGGTTCTGCATTCACCTTCGATGTCACCAACACAAAAGAGAACCTGCAAATAGAAACTGTTAGAAATGCAATGGGTTCTGCATTCACCTTCGATGTCACCAACACAAAGAGAACCTGCAAATAGAACTGTTAGAAATGCAATGGGTTCTGCATTCACCTTCGATGTCACCAACACAAAAGAGAACCTGCAAATAGAACTGTTAGAAATGCAATAGGGTTCTGCATTCACCTTCGATGTCACCAACACAAAAGAGAACCTGCAAATAGAACTGTTAGAAATGCAATGGGTTCTGCATTCACCTTCGATGTCACCAACACAAAAGAGAACCTGCAAATAGAACTGTTAGAAATGCAATGGGGTTCTGCATTCACCTTGATGTCACCAACACAAAAGAGAACCTGCAAATAGAACTGTTAGAAATGCAAGGGTTCTGCATGAGAAACCTGCAATGCAAGGGTTCTGCATTCACCTTGATGTCACCAACACAAAAGAGAACCTGCAAATAGAAACTGTTAGAAATGCAATGGGGTTCTGCATTCACCTTTGATGTCACCAACACAAAAGAGAACCTGCAAATAGAACTGTTAGAAATGCAATGGGTTCTGCATTCACCTTCGAAACACAAAAAGAGAACCTGCAAATAGAACTGTTAGAAAATGCAGTTCTGCATTCACCTTCGATGTCACCACACAAAAGAGAACCTGCAAATAGAACTGTTAGAAATGCAATAGGTTCTGCATTCACCTTTGATGTCACCAACACAAAAGAGAACCTGCAAATAGAACTGTTAGAAATGCAATGGGTTCTGCATTCACCTTCGATGTCACCAACCCAAAGAGAACCTGCAAATAGAACTGTTAGAAATGCAATGGGTTCTGCATTCACCTTCGATGTCACCAACACAAAAGAGAACCTGCAAATAGAACTGTTAGAAATGCAATGGGTTCTGCATTCACCTTCGATGTCACCAACTGCATTCACCTTCACCAACCCAAAAGAGAACCTGCAAATAGAACTGTTAGAAATGCAATGGGGTTCTGCATTCACCTTCGATGTCACCAACCCAAAAGAGAACCTGCAAATAGAACTGTTAGAAATGCAATGGGGTTCTGCATTCACCTTCGATGTCACCAACACAAAAAGAGAACCTGCAAATAGAATTGTTAGAAATGCAATGGGGTTCTGCATTCACCTTCGATGTCACCAACCCAAAAGAGAACCTGCAAATAGAATTGTTAGAAATTCAATGGGGTTCTGCATTCACCTTCGATGTCACCAACACAAAAGAGAACCTGCAAATAGAACTGTTAGAAATGCAATGGGGTTCTGCATTCACCTTCGATGTCACCAACCCAAAAGAGAACCTGCAAATAGAATTGTTAGAAATGCAATGGGGTTCTGCATTCACCTTCGATGTCACCAACACAAAAGAGAACCTGCAAATAGAACTGTTAGAAATGCAATGGGTTCTGCATTCACCTTCGATGTCACCAACACAAAAGAGAACCTGCAAATAGAACTGTTAGAAATGCAATGGGTTCTGCATTCACCTTCGATGTCACCAACACAAAAGAGAACCTGCAAATAGAACTGTTAGAAATGCAATGGGGTTCTGCATTCACCTTCGATGTCACCAACCCAAAAGAGAACCTGCAAATAGAACTGTTAGAAATGCAATGGGGTTCTGCATTCACCTTCGATGTCACCAACACAAAAGAGAACCTGCAAATAGAACTGTTAGAAATGCAATAGGGTTCTGCATTCACCTTCGATGTCACCAACACAAAAGAGAACCTGCAAATAGAACTGTTAGAAATGCAATAGAGGTTCTGCATTCACCTTTGATGTCACCAACACAAAAGAACCTGCAAATAGAATTGTTAGAAATTCAATGGGTTCTGCATTCACCTTCGATGTCACCAACCCAAAAGAGAACCTGCAAATAGAATTGTTAGAAATGCAATGGGGTTCTGCATTCACCTTTGATGTCACCAACACAAAAGAGAACCTGCAAATAGAACTGTTAGAAATGCAATGGGTTCTGCATTCACCTTCGATCTCACCAACCCAAAAGAGAACCTGCAAATAGAACTGTTAGAAATGCAATGGGGTTCTGCATTCACCTTCTGATCACTAACACAAAAGAGAACCTGCAAATAGAATTGTTAGAAATTCAATGGGGTTCTGCATTCACCTTCGATGTCACCAACACAAAAGAGAACCTGCAAATAGAATTGTTAGAAATGCAATGGGGTTCTGCATTCACCTTCGATGTCACCAACCCAAAAGAGAACCTGCAAATAGAACTGTTAGAAATGCAATAGGGTTCTGCATTCACCTTCGATGTCACCAACACAAAAGAGAACCTGCAAATAGAACTGTTAGAAATGCAATGGGGTTCTGCATTCACCTTCGATGTCACTAACACAAAAAGAGAACCTGCAAATAGAATTGTTAGAAATTCAATGGGGTTCTGCATTCACCTTCGATGTCACCAACCCAAAACGAACCTGCAAATAGAATTGTTAGAAATGCAATGGGGTTCTGCATTCACCTTCGATGTCACCAACCCAAAAGAGAACCTGCAAATAGAACTGTTAGAAATGCAATAGAGTTCTGCATTCACCTTTGATGTCACCAACACAAAAGAGAACCTGCAAATAGAATTGTTAGAAATTCAATGGGTTCTGCATTCACCTTCGATGTCACCAACCCAAAAGAGAACCTGCAAATAGAATTGTTAGAAATGCAATGGGGTTCTGCATTCACCTTCGATGTCACCAACACAAAAGAGAACCTGCAAATAGAACTGTTAGAAATGCAATAGGGTTCTGCATTCACCTTCGATGTCACCAACACAAAAGAGAACCTGCAAATAGAACTGTTAGAAATGCAATAGAGTTCTGCATTCACCTTTGATGTCACCAACACAAAAGAGAACCTGCAAATAGAATTGTTAGAAATTCAATGGGGTTCTGCATTCACCTTCGATGTCACCAACCCAAAAGAGAACCTGCAAATAGAATTGTTAGAAATGCAATGGGGTTCTGCATTCACCTTTGATGTCACCAACACAAAAGAGAACCTGCAAATAGAACTGTTAGAAATGCAATGGGGTTCTGCATTCACCTTCGATCTCACCAACCCAAAAGAGAACCTGCAAATAGAACTGTTAGAAATGCAATGGGGTTCTGCATTCACCTTCGATGTCACTAACACAAAAGAGAACCTGCAAATAGAATTGTTAGAAATTCAATGGGGTTCTGCATTCACCTTCGATGTCACCAACACAAAAGAGAACCTGCAAATAGAATTGTTAGAAATGCAATGGGGTTCTGCATTCACCTTCGATGTCACCAACCCAAAAGAGAACCTGCAAATAGAACTGTTAGAAATGCAATAGGGTTCTGCATTCACCTTCGATGTCACCAACACAAAAGAGAACCTGCAAATAGAACTGTTAGAAATGCAATGGGGTTCTGCATTCACCTTCGATGTCACTAACACAAAAGAGAACCTGCAAATAGAATTGTTAGAAATTCAATGGGGTTCTGCATTCACCTTCGATGTCACCAACCCAAAACGAACCTGCAAATAGAATTGTTAGAAATGCAATGGGGTTCTGCATTCACCTTCGATGTCACCAACCCAAAAGAGAACCTGCAAATAGAACTGTTAGAAATGCAATGGGGTTCTGCATTCACCTTCGATGTCACTAACACAAAAGAGAACCTGCAAATAGAATTGTTAGAAATTCAATGGGTTCTGCATTCACCTTCGATGTCACCAACCCAAAAGAGAACCTGCAAATAGAATTGTTAGAAATGCAATGGGGTTCTGCATTCACCTTCGATGTCACCAACCCAAAAGAGAACCTGCAAATAGAACTGTTAGAAATGCAATAGGGTTCTGCATTCACCTTCGATGTCACCAACACAAAAGAGAACCTGCAAATAGAATTGTTAGAAATGCAATAGGGTTCTGCATTCACCTTCGATGTCTCCAACACAAAAGAGAACCTGCAAATAGAACTGTTAGAAATGCAATAGAGTTCTGCATTCACCTTCGATGTCACTAACACAAAAGAGAACCTGCAAATAGAACTGTTAGAAATGCAATAGGGTTCTGCATTCACCTTTGATGTCACCAACCCAAAAGAGAACCTGCAAATAGAACTGTTAGAAATGCAATGGGGTTCTGCATTCACCTTCGATGTCACCAACACAAAAGAGAACCGGCAAATAGAACTGTTAGAAATGCAATAGGGTTCTGCATTCACCTTCGATGTCACCAACCCAAAAGAACCTGCAAATAGAACTGTTAGAAATGCAATGGGGTTCTGCATTCACCTTCGATGTCACCAACCCAAAAGAGAACCTGCAAATAGAACTGTTAGAAATGCAATGGGGTTCTGCTTTCACCTTCGATGTCACCAACACAAAAGAGAACCTGCAAATAGAACTGTTAGAAATGCAATAGGGTTCTGCCCTCAAAGCAAAGTATCTTCAAGTTGGGATACCTGATTTCTTTTCCTACCTTTTAAAAAAGTTCAAGTACTTCAGAAAATTTTCCTTAGTTATCATGGCAAATGTTTGGTTTGACATATGCATATGGATAAAAGTATCCACATTACAACCAGCAGCCAACAAGAATCCTAGAAATGAACTTGGCCCAGTTACACAAGTGGAATAGCCCAACCTGCTATTTAAACCACCTACCAAGTCTGGATTCTTAGATCAGACTCAAATTTCATGACAAAAACCTAAAAATCATTGAATAGATGCTAATAAATTCTATTTTTTAAACTGTCATGATTTTTGTATATAATTTATTTGTTGTGATTTCAAACTGTAAGTATACATAGATGTTGCTTACAATTTCATTCTTTGTCATACAACTTCATTAAACTTACATTCATGAAGGATTGGAAAATATTTGTTTGTGCTTTTTAAGCAATAAAAAAAATTGTGCAATGATTTTATTAAATACTTCATTGAGTTGAATTTTACTTAACTATTTGTCATGTGTGGTCCTCATGATATACATATGTAATCCATGCAGCTGTAGGGGGCTACTCAGTTTGACATGCCTGCAATAAAAGATTCCTTATAAGCACAGACAATGGAATGAGAAAAACCTACCATCATGGATTTAACAAAAGGTTAATTTTGAAATTCTGTAAAGGTCATTTATAACTACAACAGACACCTGGGTGGTAAAACAACTGAAATATGACTATCACAAATGAAAAAAATATTTTAAGTCTTATTGACCAGCTTCAACCAGGCAGATTAATGATAAAAATTAATGTGACAATTCAAGCTTAAATCTAGTCAAGACATTTTGTGGGTATAATAAACTGTAACAACTAATCTAAAAAATTCAATGATTCATGGTATTACAATGTTGTAGACCAGTTGCTTGAATCAGTGAATTCTTTTTGAATGCTTTGATTGTCTACCCAAATGAAATCCTTTGGGGGAAATTTCACTGATTAGCCAATAATCATGTTTGTGTGTCAAATATTCTATTCAGATTCTTTACCACTTTATCTGATTTTATAACAACAGACTGTTTTTAAAATATGGCAATAGATTAATATTGAGGAAATAAGATCTATAACAATTGTATGTTATAAAATTGATTTTCTCTTAATTCAATAAGTAGAACAGCTGATACAGATAACAAGTTCTAGTCTTGCTTGGAACTTATTCTTTATGTCCAATATACAATGACAGTCTAAATAGATGCAATGAATAGCAACTGAAACTATGATAAAAGAAATACAAGTAACAAATAATTAATGTTTAATAATGTTTTATCCATTGTGTATGTGCAAAAGTTTCTCATGAAAAAATAGTTTTCAACTCTGTATCTAGTTTTCAAAAATAGCAACTTGAACTTTTTTATACACACACACGCACACACACACACACACACACACACACACACACACACAAAATAGTAGTTGTTGTTGCTGTTACTACAATTGTTGTTGTTTTTGTTTTCATCATCCTCCCTATGAGTCAGTATTTCAAGTTATGTAAACTGACCATAAATTTATCTTTTATTTTTATTGCAACAATAAATATATGTATTTACCCAACATCTCTGCATGAGCAGGATGTGACACAAGGTCAATTTTTTAAGCGGAGTTCAAAATGGTTTGAATTCAGAATTTGCCTTCTCCAAGATCAGTTGACATACCAAAGTTAGTCTCCTCTACTATTTTACCCTTAGATGGAGGGAGAATAGTTGCATTCATACCTTTTCCAAGGGTATTAGCACTATGTGAAATGCAAACAGGCTTGTCCAGGACTTGAACTTGGGTCACCATGTCCATTTCCTACAACAATAACTATTACACCACAAACGCCTCCTCGTAACAATAGATTTATTGGCATAACATGAAAGTTTCTTTTGTAAAAACTTATAAGTTAATAATTCATATCAAGAGATTAATATATATGGTCTCCCTGTGGATATTGCTTCAATTGCAAATGTCAGCAGCACAATTTTTTAAGTCTTACTTTTCTGGGGAAAAAAATTCATAGATCATAACACAGTTTTCTAACAAAGACATTTTTGCTAGACATTCATTTTATATGGTTAAACAAAAAGATTTGGTTTAGCTAACCCGATGAACACGGGATAAGGATCAAATTTTGCATCATGCTTCCATTGTAAATTGAACACCCTCACAATAAACTTCAAAGTTGGATTACAGACAAAAAAATAAATATACAAATATATAATTGGCATAATGTTTGTTTTTTTATTGTAGATTTTTTTAAATTCATCGTGTTTTTTTTATTTTAATAATTTTTGTTTTTGTTTCCCTGATGCTATGAATAATGCTAACAGTTTTAAATAGGATATTTTAATATTATGAATTTGGACTTTATTATATAAAGTTTTCTTGAGTTATTTTCTTTCTGTAGGGAATCACTTTGTCCATTAATAATGTCTTTGCCAATGAATTATTGGTTTCCAGAAAATTATATCTATAATATATGTCAGTACCAATATGTAAGTCATTTACTATTATTTCATCTACCTGGCTTATTAATTTATCCACTGTTGAACTAATTATCAGCTGACATTACTAAGTGCATTTATCTTTGATCATTAGCATATTTGGCATATAGAACTAAGCTTTACTTAGTCTGGCAAACAGGCCTAAGGTTTCTTACAGTACCTGCAGTTCCTAAGGGGATCACATCCATCTTAGAACTCAACTTGACTTATTGCTGACTAACTTTGGTGATATGCTGACAACCAATATTTTCAGAATGACTTGACTAGAAAAGTGAAATTTTGACAAATTATTTTAACATTCCATTCCTAACATTGAGTTAATGAGATTTGTTCTTAAACTTAATGTTAGGAATGAACAAGTCTCTGAGATATTGACAAAAAACCATTACTTAAGTCTTTAAAAAACCATTACTTAATTTTTTATTGATATTCTTTGAGTTATATTCTTACAGTACTCATGGTGTATAGTAGAAGCACGATTGATTGTTTAATATAAATTTCATCAGATTTAGCAAAGAAATATTACCTAGATTTTAAGAGATAAAAAAGTGATAATTTCACATTATATTGACAAATGTCAGAAACTGCTGCATTGAAGCAAAATATCTGAAATTTATTCAATCTTATTAATTGATTAGTAATTTAAGAGAAATTATTGATGAAATCAATGTAGTCTTCATAAATGCAATGAAAATTGCAAATAAATTAAAACCTGAAATGTTCAGTATGACAAAGTAACAAAAAGATATTTCCAATCAGTATAATTTTCTAAACACTTAGAAATATTAGAATAAATTGTGAAGTTTGAGGTTCCATATCTAATCAAGCATCTACAGTATATGTGTTGAAAAAAATTAAATCTTTCGTCCAGCTGATAATAAAAAAAAATATGGAAAAAAAATATGTGCAATGTAAAGAATACAAAAAAAACCGAAGGAATTGACTTCAAACAAGCTAAAAAGACTGGCAGCAATAATTTATAAAAGTGAAAGAATGGTCTATAGCAAAAAATAATTGGTGGCCTGAGTAGGAGGGAAAAGAGAAAAAATGATGGATAGAGTATGAAATCTGTGCTTCTATATTTAATACCAGGTTAATGTCAGATTTACCAATTGCATTTTTTAATATTATTTTACTAAGTTTATCTTTTTCTGTTGAAATAATGTTATTTTAAATTTTAATGAATGAAATTTCAGGGATTTATTGATTTAAACATTCTGTTTTTTTGTCTTAATTTTGAGTCCTAACTAATCAATAATTTTATGTAATTATTTTACATTCCAGCTTAAAGAACTAACTATAAAACTAATTAGTAAGAAATTAGAAGATTCTTCAAAATTTAATTTAAAATACACAAAAGATAATTGTAAGTTTTATACCATAAAGCATAAAATTCACAAATACATAAAATTTTACTGTAAATTTTATAAAGCTTATTTACTCAAGCAAATAAGCTTTATAAAATTTACAGTAACATTTTTTGTACAACAAATACAAAGATGCTTGTACAATTAAAAATACAGTGTGGCAAAAAAGTCACTTACCATTTTTTTTTAAAACAAAAAATTTAAAAAAAAATTTATATTCTACAATTAATTCAAAGTAATTTCCAACAGTCAAAATAAATATAATTTATAATTCAAAGAAAAATTTATCTACTTTCATTTTTTCATTCAAAAGTTGTTAAAAAAATGGTGACTTTTGCATTACTCTTTACAAATAACATCCACTCCATTGAAAATATAATGTAATGCTTTAAAAAGTTTCATCAAATGGTTTATTCAACTTTTGTATTTTAAAGTGTTTAATTCGTATTCCGGAACACAAGGTAATTTAGGTAAGAGAAGCTACATAGAAAGACTGAAAAAAAAAAGTGGGACAACACAATGCTTTTGTTCTCATGTCACTTTCTAGAGGAAATGTTTCATATATAATTTATTTGTCAAGACTTAATTACTAAAATAACCTTCCAACAAGGATTACTGTACAGACAAATAATATTAGTCAAATACAGTTTAGAAAATTTTAAAATCCTACTTTTCTATTTGAAATGAATTGACACACTCAATTTCAATCCTCAAAATAAATTTATAACAAATTGAATTAAACATTTCACAAATTGTTTTAAAATGAGAATTCTCAAAATTTTAAATTTCAAAGAGCCTCTTACTCATAATTACTTCATATAAATCTGAAATAAATTTTCATCCAAAATAAAAGAAAATTATTACTTGAAGCAATGCAACATTCTCACCTATTGTCTGATGCTGATTACTGGAGTGATCATCTCATGGATGGAAAGAAAGAAATACCAAGTCTTTAATTGCATTTAACTTTAATTATTATTTTGGGATATAAAAAATGCCTTTTATCAACTAAAAACCCTGTGCCTGGGATAGAACTTAATCCTCATTGTTGAAGTGAGTTAGCGTACTGTTGGTTTGAGCAACAAGCGAAGCACAACTGAACCAGTGCCAAGACAACTGGTACTTATGGGAATCAGAATAGTCCACTCATGCATTTGGGTGATTCCATTTCTTGAGTCCTGATTGGCTGCTTGGTTTCTATGATGTTATGAGGATTCATAAATAACCTGGGATTTTGCAGTAGTATTTGCAGCAAGACAGATTCGTATTGAGTTACAACTACTTGCTGCCTTGTCTTACCAATTTGACGGTAATTGGAACAAGTATGATTATTCTACACTCATAAGCCTGTTTTAACTTGTTAAATGTTTCTGTTGTATCATTCTGATGTTTGTTACAGAATTTCATTGAAAACACTGCTCAATATTCTTAGGTTCTATTTCATGAGACACTTAACCAAATACATTGGTAATAATCCTAGATTACTCGGTTATGTATGAATTCTAAGGGACAAATATGAACTAAATATTTTTACATGTACAGGGTCAACATTTTGAATCAAGAATGCCACCTATCCAGGACCCCAAATGCAGACCTTTGCTCTTTTAACAATTGATCTTTGTCACAGTCAAGTTCATACCTTGCAAACGCCTTCCTTACTGCAACTATATCCATGACACTGGACAAGAACATGGTGATTGGTGATATCATCAGCGAACATTGTGTGTGTGTGTGTGTGTGTAATTATATATAAAAGTTCAAGTTGCTATTTTTGAAAACTAGATACAGAGTTGAGAACTATTTTTCATGAGAAACTTTTGCACATACACAATGGATTAAACATTAATTATTTGTTACTTGTATTTCTTTTATCATAGTTTCAGTTGCTATTCATTGCATCTATTTAGACTGTCATTGTATATTGGACATAAAGAATAAGTTCCAAGCAAGACTAGAACTTGTTATCTGTATCAGCTGTTCTACTTATTGAATTAAGAGAAAATCAATTTTATAACATACAATTGTTATAGATCTTATTTCCTCAATATTAATATATTGCCATATTTTAAAAACAGTCTGTTGTTATAAAATCAGATAAAGTGGTAAAGATATCTTGGCTCTTATGTGGCCAGGAACAATGTCTCTGCACAGGACTGGACTAGTCTTTTAATCCCTAAGCCTCTGGAGTAAGGGCTTCGATGCGAGGACATAGAGAAGGGCAGACAAGGGCAACCCTGTTGAACTGACTTCAATCGAAAAGGCTTCCAAATGCCTCCCATTCACCTGTACAGCTGCTGTAGGGGTTTGATCCATGCTGATCCATCTGGTTTGAACTGGTTTGAATCCGGCAGTCTCCAAAACAGCCGCCAACAACCAATAGTCCATACTGTCAAATGCTTTGGACTGATCCAAATTGATCAGTGTGGCTTCATCGTTATCTTTTACACCCTCTAAAATTGTGTTAATCAGAGTTATGGGTCTGTAATTATCTATGCCCTCCCATACATTCCTGCCGCCTTTCTTCAGTTATGTGATAATACCCTTGATTATGCAACCAGGGATGGTTCCTTGGACAAACCAATTGTTGAACACATCCATCAAAATAGGGACAAAAAATGTGTGACATCCTCAAGTACATTTTATAGGGTAGACCATCCAGTCTGGGAATTTGCTGAGGCCGACCTGCATCAACACATGACGGAATTCGCAATCTGTCACACTCCCACTCACAACTAGCCGCTTCTACCTCCCCAAGATGGGGGAAGTCAGCTAAATAATTGTGGAACTCCTGCACCAGGAAGTTCAGCAACCTGGAAAAGCATGCCTAAAGATGAGTTCAAATGAGGGTTCCTAGATTTCACAGGTTGATTGATTGGAGGCTGTGCCTGTGGCTGCCACGGTAGGCAGCTTTTAGTAGTAATAGTATTTTGTCTTGTGATGGTCATCAGGCCTGATTTACGCCTTCCCCTTCCCCCTTCCCCTGAAAAGTACTCTAATGACCTGGTCATCCCACTTGTAAGAATGTTCTCTTAGAGAAAATAGTTCCTTAAAAAAAATATATATATATGTGTAAATGCATTTTTGAGATTGTTTGGAGTATCTATTTTGCCTTTGTGTTGCTTGTAAAAGAGAATCACTGCTGTTGTGCAGTAAAAGCAAAAAGTTTAGTGAAAGAAATGAGTTTTTAGGGTGTTTTGGATTTGGCGTAGTAATTTGGTATAGTCAGGTTAAGGGAATTCCACCAAAATTCTTCCTTTCCCTTTGAGGTGAACGTATGGTATGGTCACAACCTTTGAAGCTTTCTGATAGAGCATTTGGAACGGTATAATTGATAACTGCATTCTTAGTATAAAAATTACTAAGATATAGTCCCGTTCATATCCAAACCCCTATGGTGCTAACAAAGGTAAACTATTTTTCCATTCTTTTCTTGAAATTGTATTTGCTCTGTTAGTTGAAACGTGTTATTTTCCTGTTTAAATGAGAATTGTCTTATATGGTAAATGTATTCCTCTTATCCTAGTTAATACATTGTTTGTGCCTTTTGAGGCTATTTAAGTTTAAATACCCCAAACCCCTTTGTATTTTCTTTAATTTGTAATTCATAGTTAAGCTTGAATGTTGTTTTTGTATTTAGAATTTTTAGTAAAACTATGAGGCGTAAACCTTTCCTGTTAACTTTGTTTTTTAACCTTTTATTTGTGTGAAATTTGTTTGTTTTATTGTTTGTAAACTTGTTATCATTTTTTGTATAGTCGAGACTTACAAAGTTTTCATTTTAATTTCTAGTTTCGACAGCTCCATTGTGAGGACAAAATAAAAGACTATTTTAAAATCACCTTGAGTCTGTATGGACTTCGTGCACACGTGCGAATCATTTTGTAATATTAGGGGAAGCCATTATGATCAACACGTTTACATAGGGTGGATGTGACAGTGCCCATCCGGGGAATTGATATATTTAATATACCCACAACTGTTTTCAGCATCTTTAAAGTTTGTTGGGTTCTCAATGTCCTTGCCATTAATGAAATTAAATTTTAACAGAGGTGACATAGTAGCTCAGAAATACTGCTATGTATTCCTGAGACAGGTCTACAGAGACATTCATTTGTTACTTTCATTTTTCTCCAGTGGATGAAGGTGAGCTCAGCCTTTTCATCTCACTGCTGCAACAGTTGCAAAAGGGTAAGACTTGCCATATTTGCTTTGTAAAGGGTGTTTGTGAGCAGCAACACATTCTGAACAAGATGTCAGGTTAAGGAGAACTTTTTATTGAGGAACCCAACACCTGGTGCCCAATTCCTTTAGGAGTAGACTTCTTCCAATGACAAGCCAAACCGATCTGTTCCCCTCCACTAAAGCCTGATATTGAAGCCATCCATAAACCCATGCCTCTAACTTTGCCTGTACTTCCAACCAATTCCTTTCAATCTGAACGTCTGTCTTGAACCATACTCCGAGGATCTTCATCAGAGCATCCTTCAAGGTGAAGGGACCTGACAGAGGCAGAACCCCAACCGCATGCCTTCACAATTAACTTTGCACCAGTTATTAGCTCATAACTTGTTCGTACAACAGACGAGAATTACGGTAGAGATAAGTATGGTAGAGAGCCAGGAATAGAGCGGAAAATAATAAAAAGGGCACCTTCACATAAAGGAAGTGAAAGACCTTGTATGCTATGTTTAAACGAAAAATTAAAAATAGCGGAATGTAGAGACCCAGGGAAGGTATTGAACTCGTGGGCTGAGTTGACTAACAGATGTAGGCACATAAACAAACACAAACTGAGCCAGGTAGGTTCAGGAATAACATAGGGTGGCACACCCACACAATAGTGAATGAACGCAGCCGGGATGTTTATAAGAATAGAAGGCTGGAGAAAGTGACTATTCCCTAGATGAATTGCTCCAGCATGAAACTCGAGTAGAAATTTTTTATAAAACTCGCTTTTATAACACTCGCCTTTTAAAAAAACGTATATTTAGCTCTTTTTTATTGAGCACTCTTAAACTCAATTTATTTACCCAGAAGTAAATCCATTTACTTAGGGGATTACCAAAAATAAGTAATAATAATAATAATAATATATATATATATATATATATATATATATATATACTATAGTGTGAGATGGTCACTGTTTCAGCTTTTGCTGGAATGGTGTACCAAAGGCAGTATTATTGGTAGAGTGCTCAATATAAAATAGAGCTGTTATATAATATAATAAAATAAATACATAAAGGTTTTACATATCTATTTATTAGGTGACAAAGGAACATTCACAACCATATTTGTTTCATGCGATGCAATCATCAGGTGAAGATGTTTCAAATCTTATGGAATTTGAAAGTGAAGGTGATACCAATTGTAGTTGGTTCACTTGGAACAGTCCCAAAAGGATTGGAAAAGAGTCTGGAAAGTTTGGAAATCAGAGGAAGGATTGAAACCATTCAGAACACTGCACTGCTGCAATCTGCCAGAATACTCAGAAGAGTCCTGGAGAACTGAGGAGACTTGCTGTCACTCAGACTCCAGTGAAAGACCATCAGCTAACGCTGATGTGAAAACTCAAAAGTAGTAAAAAATAAAAATTAGGGGCTACTGTAAACTATTGGGGATTTAATAACATTATATCTGGAATTTCCCTTTGTGTCTGCACTTGGCTATCAGTTCATTACATTCATTAAGTAGTTTTCTAGAGTTCTTACACAATATTATTTCTATTTTTTCTGATATGCAAAGTGGGCATTAACCTTTAAAATTGGTGGCTGAGTTAGGACTCAGGTTAGGACTATTTTCCATTTAGTCACTGGGTTGTTGTTGGAGTTCTTAATGGACCAGTAATGCCTGGACAATTCCGTTTGGTTGGATTACGCAGGGTTGTTGAAGGAATGCCTGTGGGTGTAGTACCTTTGTTTATAGGGTCCTGCAGTAATTGTGAGGTAGTGCATGGTGCTTCCTGGATTGTTTCTTGCTGATATTTGGGCTTCATATACTATGTTGCTGGCTAGACACTTCCCATCTAAGGACATTGTTGAGTGTCTCTACAGTTGCATTTCCCTGTGTTCAGGTTGCTGTCTCTAGTTCTGATCCTATTTAAATTTATTATTAATGTTCTCCTCTGTATCTAATTTCTTGTGGTGTTCGTTCAATACCTTTCTGTTGTAGGCATTGATTATGCTACTCATATTGGGAGTGAATGAATAGCTAATTTATAGGGTGTTTCTATTTGATATTTTGGTTAATGGGTTATTTTGGTCAAAGTGTTTATTTATTAAATTCAGGAAAGTTCTACCTATGCTTAATTTTCATATTTTGCAGTAAGGGGGGTTAAACCAGATTACTTTGCGTTTCCTATTCCTTGAGTTACCTGGTCCATTAAATTTAAAAAATTTTAAAAAATCTGTTTTCAACTGCCGTAAAAGTAATAAAGAATTCATCATTCAAATCTGAAGATTGGGATCCTTAGACACTTGGTCCACGCTTCCTGAAATAGGCTATAATGCAAAGAATCCAAATATTCTGTTATATTTTTTACTTATTTATTTTTGCTCTGTGACTCTGACAATAAGAGCACACATTGAGCTCTGCAAACTGCAAAACTGTTTAAAAAATGTCTATGTCGTAAGGAAGATTTCTTCTCCAGATTTTTGGATTATATATATATATATATATATATATATATATATATATATGGAAACTATTTGGGAACATTAAAAATTAAAAAGAAATATTCCTCTTTGTCATATCACTTGTGCTTACCTTATATATGTATATATAAATAATATTAAGTAGTATAAAATATAGTATACATATGTATGGCTGATGCATTATACATACTAGCTGAAAACCTGCTCCACGGAGTGAGAATTTTAAGTTACATAAATTTATCCATCCCACATTTTATTGCATCAATAAACACAGGCATAACTCCAAAGTATCTTTTGTAAAGACTTAAGTAAATTAATGTTGTTTAGAAGTTAACATTTATGGTCCCTTGATGAAGATTATGCATACTAAAAATGTAACCATGCCAACATGTTATTTCAGTTTTGACTTTCTGGTGAATGTTAAAAGTTATAGAAAAAAAGATCATAACTTTGGTTTCTAGCTAGAAAGTTTTCAGCTGATGATTAAATGAAAAGATAAAGATTCAATTTAGCCTAATAGACATATAAGAAAGGTTCTATCTATATATATCATGAAATGAATCCATCACTAAAATCTTTGGAATTTCAAAAACAAATATCTTAAATCTCTGCTTCAATGCATCATTAATAACTACATAAAATTATAGGTATACTCATTTTTTGGATTGCTACATATTCTTATTTTTGGTTATAGAGTTTCAGTGCTATAGAGTTTGGTAATTGATAATACCTAATAATATTGATTTCTATTATATGTTTCATGAGAAATATTAAAATCCTAGTATCTTTGGTTTAGAAGAAAATTAACTTTTTATAAAAAAATTGTTAGGATTGCTGCACACACACACACACACACACACACACACACATTTGTTGTTGGCATCCTTCCGTCTACTAAAGACGATGGCGTAGTGTCCTTTTTAAAAAATTTTATCTGCAACTGTGTGAGTGGCTGAACAGACCAATTTTTGAATGGCAGTCTCTGGAGCAGTGACTGCAAACAAACAGTGATGCTTGCTGGAGTTGCTGTTGTCTCTCCTTCCTTTTTGGCTCTCTTTTCTTCACAAGCCTCCCATGTGTTGGTGTTAATGTGGCATGTCTTCATATTTCTCTTACAGACATCTTTAAAGTGCAGGTGTGGTCTCCCTACTGGTCAGGTGCCCTCTGCTAATTCGCCATACAGTAAGTCTTTGGGGATGCGACATATATATATATATATATATATATATATATATCTATATATATATATATATATATATCTAGTAGAAAGTATTTATATCTATTAACAACAAATTACATGTTTACAGCCTGATCCCATTAAAAGCACCAATTTCTGCCAGAAGACCAAAGTATTAATGAGCTTAGATGAATGATAACTTTATAAGTCTAGGTAATCAAGTAGTGTAAGCAACTTGCAACCAGAATGTTAGATTAAGCAATGCTTAGTAAATAACAACTAATCACTTGGAAGATTACATTATTTTAGAAATTACAATGAGTTTTATTGATAACAAGTTAATTATATGTGTTGTATTGGACAAGCTGTTTTCAAAGAAAAGAAATATACTCGGTTTAAAAAAAACATTTTTGTATAACAAATTTTGTACTCTTCTCAAATACTGTTTAATGTCAGTGGAGATGGTCTAAGGTTAAATAGCATAAAGAATGAAATTGGGGAACTAAATTCGAATTCCAACTGGAATAGTTTGCATTTACTTTACACTAATATCCTTGGGAAATCCACCTTCTGCCTAATTCTGAGATTTGGGCCATTTAGCCTTGTAAAGGTAATAGATATTGGATGTTCAATAATAGGTAAAGTCAGAGATCTTTCCTTGTTACTGGTACAATCTTAATACAATCTGTCATATATTACTTAGAGAGAAGCATTAGTGGCCACTACCAAGTTAGCCCTATTAGCCAATAGATGTCAATCCAAACAAACTTATTGTTGGAAATATCCATATATTCATCAAAATGAGGCTGGTAGAAACCAACACTGTTTTAGTTGTACAATCAACTTTACAGTTTTTATTTTATTTTTTTCTATGTAAAAGAAAACATTTTTATTTATCATGAGTAGATATGATATTTCTATCTTCAAAAGCATCAAAGTGACAATTGTTTCATTTTCTAAAAAAAAAAAGATGTGATTCATTTATATCAGATTTATTCTTTTTATTTGCTAATGAATTGAATTCATACAAATATCAAGAATTTAGTTGCTAATAGGATTCATAATGCTTACTGTAAGTAGAAATACTTTTATGTAACTGTTGTCAGTTTTTAGAAAAGTAACATTTGTATAAACATTGGTTAGGGGAATTAATGATGGTAGAACTCAATGAAGTCCTAAGAAAACTAAAAATTAAAAAAGCAGCAGGTCTCGACAAAATACCTCCTGAAATATGGAAAATGAGGAAATTTGATGACATACTGCTTAGGCTATACAATGCAGTATATAAACAAAATATGATACACAAATGTACAAAAGGCTGCATCCTCTCATTCCTCCAAAAAGGAGACCTCGGATTCGCTAAGAACTACAGAGGCATAACTCTTACTGCTATAGCTGCTATAGCTACCAAAATATATAATGGCCTTCTTTTTCTCAATCCCATCCAACACGAAATAGAGAAAATCATTATGAAAAACCCAAACAGATTTCGCAAAAAATTGATCCACAACTTCTCAGATCCTGACAATCTGTCGAATCATAGAAGGAGTTCAAGCAAAGAATCTTCTCCAAGGTATTTGACTCCATACACAGAGGGAAAATGGAGCAAATACTACGAGCATACAGCCTCCCCAGAGAAACAGTTACTGCTATAATGATGCCCTACAAAGACACTAAACCAATGGTACACTCACCTGATTGTGACACAGATTTCTTTGTCATAGTCACTGAAGTACTACAAGGAAATATGCTAACACTGTATATATTTATGATAGTCCTAGACTATGTACTTTGAACATCATTAGATCCCATAAAAGAAAAAGGCCTCATATTAAAAAAGGCAAGAAGCAGGCGATACCCCACAGAGACTATTATGGATGCAAATTACGCAAATGATCTTGCAAATATGCCTGCACAGGCTGAATCCCTGCTACATAGCCTGGAGAAGGCAGCATGGAACATTGTCCTCTATGTGAACAATAAAACCGAGTTCATGTGTTTTAAAAAGAAAGGAGGCATCTCTACACTTGATGGTAAGCCTCTAAAGCTGGTAGAACAATTCACATACCTATTTACGTACCTAGGTAGTAATATCTTATCCACAGAAAGTGATGTTAATGCAAGCATAGGAAAGGCAGGGTCTGTTATAAACAGATTATCAGTCATATGGAAATCCAATCTCACTGATAAATTAAAGTAATTCTTCCAGGTCAAAGTTGTATCAGTGCTAGTGTAAAGATTCACCACCTGGACCACATGGACCACCTGGATCCTTATAGAATAAGCTAGATGGGAGATGCACAAGAATATTGCATGCAATCTTAAATAAATTGGGGAAAATTTATTCATTGCTTGTATAAAACCGATGAACTCAAACAAATCTCCCAGACTAGACAGCGTTCCTATTGAGCTTTTGAAACAGGGTGGTATGAATGTCCATTGTGAGGTCCACTCTTTGGTGATGTCTATATAGAAGGGTAACTAGGTTCCTTAGGACTGGATGAATACCATTTTGATTATGTTGTATATTCTTTCTTCTAGTGTCTGGACTTTGTCTTGGGGACTTCGTGTCTGGTCTTCCATTGGGGATTTCTCTTTATCAGAAGCCCTGTGTCATTGGTAGTTTTTAGATAATAACCTAAGACTTCGATTTGCTTTAGATCATATTTTATTCCGAAATCCCCACCAGACTACCTGTGCAGATTGAGTTGGCCATGCGCTTAACATGACTTACCACTTTCGTGGTTTGGCCAATACTGACTAAATTCTCTTTCTAATCTAAACCGGAAGAGGGTCTTCTCCACCGATTCTCACAGTATCCACTGTATACATGATTTTCTCTGGTAGACAGCTTTTAGAAAAATGTATTGAACAGCGTATGTCAGGTTTGTTGACCTAACTAAAGCCTTTGACTCAGTGAATCATGAGGCTCTCTTGGAAAATTTAGCTGTACACTTGCTTTTGTTGAAAAGTTCAAGCAACTACAAAGGGTTGTAACAATTTCAATGGTCAGCTCTCTAATGAACTTCCAATGGATATTGGAGTGAAGCAGGGTGATATACCAGCACCAACATTGTTCTCACTTTACCTGATGGCTGTACTATGGTATGCCTTCCATGACTGTGATACAGGTATCTATATTAGATTCCAATCAACAGGGAAAGTTTTTAACTTAAGAAGACTCCAAGCCAGAACCCTTAATGGTGACAAATCTATCAGGGAGCTTTTATATCCTAATGATCCTGACCTGTTTGCACTCTCTCTGGAAGAAAGACAGTTGGTCATGGACCGCTTTACTAATGCTTGTATCTGCTTTGGTCTGACAGTTAGCATTAAAAATCCAAAGTCATGTACACTCCCACTGCTGGTGATCCCTATGTGGAACCTGACATTTTTGTCTATTGGAAGCGTCTTGAAGTCATCTACCTTGTAGTACATGGTTCTCTTGATGGAAATCAAACAGAGAATAAGCAGGGCATCTGAGTCCTTTGGTAAGCTAGAAGACAGGATCTAGTCAGCAACTAAAGTGTCTGTGTATCAAGCATGTCATTGTCATCCTTGTTCTATGCTTCTGAAATCTGGATGTTGTATCAATCTCATATGAGGCAGCTTGGAAGATTCCATCAGCACTGTCTTAGACATATCTTTGGTCTGAAGTGGGACAGTTGTGTTCCAGATATGGGTGTGTTGACTAAAGCCAAAATAACTAGCATCACTGCAGTTGTGATGAGGAATCAGATGCATTGGGTGGGTCAACTTGTTTGGCTTGATGACTCTAGACTACCAAAACAGCTTTTTTTATGGTGAGCTTCTTTTCAGCAAAAAACCCCAACACAAGCCAAAAAAAAAAAAACAGTTTCAAAATAGTGTTAAGGAGAGTCTGAGATATTTTGGTATTCCTGTTGATAATTGAGAGTCCCTGACATCGAATTGTAGTCAGTGGAGGGTTGTGATATACAGGGGTGCTGAATTGTTTGAAGCAACCAGGGTGGACCGAGCAAAACTCAAAAGAGCAGAAAACATGAAACTGCTGGACAATTTTGGAGATGTGTGGATCTGTGAGGAGTGTGACTGGGCCCTGTTGTCAAAGGCAGACCTGGTTAATCACATGAAATCACATGAGAGCAATCTGACTGCAATTGCTGTCTCTCCCATGCATGAAACATGAAAACTTTCCATGCTCCTGCTGTACTAAAGTGTGCCGAACAAATGATGGTCTCAGGCGTCACATAAGAATTCACAGTGATGTGTATACCATGCCTGTTGTCTCAGTCACCAAGTTGCTGGCAGGGATAAAGAGTCATCAGCGAGCCCACAAACAAACAATGAATGAAGGAGTGGCATTTGTCTTGACAAGAAGTTGCGATCAACATATATATATATATATATATATATATATATTGGTCATGTAATTTGGTCTCATTACTGAGTAATGCAAAATTCTATTATTTGTGATCACATAGTTTTTGTATTTGTTGTATTATTATCTACTCCTTTTGAGTTTTCACATCAGTGTTAGCTGATGGTCTTTCACTGGGGTCTGAGTGACAGCAAGTCTCCTCAGGTCTCCAGGACTCTTCTGAGTATTCTGGCAGATTGCAACAGTGCAGTGTTCTGGATGGTATCAATTCTTCCTCTGATTTCCAGACTTTCCAGACCCTTTTCCAATCCTTTTGGGACCGTTCCAAGTGAACCAACTACAATTGGTATAACTTTGACTTTCATATTCCATAACTTTTTTAGTTCTCTGGCAAGGTCCAAGTATTTGTCCATTTTTTCATTTTCTTTTAGCTTCACCCTGTGATCTGCTGGAACTGCAAAATCCACCAGTTGACAAGTTCTTTCTTTTTTGTTAATCAACACTAGGTCTGGTCTTCTTGCTGGGATAAGGTGATCCGTTTTTATTTCAAAGTCCCAGAGAATTTTATGCGTTTCGTTCTCAAGAACAGATTTTGGTTTATGCATCTATATGCTGAGCCTAGCCTGGTTGTATAATTAAAAAAAAATTTATTCGCTTTTCAAACTATTAATTTGTTCAGGTTTTGAAGAAGTCCGTCTGTTTCCCCTTATTTATATTTAAAAGTTTTTTTGTTTTTTTTTACTAAACTTTCAATTTAACTCAAAAATCTACTTAAAATTGTTTAATTTCTAAAAAAAAAAAAAAAAATGTTAAGATTCGTAATGTAACTTGGTTTAAAAAATAAATAAATAAATAAAATGGCATTTCTAAACATATTGTTTAATTTTTTAGAAGTTATTTCAAGTAGAAATAATTACAACAATTAAAAAAGTACAAATAAAAACTTCTTGAAGATGCCTTTCCTAGTTTGGAAAATGTTTTCTGCCTCTTTTTCAGAATATGTACATTGTACAGTACATTTATTTACTTTTTGTCTAATTTGTAATTAAAGCTAAATTAATTTTTGTATAAAAAGAAAAAATATTGATTTCAAACTGGAGTGAAGCAGGGTTTCTGCTAGCCCTCAGCTTTTGTATTGTATCTCTTTAAATGTTTAAATCATTAATCTAGATTCTTAGTAAAATGTTTTTTTTATAGTCAGGATGACGTTCCGTAACCCAGTGAAACTATCGTCATCCACGTAGCTGATGATCATTATTAACATAGCAGCAGCAATCGTTATCTGCTCCTGCTTCTTTCATTGATATAAACATTGCGCCTCATCACAACCGACCTATGGATATATTCTTCCTCGGCAAAAAAGAGATTGTATGTTTATAAGCAAGGCCATCCATTATATAACTGTAATAAACACATCAAAGTGAACTAACAATCAAAATTATAAACTCAATATCCTATAAAGGATTTTTGGTAAGAAAAAGTACATTTTTTAATGTATGCGTCGAAATATCTTCTGACGTCAAGTTTATTTTGGTTTCCCGCATTTCTTTAAACTGGTGCTGTACACCGGTGTCGATTGTAATTTTATATTGGAGTTTAAACATGGAATACTAAATGAAACAGGTTAGTATTGTTTAAAGCATATCTTAAACTAAATCTTAATCTATTTATCTCAATAACAATTTATTTTATGAATGAACATTTAAAAAAGTTCATCTTACCTTACAAGACTAATGAAATGTTAGCAATAGTTGTTGATGTTTCACATTTTAGTAGGAACTTTTTTAAAACCTTTTTTTAAAACTCTTTAAAAATGAAATATTTACCGCTTTTGAATTTTTTTCTCTCTTTAATTTTTGTATGATGCATTTTTGATTTATTTCGCTATCTTTATTTTTTTAAATTTTTTTTAT
The DNA here is from genome assembly GCA_023376005.1 of Doryteuthis pealeii. NCBI lineage: Eukaryota > Metazoa > Mollusca > Cephalopoda > Myopsida > Loliginidae > Doryteuthis > Doryteuthis pealeii. The sequence continues at coordinate 13,059,777 of CM042167.1, forward strand.
TGATGAGTAGAATTGAGATCCCTTGGTGATAGCAACATCGTCTTTTTTTTTTCTTAGGAAAATTATTTACTGTACTTCTAAATTCTTGAAAAGTGTTTTAGATTTCGAATTCGGAATATATTAATGATTAATCTTATTTTCCAATCAGGTTAGTATTTATTTTCAAAACTTGAATATCCCGAAAACATCAAAGTTAAAATTCATCCAGAAATTAAGGTAAAAGAAAAATGCCACGTGTTTTAAGTTTGGTAAAACTCTGAAAATGGATGTTTACTTTTTATTTATTTATCTATTATAACAAAAACTTCATTAACCAATTGAATGTTTGGATATATATATTTTAATTGCCTTTTATTTATTTGTAATATCTAGTAAATAAATGTAAATAGTTTTTCTTTACTCTATCAAAAAGCTAAATACCGATTTTTAAATTTTGGCCCAAATTAATGTTAAACAAAGTTGTTTTTTTTGTTGTTTTTTTTTTTCAATTCTGAATTTAATTTTTTTTATTTTTAATATCAAATTCATTTCAGGTTTAAAACTGCTAGGTAAGTTGACGTTATTTCGTACTTACCATGTTCCCCTTGGGATAAGTGTACGTACATTAAAAATCCAGTCCTGCTTTGAAAGTAATTAAAGGTTAAGAAATTTATATGCACCTTTATCCATATGTAGGTTATAAAACATGATGATTTTTAAAGCTTCCATGGTTATCCCTTTTTATTGCAATAGAGGACTTGACTATAGATTCCTTTTTGAGTACACGGCGTTTGAGGAAAAAGTAATCAAGACTTAGTAAATTCGTAACGACTTTTCCTTCCTATGGCTAAAACTACTGAACCCTAGACTGAAAGAGGTTGTGCAGCAATGACGTTTTGGTTGAGTTGTCAGAAATAATACTTTTTAATTAGTCAGTTAAAGCCGGAAGGAAGCAAACATAATTGGAAGTTTGAACCACATGGACGTTGGCTCGGGGCTGATCTAAGTAGACGGTATCAATTTTGATCACTACTTCTACTAACAGTAGACAGTGAATTGGCAGTGAATGACGTCGTATCTAATCGTATCGAGTTTACATCACCAAAATATCTTTGTGGAATCTTACCGAGATGAGTATACAATCTCATTCCATGCTTTGTTGCACTATTAACTTGTTTATTCGCATATTTTTCATTATTACCCTAGAAAGATCTTTACAATTGATATTATATTTACCACGTACCCCACGTGTACGGGTTAGGCACAAGGCCCTATTAATGCGTTAAACCCATCGGCACCGGGTAATAAACCCAGCCCTGCCCCTTTAAATTAAGGGGGCAGGTATTGCCTGGGTGGATAGACCCCTGGGATCAACTCTGTTAATTACTGCAAAAATCCCAAGCTGCCTCCTGCTTAAGTGGATTCAGATGATCTCTGACATTGATGTTTCAAACATCAGTTCTCTGAAAGAAATGAAAATGTTTTTAATTTTGTATCATTTGCATCAAATTCTATTTTAGGTGTTAGAATCGATCACTTCTTTTATGAAATTCTTAATGAGGCTGAGTTCAATATAAACGAGTGAAGAAAGAACCGTTTTATGAGTCTACCAATGGCATATGATGGTTTACATTTTATTAAATCCTTATGTGCTACAACAATTTGAAGCATGGATTCAAAAATCAATGTAATCAACAAGAAGCCATATTTAGTGCTGATTTTGAATTTCTAAAATTCAAAAGAAAAAAAAATTAAATTGTGTTCATCTAAAATAATTATTCCCATTTAATTAAACATTACTAATTATGATTCTAGGTACCATCTTCAAGATGGAGATGTAAAATAATTATATTATTGAGGAGTTAGGATTAACCATCTGGATAAAAAATATTTAAATCGATTATCACTTAAATTAAAACCACTCTACAAAACTCTGAACTTTTATCACGGAATAATATCAAACCATGTGATGAAATTGAAAACAGAATTAATTAGAAGTGATGAAAAAAAAGCAAGGACAAACTCATATTTGACTTTCTTGTGTGGCCAGCAAAAATCAAAACTTTACATCAATCAATGGATTCTGGATTTCTTGTGGTAGATCTGCCAGGAATGATTACCTTGAGGCATGGGGTGATGAGGCATGGAAATCTGATGTTAGCACAACCTAATTATGTATGTGTGTGTGTGTGTGTATATATATATATATATATATATATATATACACACACACACAGTGATACTGATAGCTTTTTGATTTAGTGCATCCTGGGACACACATATTTGCTTTGAATGGGTCCCTGGGGAAAATTTATTGCTCCCAACTAAAGCCGTCTAACCTCTACCTTATAACCTACCCTATGTAATTCGTTTCTAAGAAACTATTGAAATGTATTTAGGGTTAGTTTTAGATGGTTAGGGAAGAAAAAAGAAAAACACTGGGACACATGGATATGATTTTATTGCATCCTTTTAGATTTTTGTGCATCAGAGACGCAGGATGCGTACTTATCAGCATCTCTGTTTATATATATATCAAATCGTGCAGGCAGCATGGATATCCATAACAATCTCTTGCCAACTATCTCTATTTGTCATCACCCCCCGGAAGGTCCTCTGCATAGCATCCAGAATCCATGCAAGTTTCTACAGGAGAATGTCACTTATGAGTTCATCCTTGCTTCTCCAGCAGTGTCGAGCATGCCTTGCTAATCTTGGATGGTTTGTGTGATAGGCAAGTGGCCGTATAGCTGCTTTCTTGAGGGATTTTTTTTTTTTCACAAATTGTTTAAGCATTCTTGTGCAACTCCCATCTTTTTTATTCTCTAGGTGCTTAGTTTCGGTTTCCATGTCCTCAGACCAAATATATATATAAATTGAATTTCTGAGTTGATTTTTATTATCTAATCTTACTACTAAGTAATAACATCTGTTTATATGTAGTAACAATGCATGTTAGTGTCCTGTAATATTATATTACCATAACAGAATTTCTCATTACTCAGTAATAAGATCAAGTTATTAATACATTATATAAAGTTTGCAGCTTCACAATTGGCAAATTAATTTTTGTTTTTGTTGTATTATTAATCCTTGATCGAAATTTGGTCAATTTGAGGCTGAAACCATTTCCTTGCTGAAATGAATGTTAACAGAATTTTTTAAAGATCAAAGATCTTTAAAAAAATTCTTTTTTTGGATTAGTTAAGTTGGTAAGCAAATTATTTTTATTGCGCATTAGAATCATCATTTTATCAATTTATTTTTTTTACTTTTATTATTAGAACGAGCAAAAGTATGCACCTTTGGGCACAAGTATTTAAGTTTTAATTTAATAAAATATCATATTAAATTAGAAAAACTAAGTAAACTAAATAAGAACGAATATAAAAAATATTACACTTATTTTAATGTTATTTTAATTGATTTCTATATAAAATTATATATAGGATTGCTTTTAATATGTTTGAGAATAATATGATAGTATTAGAAATCAGTAACAGCAAATAATTATTTATTAAACCCAGTTTTGTTAAAATCAGTATGCAAATTATTACCACCATATACTATGTAAATCTTTATTTCTATATATATAACACGTATTTCAGGATTTGAAATGCATTAATAATATGGACAGTTGTGCGGCTAGACCTTAATAGACATTGTTGATAAATAAAATGCTAATTAAGATTAAGTAATGACTTTCATAATTGCTTAAATAACTAAGGAAATCATGACGTCAGTGGTGACATAGTTTGTTACAGTCGCAGTTACATAATTTCCATTATAATATTTTATAAGTAGAATGAACAGATACTACATTCTGATCCTTAGCAGAATTGCTAATTCATATGTAAATAATTCCATCATTTTGAACAAAACTATGCAAGTCTCAAAATAATTTTTTAAAAATTAAAAAAAAAAATTAAAAAAATTCTTTTTTTTTTTCACATCATTTTGAATTTTTAAACTAAATGCAATAGTTTTTATTTTTTATTTTTTTTTACTCTTGTATAATTTTATTTATGAAGTGTTTTATGAAGAACTGTTCTTTTAATTTTCAGAAAATATGAGGTTTATGTGTGATGTTGAAATCTGCAACCTATGTTTGCCATCGTACAATCTGAAGACCTCTGGTCGATCAAGTCGGGGGTACTTGAGTATCGGTCAGAAACCTGGCAGTACCAACAAAAATCGAACAGTTTTTATATCGTTTTGTACTGCAAAGGATAAATCTGGAATTCAATATTTGGTGAGATTTTATTTTTCTTTGAGTTTTAACTTAGCATATGAATCCCTTATTTGTTGCTTTCAATTTGTAAAACTTAATAATTTGGCAAATATTTTTTTAAAGTTTTCATTTAAGACTTTTCATATTAAAAAAAAAAAATCAGCACTGCTTCATCTAAGAAATTCAAAGATGATAAATTATTTTCCTTCTATGTAAAGTTTTCTTTTTGAATTTCTGCAGAAATGCTTCAGACACAATCACAAAAATGTTTTTTTACAAACCCTTTCATAGGAAAGTTGAAATAGATGTTTACAAATTGTTTTGTTTTGGAATAATTGTTGGCAAGCAAATTATTTTTATTGCATTAGAATTATTACTGCACATACAAACATTTCTAGAGGTATAAATGACCATTCACAATTTTGAATGAATAGATGCTATTTGTACTTATATTGTACTTATAAAAAGGATTTTCTTTCTGTCATTGTGTCAGTTGTTCATATAAAAATACAATAATCCCAACAGAAATAGCTCCTGTATTTTACTTCAAATTTTTCATAATCTTTTTGTATTATTTTGGTTTATTTAGGTAAAGGAGAACATAGAGAAAGTTTTCTGCCAGTATGTTAAAGAGGGAAAAGCCACAATTAGATTAAAATCTCCTCACATTGATATGCGTATAAGTAAGGTAAGTGTTATTAACAGTCCCAAAGTTGTTCATTTGCTCTTGATTTGTAAAAATATATAATTATTTCTCTATTTTGAATACTGTTTCATTTGCTGCACATAAGGTTTTCTATTTTAGTTTTTATTTATTTTACCTTTTTAAAATCTGACCCTCAAAATTATTTTAGAATGATTTTGAGTCAGATTAACTTTTAGTTTGTGGACTTTTTCCCAAGCTCTCAAAAGTCTTCTCTCAATTTAATGTTTTCAGCATTTAATGCTAAATTTAGAGTGCATCCTATAGTATGCCCGGATATAGTAAGTTCAAATAAAGTTGTTTTTAAAAATCATTTCAATATTTTTATTAAATCAAAAAACAAAAATAAACTTATATCCTTATCTTGTTATCCAATTATTATTCATATTGGTTACTTTAATGTGATAGTTAAAAACAATAAATGGTTAACAGCTTCAAAGCTTATTTCATATATACATTTAAAAACTGTCCCTGCTATATTACTTATATACATACACATTGTTTAGTAGTAAATTTTGATTGATTTTTAACTATGTCAATCCATCTAGGTTTATTTTATGCCTAGAGGTTAGAGAATCTTATTCATTGTAAGTCCATATTTACATTTTTTTTTTTGTGTAGTTGAATTTAAAAAAAAAAAAGCTGAGTTAGTTATAAAGTAAATTGAAAATTAGTGGCCTCTGTGATTTAAGGTAGTCTCAAAATTATTTTGATATCTAATGTGTAAAATTTGGATAATTTTAAGAGCTTTGGTCTTTTTGTCAAAGTTTCTATTTTGGACCGAACATTTCAGCTAAAAACATAAACAAAAATGAAGTTGCATATTTGCCATTGTGTAATTGAAATGAATGCTGAACTGGACTGAATAATTATTTGACTTATTTGTATATATGTTATAAAACTATTGTGCTAAAGAACTTAAGAGTACCAATTTCATCAAAATTGCTTGATATTTTTGTACCTAAAATTTTGGGTCTTTAAATTCTCATAATGATGATGTAGTAAACTTATAGATTGACTTTAGTACTAGAAGTGGCTAATCTGTGTTGACTGTGCAAGCAAAAAAAAATTCTGGTGTATTGATTTGTTTACTTTTGAGATTTACAAATGTTGGACATTTTTAAGTGAGATTTTATTGCTCTTTCTATGTATATTTTGATTTTTAAATATCTTTGAATATAAATCAAATCTTCTTAATTTTTCCACAAAAAGCAAGAATCAGTGATATTTAATGTGTATATATATTTACATTGTCGTTAATTGATTTATGTTTGTAAGTTTCATCGAGACATACATGCATGTATACACACCAACTGCCCTTTATATATGTATAGATAGATAGATGTAGATGAAATAAGTATTAGAGAAAATGTCTGTAAGAACAAAAAAATGAATAAAACTACTTTTAATATATAATACTAATGGAATCCTAGATAGTTTTTGGAAATGTACATGGAATAAGCTTTAAAGGGTTTGTAAAAAAAAAAAAAAAACTTTTGATAGGCCTTAATATTTATTAACTTTAATCAAAATTTAATGATTTTCTCTTTATTTTAGGCAGATGCCATCCAACTAAAGAGTTTTCTAACTGTTCTTAAAGGCTGTCTCCAAGGAATTAATCCTCCACCTAACCATTCTCTCACAGTTCTGGTACCGGTTGCAGCAAAACATTTGGAGAGTTGCAAGAAAAGGTTGAGCATTCTTAAAAGACAGGATTATCCTCTACTGAAAGGATTTCCCAGATCATTGACTTATTTACTTGTATCTTGTTCTCTAAAAAAATTTGATAATAGAATTTTGCAACTAAAATTCTTAGAGACTCTAGACTTTAGCGGGAATCTTCTAAATGATCTACCAGATTCATTTTGCAATCTCAGACTATCTGAATTGGTATTAAAACAAAACCAATTTACTTCTTTACCATTATCGTTACTAGAACATCCTCTTGTGGATTGCTTGACACGTCTCGATGTCAGTGAGAATCAAATTAAAAGACTTCCTGAAAATCTTGATCGACTACAGCAATTATTAACGTTACAAGCGTCACACAACCAATTGGAACGTCTTCCTGCCACAATTGGTAAACTTAAACAATTGAAAAGTTTATTTGTAGCTGATAATGAACTCCGACTTTTGCCTGCCAGTTTTGTGAAACTACTTCTTGCAGATCTTGATGTAGCTAATAATAAATTTGAATCTACACGTGCACGTATTGTGCAGGATAAGAACCAGTTTCCAAGTCTCCAGACGATATGTGCTGAAACCATTGTGGCTAAAAGGTAAGTTCCATTTGCAAAATCAGAAAATCTTAGATAAAATACTTTAGGAAAAAATGTAACAATCCACATTAAAAATGTTCTTGTTCCTTGATCTTTCTACTGTTATCATCTCGCAACACCTGGTTGAAAATGAGACTTAAGATTAAATACAAAAATGTAAATCCTGATTATCTGGTGTTGCTCATCTACCAAATTCTTATTATGAATGTCGTCACCCCAGCTAAATAATGGATCATTCTGTTTTTATTAGAAAGAAAGCGAAGAAAAAAGGACAAGCTACACAGAAAAAATATAAGAAGTAGGAGAAATATAGAGAGGGAGTGAGCGTGCGGAATCGATAATGCTAATCTGTTTCAATCGACCATGATAAAAAGAAAGAAAAAGAGTGAGAGAATTAAATCAAGATTATTATACTTTTTACATATTGAACTATTTAGCAATAGCTCTTAAGTAAACATATCAAATATTGTAATAATTAAATTATCATACTGTAGTATATCCAAGTCGCGCTAGTCTGATGTATTATGAATATTATGAAATACACTAATAGAAAATAAAAATGTAACCGCCTCAATGCCATTTTTATATTGTGATAACATTTTCAAAATCTTTGGTATGGAATGATATTGGTATTGTCAGATGGTATTTGCCACCTGTACAATTGTATACACCCAAGGAGGAGGAGGCTATAAAGTGTATTAATATGGGGTCTAAGTGATGTTGATACACCCTTTATTTTGGAACCTGTGCATGTATTGATCTGTATATATGATTATTTATTGTAATTCAGTTATATTTAGTAAATTGAAATATACAGGGTATTGCAGTTTTATTTTCTGTTAAGGGTAGTAAGATGTTTTTTTCTTATTCATTAGACAACAAAACACCTAACTTTGTCAGCTATCCAAATGATCCTGTTCTTAAAGGTTAAATTGAGTACCCCTATTGTGAATCTGTACTCTAAATCCCTTCTACTTGAGTGTCTACTCTGGTTGAGACTCTAGTCTGGCTGGGCTTCATCATCCACCAACATTGATTTTTGTTTTTTTCTTTCTAAAAAAAAAAAGAAGACAATCTGGAGAAACTTTAGGTGAAATTGACAGTTGTCTACATTCATTAAGAGTGATGTAATAGGGTTGGTTTAGCTCAGTTCGTAGAGCATTCACCTAGGAATCACAAGGTTCCCAGTTCAATACAGGTTCTTGCCAACTCAGTGCATGAGTAGTACAGTGTGAGTAATATGCGAGCAGACGGTAGATGTGGCATTCCATCTTAGCAAAAACACTCTCCCTTGAAATAGAACGTTGCTTCCCCCTCTCTCTCTCTCTCTCTCTCTCTCTTTATCAATCAATCAACTGATTAATTTAACCCTTGTTTTGGTCAATTTTAAAATTTAATTACAAAACAAAACTCTTGGTTAATGAATTCCTCTATTAAGAAAAGGCTTTAATTTAAATTCAGCTTCTTTTTTTTTTTTTTTAACTTCTCAAAATGACCTTCATGACCTTCATGGTTCTTCCAAATAAATTCTAAAGTTTCATCAAACATTTTTGCTGCTGGCCAATTTAAAAAGGAACAACGTTCAATGTTGTTGGGATTTTTCTTTCCTCAATATATAAATAAATACACAAGATTTTGAAAAGCAGTTTTCAAATAAGAGGATAAATGGAAATGCAAGTTTGAATTTTGTTTTTGGGGTTTAAGAAAAAAAAATGACAAAGGTCAAGTTCTTGTTTTTTTTCCCTCTTTTCACCAAAACTCTTAGACAACAAATTATGGAGAAAGTAGTAGATCTCGTCCACAAATGTTGCAGACACTGAAAAAATTTGTGACCCTGAAGACTTGTTTCATCATATTTATCCATTTGCTGACAGATGGATGATTAACAAGAATCTGATAGTGACAATTTGAATGTTGAAAAAGATGTAGATCCATTTCTAATTGATGGCAGAGATAAGACAACTGCCTTTTTTGCCACCACTTCAGCCTTTCTTATTGTTTTTCTAGTATTAATGGTGGAGAGATTATTTGAAAACTAAGGTACTAATGGTTAAAAAAGTAAAAAAAAAAACAGCCAACAAAATTTTCATCAGATGATGACTCTGGAGTCAGATGTTTGTTTCAGGGCCAAAACGACATTACCACTAACCCAGCAGTAACCCAGCAGTATCTTACAATACCACCAGGCTTTGCTGTGGTTTTCCATCACCTCAAGATGCATCTTCATATAATCCTTTGGTAGATTCACAACTTTTCAGCAATGAATCCTCAATTCAATGATGGAAGATTTGAATTAACTAATTAATATCTATTTTCTCCTTTTTCTTAGAATATTATCTTACAAAATTTATTTAAATTTTTTTATTTAATCTTTTTCAGGATCCTTTACAACGATGAGACATTATTTCGACATCTTCAAACATTTGTAGAGAATTACCATTGGTGTTGGTGTGGCAAAAAAGTTTTTAACAGATTCATTCAATGTGTCTTCAATTCTAACCTATCATTTATGACAGCTTCTCTTCGGATGGCTGGCTCTGATAGAACAATTCCAATAGAGGCTTATTTCTGTTCCCAGAAATGCTGTGATCGATTCACTTTAAAATGTTTTAAAGAAGGTGTCTAATCAACTATTTAAAAAATTGTTATACATGCCCCCCCCTTTTTAATGACTTATTATGCAATGATTATTTTTTGTTATTAAAGTATTTATATGCAAAATAAGTTTACTTTTTTTCTTCTTTCTTTTAATTTAAACAAGAAATCAAATAGAAATGCTTGTATTTCTTTTTTTTCTCAACTTCTTTCATTTTTATTCCAACCATTTGCATCTCTCATCAAATTGCTATTTAAGAAAACCTCAATGTCATCAATCATTTTTTTTCTTTTTTCTCTTTTCTCATTCCTCTTTATATTCTAATATTAATGCTTTGAATCCATAAGCCCAATATTTTGGACTGAGTGTTATTTTACTGTCCAACATAAGCTGGATATATTTAGGGCTTGTAGATAATGTCAGGCAAAAAAAAGCTTAATATAGTTTAGTATATTTTCAGTCTTTGTTTCATTTCATTCCATTAAAAGAAAGATGTCTACACTCTGGAGCAAAGATTGAATGTATTTTGGCACAATGCATATGTCCATGTGATATATGTGTGTAAGTGTGATTTTGAAAAATCACCAAAACCAGGTGTGTGTATGCAAACTGTAAACATTGGTGAAAATAGATTGTGTGGGTGTGTATATATGTATATGGGCAAGCTGGACATAGTGTATATGCATACATGTGTGTAATAGATAAGGAGCACCTTGTGGCGGTCAAAGTAAATTATAAGGACTATAGAGATTGAAAGGCTGATATAACTGAGTGATATCCACATTTCTAAGAGTTCACAAAATACATTAAATATAGAGACATGTAGTCTGAAATTCACCCTATAAAAATGGGTTGTGTGTGTGGGGGTTGTCTCTCTGGGTCAAAGAAATGGACCTCCTGATGTTGGAAATATCTGGATGAAGCGGTGGAAGTTGAAGGAGATTTAAGAATGAGTTGATGAGATTTGGATTTGGAAAAAGATTTTTGAGCTGAGAGCTGAATCCTGTTTTGACAGCAAGACTGCTAGATGGCAGTATGAGAACTTGGCAGATAGTAGCAGAATGAATGACTAAGGACAATAAAAGAAGACATGAGAATGCATTGCGTGAAACACCTTCCTTGGACCAAGAAAAATATGAACTTAACTCATGAGAGAGAACACAAAGACGAAGTAAAGTTTATGACCACACGCATTTGGGATGCAGTGAAACATCACAACAGTGGTGGGGTCCAGCTACGTTCAACACTAGACGAAATACACCAGTGAAGATCACGGTGGGATTGAAACGGAGATGATATAGAAATATGCATTCACCCCTGGCTGGTGGGGCCACTATCCAGATCCCACTCCCAGTCATATTTGTACTAGACTTAATTTTTATTTTTTTATTTATTAGTTTTCTGCCATATTAAGAGAAATAAAATAAATTTTAATGTCAATGGGGAGGGGGGCTATTTTGAAGGAAATTAATGTTGCATTAATTGTAAATACTTTGTAAACACTGCTTTAACCACAATATTTTGAAAATAGTTTGTAAATTTCATGGATTTTCAGAAAAATGGCTATCAAAAAAAAGTTAAAAAGACAAGCTTCAGCTTGAAAGCCTTTTAAAAACAAAATTTTAAATTCATTATTTCTTTTTAAAAATGCATTTTTTAAACTCAGAAAAAAACAAAACATCTTAAAATTACCCCTTCCTCTTTTTCCTACACATTCACATACTATCTTTTCCTAATATGTTAAAATCTTGGTAATTTTCACCTTTAGTTGTCAAAATTCCTAGAAAATAAGGCAATTAGAGTAACCTCCCTTGACTTTCACTGAACTAAGCCGGTAGCTATTTTGAAAGTCTGTGCGAAATAAACAAATCTTAGAAACTTTTTCGAAAACAATACAACTGCATTAACACAAAAATATCATAAAATGTGTTCTTAATAACAATTAAGTTCATTTCAGATAATGCGCACGCACAATTTTATGCTAGGAATTTTAACAACTAAAGGTGAAAATTACCAAAATCTTTATACAGATCTATGACAATTTAATCATACAAACAAAACATAAAACTTTAACTGTCTCTGCCTTTTCTTGGTCAAGCTTGGTCTTATGTACAGTGTGATCTCAAAAAATTTTGCATACATGCAAATTTACTCTCGTCAAATCTCCTGGCTTTGAGATCGAGCTTCTTTAAATTAATGCCAAGGTAGCCATATTTTCTTTTCCTTTACCTCCACTCATCTTGCAAGCAAGACCTGTTCTGTCCACAAGGTAAGTCTCCTCTCTTGCTACCCCCTCCCCCATATCTCCTGATCACACAATTGGCAGGAAAATGGCATCTGCCTTCAATGAGTACTCTTTCTGCAGCTGTTCCCCCTATGATCTCCATCATTCCCAGCATCATCATTGTCTTTCCTGGTACTGCAGGTGAACTGTCAGACTCTTTTCTAAAACCAATAGTCTCAGATTCACTCTTGGACAACGTACCACTTTCATTGTGTTTCCAAAGCAGTTGATCCATAATGTCTGCAAAGATCTTTCACATGATGTGGTACTCCATTGATTGGAACGGCTGACTATATGCTCCACTTGTCATTTGCTGAATCTGGTGGTACATCAACCGATCAGCGCTCTAACCCAAACAGGATCTCCCACTTACACTTTTACTTGCTGTTCATACCAGTAAATTCTGTTGGCTGGCACAGTCAATGGGCTTATGACATCCTTAGGCATCACATTGTACCAGTACACAGTCTCTTGGATAGAGCACTGCATTCTGGTTGCAATTTTTTTAATGGTGTGGTGATACCATTACACCCTTGAACATATGCACATCACTATTGCATTAGCACCCCCCATTTACTTGCAAAAGTTTGAAAACTGTGTGTGTGGTCAATATTTCGAATGGGCTCACAAAAGCCATTTCAATTGTCATTCCCCCCCCCCTCTTTAAAAGCCACATCATAGACTAAGTTCTGCAGAGCTATATCTCTCTCCCAAATGTGTTATCTAATGACAGTTTATGCAACTATTTCTTTTGTATTTTGCTTAATTTATTTATAGTTGACAATTTATTAGAAAGTTTGAAATTTAATCTAAGTTAAGTCTGCCTAAATTAGCTTTAGAGCTACTTCAGGTGAATAATTCCTAATTTTTTAAAATATTTTTAGCAATTTGCAGTTTTCACATGCATTAATCTTTCTGTAGGTTTATAAATTTGTATTACTCTTGCTTAAAACCAAATATTTGCCTCGACACACCCAGTTAACAGAATTTTGAGCACCTAAAATGACATTTCAATAGACAACACCTGAATTTATTTTCTGCAACAGTCCAGGATGTCTTGCAAATGTCATCGTTACAAAGTCAACTTCAGAGTTGTATTTTAGTTTCTGAGTGTTTAAAAAAAAAAAATTAGACAGAATGGAGATTGAAAGTCTTATTCTTCAGAAATCTTTCACTAATCTTTGGTTACTGTTTTAAGGAGTTAACTGTTGAAGACAAATCATAGAATTTTGATTTCAACAGTCAACTCCTTAGAACTTATTTAGTCACAAAGTTGTTCCCCTCATTATTAAAATAATTCAACTAAATGTCAAATAACATCTAAGGTCTCCAATTTTAAGTTTTGAAAGAATTTAAAAAAAAAAAAAAAAAAAAAAAAAAAAGATTTTTGAAAATGACATTAACACCCAGATTCCATTTAAGATTAACTGATTTTGTGATCATGGAAAATTGGTCCTCCTAAATAACTAATCATTACACAAAAGAATGAATGGCTTCCTTAGAAAGAAAAATAATATACTAATTTAAAATCGGAAACAAAGATATTGAGAGTGGCAATTTTGGTTTCAGTATCAATCCCCAAAGTGCACTATGTAGTGAGACTAGGTTACATTACATATCATACATCATATTGCATTTAATATAAAAGTATTTGTGTAATTTGAAATTCAGTGAAATTATTTGTTTAGATTAAATATACATAAAATAATATAAATGACATTTTTTGTTCATTTCAAAGTTGACAAACCTTTAACATCTGAATCTGCCACAAATTGCATCTCAAGAGTTGGAATAAATCCATCACATTTTGGTTGATTTTTTTTTTTCATCAATCATTATGTATATGCATGTGACATACATAGTACAACAATAGGAACAAAGTCATCTTTGATTGGCTGACACTTTAGTTATTTACATTTAATATAGCAATCAAATACTCTAACAAACAAGCACACCCATAAGAAATTTTTACTTGAGCCATTATTTTAACAGTATTGTTCAATTACTGATACAGAGACAATAAAATGGCAACACCTTGAAGAATAATGATAATTTGGACTTGGGTACTATATATATATATATATATATAAAAACTTTTGCATATACATGCTTGTTTACTAGTATATTTAATCTAGGTAAATTTTTACTTATTCAAGGTATTGTAATTTCATTTTCCATCAGCATTTGCTTGTAATATATATTTTACATAGAGAAATATGTGTGTGTGTATAATATTTCATATTTTTTTCTTTTAACAATATAAATGTTTGGATTGATTTCTACCAAACTATGTAATTTATGTTTAGTTATTTCATTGAATATAAAATAAATTTGGACAAACAAAAATGAAAAAAAAAAAAAAAAAGAAGCATTTCAAATACCTGAAATTAAAGCACTGAAATATATGAACAACCAGTTAAATTGCTATAATTTCATTATCCATCTACATAATAAATTACCTATTTTTCCATTTTTTTTATTCAAATTTCATGACTGTCAAATTAAAGGCAATTCTTGTAAGATCATTAAATCCTAAATGTATTTTTATTGTCTACAATGAAGCAAATGTTCTCATATGAGTGAAGGAAAAAAATTGTTGATAGAAAGCAACAACAACAGAATAAGATATGAAAAGAAAAAAATGTAGTTTAATTAATCACATCTAATTTACAGTCTGATATACAGTAGTGTTTACAAACAAAGCCTCCAATACTCCAAACTGGTTCCAGCACTGATTCCTCCTCTTCATCAAATATTTAAAGAGAAGAAGAAAAAAAAAAAAAAAAAAAGGAAAGGTAAAGAAGATGTCAATTTTTAAGGTCTTCCTCTTCCTCCTCCATAATCTCATTATAGCCACCACTTGGCCCAAAAAAACCCAACAAAAAAAACCCCGAGTGCACAGAGCTGTGAACAGTGACTGATTCACTGTTTTTATTGTTGTCATTACAACAAAAGGATTGAAATGGTCAAGTAGCTGTTTATATTGAGCACTAACCAAACTCTACAGTAGCAGAGCAGGAGAAAGAAAATCATCACATTTGCTGTTGGATTTGGTTATAATCATTAATGGTTTATTAGCATTAAAATAGTTGGAAAATACAATTTGGAACAATTCAGGTGGTAGGAGTTAACATTTATTCTCAAATGAAACTTAAACCAAATTAAGAGAAACATTTAAAAAATCCTTTTTAATAAAAATATAAGCAGGATTTGTTTTTCCTTTAAAAAATAAGAAAAACCCACTTAAAAAAAAATCTGGCAAAAGAAGAAAAAGAGGAAGCAATTATTGGGTAAGTGAACACTGCAGAGTCAAAACTGCTTTTGTTTACAAGATCTTCATTAGTCATCATCATCAACCAAAATAATAGTTGCTATAGTAACAGCAGCAGACTTGCACATAAGTTCTCACAGCCATCAGAAGCTACACCATCATTCTCAAAGATCACACACACTCACAGACACACAGACACAAATTGGTGTTGTTCTGCCCTTTAATGACAAGCACATGTCAATGCTCTTATGTTGGAAAGTGTGGAAAGTGAAAGCAAATTTGTAGATATTTTGACAATAAAAGAAAGTATACAAAACAAACAAGGCAGGGGGGTGGTGGTGGTGAAAGGTCTTTTTGTTATTAAAAAAAAAATGCAGTAAATGAAATGGCGGGGAACAGAACGAAGAAAACTAAAAGGGACTATACACACTATTGAAAAGCAAATGTCAAATAAGATTTTAAATTATAATTGAAAAGTTACTTTTCACAAGATTAACAGGATTGGAGTAGATTAAAGTATTTTATATTGAAATATGGGATTACAGTGGGAAAAGAGGAGGAAGTTAAAGATTTGCTCATTTGAAAACTTTAGCCAACTAGAATTCAAGAATGAACATATCTTTAAAGTCAATCATGAAACCAATTAGAATTAGTACCATTAAAAAAATAATCTGAATTGAAAAGTGGGAATGGGATTTTAGAAACTACATTAGTGAAAAGAAACCATCATCTCAAAATTGTACCATTTTGACAATGTATTTTGAGAGAGAATCAAAATACATTCAAATAAATTCACACTGCATTTACACACACCACTCAGGCAAAACATGCAAAAGATTTTCCCAGTCAAAATCTTTAATTTAAAGAAAAATAAATGCCCCTCTTGGTCATTGAAATTCTCCTAAAGAAGAAAAGCTGGTTAAAGAAAAAAAATATAGCTTTACTGTAAACAATCACATCAGGGGTGGGGGGTGCAGAAGTAACTGGCCCTCATGTATGAGCATTTTACCAATGTGTATAAAGATCAAAGATCACATGGATTGAAATGTGCATAAAATAACAAAAACAAAATTATATATATTTTTTTAAAACTTCCTCTTAAGCATCCATTTACTGGTAAGAGATTTCGATACACATTGGCATAATGGGAGTAAAAAAAAAAATAGTGGTGAGGAGAAAAGTTTTTTGTTGTTTCAGTTCAAAGTTTTGGTGACATTTATGTTAAGCATTTTATGATATCAAAACCGCCCCAAAATTTCATAATCTTAAAATACCTATTACATAGAATATATCTATCCAATTAAAATGTTTTTTTATTTTGTTTAACCACCAACTTAAAAAAAAAAAAAAATCCGACTGATTTACTTGTGAGATAGCAATTTAAACATTGAGAGAAATACCTAGTCACATCATGCAGAAAACTTACGAGTTTTCCAAATGGATTAACTGAAAATAAATGTTAAGCTAAAAATGTTAATGCAGCAACAAAACTTTAATTTTAATATTAGAAATTTCCTTATTTTTATTAATGAAACTTTGTCTATTATTCAATCATACAATTGCAAAAGTAGAGATTAATAAGATCCAGATTTTTCTTAAATTTGGGGGGTCATTTTTCTTAAAATGGCATTTTAAATAATATTTCATAACTTTCCTATACTTTATCAATATTGCCATGTTTAGGCCCCACTGAAATAGTGGGAACATTTCTCCAGGGAGAAGAAAAAATTATGGCATATTTTCATTCATTTGTGCATCAATTAATCAGCACACAAGCACTGCTTGAAGATCAGAGAAAGAAAAAAAAAATCGGTGGAGGAAGGGGGAGACCTTTTTTTTTTTTGCAGGTTAACAATACCTCAATGTCAAAATACTTTTATAGCCCTTGATTGCCTCCCCTTCTTAAGCCAGATTTTACAAAACAGATCAATAATAATATTAATAATAACATCTGTATTCAATTGCTACTCTGAAAAGAGCAGATAGAAATAACCCTTCATTCTGGTTGAGTGGTGGCCAGCTTTATTTCTTTTTCTTTATACATTTTTCTTTCACACAAACATTAGTTAAGATCATTTTATTTTCTTACAGAAGGGGATGGAGTAGGGAAGAGTTCCCTTTGGCATGAGAGAAAAATGGGATTAACAGTAGTTAAAAGGTAATAATAATAATAATAATAATAATAGCAGTATTATTAACAGAGAGAGATAAGGAGGAAGAGATGAATGATGATGAGGAGGAGGAGAGACATCATTAGAACCTGGGAGCTAGAGTAATAGAAGCTGACACCCAACTCCAAAAACCAATGAGGCTGGCAACAGTTGCTGTTTTTTTTTTAGCACAGATGACACATGACAAAAAGGATGATATCAGGTTAGAGGGGGGGAAAAAAGGAGTTTTCTAATGGTGACAGCACCCATTGTGTAGCCACTGAGAAGCCCTGATTTTTTTTTGGGGGGAGAGGGGGCGAAGGGTCAATGGGATCAGTCAGCTGGTGTAACTGTGATAACAGCAACAAATCTAGAAGATGGCTGCCTCTTCGTCTGCTTGGTTCCAGGTTCACATTATTGACCAACTGGCCAGCTGCTGACTATGTGACTAGCTGACCAATCTTGGCTGACCAACTTGAAGCCACATTTTATAATAATTTCAGTTATTATCATCATCTTAATTTTATTTGGTTTCTTTGCAGATTGTAGCTTCAGCCTTCAGCAGTTTGTCGGAACAAAGCCATAGCGAAGTGTGAGTGATTGAAACCCTCTTCCTCCAGGGTCCTGCATTATTGCAGCAGGTTGGAGAGATTGAGGAATCCATGAGAAGAGGTAGCCACTGTCATTGTCAGCAGTCAATGCTGTTGGGTCCAAACGGCAGGGACTCTAGCACTGAGATGGGGTCAGTGATGTCCAGGTTGATAGGTTCTACCTGGGGCGAACAATCATCCACCTCCAGTTCAGGGTAGTTCTTGCTGTTGGTGAATTCAGCTTTACTCTCCTCAGGGATGTCAGCCACTTCACCTTCCATGCCAGATGGAGGCTTCATTTTGGAAAACTCTTCTCGTAACTGGTTGTAATGCCTCTGCAATAAAGAAACAAAATCACTTTTCATGAAAGGATTTAATCAAATATTTTTTTGGAATTCTCAAATAGATCAATCATTTTGCATTAACCAGTAAAACTACTGCTTAAAAAAATATTCTATTAATCTAACAAGTTATGAAAATATAATTTTTTTTAATTAGAAGATTGAAGAAGCCTCCAAGCTACAAAAGAAAAAAGATTTTAATTTTCATTTGGGAAATAAAAAGAAGACTAAAACAATTGAAAATGTATGAATTTGTGTCTCATGAAATTAAAACAGAGACATACTGTCAAGGTTTAAAAAAAAACCATTTAAAATATCATACAGTAAGTCTTCATTAGAAATAATGAACAAATGGCTTCCAACAAGGGGACAACCTATTATAGACTGGAAACAGCAATAAAAATCAGAACTGTAGATTTAGGTCAATTATGATAGGATTAATATATTAAAATTAATAATACATTTAATTATCATGTTTAATAAAATTGAATATTTTTTTCCTTCTTTCAGGTGAAATATTGTCCAGTACAGAATTTATTGCTGGTCCATTAGTACTGGGAGAGTTAGAAAGAAAAAATAATAATGAGGACAGTACATAACATTGAATATTAACATTATTCTATTTATGGGATATATTAATGATAGAAAACTTTTTATATTCAATATTTGCACTAATCTTAAATTGAATATAGGTTATTTTTGGAAGGTCCCCCAACTTATTGTTGAAGAAAAGTATTGTGTTAAAGATCACAAGGAAATAATGATCATGTTTACATCTTTCATTTCTATAGAACAATTGCGGCTTCATATATAATTTTCTCTAGTTTGAATTGGAGGGAAAAAAAAAAAAACTAATTCGGAAAAATACTGTTATCATTGACAAAGTTCTACATGTGGAAATTTTAAAGTTGTTGCACTAACAGAAATACAAAACATACTTTATATGTATAACAATGTATGCAAGCTAATACCTACTTTTAATGCTAAAGTGCTGTGGGCTATATGCCTGCCTGTTCTTTTGTCGTGGCTATAAGACTCCATTTCACAAATCCACTGTTCACACTGGGACAGAATTTCGTGGCGTTTTAACCAGAAATGGTTCTGTATAACCTGAAATTTGAAAGTTACAATCAAAAATTTTAATACTGAATAATAAATATTTCTTACTTACATTTACTTTTGTTCTTAAAAAACAAAAAAAAAAAAAAAAAAAAAAAAAAAAAAAGATATAAATGCAAGTAGTAGTTTGGTTTGATTTATTTCTTTAATGGTATATCAATTCCTTACGGGCCAAAATTTGAGTCATTTGTAAATGTGTGATTAAAACCATAACTATTTATTTTCAACATTCCATTAATTATTTTTACCCCCCCCTTTTTTTTTTATTTGACTATTTTTATTTCCAGTTTTATGATATAAAGCATTCATAACAATTTATAGACAATTATATGGTTACAAGTAACTAATAATAATAATAATAATCCTTAATAAACAATTGAAGCTTCAAGTAACTATTCTTAATATAAATAATTCACAGTTACAAGGTATCAAATATTCTTTTCTAATACAAATGATTTTCAAGTATCTATTTGGCATAGATATATGGTTACTACCATACCAAAATAGTGAACTTAGGAGTAATGGCAAAGAAGAAGGAGAGATTCCATACTCTCCAGAACTTCACCACCCATCAGTGTCATACCCTTTTTTGGAGGTGAGTAGTGGGGAAGTCTTACTCCTCTGTGGTTGTAGTTGGTTGATAGGGCAGCCCAATTTACATGATTATGTGGTTTCAAGTAACTATTCTTAATACATCTAATCTGAATAGAGTTAAATTGGTTTCAAGTATTCCTATCTAACATTAATAATTCTATTTGATGGTAAATTATTTCTTTGTATACTTATCACATATTTCTATCAAATACAAATAATTTTCAACCAGATCTATTTGATCGATAGAGGAGACCCTAACAGGCATTACCACTCCAGATCAGATATGTGAGTAATGATAATGAAAGAATACTCCACACTCCAGAACTGGAGCCTTACCACACCCCCTTTGCAGAGGATGTAATTAACCCCACCAAAATGGCTTGAAATGCAAATATATAAATATTCTGATTTTTATTTCTTTTAATGATTTATGCAATAATTGAGAAAACAAGTAACAAAAATGAATGACTTACCTCTTTAAAGCAGGGAGATGGGTCTCTGATTTGTTCCAACATTGCCCATTTCACTGTTGCTTGTCGAATATTGGCATCATACTCACGTGAGCTAGCTGTCCCTGAAGGAGTGCCACGGGACCGCTCATAACCGGGTTCATTAAAATAAGGCTCAGATACTAAGATCAATGACTGTATAGATACCAGAACCTACAGAAAGAGAGGGGCAAATTATATACATTTTTTACTTTAATTGAAAATGATATAGTTAAAAATATTTTGTACATTATCAAAAACAGCTGCTTTAATAAAACATTAAAAACAACAAGTTTTAGTAAATCATTTAAAATATGCAAGTTAGAAGTTAGTAATAAAACCTTCCTGTTTAAACCTTTTAAGTCAAATATAAACAGAACTTTTCAGAAAGAAATGATTTCTCCAAATTTCTCATACATCAAGTAAATATACAATGTTGTTTACCAAAGACTTCATTCTAATAATGGTTTAATAATTATATTTTGCATGAAAAAGATGGAAAATATAGAAACACTTTACATTGACTTACATTCTTATAACCAGCTTATTTTACAACTAATTTTTATTTTTTTCTTAAGAACACAATAATCACCGATTTAAAAAAAAGTGAAATCAAGTAGTTTGACATCATAGGAATATTATTAAAAACAACTTAGACCTCAATCATGATATATTACAATAAGAGAAGTAACTTTTTTTAATGTAGGATTATAAATCTTAAAATTAATTCAGTGAAGAAAAGAAAGAATTACCTGTAAAAAACTTGAGGTTTGAGGATTCCATTTCTCTTCAGGTCTCCCATGCCATGTATTGAGCACACTTAAACAAACTTTGCCATCATTGTAAAGATTTGGATTGAACCTAACACTGTGGTTTCCTGTTGTTTCCAGATTAATGAAGGGAGGGGAATTTGGATAATCCTGAGGAAAGTAGACATCAAACTCAAAGCAGCCATTTGCATATGGAGTATCAGCTGGACCAGTGATCAGCACCTGCAAGATAAAAATAATAGGAAAACAATTTTTAGAAGTTTTTTTTTTTTTGTTTTTTTTTTTTTTAATAAGCATATCAATTTTTAAATGGGTTGGCCAGTGATAGGCAACCTGATGATTTTTATTGTTAATACTTTTGACCAAATAGACTAAGATTTATCAGAATATTCCACTGGGTCAGAAAAATAAACTTTTCTCTCTTTTTTTCAGAAAAAGAAATAAATGAAAGAGTGCAAATATTAATTTCACTCAAACATTATATAAGGTATTGGTATAAAGATTAAAAAAAAAAAAAAAAAAAAAAAAAAAAAATCAAAATCTCTCTTAATTTACAAAATTAGATAGTGTATAACACTTAAAAAATTGAAAAGCTTTTTAAATTAATTTTTTTTTCTTTTAGAAACCTTAACTTTCATTAAAGTTAAACCATTGTGAATAGATTGATGACTTTATATATATATAAAAAAAAAAAAAAAAAAAAAAAAAAATTAAAAAAAAAATTGATAGAAAAAGCCCACCCAAAAATATTACACCTCCCCCCAGCCTCAAAAAGGGTAAATTGAATGACTTGTGAGACAAAAAAATGATTAAATGGTCAGAGCTTGTGAAGAAAAGATAAGAAAACTTATAGACTTACCTTCATGATATCCAGTCGGTCTTCATCACATCTGACAAATACACTGCTGCTGGCCGAGAGTGGTAGTGAAGTGGACAGGGTGACAGCTTCCTGTGCTAGGCGTCTTGCTCGTGATGGATTTTTAATACAGCCAGATGCCCGAACATTTGACTCATAATGGTGAGGCGTTGTGAACTTAAGGAAGCCGTCAACTTCTGTCACCATCTCGTACGTATCTATAAACAAAAAAAAGTTTAGATAAAAACATACAAATAGAATAAAAGGACCGTTTTCTAAAATGTACAAAAAAAGTTGTTTAGTGAATTTAGCAGATTTAAATTGTTTATATCTGTAGAAAAAAAGACAGTGTTCACAGAAATCAAAATGGCAACATTTTAGAATGAATTGATGTTTTATTTTTAGAGTTGAAAAGCCAAAAATAAACAGGAAAAAAATGTTTTTTTTTTTTGGGGGGGGGGGGGGTTAGATTTTTGTTGACGTTAAAATAAACATAATTTATTTTATTGATACCTGGAGGTGGGGATGTTGATATTTGAAGCAATATTCTGCCTAAGCCACCTTTGGCAATCTTTTACTTAATTATCTTTTACTTTCCAACCAAAAGATACAGAAACTAAAAAGATTTTGCCAAATCCCATCACATTCTTTCAAAAAAAAAAAAAAAAAAAAAAAAAAAGGACAGTTCTCTTTTCTTTTTTTATCTAAAAGCTTTTTTGACAAATTCCAAATGTATGAATATTCTCTCGTATCACTTAATAAACAAAACCCAGCATCAGTTGATATTTGTATTGTCCTGAAGATTGGGAGATATATGTTTATGTTTAATTGTAGAAAATATTTGGTTTGTATATAACAATCAAAATGTTTTAATGCTGGCATTCTATTTTTCAAATATTTTCAACTTTGCAAATCTTTATTTCATCTCTTTTGAATAAAAAGAAAAAAGTGTTAATGCTTATCTATTTTGAAGATTCTAAGACATTTTGTTAAGAGTAAAAAGAAGTGAAAGCTTCCAATTAAAAATACATTGTAGGTTGAAACTTCAATATTTTTGCTATCAGGATTAAAAATACACCTAAAACCATTTAAACAGCCAAATGGAATGTCTGCATTTCTAGCAAGGAGTTTTGTTGAGGAAGTTTACAGTATACAACTAATGATAACAAGCAAAATTGATTTATGAAAAACCAAACAAGAAAGAATCATAAGAAATTGTGAGTTGCCATCAGAATGAATTCGTTTTGGTAGGAGTGAGCAAACATTTTCAACAAGTTTCTCAATTTAAAGATTAGCGCACACGCACACACAAAAAGATTGACTTACCAAACTGGAAGTTTTTCATTACATTTATGTAACGATTTTCCAGAGACACACTGCTGCACACATCTCTAATCTCCATCTTACTGCTCTTGTCTGCTGATGAATCTTCTAAAAAATAAGAGGAAAATATTAATGTAGGAGTCCTGCAATATGACACCATTGATAAAATGGATGTGTATAGATTTCAAAACTTTCTTTAAATTCTTGACGCAGTTTAATCTGCATTAACTTTGCAGTAGGATTGTGCAAACTTGTGAAAACCTGTTTAAGTCAATATTCATTCATAAACCAATTAATTTTGAATACTTTGAACCTACGCAAACTCAGAAGATGAAAAAAGGATTCCATAAGTGGAAAAAAAAAAAAAAAAAAACAAAAAAACAAAAAAAAACTTACAGATTTCTTAGGCTACAGGCCCAAAGGCCAAAAAAGCTCTAGTTTTTTGATTAATTTGTAATTTTGATGGTTGGGAAAAAAAGTGGCCAAATGAATGCCTATAGACTCCTGAATATCATACTATTTTTCTGATGCGTAAATGTTGCATATATTAAAGTTTTCCGTGGGTACCACCAATTTTCCCCGTGAAATTTACCCCCCCCACACACACACTATATTTAACATAATAAAACTTGCATAATGGTTAACATTATCTTGACATTTTTTTATTCACTCGAAAGAAGAAGCATTAAACAAACTCCTAATGATTTTTAAAAGTTTTTTTCGGCTTACAAAAATAATGCAAAAGAGAAAATTATTCTTTATGTTTAAATGCAACTAACAATGTGAAAATGAATGCATTATAGCTATATTGTCAAGTGTTGGTGAATAAGGTTTTTTAAAAAAGAATGGCTACCTTTACCTTTTGAACCTTTAAGCCAATCTGTGGCCATTTGTACAATTCTAGCAGTTTCTTGGATGTCTGGTATCAATAAGGCCAAACCCTCATTCTCTTCCTCCTCTTCTTTACTTGTAGTCATGCCACTGCCTGTTACAGTGCCGCCATTATTGGAATTAGTAGTGGTAGTAGTTGTAGAAGCTGCAGTGGTTGCAGTTGTACCATTGTTTGTAGCGCTACTGTTGCCTTTATTCTTGTTAGATCTGTAAACAGGTGAATGAAAATAAAGTCAATAGTTTAAAACAAAGCACAAAATCCCTTTCCAATTAGAAACTTGCAATAAAGGGTTTCTGCTTATTTGTAGGATTTGATTGGCTTAATATAAAAATGATTTAGAAATATCAAAATGAAAAAGCAATCAAGAAAAAGAGAAATATTTTTAGATTTAAATCTTAACATGTAGCTGTAATGGAGTTTATCCTGGATCAAGACAGGATTTTCTTTGTTCATCCTGTAATAAATACATTTTTTTTTACCCATACATGACTTCTATGTGTCATGATCTCTGGTGGTAGGACAGAGTACAGTGAGAAGTGAAGTCATGCCGTTTTCAAAGGCATTCATACTAAAACAGTTTTAGCCAAAATTTGTGAATGTAATATGTTTACATTCTTAAGAAAGGGAAGTTATAAAAAGTGGATGGGTGGGGTGTTAGCATTAATTAGTGACTTATACTAAAGTAATTGTTTATGCAATCACAAATATAATTTATTGAATACAAAATTTGCATCCTATCGAAGGGTTACATCTTATTATAATGGAGATTGTGCGTTTTTCTGTCTGTAACCAAAACTATATTACTACTTCATTCACAATTCCCTTTGTTATTTACGTCACATTCTCCATGATTTTATTTTTTTATTTAAATCTCAATTATTAATAAAATTGCTTTACATTATTAATGCTGTTGATCATATCTACATACTAATAATATGCAATTATATTTATATATACAACAAAATAACGTTTTACAGTGTGAACGGGAAGGCTTATTTGCATATTGATATTAAAAATTTGATTTTTAATAATTATGTGTTTAGTACTATTGATTTCTAATTGTTTGGTTTTATCTTAATGCATATAAGCAAAAATCTCTTCAATAAATCTTAAATGAAATCCATTAACAAGAAGAAATAACTGTAATTTTATTCTTTACTTCCTCTTTTAACTAAATACTTAAATTAGAAAAAATAACAATGAAAGACGAGAGTGATGGAAGTGTAAGTTTCAGTTGTTCTATTTTTCGATTATACCCGTCTCTGTTTCAAATCTTTTTATCTGCATTCTAATTTAGTTTCATTAGCTTTTCTAATTTAATACATTTTATTACATTAAAACTTAAATACTTGCACCCGGAGGGTGCATATATTTGCTAGTATATATAATTATATAACAGATACTAAAAGCTCATAAAGGAAGCAAACAGATGGTCAAATTTCCACAGTGAACAAATATAGTAATTGAGAATCTAATACTTATTAAATGTACAAATAGAAAATTTATGAAAAATATTAACTAGAAAGTACAAAGGAGTACAGCTGATTGTTTAAATACCAAATTCTGCAATTTGTTTTAGTAGGTATACAATCTGAAAAGGGATTTTCAGTTGTCAGGACAGAATTTGACTTTTATAGTGATGAAACAATCCATATTTTTTGATAGACAAAATCTAAGTTTATAAACAGGTGGGAAAATAGAAAAATATTCTTGAAATTAAGATTTTTAGTAACTAGGTTAATACATGAAAAATTTAATTTAATAATGTAAAATATTTGGAAAGAAATACTCACTTGAGTCTATTTGCATAGGTATCAACACAGCCTCGCATTTTTTCAAGCAGGGTGCATACAGAAACTGTAGACTCTCCATCTTCAGCCTTGTCCAAAGGCAGCAGCAAAGGTACTAAAATAGGGCAGATAGCAAGGCCACGCAACAACTCTAGCAGAGCTTTGTAGAGGGGGACATGCCTGGCCATGTCCAGCACAGAGTCATTGCGCAGATAAGATGAAATTGCCGGTACTAAACAGGACTGACTCAGCAGTTCAGGAACCACATCTGGAAGCAAATTGTGACGATGCCAACCAAATGATGCAGCATCAAAATCTTTTGGCATCTTACCACCGGGATTTATATAACTAGCAATAACCTAAAAAAAAAAAAAAAATAAAAATAAATAAAAAAAAAAAAAAAAAAAATGCTGTATGGCAAAACTATTCAACAGAACTTACAAAATGTCATAATGCAATTATTTCCTATTGGATTGCTATTTTCACAAATTCTCTTCATTCTCATCAATATTTAACTACTCCTTGAAGGGTAGTATTCACACACACACACACACACACACACACATTGCCCAGTACCCAACAATCAGTTTCATGAAGGTGCAATGAGAATGTGCTGCCATGGGGTTGAATTTCAAAAGACACGGACATGCTTGAGGGAGATGAACAAATACCACAGTTTAATACTAAATTAAAGGCTGAGGAGGGTTTTTTTGTTCTATATTTTTCCTAGTTTTTGTTTGTTTTAAAAACAGAAACAATTTAGAAAAACAAAAACACACGCGTATCATATTTAGTACCAGTGATAGGATTTCTATAGAATCAATGGTTCTGTCATGTAGTAGGACCAAATGTGTAAGAACCAATTCAAATGCAATTTTATAATTCATATACCATTTATTTAAAACAATAGGGCAATTCACCAAGCTGTACAAAAACAAAACTTCCATATGATGAAATAAGCAGTATAGTTGTAATGTTTATATTAATTAAACATTGTTTTTAGCTTATTGGCAAGATACCAGTATAAAATAAGGGTTCAACTTGAGGTTTTGTTATGATTAAGATTAAAAGCCAACCTGACAGCACCAGAGCTGTCTGAAACTTTAGGGGTGCCAAACTATAATTGTATATTTGATAAAATAAAAAAAGTAAAATAAAATGCAGTTTTAACAAAAAAGGTTATGATCACAATGTAAAGAACATTTTAAATTTTTTTTTAATTATAAATTTCAGTGTACAGTGATTCAATACTGAAAAGTAATAAGGCTTATGTTTGTTACCTGTAGCAAACATGTGACATGTTCCTCTTCACTCTTCTGTCGTAGTAAAGCCTGTTCAGCATCCCAACTTGAGGTAGTGGAGCCAGTACCAAAGCCTGTTCCTTTGGCCCAGTACTGTTGGGATTTTTCTTCTGCTGTTGTTGAGGATACAGTTTGTGTGTTGGCAACTTGAATAGCAGCCAGCATAGTCTGTGTCTCGTCAGGAAACAAAAGTAATGGCTCTATAGTAGTGACTGCAACATTTACATGCTCAATAAAGAAAGCAACCAAAGTAAAAAGAAAGACTGATAACATTGGATTCATAGAATTTGAAAGAAAAAACATACCCCCCCCCAAAAAAAAAAACTTTTGATAAGTCATTTTGTTTTTATCAAATTTTTTTTTTTTTTTAGGTAATAAATTGATTTCTTGTATTCAAAGATCTCTGGCTTTTTTCTTTGTTCATGATGAACCTACTAATATAGCTTATTTCATTGATAAACTTTTAAATAAAGTTTACAAGACTTAAATTAGCTCAGTCGGTAGAGCATCTGCCAAGAAATCACAAGATTCCTGGTTCAATACCGGTTTCCGCCAACTCAGCGTATGAGTAGCACAAATTGGGTAATCTGATCTGTGTGGTAAAGTGGGGAGCTGACGGTAGGTGTCCCGCTCCACCTCAGCAAAATCAATCTCCCTGGTCTAGCACTAGCGTAAAAGGGGATAAACTCCCTCACTGTTCAGCTGATACTGACAATTGGTCACTCTGCTAACTTTACTTACTTTTATCCTACTCTAATCATTATTATGAGAAGAATTAAATGGAGTTAAATTTATTCATAAAATTGTTAATAGGAAAGATTGTATTCTTTCTGTTGATATACAAAATATAACCCTACTATTGCAAAATAATTGTACTTAGATGTACATGCATAAAAAGAGATAAACAAAGAACAGGAATTGAAGAATTAATTTTTTTTAAATATTATGATATTAATTAAGTTGGTGGCTTATTGGTGTGGAAAATAAAAGCAGTAAGACAAGCTGAAATTCAAACACTGTATTCACTCTAGATTATGCCATTTATGTTAAGTTATGAATTCTATTATTTTCCCAGCAATGGGGAAAATAAGGCAAACTGGGTTCTTGAGCTTGGCGTTAGCAGTCAAATGAATTCAAAACTTATGAATAAGTTGAAGCTTCAAACTCCTAGTTCACTATCTTGTGGAGTAATTGTGGAAAACAAAAGACTAAAGGAAACAAACTGATGGATCTATGCAGACTCCATGGCAACTGGCAAGATCCTGCAACTGTTGGTCGCCTAAAGTTTTCTGTATTACTGGAAATTACTATGCAAATAAAAATAGTCTGTAAAAGTCCTTTAGTGCTTTAATTTCTTCTTAACTTTATCAATTAATATAAATTCCCTTAATTATGCCAGAGTGTACTATTTCAAATTAAAAAAAACCCAAACATTTTTAACTATTTTTGTAATTATCATATATATATATATATATATATATATATATATATATATATATATATATATATATATATATATATATATATATTACCTCTCAATTTTAATATTTCAAGAAAAGTCAATGCTTGTGTTAAGAATAATTTCTTTTAATAGATTTTACACTAATTTTATTCAAAACATTGAAAAAAATTTTGGTTGCGTTTAACTGAAAAGTGAAAAGTCAACATTTGACAAGTGTGTGTTTAATGTAAATTTTTCAATTAATATAATTTGAAGACAATTCATTCATTAGTAATTTTGATGAATGCAAATAAAATTGATAATTGTTCAAGTGACCAATATTTTCCTTTGTTGTCAATAATAAAAATCAAATAGCTTCTTTTTTTCTTCATTGTAATCCTATCAATACAATGTGTTTATTCTAATGTGACTCAAGAAAATAGTGTAAAAAAATCTGCTTTTATCTGTTAATGATCCTAAGTAAATAAATGTTTTAAACCAAAAGAGTATACATAAAAAAAAAAAAAAAATTTTTTTTAAATCAAATTGCATGTATCTTTATCTAACAAAATAAATGCATTTTGATCAGAAAAATTAACATTTGTGGGCATGGACAGTAAGATAAATAATCTGCAAATTTCTATAAAATATTTTTGTATAAATTATAAGGAGGATAAAAAATTTAGAGAAAACACTTGATTTTTTAAAAGATAATTTTCAAACAAATAAATTAACTAAAATGTAGATTGTTTTTGTACATACTCCATATTATTATAATACATACAATGCTTGTGTATAAAGGGTTGTCCTAGCTATATTTATAATTGAATTCAGTCTACATATATATATATATATATATATATATATATATACATATATTTTTATGAAAGAATTGACAACGTTTTTCTGACTGACAAAAAAAGTGATATTTTTAATGCTTTTCTAATCATCTTAAATTATAAAATTAATTTATGTGTACCTGGAAGATACAAGAAAATGGAAAATATCTTCACTTTAAATCGATTTGAAATCGAATAGAAATTCTTTAGGTTTAAATTTCTGATAATTTTTATGTTAATATATAATTATTTAGTAAAAAATATAAACAGAAAACCTTAGAAATAAAAAGATAATTTCTAGAGATATTTATAAAGTATTGTTCAATCATCTTATGTTAAAGAAGTCCTTTCATGTGCAAATGTTGCTTTTGTATTGCGCCATATCTTACCTCATGTTGTAGAGCAGCTGAATTTAGGCGGGGAGCATGGTGACTGAGGACCGAAAGACAAGCAAGGATCAAGTGTAAGGCACCAATGTCAAGCATCATCCTACGAAGGTACACACCATCATCAGTTGTCAGTGGGGTAGCATCAAAAAGAGACTCCATCACATTGAAAGGCAGTGTGGGTAGGGAATT
This sequence comes from Doryteuthis pealeii, assembly GCA_023376005.1. Classification (NCBI taxonomy): domain Eukaryota; kingdom Metazoa; phylum Mollusca; class Cephalopoda; order Myopsida; family Loliginidae; genus Doryteuthis; species Doryteuthis pealeii. Next base: position 13,090,192 of record CM042167.1, read on the forward strand.
AGCAATTGGAGATGTTAGTATATGACCTAAAATAAATGAATAAAAATAAGATATTTACATTAAAAATCAAATTACTATGCAAACTAGAATTAAATCATAAAAATTTTATCACAATCTGCTAGTTACTAATAATTTTTAGAACACTCAACAGTAAATACTAGAAATCTTTTACTAACAATAAAACTATTTTAACTGTCAATAAAAAAGTCTGTAATGATTCTCAATGAAAAAAAAAATGTTTCCAATTAAAAAAAGTATGAGTTTACCTCCATCGCCATCATCTGTGACTCCAAGAACGAGACGAAGCAAACACTGAGCTTTCTTTCTTTCCCTGAGGAGAACATCTGCATAGCCAGGTAGCCGAAGAAACAAACCAAATGCTATTAGGGAGTGGGGAGGAATTGTGGGAAGTCCTGAATGTACAGTGCTGCCAGATTGGGATGTTAATGGTGGAGCAGGGGGCACAGGCTCATAGAATGTCTGTAAAAAATAGAATAAAAACTCAATTGTACAGCTACATAGAAAATAAAGACATTTTTTTAACTGTCTTCACATCATACTTATATTATTGCTAAGTAAAATGTGCTAATTAGCTATTATTCAGAAGATTTCTTCTGATTTATTCCTTTTAAGCCTTCTCATTTGATTAAATATTTCAAGGTCCTCTGGAAATTTAGAAGCAAATCTCAACACTGATTCTTTTGTTTACTGACAAAATAATTTTTTTTTCTTTCAGCTAAAATAAAGATATTCTTTTTGAAATGTACAAGTTATGTCAGAAAAGTTCCAGGATTGGTGTCACAAAAAATCTATTTCAAATCCAAACTATTAGTTTTCTCCTATTTCTTCTGGAGTTTGTAACTGTGATGTCAGCTTTCTACATCCATTGAACTTTCTTCCACATGCTTTTAGATACATATCCCTGGTTTCAGGTCATCAAGCAATGAGCACAGAGCAATGAACAAACTTGAAATTTCTGGTCAAGTTGGGGAAAACTCCTTCAGAAACACTGGGATTACTGCAGCAAGTGTATGGAGATGAGACGATGTCACGCTCATGCGTTTTTGAGTGATGCAAGAAGTTTAAAGAGGGGTGTGAGGATGTGCAAGGCGACCTCAGAAGAGGAAGGCCTTCAGCGACCAGGACTGAGGCTAACGTTGAGCATGTCAGGTAGATGGTGTGTAGTGATCATCGGCTGATTGTTCGACTGATCACAAATGAGCTGGGCATGAATAGAGACAGTGTCTGGAAGATTATCACTGAAGATTTGAATATGTGGAGAATATGTGGAAAGTCTGCGCAAAGATGGTGCCGAAACTGCTGAACAATGACCAGGATTGCCACATGCAAAGTGTGTCAGGACATCCTCAAGCGTCTTGAAACCGAACCAGATTTGTTAAGGAGAATCATCACTGGTGATAAGTCATAGATCTTTGAGTATGACCCAGAGACCAAAGGCCAGAGCCTTCAGTGGAAGACCTCGAATTTGCCAAGGCCGAAGAAAGCAAGACATTTGAAGTCCAAAGTCAAAGTCATGTTGATTGCATTCTTCGATGTGAGGGGCATCATCCACTGCGAGTTCTTGCCACAAGGCCAGACAATCAACCAACATGTCTACAAAGAGATACTGCGGCATTTACTTTATTCAGTGCGCAAGAAAAGGTGAGAGATGTGGCAGGACAACTCGTGGGTGCTTCACCATGACAATGCACCTGCCCACACTGCTCTGAGTATCCGAGAAATCCTGGCCCAGAAGAACATTGGAGCAACCTCTCTACTTGCCCGACCTGGCTCCATGTGATTTTTCCTCTTCCCCAAGCTCAAGGTGGTCATCAAAGGAACCCATTTTTAGGATGTGCATGACATCAAAAAGGCTGTGATAACAGAACTAGGAAGAATCCTTCCAGGAGTACATGCAAGTGTGGCAGAGAAGGATGGGAAAGTGCATTAGACTCCAGGGATATTACTTTGAAGGGGATAATTTGTAGTTTGTAGTTGAAATAAGTTTTTGTGACACCAGCCCTGGAACTTTTCTGACATACAATGAATTTTCTTACTTTGCTATAGCAAAAATACATTTTTCTTATTCTAAAATTACTGCTATCAAAACTGCATTACTCTTATTGTATTGGTCAAGAAACTTAATGTTTTCATTTGAAATGAAAATAGTTAACAATAAACAGTTTTAAAAATATAAGAATTTTATGTACTAGAAATAATATAAAAAAATAAAAATAAAAAATAAAAAAAATTATTTACATAAGTAATAATTCAGAGTGATTCAAGTTACCTTTACTGACTTGAATACCATTTTATAAGGGGATACTGTCCCCTGGTAATTTAATATGATGAAGAAATATTTTCAAGGCAAACCCTAATGCTTTATAAAACATGAACAAAAAGGGTGAAGAAATGTTTTATGTAGGATTTGGGAGGCAGAAATTCATATAAATTGCCATCATTATTGTAGGAAATTTAAATAAATTCTAAAACTTATCACTTCAAAGAAATGGTATACAAATCATTTCCATCATAAATAATCAAGTTTTATATGTAGAGAGTAACATCTTAAATATGAGGCAAAAAACCCCAAAAACATTCACAATAAAATCTCTATAAAATTTATTTTTAGAATAAGACAAAAAAAAAAAAAAAAAAAAAGTATCACAAATCTATCATGCTAGTAATAAAAACATTTTGGAGTAAGCAGATAAATGCCTTGCATGAATTGTTTAAAAATAAAATAAATAAATAAAAATATATATATATATATATATATATATATATATATATATATATATATATAGTAGCAAATGGTTGTGCCAAGAATACTGATATTTTTTATTAAAAAATCACTTAAAATTGCAAAGATGAAATTTGCATAAGCTTTACAAAAAAAAAAAAGTCATAAGAAAGTGCTTATTATCAAAAGACAATATCCATAAAAGCCAATTCAAAGCAAAGTTGAACACCAAAAGATGCAAAAAAGAAGAAAAAAAAACTTAATTCAATATAAAATGTTTGAAAAGACATTTTATAAACAAATTCAAAGAACAGCCTTCTGAATGAATTAAAAATAAAATTAAAATAAAATAAGATATACAAAAATGTACAATAATAACTGGATTTATCTTTCATAAAAATCTGACTTGACAGCATTAATGGTTAATGGTCATCTTTAGAGTAGAAATTAATTCAACAATCATTAGGTAGAGAAATGGTGCGTAGTGATCATCGGCTGACTGTTTGACTAATCACAAATGAGCTGGGCATGAATAGAGAATAGCAAAAATCAGCTTTTGATTAACTGATTGAAACCAATATTCCCTGTATATTTATAATGCATCATTTATTTAAAACTTTCAGATTTTTTTTAGGTCCCTTAACTTAGACCCCTCCCCCATTTTTGGGCCACAAAATATTGGTGGGATATATATAATTGAAACTAATTTCTGTATAAATAGAAAGACAAAAGACCAAAGGTGTGAATAAAAAAAAATTTTTTAAATTTAAATAAAAGATTTTGCAAGAAAATAAGTACCAAAAATTAAATAAATTTTTTTTTTTGAGATTCTTTAATTACTCTGTTGTATATGAAATATAATTTTCTTTTAGATTATCAATGAAATTATACATCGACATTTATTCTGTTTAAAAAGGTGGGGACTAAACTTTTAAACTGAGATTTCTCCATTAATTATTACATCAACTTACTAAAGTAAGGTTGTTATTAAATAAATATTTGTTTTTATAATCTAAAAATATGAATGTCAAAACTTCAAATAATGGACATTATATTTTAAATAAATTTTTATTGATTTAAAACACAAACAACTATGAATGTCTGTAATTTACAGTTTATGTAAACCATTGATTTATTTACCTTGATTTCTGAACCAGTGAAGCATAAATCTATTTTAGTTTCTTCTTTTAAAGAACAAACTTCAAAGATATAATTTAAAGGTAAGTTCACTTAATTATTACTATTTTTAATTCAAAATAATTTAATTAAAATTAAATTTTACTATCTTTTTTATTTTTAAATTTCAAAGGGTGCTTTTTTTTTAAATAAAAGTAGTGAATCTTGCTTAATGTTTTGTTTTAACCATGTATAATCTATGAAAAACTTAAAAATGTATAAAGAATGTAATATATAATTATCTTTTTCATTAAATTAACTTTATGTACTAAAAAATCAACTTTTAAACATCTTTTTCTAAAAGTTCTGAATCTGGTTATAAAAATAGAAATGTAATAAAAATAGAAATATAATAAAAATAGAAATTAGTGTTTTAGAGGCAATTAAGGATTTGTAAATTATTACCAGCTAAAATATAAATAAATAAAATAAATCAAATAGATTAAATAAATTAAAAGTAATTTAAAAACAGAACAAATATCAGTACAGAATAATTTCCCTAATAATCTTTTTAAATCCAAACAGTAGAAATAAAAATGTGTAAACCAATTATTCTGAATCTATATATTATTCCAAATATTTGGCAGGAAAAATGGTTACAACCATTTACAGAAACATTTGTCGGTCAAAAACATTATTTCTTAGTGTTTTCAATAAAAAATAAATAAAAAATGGAAATTACTTGGCTAAAAAAAATGACCAACATGTGAGTAATTTTTCTGCACAGTACATTTAATGTTGTTTGTTACTGATTTCTAAGAAGAAACTTTTTAAAGGGGTTTTAAAATGTTTTATTTTGAGTGTGTATCAAAATTTTCACTTAGTCATTTTTGGGGCAAATTTAATTGTTTAAAAATAAAATACATATGCTTTATTTATCATTATTTAAAATTTTTTTTATTTTTATTTTATTTTTTTTTTTATTTTTTTTTACTGTTGCTCATTGTGTTACTACTTTTTGACCAAAACAAAAATTTGACCTTAAATAATTGATTTAATTAATTTTAATTAGTTTTTTTAAGTGAAAATTAACACGTAATTATTGGTACTTAAAAACATTAAGCTGATATCAATTCACACCAATTCGACTGAAAATAACTTCCCAGTAGAAAAAAAAAAAAATTTGAGGGAGCTTGGGGAAAAAAAAAAAAAAAAGAAAAAAAGAAAAAGGTGTGTGTGTGTGTGATAATAAGCCATAAAAGACTTTGGAAACACTGGTTATTCTTAGACAACCGCATACCGCCATTGCTTTGACTGGAAATTATCTGTTGTAAAGAGTCCCAATTTTGGAGAAAGATTATGATGTAAAAAAAAAAAAAAAAAAAAAAAAAAAAAAAGTTTTGCATTGCAAAAAGCTTAATTAAAAAAAAAAAAAAAAAATAATATATATATATATATATATATATATATATATATATATATATATATATATATATGGAATTCTTCTCTTATTTCCATAGTAATATTTAGAGAACAACTAGAAAAGGACAGAGGCAGACAAGTAAAAAAAACAAACAAAAAAAACAAAAACAAACAAACACTTTTTCCATATTTTTCAATCCTGTAAAATTTACATTTTATTTTCCAGGTTTTCTAGGATGTGAGGGAACCCTATTTCTTTTTTGCTTTAATTAGGACATTTTTAGTTTATCTTTTCATGACCATAATAATACTATTAATGCTGTTAAAAGTTGTTTAAAATATAATAAACTAGAAATTAACTGGATACATATGTGTTTAGATATGTAAAAAACAGGCAATATATCAAAATTTACACACACACACTCACACACAAAAAAAATAAATAAGACAACAGAACCATAATGTTGCTTAAGAAAGTGTCAAACATCCTGCAGCAGCATTTTCAGTAGAAAAAGGAATTGACAAATTGATATCATCTTACTGTTTGGTTGGTTTAAGCCACTGCTGTTCTTAGCTGATTACTTCCATTGTTGACAACATTCTTCGTCAATGCCCCACTCAAAGACACCAATATGGAAATACGAATAAACAGCATCACTCAAAAATATCAAACATTAAGCTGATATCAATTCACACCAATTCGACTGAAAATAACTTCCCAGTAAAAAAAAAAAAAAATAAAAAAAAATAACAGCCAAAATTTGAGGGAGTGGTAAGGCTTGGAAAAAAAAAAGGGGGGGGGGTTGTGATAAGCCATAAAAGACTTTGGAAACACTGGTTATTCTTAGACAACCGCATACAGCTTGGCCATTGTTTTGACTGGAAATTATCTGTTGTAAAGAGTCCCAATTTTGGAGAAAGATTATGATGTAAAAAAAAAAAAAAGAAAAAGTTTTGCATTGCAAAAAGCTTAATTTAAAAAAAAAAAAAACATATCTAGAATTCTTCTCTTATTTCGATATTAATATTTAAAGAACAACTAGAAAAGGACAGAGGCAGACAAGTAAAAAGAGAAATGCTATGAGAAATGTTGATGTTAAAAGAAATCTGACCTCATTCAAATCTGAAGAGTCAACAGAGACCCACTGATCCTGGGCAACGTCAGAAACTGCTGTATTGTCCATGGTGTCTGGAAGCACAGGTTGGCGAGACACTTCAGAGTAGAGAACAGGTAGATGTTCAGCCAGAAGAGCAAGGCCACCAACACTGGCAAACACCTGAAGGGCAGATGGGAAGCTGTCAGCATTCAGCAGGATCTGATCACAGTTGGCACTTTCTTCTTGCCAGTCACAGGACTTATCTAGATAAAGTAAACAGTTTAACAAAAGTATTAGGATTTATTTGTAGCTTTAGTCAAATAGTATATGAATAGGAATATCAGTTAAATGTATATCATTTGTACTCTTATCAAAAAATATATATGAAGCAGAACCTTTCTTAATAACACATCAATAACAGTATATAAGGACTTCAAAGAGTATAAACTATAAGTATAAAATGGGTTACTTAAAAGAGAGTACCCAACACGGAACATTTCAGTAGGATAATAACAGATATGCTAATTAATGACATATAACATTTAATTTAACACATATGTGAGAACTAGGTTCCTAGGTTTCTATACAAAAGTCACAATGTGTTCAAGTACATGAAGAAGTGTATGGTAAGACAAAGAGGTGGAAACCACTACTGTTTCTGGGGTCTGGAACAAAAAGTATGCACCATGTGTGATGCTGAGGAGAAGTGACAAGCACATCTGTCCTTGTCAAGCCAGCTTTGTAAAAGAGGCTGATACTTTGGGGTTCCAGCATCACATGACCAAAAAGGGAATCCTGATGCGGAAGAGTTCCTCAAACCCTGTGACAAGGGAGACTACTCCATTTAGTCCCCAACAAGTGTATAGAAATTTAGTTGTCACTTTTGCCTTTTAGACCTTATAGAATTGACCAAAAACAAGTTAAATTTTGATGAAATATATGGGGAGGTGCTATGCACCTCCCCATATATTTCATCAAAATTTAACTCGTTTTAGGTCAATTCTATAAGGTCTAATACTATTATCTAGTTTTTACAAAAGAATTACTCATTATCTCTCAGATAATAAGTCAGTGAAAATGAGTTAATTATGTATCATTGACAAGCTTTAATAGAGCACACATGAAGTAAAAAGATAATAATCCTATTAAAATATTTACTTTTGTAATTAAACATATTTTCATGCCTACCTTTAAATTAATATCTTACTGAAGAAGTATGACAATCTTTACTTAGGTAGTAATTTTTAGATCAGCTTTTAGGAATCCACAAATACAGTAGTATTTGTGTATATGCATTATTTAAAAACAAAATTATTTATGTGTTTTTTTTACTTACCATGATCCTTGCTGGTCTTTTTGCCATCACCAGGTTTGGAAGAATGAAATTTGAGCAGGAATTCCAAAACTGCTTGTCCTTTGAGATATCCCTTATCTTGCAGGATAACTAATAATTGAGACAGGGTGAGGTCAGCTGGTAAAGGATGATCTGTAGAAGACATAACCATTATAAAAACATTGAATTGTTATAAGCTTACAAAACATCTGAAATATTTAATTCATTATGCCTTAAAAGTAGAGAGAAGTTTTAAATTAAACCAGTATTTTCACATAGTAATGAAATAACTTATTGTTATGTTGGATTACATTAAATAAGTACTTTTTATAGATTCATACAACAACACTACTTAGTTTGGCAATAGTCAAATTTTGCTTCACTATTTTTAATGGACATTGTCATTAATAAGCAAATATATATATAGGTACAATTTATACTATTTTATTATCATAGTGAACATAAATTTGCACATAATTCAAATATATAGAATTTAATAGATAAATGAAGAATGTGATACAAAGAATAAATGAGTAATTAAGTCCATCAGATCTGATCTGTCTTGTGTGACTGGTTGTAAACTACAACATCAGTTAAAATTTTGCAAATCAGACGTGTTTAGTCTAGGTACCAACAATTGTGATGTCATAGATGCATTTTGCAAAACCAAATCACTACCCCTGATTGAAAAAAAAAAAAAAAAATCAAGGAATTATCTGATTTTCATATTTTCAATGTTGATTTATCAATGAATTAATTTTATAATGCATTAGCTATCTTATTTAAAATCTTTAATTTTTTTCAGGTTACCTAATTTACCCCCCCCCCCCCATTTTGGGGGTGCAAAAATATCGGTGGGGTTATATAGATTTGAAACTAATTACAGTATAAATAAAAAGACAAAAGACCGAATGTGAGAATAGAAGAAAAATTTTTTTTAAAGAAGTGCTTTTGGTAGAAAATAAGTACCAAAAATTAAATGTAAAAAATAAATAAATAAAGTTTGTTTATGCATATAATTGTCTTTTAGATCACCAGTAAAAAATAGTATACATTGATATTTGTTCTGTTTAAAAGAGTGGTGGCCTTCAATTGAGTTTTCTCTAAAAATTGTTAGATAATACTAAAGTAGGCTTGTTATTAAATAAATATTTGTTTTTAGAATCTAAAAATAGCAAATTTAAAACTTAAAATTAGGTGCTTTATATTTTAAATGAATTTTATCTATTAATTAGGTATGTAAATTGTTGCTGTAAATCCACATATGAATGCAGCGGAAGGTGATATTTATTTTAAAGAATTTCAATTTATTTCTATTGAATCAGTTTGATTAAAGGATTCAGTATTTTAAAAGAATTTGTTGATCAATAAGTCAACACTGAAAATTTTATTAAAATCAGACAATTCACTGATTTTTGGTCATTTTTTGTTTATCAGTCTGGGTTAGTAAATTGCTACTTATTTAATTTTAATTTAATTGCTCCCATAGACGTGGGCATATCATGCTAAACTTATTTCCTCTTCAGATTGAACGTAAACAAGATTAATGGACTGTGTGTTTGGAACGGAAAAAAATGATATTACATTTAAATAAACAAGTTTATAATTTTTCTGTACATAGAAATCAATAACAAATATCATTAAATACACTAAGAAAATTTAAAAAAATGTTTTAAAATGTTGAAAAAAAGGTTCTGTTTTGAGAGCATCATAAATCTTCACTTAGCTATTTTCTGAGCGAATTTAATTGTTTAGAATGTATTAAAAATAAATTACATATCTAATATTATCCCCCCACCCACCCACTTACTGATGCTCATTACTTATCAACTAAAAGCCGACCTAAAATATCAATTTAATTAATTTTAATTTATTTTAAAGATGAAACTGAATGCACAAATTGGTGCTACCTATACCTTTTGTTGATAAATTTGAAAAACAAAAATTTTTTTTTTGGATAATGGAAACAAATAGAGGTCAGGCATCATATCGTATCCCCCTCACACACACTTTTTTATTTGAAAACATTCTATATGAAAGATTTCCAAGTGTCATATTTCCTTTCTTTTTTATTCTCCTTTACTTTTGTAAATAGATTTCACATTTATTTCCTAAAACTAGTCAAATGTTTTTATCATATTTTTGTTCAATCTTTAATGGCATAAATATTGATTGAATTAAATTTTAAAATCTGAAAGTCTTTTTCTTTGGATATGATCACTCGTAGTGATAGCATTAAACTGAACATATCTCAGTGCAATATTTACAGTATAAAGATGAAACCAAAAAACTGTTTTTTTTTGTTAAACTGCTCATCTCTAGTTTAAAATAATGAATTTTTTCTTTTCACTATTTATGAACAAACTTCATCGTAAAGAAAAACAAAGTTAATTTTTTTTAATTAGATAACCAATGACAAAAAAAGAATCAAATAAAATTCAAAATGAGATTGTTTTAAACTGTAATAATTATTGTCCATCCTACACTTAGTTTATGATAAAATTTTTTAAAAAAGAATGAAAAATTTATATATTACTGTTTTTAATGTGTTATACATGTGCAACACCAGGTATCTCTGCCAAGTATACTAATGATGAAGAAATCATTTAGATAACAAATATTTATTTTTCAACATGATCTTTGTCAATGTAATTAATTCAGTGGTGAATAACAATAACGTAAATAAAATTTCAGCTAATAACCATGTCAGGCCATGGACTTATCTTAACATTAAAATTATATATTGTTTTTCACTTTAACCTTTTTTCACACTAAATTTATTTCTAAATGTTATCAGTTTTAAGGGGAGTCAAATTTAAATTTAATTTGTGAACCATCTACACAAAGTTAAAATTAGATTTTATTTGAAAAATTCTTAAATCCTTACAAGACTGAATTTATTTCTAAATTCTACCAATTTAAAAGCTGAAATAAATTTATATGTAAGTCAATTAGTATTAATAGAGTTGGTTGTAAAATAAACACGTTTGGTTGGTCTATCTAAATTAAGTAATACATTATTGTAATATCTATATTGGCCTATATTCAAAATGTCAAGTTAGGTATTTATTGATCCACCTGTGTACTAAACGGAATTAAATGCAGATTAAAGGATATTTCAAATCAAGAAATTAAGATGGTTTACATATTTCAACAATTTTATTCCTGATAAACTGAAATTCACAATGCATTATCTACATCTAATAATTGTTATATTGAATGTATATGCAAATGTAACAACTATCAAGAGGTTGTAGCATTTTTTAATTCAAATGTTTGAAGCTTTGTTTACCTGTTCCAAATATGATAAAGAAAAGAACATGTTACTTACCAGGTAAGAGAGAGTGGTACAGGGAGAGAACAGGGAACTGGAGATTCATAGTGACCATATCAGCACTCTGGTTGCCTCGTACACGAGGGGGCAAACGGGGTGGTCCACCAGTCTTTCCATGATTGGAATTTTTCTCTCTACGTTCCTTGGCTAGTAATCCTACAAAAGAGGTAATTTTAAACAAACACTCAAGTGTTAATCTTAATGAAAGATATTGTACTGTAAAAATGCTTGTAAAGTTAATATTTACAGGCTAATAAATTTATACTAAATGATAAAAATTAAAAAAACAAAAAACAAAAAAAAACTACCAAATATTTTTAGAGCCATGTTATTAAAATCTGGAAAGAAATATAGAGGAAGCCTATTTGACATTAGATACCTGAGAATGTTAAAGTCTTGAAAGCTAATCTAGCAAGAGAAATCAGATTTAGAAAACTAGCAGTCATGATACTTTCAGTTTAAAAAAACTTAAATTAGCTTAATGAGTTTATACTTTTTTAAGGAGACTTAGAGAGGAATAATGCATTCATTTTATTGAAGTTTATTTAATAAATTATGGATATCAAATAAATATAAATTATACATAATCGTGAATTTGCATTTTATAAGAGAGTCAATTTTTAAAAATTACAAAACAAGTATACAAGAAAAAAAAATAGTTGCAACTATTTGTAAATTCTAAGAAAGAACAACATACCAGCAGCATTTGAAAGAAAATCAACAACCTCAATTCCCAATTCTGTCATATCTTTCTTGGAATCATCAATATTTTTCTTCTTCTCACCAGAGCCATCCCAGAATTGGGCCATATGTCCAGTGTGATCTTCAAGAAGGAAAACAAAAAACTTTTTTAGTCAACAATAATTTACATACATACAGAGACAAGGATAGAGAGAGTTACTAAAAGCTAATAACCATTTTAGAAAACAGCAGATAGACTTTAAAAATATCTATTTCATTAAACTTCATTTTTTATCAAAGAAAAACCAATGTACAAAATATTAATTACAGTGGAAATCATGCAAATATAAAATTGTTCTTAAAACTACTTTAATCAAAAGAAATGAAAGTTGAATTTTTTGCTAAAGAACTGAGTAAACTTATTACATGGAAGAGTTTGTAAGAAATAACGGACTGCAATGGAAATTGTCTTAGAAAATACTTTTGGGTTTGTGACAAATCTCCTATATTTATTTGTTTGATCTGTGTAGTTTTTAAAATATTTAAAACTACCATTTAATACCCCACTCACACTGGTTTTAAGGTAATCAATACTATTTTATACATAAAGAAAACAAGTTGATTCTTTTACATAAGATTATAATTGATTACACAAAATGACTCAGTCATAGTTTTTAAAATTTTCTGCAATATGGAAACAGAAGGGAGAGACAAAGAGAAAAAGCCCCCCCCCCCCTAAAATTACACTCAGTAATTTTTTTCTTTTTTCCTTTAATAAAATGCTATTTTTCTTTCAATAAATTTATAGTCTTATAGACTATAAATTTGTATTATCCATTTCTATTACGTATTAAAAATTATTTTAAAATCATTTTTAGAATTTTTAAGTTCAATTAACGTAGTTTTAATTAGCACTTTTTGAGGATCTAATCTGCCTTACTATGTAGCCATAGCTGTGGAGAATAAGAGACGGATACATGCCTTTCCCAAGGGCATTAGCGTGAAGTGAAATGCAAACACCTTATCCAGGATTTGAACTTTAGTTGATGATTCTATTTCTTATGATGATAAATCATTATGCTAAGTGTGCCTTCAAACTACAGCTTACTTTTTTAAATACATATCATTTAACAGATATGCTGAATACTTCAGATTTTATTTTAAAAATCTACTCACATAGAACATATAAAAGTTCTAATTTTTCTTACCTGAAATTTTGTTAATAAGTTCTTCACAAGTAGTCTGTAGGCCAACAGTAACTGTGTGAAAATGCCGGCCAGCTCCAAAACAAGGATGTTGCAGCTGACTAAAGCAACCTTGAACCTGGAGACGGCTGTTGTGAGGGGAAGACTTGAAAGATACTAGAATCTTAGGCTCTTCCAAGAGGACCTGGAGAAATAGTCTACGTGTGAATCCTGATAAAAGGGGACCAGATGATATTGGCCCTAAAAAAATAAAATAAAAAAGCATAGACTATTATACAAACTACAATTTATACCAATAAAAATATTTAAAAAATAATTAAAAAAAACAACCAATATTTCTATGTTCACATATTAATGACACTTATAGGAGGGTTGAGAATTTAGAATTAAAATATTATACAATGAAATAATTAAGATGAACTGAATTAAAATTAGGTTAATGAAACTAGGCAAGAATTAAGTTCTTTTTATAAAAAGGAAAACAATCTTTAGGTACTTTTTTCTGTGAGAAAACCATTAGAATTTACTCCAACAAAATAAAGAAAAAAATTGTAATTCTGTATTACTTCCTTTAGGAAGTAATACAGAATCTGTAAGATGATTAAAAGTTTTTATTTTTGATGGTTACAAAATAAGAATTATTTAATTAACTTTATTGTTTTTAAAATTTTACAAATGTAGAATATATAAAAAAACAAAGCAATCAAAAATGAGACTCAGTAGTAGAAATAACTTTTGTAAACAAATTATTTTTTTAGCACATTTTTATGCATCCTTATAATTTGGGCTGAGATACTGTGTCTGCGTTATGGAAAAGTAAACCAATAAAATGTAATGAGAAAGTTTAATTACAATGACAATTCTTGTTACATTTACTTAGGGTCTTCTTAAGTTTCTCATCTATATATTTAAATATCTTGTAGGAAATTCCCTATGAAAATAGTACGCACCAGAACCCTGCTCTCTAATAACCTCACAGAGGACACGGGCAAACAAGTGTTGGTTCAGTGAATGGCAGGAGATTACTTGGTTGAAGAATGTGATTACAGCTGTTTCTATAGCAGCACGTTCCTCTGCTGTCATCACCTGCAAAGAGTTAAGATTTATATATGTACAAGGCTACAGGTTATTCTCAGAATAAATCTGTTTTGAAATATTCATTAAACTTAACTGGCAATTTGTTTTATATGAGTCAATTTAACAAAAGAAATTAAAAAGGAACTTGTTTAAGCAATTTGAAGACATGCAAAAAAATAAAAAAACAAAAATTGCACTAAGTTCAAAATAGGATCTGCCAATTTTGTCGTCATAGATGTATTTTGCAAAATAAATTACCAAAATTCAGGTGATTTTTGGATTTTAATGAAGTTTTCAGTGTTGATTTATTAATGAATGAATTTTATAATGCACCAATTATTTTTATTTCAAAACTTTTAGAGGAGAGACTGGTAGAAAATAAGTACCAAATTCTGATAAATAAATGTAAAAAAAAAAAAAAAATAAAAAAAAAAATCTTTTTTTAAGAGATTTTTTTCTTTTTACTCTGTTTTTGTATAGTCTTTTAGAATATCAGTGAAAAAATTATATATTGATATTTGTTCTGTCTAAAAGGGTAGGGGCCTAACTTTTCAATTGAGTTTTCTTCAAAAATTAGTAAATAACAATACTAAAGTAGGCTTGTTATAAATAAATATTTGTTTTTAGAATCTAAAAATATGAAATTTAAAACTTAAAATTAGGCGTTTTATCTATCAATTATGTATATAAAATGTTTCCTCAAAGCATGTATGGCTGGTGCAAATGGTAATATTTATTTTAAAGAATTTTGATTTATTGAATTAATTTGATTGAAACAATTTAGTAATCTAAAAGAAAGAATTCATTGATTGAGTCAACAATGAAAATTTTATTAAAATTAAATAATTCCATGATTTTTGTTAATTTTTCTAATACCAACCTGAGCCTCCACATTTTTTAACATATTTCTTGATGACTTTTTGTAAACAAAATTGCCAGATTTTTTTAAAAACTTTTTTTAACTTATTGTTTTGTGTGTTTTGAACAAAAAAAATAAATAAATAAAAAATTTTCATTTACATTAAAAAATTTAGTAATTTTTCCGTACAGAAAAATTACTAAATTACAAAAATCAATAACAAAAAAACATTAAATACACTGAGAAGAGACTTATAAGATTAAAAAAAAAATTGTTATAATAGCGTTTGTTTTGAGTGCATCATAAATCTTCACATAGCCATTTTTTAGCAAAATTTAATTGTTTAAAATGTATTAAAAATAAATTACATGTGTAATATTATTCCCGCCCCCACTGATGCTCATTATGTTACTACTTTATGACTAAAACAAAAAACTTACCTTAAATAACTGATTTAATTAATTTTAATTTGTTTTTAAAATGAAAATGAGCAAACAAATTCATAGTAACCAGTTCAAAAAGTAACAATTTTTCTTTTTGTTCATTGAGAAAATATATTAGTAAATGTGAAAGTTCCATAAATATAAAAATAGATTTTTTAAAGATTAAATATTAAAAACAAGAAAAATACTGATAAAAAAAGACTAAAAAAAAAACTTTCCTAAATTTAAGAAAAACTTCTAAGACATTTTAATTAAAACTTTGTACCAGATAAAAATTAGGCTATTGAATCATTAAATTTTGATAAATCCATTGAACTGATATTTTTCCGTAACATTTAAATTTTGACTTCTATTGGATAAAGTTATAAATTCAAATAACAATTCTTAAGTAGAAAAATATAAAATCTATGTGAAATTATCAATGTTCAAACAAATATAAAAGAAAAAAAAAGTAAAAGCATAAAATCGGTTAACAGTTACCAAATCAATTTTTGAAAGAGGTGATATTTTTTATTATTTCAGCAATACTTCAATCATTTATTATAAATTATGTATAGTACACACACATTGACAATTTTTTTAAAATCAGATTTGTTCAAACTAATTAGGTTAAGTAAAAAAATATATGAAATCATTGTTCTAGTTTCCATGTAAATACCTTATATTTATAAGTGGTTGATGATGATGATGATGAAGATGATGATGCAGCTGTACTGGATCCCTGTACTGGAATAGTACAGAGCAATGTGAGCAGAACTGGCCAAAAAATGCTGCCCTCAGGGCCACCCATCCAATCCTTGATCAAAGGTTCTCGGGCAATTTCAGCAAAGAAGCCAAGAATGGCAGCTACAAGATCTGCCGTTACTGCCAAGCTCTTACCTAGAATCCAAAATATATAAACAAATGAATAAAAATACAATATTAACTGAAAAAAAAAAAAAAAAAAAGTATCAAAAAGTAGGTTTACATAACAAATAAAATCAAACAAGGGTTTGTCTCTGAAAGCATCAACAACCAAATCTGATAAACTGAAGAAAAAAACAAAACAAAAACAACTTTAAACAGGGAAATTATAAGATTCGAGTTAGAGAATTATTACTTGATTTCATCAAAGTAATTCAAATAATATTATGTAACCTTATGAGGGGTTCCACCGGGTGTTTGTTGCACTTCTGTTTTGACTCACCATGTCATCTGCAATCCTGCACTCCCACAGCTGTGTCCTTTAATCAAACTGCACCAGATAGGGTTCACATTCCAATGGTCGAGAGAGGTATAGGATTCATGCAATGCATTCTCATGTCTCAGTCATTCATCTCTTTTCTGCTACTATCCTGTCTGCTGCGATCCAAAGTCAACTGGGCTCAAAGCTCAACTGTCTTCCACTAGTCCCAAAATCCAACTGACCTCAACTAATTTCAGAATCCACCTGACTAATTCTCGTCTCCCAGTCCTCCTTTCCCGGGATCTTGTCATCAGCTGTGGGATTTGAAAATCCAGGTTCTTTTCTTTGTTAAAATGACTGACCGACCACAAGCTATTGACCTCTGCTTTTTATAACTACTCCTAAATTTTATCACTCAATTTCTTTCTTCTCTAGAGAATTCTTTTGATGCTTTTCCAACACAGGCCAAACCTTATCTATTACACACTTATACATACATACACCTGTATATACATGCATATATACCCATGCATGCACACATGTTTTTTTTTAATTTTATATACCCACATATTTATACGCATATACACATGCAGGCATACACACAATTACTATCTAGTGCTTTATCCTAATCCCCCCACCCACCCACACAATCTTCAATGTCTCTAGCTCACATACATATACACACACATTCAATCCATCATCCCCAATGTTTCCAGTCTGCATCTACACATGTATGCATCTGGATTATTGTGATTTCTTGAAATCACATACATATGTACATTGCATTGTGCTATAATCACAACTAAGACTATTCAGTATATGTAAACAAAAGATGGCAGCAAACACTTTTTCATTTTATTATTTTTTGTTTTACAAGTAGAAAAAGAAATGAAAAAAAAGTAGAAGAAATGATAAATCCATCTATAACATAAAATCTTTAAAATCTAATCTTTTGTTAACTAATCAAATTATTCTTATAAAGAGGAGTCTACAATTACAATAAAAGACAATAGATAACTTACCTGAGCTATCACAGCTGGTTTGGTATTGTTGAGCTTCTAACAATCCACTCTCTCCATTCATGCATTTGCTAGCATCAGTCAAAGATTCTGGATTGGTCAAGCTCTCAGCAAAGCAAGCAATCTCATGGTTACAGAACTCAAATAGTCCCTGAGCAAGGATGGATGGGAAATTGCTATCAAGAAGTTGACGCACTGCTCCAGGAGATTGACAAGTGATAGCCAAAGTGGATAGATGTGACCTGTCAAGCATCATATAGCTAAAGTCATGCAATGTAATCAATGAATCTGGAATACCATTACCAACAGCCCCTTGTTGGCTGGTTTGAGCCTCTTTTGAATCATCAGTTAGAGAGGCATTATGATGCTGTTGTGAGCTGTCCTTACAGTCATCACTGATGGAAGCAGTCATACTGTTATCAAGGTTTAACATGATACCCATCCACTCAAGAATTAGTGTAAAGAACTCCGGATAAATATAGCAGATTGAACAGAGGACATTATCCACAGCTCGTTTCAAGGAAGAATCAAATGATAGCACTGTACTCCATTCATGCACAGCACTGCAATTATAAAATTTTATAAAGTGTTATAGAAAAAGATAAACATAGGAGCTTATTAAAAATTATTTTATATTTGAAAGTTTTGCAATAATAATCATAAGAAAAAAAACAAACAAAAGGCACATTGACCCCTTGAAACTGTAAACCAAATATTTTGGGCTGAATGCTATTTCACTATAAGTTCTATATTGGGGATAAGAGAGAATACATCAGATGCTAATAATAAAAGGCTGTGAATAGAATAACCCTTCAAAGCCTTTCTTTTAATGGAATAAATTAAACAAAGATGTCTGGAGTGAAGTTTGTTTTATACTTAATTTGATTTTGTGAGCTTGGGTACAGTGTTGAAAGGGTTAACCATTAATAGCAAAAAAAAAATAAAAAAAAAAAAAAAATAAAAAAAAATAATCTTTGGTTAACTTTGGTTTATCAGAGCATTTTTTTAGAGTGATTGATGCTGTATTTTATGAAATAAGCTATTGCTCTAATTTAATATATAATTACTCTTTTTTTTTTATCACTGGACATTACAGTGAGAAGATACACACAGTGACAAAAATACATCCCAAATATCTTCAAACCAGAGCAGCGAGGAAGGAAAACTTACAAAATATTTGACATTGTTAAAAGTAATATTCTATTATGTAATTAATAAAGATAAATCACGGGATTAACAGTTTTAAATTTCTCAATGTTTTCTTCAATTTAGGCTCAAATGCATAAATTTTCCTGATAAAATTGATAACTGTGGTAGATATGCATTTTGACAATTTTTAAAATAACTGAGGCACAAAATTAACCCAATCATGTTTACAATATAAACAGACTTGCAAATCAACATAAAAACATACTGATATTTATATTTATATTTTTGGTTATAAATATTAGATATATTACAATGATATAAAAGGTCCCATTTAGCTTTATGAGAGTTTAAAATCCTAACATGATAATTTGAATACATAAGCAGTTTATAGTCTGAAGAAAAATAATGGGATAACATCAGAATGAAATGTATTGATACTAATTACTAAATCTTAAATTTAGAGAAGAACAAAAACAAAAAACCCAAACAATACTGACCTGAACAGTTCAGGAGTAATAATAGAACGCAGCTCACTACAAACAGGTAAGTTTCTACTGTACCAAAGAATTGCAGCAATGCAGTGCACATGTGCTGCTGCTGGGTGAGGTAATGTGAAATATGTAGTCTCATGAGGTGCTGGGCCATAGCCATTGTTTAAAGACAACATTTCTGATTTTTCAATTGCTACTTTGGCACTGTCACCAAGCCATAATATCAGAGCTTTCAAACTGAAAGAGAAAAAAAGGGTGAGAGGGATATATCAGATTCATAAGTCACAGGAAAAAAGAAAAAGAAAAAAAAAAGAAAAAAAAAAAAGAGTAAAATATGGAAAATAAACAAAACAACAAAAAGTGTGTGCACACACACACAGACAAATAAGGGTAGCAGAGACATGAAGTTAATGGCGCTTGATAAATCCCAGTCACCAAACTGTTGACTTCATGTCTCCACTACCCTACCTTAGATATACAGGCTCTATCAATGATATTGAGCACTCTTTACTTATAAATCACACTAAATCAAAATAATGAAAGGAAAACTAGCTTACAAAGTTGCTATGTGAAATAGAATGGATATTAATAGCAAGAGTAATATCACACTAGTCATTTTACTGAGTAGATAAAAACTTGTAAATTATCTAAATAATCTCAAATCATTGAGAAAAAAAAAAAAAAAAAAAAAAAAAAAGATTTTACAAATATTTTTAAAAAATTGATTTATCATGAATATTACATATATTTAAAAAAAATTGATTTATCATGAATATTACATATATTTACAACCCCTCAATCAAATTAACCAGTGTAATTGTTAATGATACAGAAGTTTAAAAAAAACAAAAAGCAACCATCTAGATACTAAAATTATTAAAGAATTTTAGTATTATAATTGAAAATAAATGACAGTAATAGTGTAAAAGTCTACTCACCGAGCTGCTGTACCACAATCCTGGACAGTTCCTAGTTGGTAGAGGATTTCTATTGTGGAGTCATTGGCTACACCACACACTTTGCCCATGTAAGACACACAAGTATCTAAAAAAATTAAAGATAACAATTGATCAAATAGCATATAAGAATTATTTGAAAGTCAAATTAAACCCTCTCCTCTCTTTAATTAATATGGTATAGACATGTAAATTGGTATGTAAATCTTTAAAATGTAGATGTTTAAATTCATTATACAAATACTGAATTGCAAACTTGTTTAAAAATAATTAACTTTTGTTTGATCTGTGTAGAAGCTTTAGCTGTGATACATTTAAGAGTGCATATAAACAAAAACTTTCAAAACAGTATGATCAGTAGGAATATTAACTTTTATTTTCTCCATTTTATTATTTTATATTATGTAGATATGTATTTACCAGGCTGTCCTAGAAATGATGACTTTCTAAGCAGACTGTCTATGAGAGTGAGTCCCATATCTGTAGAGTGAAGCCCCAGTTTGAGGAGTACTGTCTCCAAGTAAGGTGGAGAGTGAGTGTTAGCCTGAGGCGACACCAAAAGGGCAGTGCATGTGGTCAGCAGATGAGGAATGGCTGCTGCTGCAGATGCTACACTTTCTTCTATGGTCAGACAGTGCTGCAACAGTTGGACCCAGCCAAGGCTGAAAAAAATAAAAATAAATAAAAATAAAAAAAATAAAAAAATAAAATAAAAAATAAAAAAAATAAAATACAGGTAAAAGAGAAGAAACTATATATTCAAACCTATTGAGTCATATACACCTTTTACAACATGAAATTACATAAAATAAAACTGTTCTATTTTGATACAAACAGATCTATGTATCATTCACTATTAGTTTGCTTGTTGCCAATTTGCTATTACAAGGTATGATGAATGTAACAGCAAATTCTACTTATTTCATTTTTCTAAACAATATCTATTGTTGTCAATTAAAAATTTTAACTAAATGGTTACAAACTGTAATTGTTAGTATAAAACAAATCCACATAATCATATTTTTTTTATATTATTTGGATGGGGGGAGGGGTGATTTTTGCTGGAATTGTTAATCTGAAATGGAATCTGGGATTTTTAATCTAATTTAAAAAAAAAAAAAAAAAAAAAAAAAAAAATGTCCACTTTGACATTCGCTACAGAAAATTGACAAAATGAGGCCATTCATATCAAAACATTGTAAGGAAGGTAATGCTATTCCAAGTGTCAATTGTGTTAGGCAACTTCATCTGCCAAAATTGTTTGCTATTAATTTTGCTGCCCTGAAAGCCAAGCTTGCTAATCAATCCGTTAGCATCATAACATATGAAATGCAACTGACTGTCATGACCACAGCATTTTGAGTGTGATTACAAGCATTTGTGGGGAGTTATATCTCATTAATGTAGTAATCTTGGGAACATACAATCAAACTGTAAGTCAGACATGCAGCAGGGCAGTAAGTCATGTAGATATTGTATTTGAGGATATTATTGCCTTTGTAACACATTCTGCAGCTTATAGAAAAAAAAGCTCATAAGGAAGGTGTTGTCAAATGTCTTTGTTAACAGTTACCCTGTGTTGTGCTTAGCCCATATTTTAAATCTTGTTGAAGTACTTTCACACAAGCCAGCATTTGATAATATTAGCCAGCTCATTAGTTTCAAGTAAGCTCATTTTTTAAAAAGGCTAGTCGAAAAAGTAATACCTAAAATGGCTTGAATGTTCCTTACCTTAGGAACAAGTGAAATTACTCCTTGTACCAGTGGCAACCAAATGGAATTCCTTTTTTTAATGTGGCTAAATATCACTCACCCTTTGTACAGTTTATGAAGGATTCTTTAAGCAATAAAAGAGCCATGGTCTTGCAGTAAAAAGGATTCTGGAATTAGTAATGATGGTTGAGTACATCATGCCTCTTACTATGATTTGTGCCTGAATCTGCATTTTATAAATGATAACTGCATCTGTTTAATAACTTTTGACAAGCTTAGAAGAAACTAAATCTCCGCTTGCATGTGTTGTAACATGATAGAGGATGTAAATGGAAGCTCTGATTAAAAGTTCTACCTCAAAGATAATTATGCACTGCAACATTCTATTGTTTCATTGTCTAGTCATGTTACATTTTTATTTTTACATATAATTTATTTTGGGACTAGAATTTTAACACTTAAAAAGAATTTGTAATTATTTGCTATTTCTTTAAATGTCATAAAACTGAATTATGTTTTTGCTTTTATAATAATTATAGCATATTTTATTGCAATAAAATACTATAGAAATGGAAAAAACGGAATTTACCAAATGTGGAAACAGAAAAAAATGTAATTTACCAAAAGTAGAAATGAAATTAAGAAACATTTGAAACGGAAAATTGGGGGACCCTATATTATCTTAATGAAGTTAATATTGTGGTGAAAAAATTCAGTTTTTAGAGAAATATTTTTAAAAAATTTAAGCAAGTGACCCATCAGGATTTAAACAGTTTTGTTGTTGTTGTCCAGATTGTTAATCTTAGTCACATTTTACATCTTCAGTTAAAACTTAATGTCTAATTAAATATGAATAATTTTAATCAGACAAATAATTTTTTCATTTTTTATTTTAAAGATTGGTCATTTGAATTCTGTATAATTAGTTACATTTTGCAAAAAGATGGCTTCCTGTTGATTATTGTTAAATCCCACTACATCCACTCTTTCTCCATGAAGAACAGACAGTTTTTTTAAAAAACTATTTAGAGTCCAATTAGTACATATACAATGTTTGGTAACTCTACACAAAACTGTTTGGCAATTTAGAGAAGATAGACAAATAAACCCTTCCAAATTATTAATATAGATATGTTATTTTCAAATGATTTAGTTTAAAAGTGAAACCCATGCAAATTTACATGTATCTTTTTGCAGTAAAATCAAATTTACAGAAAAGAGTTTAGCTTTTCTCTGAAATTCTATCAAATGCTAAGCATGTAAGTAAATTTCAAATTTGCATGTGCTTACCTGGTTTTGGAAACAACGTCATCAGATGGTGCCAGAACACTAGCTGTTTTCTGGTTTGTTTCGCTGAATGCACTGTGTCCCATCAACAGGATCTGTGACAGCCCAATGGTCATAGAATCCCGGGCCCTGTGAAGGCGAATGGTAACCATGGTGACAACCTCAGGTCGAATCAGTTGGAGACGGATGAAACCTAGACTACACGTCATAAGAGGAGCACTCATTGGCGTTACTGTAATTCCATCATGACTTACCTCCAAGGAAACATAAGATGGACAAGCTGAAATACAAGAATTAATATCTAAAGATTTTTTTAAAAAAGGTACAACAAAACAATCTAATGAGAGAAAAAAGGTAAAACAAAACAAGTTAATGAGAGAAACTTAAAACAAAGATAATAAGATAAGGATTTTCTTTTGAGATAAGAAATTTTGATCCATGCATTAAAAAAAATTTTTTTTCTCCATTTCCTTTTATATGAATGTCTAAATACTCAGTTAAAAATGTCCGTCTAGATTGTACAAGATATTTTTACAGAAAAAGATTTTGACCAATGCCAAAGAAAAAGAATGGAGATTCCAATCCATTCAAGATTTCTACTTATAGAAATGTTGTAGAAATGTTCATATGGTAATGAATTGGCAACATATTTGTTGAAAATTTCTATATTTTTGTTGAAGTAGGATTATAGGTGTTTGTTTCTATATGTAGGTGAATCTCAGCATCCAATGAGCCATCATAGGTCAGTGTACTTTCCAAGTTTGTTTCAACAACATCGAGTACCATGAATAGTTGGCTTGATATACGGTCCACTTTTTACAGGGATGAACGTTACCTTTGTTTTCCTCAAGCTTATTTTTAATCTAAATGCAGTGAGGCTGCAAATAGGTCCACAATATGTTGTATATCTGGTATGAGCCAGAAAGTCAATGTCATCGGCATAAAAAGAATTCTCTAATAATTGTGTAAGATGTATTTGACTTGAAGTTGAATCTTCTTAAGTCAAAAACCCTTCCAGTGGTTCTAAATTCCAAAAGAACACCCCTCTCACAATGCTGGAATGTGTGAGTTAATATTACAGAAAAGAATATCGGGAATAGTGTTGGAGCCAAAACATCTCCCACATTATCTATTGGAATTTCATACGACAACCAACCACTCATGACAATTCTAGCTTTCATACCCTTGTGCAATGGCTTGAGTATATTTACAAATATTACTGGGCACCCAACTTTATCCAATATCATCCAAAGTACATCTTAGTTAATTGATGTCACCTTCAGATAGAGCTTAATGTTATATTCAGAACACTAAGACCCTCAGCCACCGCTTTCTAGCACATATATAATAAAAAGGGTTGGGGTTTGCCATAATGGCAATAGGGTTGAGAATCATATAGTTGCTAGGGCTTGACGTGACCAGCCGATTGATCGGAAGGGTCCTCTCTGACTAACCATCTAGCCTATGCAAGGACCGAAGTGGAGTGTTGCATCAGCCACCAAGGTTCTATCATTAAGCATCATGGGTCACCACCCACAGCCAACAGGTAGCCCCATTAGGGTGAGTCTTCTATGTCGGTGAAAATAAATTCATAACTGCTAATATGACCAGTATTTAATTATTTTTCTTTGATAAAAATATCACTGTATATAATTCCCGAAATGTTGTACATTGAGCTCAACTTGGACTATACCAATTTTAACATTCCGTTGTTAAAAAAGGTCCAGCTTTGAATAATTCCCTACACCAATCCATGATAAAAGTCATTAGGATATTTTGAAATCAAAACCAATGGGCGGGGGGGGAAACCTTGCAAAATATTTTAATACTTTCATATCAAATACTGGATATGGAAGTATTAAAATACTTTGCAAGTTGTTTTTTTTTTTTTTACTTACTTGACAAGGAGGTGCTGTGAGGAGATATCTGAACTTCTTTCAATAGTATGGCAAACGGTAGTTGTATAGTAAGGTCCACCCAGGTCTCATCTGGATAGAAGTGATATGACCAAGCAGCTGACCTTGCCCGCCTGTGAGGTGGGGATGCTTGAATCAGCACTTCAGCAGGTGTTGCAGTTGGACTACTTGATGAGATGGTACCTGAAAGATAAGTAATAATACACAATATAGATTTAAAAAATGGATAAAAAAGACAGTACAGTCAGTGATGTATATCAAAATATGAGTAGGTATGAGATAATTTATTACAAATTAAGTATAGTTTATTGATTATATTGTCATTTTTTCCCCCCACTTTTACTTAACTACATTAAAAATGAATCAGACATTATTTTATCAGATGCACATTTAAATTGAACTATTTTAAAACTGAACAGCAAAATATTCAAATGATCACAAAGAACTGGTTTTAATAGTATAAAAAAAGGACTGTAATGG
Source organism: Doryteuthis pealeii (assembly GCA_023376005.1). Lineage (NCBI taxonomy): Eukaryota > Metazoa > Mollusca > Cephalopoda > Myopsida > Loliginidae > Doryteuthis > Doryteuthis pealeii. Next base: position 13,115,678 of record CM042167.1, read on the forward strand.
ATATTTCTGTATGCCAACTTTTTCCAGTTAGCCAATTTTAAATTTAGGCCAGGTAATTATATAAATTGGTTTGTTTTTTGGAAAAAAATTCTATAAGATTTAAAATACACTTGATCAACATTAATTAAACTTAAGAGAAAAAAAAGAATAAGCCAGACTAATTATACTAGCAGTTATTCAAAGTTGTTTACATTTTAATATAATATTTTTAATAGGTATTTGAAGAAAACAATTTTGTTAAAAATAATTGTATAGAATTTACAAACAAAACCCACTTATAGAATAATGCTTAAAAGAAAGAAAACAAACTTACTGATAAGACCATAAGCACTATATAATTACAGTTTAGGGTCTTATCAGTAAAAAGGAAATGTTTTATTGACAACTACATTTAATGTACTACTTTTCACTTGTAACTTCCTTGTTTGGAAGTTATTTGATGTTCACTTAGATGCCAATATTTCTTTTAAGTCCAAATGGTTGTAGACAATAGCAATAAAAATCAAACAAGCCAGCACTGATTAATTTATTATAATTTCCTCATAATCTATCATTATAACTGAAATAGGGATTATCATTAAATACTGTACAAAGCATTTGTTTTAGCCTAAGTGAATTAATTGCTAATAGTTTTATTTTGCTAATTTCATATTTCACTTACAAGACAATAATTTGGATTTTGTGGAAAAGTAACATATTTCCTCTGAAAATGAGATATTTCTAAAATGAACACTGCAAATTCCATAACATGTCAGAATACAGTTGCTGTTAGTAATATTAAACCATAAAATACTATAGGGACTTTTCAGTAAATCACTAGGATCATTAAAGTGACTAGAAAATGCTGCAGCTCTAGTAACCATTTGTATAAAAATATGGTAGCACTAGTTATTTTGTAATTTGCCCAGCATTTCTAAATTGTTGTCTTTTCTTCCTAACACATTGTTTTATTCATATGCAAATTTGAAAAAATATACTTTTTTTTTTTAACAAAGAATCTTGATATTTTCTTTTTACATGCGCAGCCCCCCAAACAAAATAAGAGGCTTTTGATTGTTGAGAAAATGTGTTTAGCTGAATCATTATCTTAAAGTGTTGCAAAGTTCTATTGATTCAAACTAATTTGTTACTGGCAAGTATTTAGTGAAAATATATATATGGGGGGGGGAGGGGGAGGGGACAAAATTAAGAGTTAAAGTTCCCAAGTGAAAAGCAGCATGAAATATCTTACCTAGTGGGGCAAAGTTTTGGAGGACATCATTACAATCAGTGTTAGATGATCCACTATTGAGTTTATATGTACTTGGCAGACGGCTGTTACTACTGCTGTTAAGGTTCTGCATCATAGTGGAAATAAGGCCAGGACTTGTGTTCACTATCTTCTGGCTGCAGCTCACCAAATTGTTACAGATCACATTTATTGCACCTGAAAAGAATAGAAATTAAGCTATTAATATAAAGATATGATAAAAATCAATAAACCCAGCCTCTCACTGTACAAGTTCTTTATAAAACTACTAGCATAGATTATTTATGTATAGATTAGCAATTATGCTTAGAATTAGTGCAATATCTATGTGAAAATCAAATAATTAAAAAAAAAAAAAACCCCAAAAAAAACAAGATATCAAATAGGCAAGGAAAAACAACCATTATTTTGAAGATTACAAAATTTCTTTAAAAAATAAATACAATATAAAATTTGAATATATAGAGGATTTAATCTAAAAATGATCTTTATAATATATCTAAACTTCCACTGATATAAATACTAATCTTACATAGGGTGCACATCAGTGCACCCTGTGTAACATTAGTATCTATACCAGTGGAAGTTTAAATACATTATAAAAATACTACATTCAACCCAGTAGAATTTATACAAAGCACATTATATAGAATAAAGAGAAAAATCAATGTATTTTCAACAAGTTAAATGAAATTAATTTCAAGGAAGAGCTAACAAATACTTAATACACACTTAAAAAAAAAAAAAAAAAAAAAAAATGAAATAAAGCTCTATTGGAACAATCAAACTAAACTAATGAGTTACAGGTGAAATTAATGATGATAAAAGTAAAAAAATTAAATCAAATAAAGAGTTAACTTACCCATCTGTAAAAACATGTTGACAGCACTACTGTTGTTAAGGACTTTAAGTATGAACCAAAGAAGTGGATCTGAGAGTCTGCAAAGGCTTCGACCCTGAGGATAGTGCCGGCTGCTGCTAGAGAGGTACATGAACAGGGACTCCAAGACAAGTTTCACATCAGAACACTTGTTGGTGAGGGTTACCAAAATCTGATAGACACCATCACCTACTGACAGCGGATCCCCAACCCCAAAAGTATCATACCAGCAAGTTGAAGTGGCACCAATTCCACTGCAAACAAGGGCTGCCATAGGACTGCTGCTGCAGTAACTCAGAGTATGGATCAAATTTGACATAATTTGCTGATGGCCAACAATGATATCGGCTAAATAAGTGGTATCATCAACCGGGTGCCCTGGGGCTTTGCTACTTGCCCCACTGGCAGCAGCTGCACTAGTTTTCTCTTCATTTGTTTGCTGCTCTTTCTCATCATCTGACCGAGACAGGTTGTGGTGAAGTGTGGGAGCAGATAAAACATGACTCAGCTTGGCTGAATCTGGTACAGGGGCAGATATTGATGAGGAGAGAGTATGGGAGCGATGAGGATGAGAAGTAGAAGATGAAGTGCTAGATTCTGGAGAATCTGCCGAGTGAGAGCTTCGAGCAAATCGAGAGGGCAATGGAATCTGGACAAGAATATTGACAAGCTTCATCAAACTGCACATGAAATTGTCACGGCTTGCATCGCCTGTGTTGGAACTTGTATCAACTCCACGAAGTAACGTTGCAAAGAGACCACCAAAGCAAGAGCGAGCATTGATACCATCGTCTCCAGCCTTGCGGCATACGACAAGCTCCTGGCATAAGATGTGTTGGTGTACCAAGGAGCTAATAGACTCCACCACACTAATGGCATTGCTGATATCAACATGTTCATAAGTAAGACAGAGCACAAAATCCAAGAAACGACACTGGGCATCAAGAGGACCAGAACTGCTGTAAAAAGCACCCCTGAAACAAAAAGAGAAAAAATCTTGTTCAATAGTAGTCAATATGTGTGTCAGTTAACAAAGACTAACAAAAAGATAAATTTGGGTTTACTTAAATATTCAAAAAAAATTAAAGATCAAGTTTTATAGGAGTAAAAAGTATTATTTGAAAGAAAATATTAAGGCTTCATACAGAATAAAAAAATTCATTTTAAAATATCAAAGGTTGTTTGCATTTTTATTAAATGGTACAAAGACAAGTTTAAAATTAATTATGACTTAGTAAACAGTTGTGTATCGACTTATAAAAACATACAAAATAAATTATTACATGTACGTGCTCTTCTATTTGGTATAAAGACATTCTTTTTTAAATTAAAAAGTTAAGCCAAAGCAGGTCAGGGATAAATTACCCCCAAATTCAATTTAAGGAGAAAAAAAAAGAAAAAAAAAAAAAAAAGCTTACTCTGGGCCGACTAGATTTATACATATTTTTTCCTTATGATGTGCACATTGAATATAATTGTTGCTATGTGATTTAATACCATAATTCTTTGTTGTTTCTTCATTATTGAAGAACATTAATTTAGTTAAGTGCAAATATTCTTATTTGTGTTTTGTTTCACAGCTAAGTTGTAAAATTGATTTCTTTCAAATGTCAACTAGTGATCATCAATATTTAAGAAATATTGGATATTAATTTGTGAGTTTAAGTGAACTTTGCATTGTATCAGTATGGTAGTAGTATTTCATTTCTAATGTGTGAAACTCAGCCTTTTGTAGATGAACTATGGCAAAAACAGATGAAAATTTAGTTCCATGATATCTGCTTTTTTATATTCTCCCAATGTTAAGTTAGGCTGTCAAAGTCTTGTAAAAAATCAATTTGTCTTTATCTGTAAAGGTACCCCTCCACCACCACCCCCCACCAAAAAAAAGAAAAAAAAAAGAAAGATAGCTAATGTTGGAGCTACCAGGATGTAAAACAATTCCATTTCTTGATGGGCTATTCACTGTTATTTTACATTATGCTATAAATAATTGAAAAATTATTTTCGTTGTGCTTAAAATCATCTAGCAAATAAGATCTCTATTTAAATATTCCAATTATATATTGTGACACAATAAGAGCATGTCCACTAGTAGATATAAGCTTTTACAAAATTCTAAATATAATGTATGGCAAGCGAAAAGATCATCCACTTTGGTTAAAAGAAAGAAGAAAAGAAAAGAAATTCTACTTCCCAATCTGTTATAGACAGGAAAGAGACAATCGTCCCATCATATTAATACCATCTCACTGCTAAACGATGATTTTAACCCTCCCGTTCCACTACTGGAAACAGCAAACATGTATCTATGTGCTAGGTGCTGACGGCACATGATCGAATTTGTAAAAGTGCTTGCAACCTCTGGATTTTGCGCCCCTAAAAAGGGACAGCAGTTTAGCCTGTTGCCATGGTGACTGACCTTAGATTTTCCTGCCTCAAGACGAGATACACACAGTTAGGGCGAATCTATATCTGGGAGCAGACATGTCAATTTTAATCTCCCATATTTTGCTGTCACCCAAGACAAAGTGACGAGACGGATTTCGATACTCTGAGAATGCAGCACAGACAAAGATCATATATCTTCAACAAAAACGTTTCATCATTGAATATTGGACATCCGATCAAAGAAAAGAAAAAACAATTGTGAAAAATATGTATGCCGCCGAAAATACAAGAAGCTTCATTTCTGTTTGAATCAGACCAAAGACTTTGATGAATATCTTGCACATATAAAAAAGACAGACAGACATTCTTTTTTTTTCCCCCCACTACCAGTGATATCACAGTGAGTTGAATCTCTTATTTTATATATTTCTTTTAGATTGGTTACCTGATGAATGTTTTGAATTACTCGTTCATACATATCTCCCCATTCCCTATTTTGTTTGTTGTTTTCCCTTTTTTTTATTCCTTTATTGTTTGTATGTTGGTAAATAAAATTGTCGTTATCACTGAAGTTATTGTCTTTTGTTGTCTGGCAGAAGCGTTCCGTATTACCCTCTCATATATATAAAAGTGTGAGAAGGAGAATTCCCTGTCCCTTGTGTTTTTTTTTATTTTTTATTTTTTTTAACACTCGGGATTTCTTGCTTATACATTTTAAAAAAATTATTATCGTTACGACAGCACCCTTGTCATACCTAACGAGCGCGGGCACGTAATATATATAAAAAAAAAAACTACAGCCAAATATAGCCATACCTGTCAGCTGTCATTACATATACCAGTTTCAGAATCAATTCCTTCAAGTTCATCTGCTCCGGTGTCTTCACTTGCAACCGCTGCAGGAACTCGAAGAAAGCTTTCGTGGCTGATGGCCCAACCTAAAAAGAAAAAGAAAAAAAAAGAAAGAAAAACATATATATGTTAAACATTGTAAAATATAAGTTACTGAGCTTTTGATAGTTTCAGTAAAAAGAAAACAAAACAGAAATGTACAGGTAACATAAGTTAACATTTGTCTCAGATGTATACACTTTATCCATAACCAGACATTCCTTTATATTGACAAAATATAACAATCATTTATAGTAAAAAAGATTAATCTAAAGCATGAAAATATGCTTTTCTCACATTAAATACTTTAAATTAATCATTGCAATATTTTGCTAATAGTAGCAGTTTATAAATAATAGCTTTGCAGGTATATATATATATATATATATATATATATATATATATATATATATATATATATATATATATATATATATATATATATATATATAGCTTTTTGTAAATACTCATTTGTACACTTCCAATACTGAGAGTATGTAAACATTAAAATTCATATTTTTGGTCTTATTAAAAACAGATATGAAATACTAAACTGTGTTTAACATCTTTAAGGCTGAATAAAAACTGAAAAATTGCTAAAATGATTAAAAGTTACAAGTTGAAAAGATAATAGGAGTTATAAAAGAGAAATGTTAATGACTAATGATAAAGTTAATGATTAAATAAGAAAATTTATGAATATGTAAAGAAAAAATTAGGAAGGAAATTGGGTAATACTATTACCTGTTGATATCTGAGAGTGAGTGCTGAAGGTCCAGTGTTTGTTGAACTGGAGAGGAAGCGAATGAGCACATTCATGAAGTTAGGGTTAGATAAAATGACTGTAGCCATAGGTTTCCCTACTGTAAGGTTGCCATGGGGTACCCATTGATTGCACAATAGGGTCAGTGTCTGGAAAGCAAGCACCCAAGTACGCACAGGTACATTTGGCATATAAGACAATGCTTCAAGAAGAGTGTTTACAAATGCTGGGTTAAGCATGATGAGAGGGATTTTACTAGAGTCAAAGATGGCTGGTTGGCCAGCGCCTCCCCCAGAGTCTTCATGGCTACTGTCCTCATTCAGAGTCAACCAGAGTTGCAAGAGTGTGTCAAGATGCACTTGTTGGCTAATCAGCTGGGTGGTCATATGATCATAACACATGCGCAACATTTCTGCAGAGCTGGTCTGGAACTAAATCACAAAAAGCAAAATTATTAAAACTTAAGTATTAATGCATATCATTATGACAGAACAAAGATGAAAATATTTTTATTTAAAAAAATTAAAATGCTGATCTTTTTAAAGCAATTGCATACAGCATAAAAATAAGTCTGCCTTAATTAAGACTACTATGAAACAATTTTCTGATTAACTTAATGAATTTAAAAAAAAAAACTAATTTGTATAAGGATTTATTCTGAAAACTTAAAAGTTTAGAATTTTAATAACTCTTTTCAGTTATAGACAATATATTTAAGAAAAGCTAGAGACTCTGAAAAGCAATGTTTTCAATCCATTTGGTAGCAATATTTTTATTTTATGGCTTCAGATATTGCACAAGTAGCTATTTAAAGAGAATAACATTCAACATAGCAGGTTTTATAAATTTTGTTAAGTTATTCATTGTAAAAAGGTAATGAAAAATGGTATACCAACTGATGAATTATTAGTTTATAAATGTAATGTGATCTAATAATTTTCAGATAAGAATCTTTAAGGAAGACTAAAGATGTTCCAGTATAACTATGAAAATATCCAACCCAGTTCAGAACCTAGAAATGATCTGAGGGGGGCTCCATGTACACTGGTATAATATATGCAGGATTTAACAATTTGCAAATCCAAAACCTTTGGAAAGTTTCACCATCAGATTTTAATTTATTGAAATCATTCTTGTATCAATGACAAAATATTTTAAAGAAATGAAAATATATCAACATCTGGAGATTTTTTTCAAGATAATACTACTTCACTGACCAAATATTAATAATAATAGTTAACTAGTGGAACCATGCATATACCATGGTATAATTTAACTATTACAACATTTGATATGTATACTTAAGAGCTATATTAATAAGAGTGTATTAATATATAATTTCCAATTAATTTTTAACTTTTTCTGTACACCTAATATTTTGTTGGCTTGAAAGAGAATTACATACATACACACAAAAAAAATTATTACCTGTGCTTGGTTGACTTGGAGGCTTGCTTCACTCAATTCATCATCTGTGCTAGGGAACTGAAATGATCGGAAACTATGCCCAATGGAAGGAGCTACTGGCAGGCGGGCATTGAATGCTCCCTGTACAGTTACAGTTTGGAGGGAGAGCATCACCTGAAATATTTGAAAGAGAAACATATACAATCAATATTTTCTGAATAACATTTAACTCCAGTAATTTTAAACCTAAACATTGTATAGTTGCAATTCTGGACTATTTATTATTATTATTATTTTGAGCTTTCACATCAGATTATTAATTTGACAATTTATTTTCAGGGATATTTTCTTTTTGAGGGGGTTGCTATAACAAATATTGTGGAATTCATAACTATTAAACATTGTATAATATATTAAAAATTATTAACCACTCTAAAATTCAATGTGAATATTGACAAAAAAAAAAAAAAAAAAAAAAAAAAAAGTGAAGAGAAGAGAATAATTTCATTTTGAGAACCATAATATGAATGTAAAAAGAACAATTTACTTACACGTAGTCTGAGTTCTGCCTGCATTTGTAATCCAAGTTCCAAGCGGAAGTCCACTGCAGTTGATAAACCTTGAGGACCCAGCACTGTCTTACCATAATCAAACTTAGATTTCCATTGTTTCATCTTCTGTTTCTTTTCATCAGGATAGTACATTCTACAATTTAAAAAATGGTAAGAGAAAAAAATGTCTACATGTGCACATTATTAATCAGCATATACATTTCAAATGCTAAAATAATTTTAGAATATTAATAAATTAGGTTTAATTGATTTTTAAAATTCGGAAAATTCCAGTTTAATTATATACATCCAAGACAATATATGACAAAAACTGTTATTATTAAACTAAATGAGGTAAAAACCTCATTTAGTTTAATAACAGTAGGTATACCAACTCAAATTGTTTTGGTTTTAATAGTATATCAACTCCTTATGGATTTTTTAATGCCAAAATTTGATTAAATCATAAATGATTGATATTAATAATAACTATTTATATTTTCAACATTCCATATTAAAATAGAATAACCAAATTTCAATACTCACGATGTAAGTGTGTCTGGTGTACTACTACCCTCGGCTGGTTGTACACACACCATTTGAATGGAGCCTTCATCACAATCAAGACCTGGAGGGGGTTTGGTGGAAACCCCTGCCATAAATTCCTGGAACTTTGTAGCTGTGTCATCATCATACTCATTTTCTTCAAGTAAAAGATCCATCAGACTGTTTTTGGTAAGTGAATCCTTTGACTGGCCCAGTTCTACATCTACAAGTAAAATGAAATACAAGATGACATTAGTTGGTTGTTTTTCATGAAATGCACCAATGAGTTAAACTACCATAATATATACAAAAGTCATTTTGAAAATCTATTCAGAAAATGTTTATATTTTCTCCTGGCTAAAAAGTCATGATGTGAGCAAATCTTTTCAGATATAGGGAGACAAAATTGTCTTCCCTCAGATTCGGGCCTGGTGTAGGACACCATGTGTTACCCCCCCCCCAAAAAAAAACATGTCAATTTCATAATTCAAAGTAGTCTTTTTGGTTCTTGTCTTTGATGGGACAAGACATATCTTCAGTCCTCACTCATGGAGCAAAGTGAACATGCTTTGTACCTCCATTCTTCAACTCCGGCAAGGTACCACAAAGACTTTTATATTCACTATTTTTGTACTTCTTTTACTCACAGCTTGTTCATGGAACAATGCATGTAATTTATCTGTTTATGAGATGTTGCTTATTATTCTTACATGTAATGTATATATTAAGTGTTATAATGTTCATATAAGTTCATCTCATCTTTCCTTTTATTCAGTATTAGAGTAACAATGGATCCACTAATGCTAATATTGGAACTTGGTGAATGAGGACAAAATTAAATATCCTCTTTAATACTCAATAGCCAGTATCACCCCGACAAAGGTAAATGTATAATTACCAATACAGAGATTCAAATACAAGAAATTATGTGTGAGGATTCAACTAAAAACATTACTAGCAACAGTATTATTCAAAATATAAAATAAATAAAATAAAAAGTAGCCTAAATGTGAATATAAAGTAGGATGACTAAATTTTCAAAAATATTTGAAGGGTTGACATGCAAATTAGTACAAAACGCGCAATATGTAGTTTGTTTTTAACTATAGTTTCTGTAATCATTAAAACAAATTAATGAATTAACTATTCCACTTGATTTTGTACTGTGAACTCCCAACAGATTTTTTAAATTAATACTACATAGATTACAGCTATATATCTAAAAATAAAATTTAAAAAAAGATTTACCTTACTTGTGTAAATTTTAGTGTAAATCTAGATTTTACATCCCCCCCAAAATGGGACTATTAATCATATTAAACAAGAAATTAAATCTATTTCATAAAAGAATGATATAAAAATAAATTTCAAAATAATCAGGCAATAATTGAATAATTTCTATAAAAATTCTACATCTACTTTCTTAAAACTTATGAAGTTCTCACAACATTCCAATAAAAAAATGTATTGGACAAAATTAGATGTAGAATTTTTTAAGCTTAAAGTATATATAACATTATCCACAAACCCTTACAAGAAATAAATCCATGTGTAAGCTCTGTTTATATATATTAACTGCATATTCACAACTAAAAAGATTATATAGTTCATTATTCAGTTTTGATATCAACTACTTACAAAAATTTACTAACCTGCTACTTCAATGGCTTCAGCAGCCATTGTATCTAATGCTGTCATTGGCATAGTTGCAGATAGATTATCCATGTTGTCACTGACTGTTCCATTAATGTCATCAACTGTGACATTTTCCAAAGGACTGTGGCCAGGATACAGACGCTCACCTATATAGAATAGATAAAACAAATAAAATTAATTGCTGAAAAAGGATTATATCTAAAATCATAAAGATGTATAATCCTAGTTTTCAAGTTCATTACTATCATTCTTACTTGGAATAAAAATTGATTCTGAATAATCCATTAGCAATATAAATAAACATAATATAAATATCTATATATGTGTACTATTAGGTGGAGAGAAAAAAAAAGTACTAAACAAAATGTAAAAATCTTTGCATTAAGTGTTTTGAGTGCTGAAATTTTTATAATTTTACTCAAGGGAGGTAAGAATTTAAAATAAAAATAAAAATAAATTTTAAAATTTTAAAACAATTACGAAAAATAAAAAAATACAAAAATTTCAAGACCCGAAAAATTTTATTTGAAAATTTAATCTATCTTAAAACTAAAAAAATATTTCTCTATTTTTATGATACTGTCTACTGGATTTATCTTTCTAGAAATGTAAAAAATTAGGGACTGGAAAATTTTTTTTTAATCAAATGAGCAAATGTTGACCTGCCCCCCCATCCTAACATTTTTTTCAAGTTTTCTTCATAAAATAACTTATTCATTATAAAATTAAGTCATTAATGAATAAAGGGCAGAAAATTTTATTTAAATAGGACAATTCCCTAATTTTTGGTAATTGTTTTAAAATTAAGTTTTTTTATTTTTAGATTTATTACCTCCCTTGAGTAAAATTGCACATACTAATGATGATTAGTAGAATCATCATTACACAAGGCTTTCCTTAGAAAGAAAAATACTAAAACTGAACCGAAAAACCTTGGAATCAAGGGAAAATAAACCAAAATCAAATTTGCCAAACTGCCCAAATCTATTATATATTCATTTAATTTTCTCAACATTGTCTTTTAATAAAGAAAAATTTTTTAAATGGGATTTTGCTATAAAAATGATAATCATAAAATATAGATCGATATAAGATATTGGGTTTTAAAAAAATTGGCAGTTATTGTTTTAATTTATTTTTTGAAAAATCCTCAAACAAAAATTTTTTTTTAGACTTTCAACTGCTTACAGACAGTTTAAAAAACAGCAATTTTTAAGTTAAAATTAAAAGAAAATTTATTATTTTTGTATTAATAATGGTTATTATATTATTGAATAAAAAAAAATGGATTAAAACAAAAACTGGTTCATGAGCTTACATGTAAATGAATATACACTTTTAATGTTGAAACATTGATTTAAAATCAACATTTATTTTTTCCCCCTAAAGTTGAGCTTACGACAAAAGCAACCAACCTATCTAAACTGCTAACAGACTGTTAAATGGCATTCTTTATTGTTTTTTTCGGCCAAATTTGACCAGATTCACGTTATTGTGAGTTTTTTTGTAAATAAGTGAAATATACAAACACTCTTGTGAAAGTGAATTAATTACATGCAGAAAAAAATAGGTGTTCAAATATTCATTTCTTTTTTTCTTTCATACTTAAGTTATGAAAATCAGATACACATAAACAATCCTAATAAAGTTGTAGATAAATCAATTTCCTTTTATTTGATGTACAGTTTGATAGGGATTTTATAAATATTTTTCAGATGGAATCCAACAAAAATACAAATGTCTACAAACTTTTAAGGTGTCAGTGAGTATTTCTATTTTAATACCATTTCAATATCAACTTTCCAACATGTGAATTATTTCTTTCTTCACTATATAGTAAGAAATGTTCATTATAGTAAGAAATGTTAATTATCTTGGTAATCTAATAATAATCTTATTTAATATTAGTCTATAAATGTGATAGGGAAAACAGAGAATTGAGTTTATATAATTTTATAATGCGTACATGCATAACTATTTAAATCTGTAAGCTTTACAATCAAATGTTACGTCAGGTGAAGAAAGTTTAAAATAATTAGCAAAGAAATTACTACTATATTATTCCTAGGTAAGAGGTTTCCTTGTCAATTAAAAGAATCATTTCTGAGAAATTTCATTTGATTGAAAAAAAAAAAAAAGGAAAAGAAAAAGAAAGGAAAAAAAAAAAAAAAAAAAAAAAGGGAAAAAAAAAAAAAAGAAAAAAAAAAAAAAAAAAAAAGGGAAAAAGAAAAAAAAAGGGAAAAAGAAAAAAAGGGAAAAAGAAAAAAAAAAGGAAAAGAAAAAAAAAAAGGAAAAAGAAGAAAAAAAGAAAAAAAAAGGAAAAAAAAAAAAAAAAGGAAAAAGAAGAAAAAAAGAAAAAAAAGGAAAAGAAAAAAAAAAAGGAAAAAGAAGAAAAAAAAGAAAAAAAAAAGGAAAAGAAAAAAAAAAAAAAAAAAAGGAAAAGAAGAAAAAAAAGGAAAAAGAAAAAAAAGGAAAAAGAGAAAAAAAAAAAAGAAAAAAAAAAAGGAAAAAAAAAAAAGGAAAAAGAAAAAAAAAAAAAAAAAAAAAAAAAAAAAGGAAAAAAGAAAAAAAAAAAAAAAAAAGGAAAAGAAAAAAAAAAGAAAAAAGGAAAAAGAAGAAAAAAAGGAAAAAGAAGAAAAAAAAGGAAAAAGAAAGGAAAAAGAAGAAAAAAAAGGAAAAAGAAGAAAAAAAAGGAAAAAGAAAAATTACCATCCAAGATGTCTTGCAGAAGACAAGTGATGGCATGGCCTGCCCAAGGGCCTCCCCAGGCAACAGTGCCATGGTTAAAGTCTTGGTTGGCTGCCAACAAAATCAGTTGCTGTAATTGGTCCTGAGTCATTGCTTCTGACAAAGAGATAGCTGGTCTTGTGGCTAAACAAATACGTGCAAGGACCTACAATAAAAGAATAAAATAAATCAATTGAATTTAAATTTGTAAAAAGAAAAAAAAGAATACTGTAAAGAATGTGAGAGAAAATGGAAAATATTATGAAACTTTTCTAAGATAAAAAGTAGAGTAGATAATTATTCTAAGATGTTAAATCATTTTGAACCAATAAAAATAAATGAAATGCAAACAAGCAATTGCTTGATTAAATTATCTTGTAAATATACAATGATGAAGTTATCAAATTATATAAAATGTATTAAGAGAGCCAACTAGGTTTCAACATATTTTAGTGTAAGAGAAGTGTTTGAATGACTCCAGTCTACTTTCTGTTGCAAACAAATTTTAGAATGGATTATTTCAAAGATCTTACTTTGCTGGCCACAAGAAAAAGATCCACACTGCAAGTTGAATCCATACTCAAGATGAGTGTGATGAGTCCACGCACCACAGGAAGACACTTTTCTCTAGGTAATATCAAACTGTTGTCTCCATCAACATCTCCTGGATCCTTTGAAACACCCAGGTAGCTGTCATCCTTGGCCATTTTCCGCAAATATTCTCCATCTGTCCTTCGGATCTGCATGATATCTTTCAAATGCTAATAACAATATAACAAAAACAACTTTGAAATAACATAATTAATAAACCATAAGTTAAATAATTATAAAATATTCCAAAAATGTAATTATCCTGTATATCCATTAAAAAAGCCTAAAACATGAAAGTTCACAAAACTACACTATTCTCTGAGGATTCAAAAATTAAAGACATTTCAGCTAAATGTACCATGTCAATAATTTCCAAAAAATATATAAAAATTAATATCTTTATTATTTATCTGCAGTGTATTTGCTTCATGTTCTATGCAACATATACATTTTGTGACAGCACTCCTTCTAAAAGCCCTATTTAACAAAATATCCACTTTAACAGCGCATTTCTTTTTTGTATTCTTGAAAGACTTGTCATTGATTAGTTTGTAGCAATATCATATTTCAGTACATTATTTTAAAAACTTAAATAAGTAAATCTTTAAAATAATGCTAAAATTTTAGTGTGTTTTATAACACACACTAAAATTTTATCAATAAGATTGAAATATTAATAAACGTCATATAAAATCTACCCATTATAAGTGATGTAATAACAGAAATCTATTGACAAAGTATATATAGTATGCATAAAACATATATATAGTATGCATACAATTCAAAATAATGCAAACATTCTTTGTTTTAAGTGCTAAAAAGAAAAAGAAAATGAAAATACCATTTTTATGAGATTTACTTTAAATTGTATCTCTTATCCCCACCCAGCTATAGGAAAATAGTAGTGTAAACTGGGTTAGTTAGGCAACCAGTCTGGAAGGAAAATGGAATTCAAAACTGCTTTCTTCTGCTTAAAAATTGACCTTGTGGCACATCATTCCCGTGGTGGAGGGGTTGGGTAAATACATACCTAAAGACTTTATATATATATATATATATATTATATATATATATATATATTATATATATATATATGGCTTGAGGTACTGCTTGTCATTCATGCCAGAAGCTCCAATACAAAAATTGGAGAGTGTCTGGGTTTCAATGTGAGGACAGTGCAGAGGATTTGAAAAGAGTTGGAGGAGTTCAATGGTGATTATGAGGTATGGCAACTCAGAACTTCTAAATTCGGGGATGAGATCTAGGCCATGATTGACAACTATCCCAGTAAGTCAATCAGATCCATAACCAAGGCCAAGGCCAAGGGAAGTGTCTAAGTTTCTTATAACGTAAGTAGTGCATAAAGACACTCGCTATCTCACATACAAGTTGAGGAAAGGTCAATTTTTACCACAGGCTATAAAGAAAGGCCATGCTACAAAGCTTTTCAACAAACTCAAGCGTTCCCTCTAATTGAACATGCTTTGATTTTTGAGAAAGATTTCTGCCAGGATCAGATGATGAACTCACAGAACAACCATTGGCTTGTTGTCCCCCACAAGATGTACTGATAGTGATGAAAACCAAACACTCAGTCCACATCATGGGGTTTGTGAGAGTCACTAAAGATGACGACGTTATGCTTCCAGTCACCTTTTCACATGGCCTCAGACCCAACATGAAAGTTTATATCAAGTGCTTGGGGGGTACTTAGTGCTACCCTGGATCAAGAGGGTGGCTGCTGGAAGAGCCTACATCTGGCAACAAAACTGCCATGACACACAAGGAGGAGAACCCAGTCTTGACTGAGAAAATTTCTGCAACCACATCTGGTCACATAATTCCCAATTGCAATCTCCTTGAGTATTATATGTAGGGCACAGCTGAGTGAGAGACCAACAAAACTTTGTGCAACACCAAAAATGAACTGAAGCCAACGATAATGGGAGCATTTACAAATAAACAAGAAGCCTGCCAGAAAGGCTTGAGGAGCTTCTCTGGTTGAAGCCAATGGTAATTTCTTTCAATATATTTAATCTATATTTCAAGATATTCTCATATAATTTTTGGTAAATATATCTAATAAAATGAGATAATGTTATTTCCATTAAATAATTTAAATCTATGTGAACATTAAAACATATTCTATTGATACTATTAAGTCATCTAGTGTTTAGAGATCTTTACCTTGCTTGCATATTGGGAAAGCTCTTTCTTGAACTGTTGCTCATGTTGTTTTATAAGAGCATGGGCTTCAGTGGCCAACCCCTGAGAGGATTTTTCAGCTTGAGAGGCAAAAAACTTTTTTTTGGCTTGCTCTAAATCCTGGAGCTTTTGCTTGTGATGAAATATTCTTTTTTGCAGACAACGTCGATATGATTTCATAGATTGTTTCACTTTACTCTTACTTGGTTGGCCACATGTATCTCCCTGTAAAAAGCTCCACCGGTTAGGTAGGAAAGTACCTGTAAGAAAATGAACAAAATTCTATTACACTTGCCTCAAAATACACAAAAACAAAGCAACTTATTGCCAAATTAATAAAAAGCAATTTTGAAAGTCTGAAATTTAGGATTCAAGTTTTTGTCGTACCTGTATCTGCTAAAAAATGAATTTTTAAAACAAACCTTGCCCAATACAGCAAAAGAAAAAAATTACACATAACCGATCCAATTTGTGACTTAT
This sequence comes from Doryteuthis pealeii, assembly GCA_023376005.1. Taxonomy (NCBI): domain Eukaryota; kingdom Metazoa; phylum Mollusca; class Cephalopoda; order Myopsida; family Loliginidae; genus Doryteuthis; species Doryteuthis pealeii. Next base: position 13,132,015 of record CM042167.1, read on the forward strand.
ACAATTAAAACACCATTTTTCATTCAGGAACACAATTGTATTGTCTGTAAGTAATAGGACTGGTCAACTGATTGTGTTGATTATCTTATTGAAAATGAAGGAAATTTTTTTCAGATCTGATGACTAAGTTGATTCCCAGTTAAAGAGCAAATATCAGCACATTTGTGAAGCTAGTCTATTTTGCATATTTTAAATTAAAACTTGAGGATAAAGACAAGTCTTGACCCCCTCACAAGTGCAAGCAATGTGTTAAGAGTTTACAGATATGGATCAAGGGAACACGTGATAAGTTGACATTTGGTATACCTATGACTTGGCAAGAGCCAAAATATCAATGCACATACTGTTACTCTGTTTAATGAAAACCTCACCAAATATCAAGAAAAACAAATGTAAAATTGAGACTATCATCAGTTATATGTCCAGTGCTTCATTCAGCTGAAATCCCAATGCCAGTATTTGTTCAACTTCCCCCTCTTGAAGATCTCAATTATGATGAAGAACTCAGTGACAGAAATGATTCAAATTTTGAAACTGAAGATGACTAAGCTCAGAGGGGATTTGATCAGCATCAATTGAATGATTTGCCACAAGCTTTGGGACTATCAAAAAAGGCCAATATTGTAAACTAGCAAGTCCCTTCAACAATGAGTTAAGACCAACCCATTTTGAAAATAATTTTTCATAAAGTGCTCAACTACATTAATGTAAGAGCTATATAATAATATTATAATCGTAAACAAGCTGGTCCTCCCAACTAGTTGAAAGGAACAACCTTTTCTAAAAACACCTTCTCTATGCCAAAAATGGCATATACATATCTGAACAGATATGTTAAGAAAAAACTGGGAGCAAACAATTTGAAAGGATCTCAAAGACAAACTGAAATAATGTGTCACGAGATATGTATGAAAAATAAGTATTTCTAATTCAAAGATTAAATGAGTTTAAAAATATCAAGAGGCAGTGTCATCAACAATTACCTGTGTCCTTCTCTTTGCGAGCAGCCTTGTCTAGCTCATCACCAAAGCCATTTTGCATTGTGTTGTCAAGGTTACGGCACAAGAACAGAAGGATCCAACCAATCAGAGTCAAGTCAACATTTCCTAGAATTGATAAGAAACACATTAACAGCAATAGTTGTAATTTGAACACACATAGCTTTAAGTAATTTTAATGAATTTCACAATGTTTAGAACACTAAACATAACTGTAAAAAGCATAAGTAAAGCTATAAGATCAATAACTATCAATATTGTCATTTACAATAACAAAAGATAAATGTAAACTTAACACATCAGTAATACAACTTTATATGATAGCAATCTACAGTTCTTATTCAGGAAAATTAAACCATTGGTATTTTTCAATAATTAAAAAAAATATAAGATTCATGAAATCACCAAAATTGTTAAAATCAAAGTAATAAGCTACACAATTGTTGGACTGACCTGTAGGCATTCTGGAAACTCCTGCTGGACTGGGCATTAAAGGTGCTACTGCTCGCACTAACATTGCTAACAGACTTTCTAAAATGTTTACTGCTGTTGGGCCCATTAAAGATTTTTGACCTAAAGCTGTTAACAATACAAACACCCTGAAAAGTAGAAAAAAAAATTATTTCAGTTAACTATCTCATATATATATATATATATATCAATTTAAAAAAAACAAACTCAAACTGCAGTATGGGTACTTCATTAAAATTCTTTCCATATCCTATAGGCTAAAGATTGCTGTATTACTTAATCATACCTTTATTTTATCAAATTTTACAAGTCAAAATTTTGAAGTTTTCTCAGTGCCAAAAAAAGACAGCTGTATAGAAGCCTAATTTTAGATTATTACATAATCATTGAAAGATTTTTATATTTTGCTACATTTAATTATAAATAATGAAATTAAAAAAAAAAAGAAAGAAAAAAAAAGGTCTTTATGAAACAGTTTTAATTTACTTTTAAAATATTTTTGTCTACTCAGTTGATGTTCATTTAGAAAATTATAGGTAAATATTATGAATCATAATTTGAATATATCAAGTTTCACTCTTAACAGCTTACAATAAATCTACAAAGTCAATAAAGTGATAAAGAAAAAAAAATGTCATCACTATTTATTTTAGTTTAATTAATGTTTTTCCTATTTTAACTAATCAGTATTGTTTTTAAATAATTAATATAGATTACAAGATAGAGACAACTACAGCATAGTTAACTATTATTAATGCATAGGATGTCATTTGTTATCTAAGCTTGCAAAAAGGTTTTAATTAATGTCTAATCTTCAGGTAGCAGTGAACATGAGTAATGAAATACAATTCATTTGGTGTGCAAGATTTTTAAATTCATTAATTCAAACAAGATATTTAATGGTATATGAAATTGCAAAAAGAAATCTAGTTTTAGCAAAATTTTAAAATATTTGTTTCTTACCTGTCTTGTGGAAAAACTTGTTTGTATTCAGAATGAAAGAATCTCTGCAAAATATTACCAAGAAATTCTCCCCACCAGGGTTGGGTGCCACATACACGCACTAGTAACATGCCTGAAAGAATCTGAATACGTCGAGTACCAGAGATACACATGTGTCTGAAAAGAGCCTCACAAGTGTGAGGGCTAAGGCTGGTATAGAGAGCAATTGGAAGCTGAGGAATGGAAGGAGATCCATTGGTCATGCTAATCAAAGTTTCAAGCAGGCATTCCAACAGGAAACGGAGTTTATCGGTTGATGCTTTCTTCAACTGTTGGCTCAAATCAACAGTTTCCAATTCTGAAAAGTTGAATTTGTTTTCAATGATTTAAAAGTTCAAATAAAATTAATGGATGAATATGTCATTTCTAACCCCTGAATGTAAATAGAGGTATGTGATATACAAGGTGATTATAACAACATAAATAGAGATACAACGCTTAGTAGAATATTTGAACAAACAGCAAATTTTGAAAGAAATTTAGTAGTATCTAGGAGTATGCAGGAGTGTAAATAATAGTATCTTACATGTTAACATACAATTATCATAATACAGTACTATCTCAAAGAAAATAATGTGCCAACAATTATTAAAAAACTATGACACTGTTGGGAAGATGAAATGAATTAGTACAATGTATCTTATCTGCTATCTACATTCTAGAACAGATGAAATATCTCTAGGTGTTGATCATAGATTGTTATGTATGTTTCTTATACATATGGCACATGAACTAAAATGTACCATATACAGTTGGAGAGTATCCATGATATAAATGGATAATTATTTCAGAAATTTAGCATTACTAAATTTATTATAAATATTTGAAAAATAACACTATATCAAATCAGCAAGAATTACTGTACATTCTTCCATGGTCTCAAATTTAAACAGTAAAAATAAAACTCAAATCTGAAATAAGTATAATTAATGAAACACTTAGGGGAGGAGACTAGTTATGAAGTGGCTAAATATTAAGATAACACCAGGATCATGTTTGAAAAAAATTCTGCTATTGTCATTTTAAAATATTCTTTAAACAAATAAAAAAAGATATTTAAATAAAAATTAAAAAAAAAAAAAACAAAACATTGAAAACAATATTTGTTACACTCCTCTGTGAATAGAATAACTATTTTTCAAGTGATTAGAAATTTACAAATCTTTGTGAAGATGGAGAGAAAAAATAACAGGAAAAGTTTTTGTTGTATTGTATACCTTTTTTGGGGAGACCAAGTCCAAGACCTCGTTGCAGTCTGTCGATAGCACGCTGACATAGATTGAGCTGCTGTTGAAGCTGAAGACAGTCATTGTAAATACAAATAATTTTATCATCAACACATTTCTTTTGGTTTTTTTGCAGATAGTATTGGGTGTGATCACTAGCTGACTGTGAGGCTGATAAGGAGGTTAGCAGAGTGTCCAGTTGAGTTTTTGTCAGACTATAACGGCACTGAATGTCTTCAAGTAAAGATAGGAACAGTCCTAACTGAGAAAAGATCACCTGTTGGTGTTGCTGCTGTTGTTCATGACCATTTTGTGCTGTATTGTTATTTGCTGTAGTAGTAGTAGTAGTAAGTAGCAGCAGCAGCAGTATTTGGTGTACCAACTGTTGCAGACGAGTGACCATTAGGGACATAGTGTTCAATATAACTACTCCATTCCCAAGGAAAAATGAAGCTGTGTCCATAGAATGAACCAACAGGAATCTTTGATCTTGTTGTACTACCTCCATATCTACCAATAGTTGTAATCTGTAAACAAATTTAATGCTATTAAAGATATTTTTTATTTAAAAGGCACAGACACAAATGTACATAAATAAATATTTTCAGACAATACAGCAAAATAGCAAAACACAAGAGGAAATTAGTTGATTGGAAAAGAATTCAACACTCGTATAAAAACTGATGGGATAGAGTCAAAGCCAAACAAGTTTGAAAATTCCAATTTTTACATATATTTAAAAAAAAATGTATATTTTATTGTTTTAGTATTTTGTATAAGAAAACTAAGTATATAAAAAAGCACTAAATATCTATTATAATTATTAAATTGATTTTCTCTAACTTTATCATTTTACCTAAAATATTTTTTTTTCTTCAATAACATACATGAATGACTAAAAAATGCCAAAAACAATAAAATAGTCAGCTATACTAAAATTGACATTTGATATACTTAAAAACTTAAAAAATCTTAACATCAAGTTTTCAACATCATATAAAAATCAAAACTGATGACAAAATTAAGTTTTTATACAGGCAAAGTTCAGTTGCAAAATTAAATATTAGATTGATGCAAAAGTTCACAGCACCATTTCTTGAACAATTAGAGAATTCTTAGTAGTAAAATTGAAGTTTACTCAGCCCTGTGTCTGTCAAAAGACATTCTTTAAGAAATGTTTGCAGAAAAATGATAATACTATTTTATTTTTGCAAACATCATGATTGAACATAAATGCACATTTATAATAGGCTACTGACCCTGATGCAGTGTTACTGTATGTAAATTTGTAGATAGCATGCACTACACCATTGTACTAGTAGTCAAATGTTAATTTAAGGTGACTTAATAGTAGAATAATGTAAAAAAAACATGAGGAACAATTGGAGGGATGGTGGCTAGGAGAATGGATCGATAATTGGGAATTGAACTCATGAAATTAAATAAGAATGATTGAAAGAATTAAACCGTAATTAGGTTTTAAAATTTGATGGAATTTGAAAACAAAAGGTTAAGCTTTTCTCCCACCAAAATTGTTTCAGATTGTTTGAAGTAGACAAAGTTAAGGACATTGATGAAAATTCAGCTGGAGGTCACTGATCTTCACTGATAGATGTATGAAATTATGATTTCAGGGAAAATGGTTGACTACAATTACAATTGGCCAATGCACACATGCAATAACAGCAGTGAAATTGAGAAAGGAATGAGGAAAGTCTTTCTGCTGCTTATACTAAGGAAAGAGGGTTGGTTCTTTTGTTTAATGGCATATCAACTTTTGTGGAGTATTTAATGCTAAATCTTTTTTTTTTTTTTGTACATATGATTTATAAGCAAATAGTTTGTAGGTAAATATTTTTGTTTGGTTTTATAAACTGGTATAAATAATTTTCATTAATTTCATGTGTATTAATTGGGAGAAATAATTTCCATGTTATATTTATAATTAAATTTATGTGAAACAATAAATTACAAAAAATAACTTCATGTATAGTAATAAACTGGTGTTATGTTTTTCCTTAACTTCATGTATATTAATAAATTGGCAGAAATAACTTTCATTAACTTGCAAAAAAATCTATTTGATCAATGAAACCCTAACACTCTGGGTTGGAATGAACTCCCCAGAATTAGAACCTCACTATTGGATGCAGTTTAGCATCATACAAAGGACACTAAATTGGTAGAAATAATATTTATGTTAGATTCCTTATCAGCTTCATGTGTACCAACAAATTGGCAAAAAAACAATTTTCATTAACTTCATGTGTATCAATAAATTAGAAGAAATAACTTCAGGTGTATTAATAAACCTTCAGCCACTGCCTTCTAGCATCTATATGATAAAAAGGGTTGGATGTTTGCCATAAGAACAATTTGAAGAAAATGGTTGGGATTTAATCATATAAGTGCTTGGGCTTGACAGCTGATTGACTGGATTGGGTCTCTTCAACCAGCTGTCTAGCCAAAGTAAGGGCCAAAGTGCAATGTTGCATGTGACATTACCCACATCACTCAGCCACCACAATCCTGTCCTCAGGCATTACGGTCACCACCTCCAGCTAACAAGTTAGCCCCATTGGAGGAAAGTCTTACTTCTCTGCAGAGGTGCAGTCTGCATATTCTAAACATGACAGTTATGCTAAAGAAAACAACTACATTATATGCCACATGCATGAAATTGTGAGGAAGGAGGACAGTCACCCTTAGTCGCCATTTATTGAAGAAAAATGTAGATTATCATTATTTTGTTTATATCATTAAATGAACCTTTCTTATAGCTGCCGGCAGGGTTTGTGCTCTTCCTCGTGAATACTTTTCAGATACACATATGCAGCCAGAGGAAAAACTACCACAGGTGCTGGAGGAATTAATTAAAACTTCTGGCAGAATCACATTTTAAGAAGTTCAATGACTTGCTTAAAGTGCAACAAAATATAGTGGTTATATTGTGGCTGCAACCAGAATACAATGTCATATTGGTTCCATGACCAAGATATTGATGTTATAACAAGAATAAAAGGTTATACATTTCATATTTCATTCTTTATGAAAAAGAGCAGTGTAAACCAGTGCAAGCATGAGCTTGGAATGGTTTGTGAAATTTAAAGAGAGATTTTGAGAAGAAAATTAATTTGGAAGAACTTGGAACTTGAAAAATCAGGAATTGGAGGAACATTTGAAGGAAAATGCATCATGAGATCATGAAGAGAAATTACAAGTGAATCAGGCAACTCATTTGATTGATGAATTGGAATGGAAGAGATCAAACAGTTATTTTGATTCATAAGCTGCAAATGCAATATAGAAAAAAAAAAAAAAAAAAAAAAAAAAAAAAAAAGATTCTTTTCACAGAACTAGTATTCTATAGACATTTATCTTTAGATTCCTTCATTTTACTTTATGGAACACAGATTAATCAGCAGTTTCAAGTTCAAAATATTGAAAAATTCCTCTAATCTTTTTTTTATAAATGATATCTTATTATAATGGAGATTGTGTGTTTTTCTGTCTGTAACCGAAACTATATCACTGCTCAAGTCACAATTCCGTTGGTTATTGACATCACATTCTCAATGATTTTATTTTTATTTAAACCTCAATTATTAATAAAATTGTTTTACATTATTAATACTGTTAATCATATCTACATACTAACAACATGCAATTATATTTATATATACAACAAAATAGCGGTTTACAGTGTGAACGGGAAGGCTAATTTGCATATTGATATTAAAAATGTGATTTTAATAAATATGTGATTAGTATTATTGATTTTTAACTGTTTGGTTTTATTTTAATGAATATAAGCAAAAATCTCTTCAATGAATCTTAAATGAAATCCATTAACAAGAAAAAATAACTGTCATTTTATTTTTTACTTCCTAAATACTTAAATTAGAAAAAATAACAATGAAAGACGAGATTGATGGAAGAGTAAGTTTCAGTTGTTCTATTTTTTGATTATACTCTCTTTGTTACAAAACTTTTATCTGCATTCTTATTTAGTTTCATTAGCCTTTCTAATTTAATACAATATTTTATTACATTAAAACTTAAACACTTGCACCCGGAGGGTGTATATATTTGCTAGTAATACATAATTTACCTGAAAGATGGTATTAGACCAAAAAAGCTACAGAAAATACTTTATTGACTGAATAATGATGCTATGAATTTATATGAATAAAAAAATTGCATCAACCTAATATTCAACAAAACAAGAGCTGTAAATAGAATAAATGCCATGAATGACATCTACACAAATTTGTCTCAAAAGTAAATTTGGAGATAAGTATAGAACCTTTAGGTAGCGGCAGATAGGAGGTGGCATTATGTTGTTCATGATAAGAGAACGGATGCCAATATCTGCAGCAATGACAAGTCTTTGACCATCAACCTCTTCACTTTGCACCCATACATCAATAGACAATGAAGCCAAATCTGCACAAGCTGGGATGATCACATCTGTCAGTAATACTGGTTTACCAAGATCCAAAATAACAAAGCGACGTGCACCTATAAAAAATAATAATAATAATAATAATAATATACAACCGCTTTATACAATCAAGCTATTTAATTGTTGTAGCAAGCTTGAATTATTGCAGAATAAAATAAAGACATTAAATAAGATTTTAACTTTACTAAGCTTTAAATAAAGCACTATAAAAATTATAATTATCACTTTTTATGATCATATTTATTCAATATTTAGTAAAAAGTTAAAAGCTTGGAAACAGAAAACAGATTATGTAGATGACACTTTTGTTTGTAACGAGGCAATAAAATTTTATCAATGCTTAAATAATCTTCACCCCTCTTTGTCATTTACTATGGAAGAGGAGAATAACAATACGTTGCCTTTTTGGATGTTTTCCTTAAGAAAAATCCTCCTTCCTTTGTTACTAGTGTATATCGTAAACTCACCTTACTATACACCATAGTTGGGATTCTGTTACTCCTAAATCTAAGAAGTTGAACCATGTCAAGTGCCTTACTCATCATGCATTGATGATCTGCTCTGATAGCAAGATTGAAGCAGGTGTTATTTCAAGTAACATCAAATCAACGATAACCACATTTTAAATGGATATTTTTTGTGTAAAATAAATGCTTTTTTCTCTCTCAGTGTACATACTCATTTATGTAGATAATTTTCTTATATAACTTGTTTATAAAGAATTAAATAAAACAAAAAAGTTATAACCTATTTTATTACTTCTCACATAACTGGAAAGACACTGGAAATACAAAAAAAAAAAAAAAAAAAAAAAAAAAAAGAAAGAAAGTGACCTGTAAAGTGTCAGCAATCCTCAATGATACATGATCTGAATTCTTATGATTTTAAATGAACAAAAAGATAATAAAAAATAATAACTAGTGCAATAAATAAGTCATCACTTATGTCACTTCACAAATTTGAAGAATTTAGGGAAACATTGTCTTCTATGCAAAAGAAAAATGCTGTATTAAATGAATGCAAAGGCAGGAGACTCTTTCTACTTACTTTCCTACCATCAAATAGACCAAATCAAATAAAGAAAATACTTTTGATATTTAAAGCTGTTCAAGTAAGCTATTTATAGTATACTTAAATTAGAAAGATAAATAAAGTTAGAAGTTTTAGCATCTTTTGACAACCCAAACAATTTTTCAATAAATCTTACCTGAATGCATTCTTTCTACAACAAGAACCTGGGGTGAAGGAGGTTGTAACAGATGGGGAAGCACCATTTGTACTCTCTGTTTATTATCACATTTCTCTCCTATTTGATTCTGAAAATAATAAAATAAAAATTATCAAATTCATCCTATAGGTAAAGTATTGCTGTTTTTTTCTTTTTAAATTCTATAAATATTTCAGAACCAAGGGTCAACAATAGAGTGAGAGATAAAATAAAAAATAAAGACAAATCAGTTGAAGATAAGTAAAGGAGATGGAATAGACCTATATCATAAATTTGTGTCATGTTCTTACATCACAGAATGAGAATATTGAAAAGAATTTATTTATTTAGAGAAAGCTCATTTATAATCATACATAACAAATAAACTTTGAAAAGTATTTACTTTTAGATCATGTAGATTTAATATCTAGGATACATGTAAAATTCAGATAGAAAATAGATCTGGTTACATTTCATATTGTATTATCTATATTATACCTCTAAACCATCATCCAAATATTTCCATTGAAATGTCACATACTACTTTGTTTAAATGTCCCTACCTTTTTGTTTTGTCAACTAACCATCCTAGGTAGGTTTCCCAAGGCGAAAAAGATGACTTTTAACTTGTAATAAAAGCGGTGGGCATTATTTTTATGCGGAAATATGTATAAAATCATGAGAAACATTCTGTAACTTTTCTGGGTTTATGTTTTCTTATTTTAATTAATAATATGTATTTTAATCCACAAATTAGATGCTAAAATTTTAGTTTGCTGCGTACAACGAAGTAGCCAATCAGAATACATCTTTCATTAACTGCTGATAAATTAACCAATTACGATCACCGTAGCATGAGTTGTAAATCAACATAGCTGCTTCCAGCAAGATGTAAACAAAAAAATTAAGATGTGTTTTATTTGCATGTTTCCGTCTTAAAAGTGCCAAGTTAAATCTTTTTCAGAGAATACATGGATGCACTTTCTAGAATATGTCTCAAAATGGAAATTTTTACAAGGTCCCCCAACAAAAATTGCGAAAAAATTCTGCACATCAAACTTTTGTTACTAAAATCAGCTGTTAATGTCTGCTTTTGTTTTTTTTTAAAACGAATTAAAATTAATTAAATTGATTATTTAAGGTCAAACTTTTATCTAAATCGATAAGTAGTAACTTAATGACCATCAACATAAAAGCAAAATAATATTACACATTCAATTAATTTTTAACAAATTTAAAAGGTTTTATTTTTTTGTCAATTTAGATCGCGTTAGTGTATCTGAAAAATTTGGTAAACATTAAACAGGAAAAACAAAAGGAATAACTATCTCTATATCATGGACTTAAAATATTAATAAGAAACAAAATGAAAAAAAAAACATGACTATTTGCAAGTTTAACCTTTGTTTTTAGTATGCAGGTTTTACTTTTAATACATTTTTACTTGTTAAAAAATGCTTATCTATTTTCTATTTATTATTTAATAAATAAAGCAAATGCTTATTTTCTAAATTTAATATTGTTGTAAAAATATACCAGTTTTATTTCTTTGTGTTCATTTTGGAAAACTATATATTTTCTTTCATTTTGTTTCTTATTTAAAATTTAAATTCATGATTTATTTAGAGATAGTTATTCCTTTCGTTTTTCTTGTTTAATATTTACCAAATTTTTCGAACAGATATCTCTTGCTAGTTGTTAGTAAATATTAAAATAAATAAATTTCACAGGGAAAATTGGTGGTACCCATGGAAAACATCAATATATGCAACATTTACGCTTGGAAAAAAAGTATGATATTCAGGAGTCGATAGGCATTCATTTGGCCGTATTTTTTCCCACCCTCAAAATTGGTCACAAAATCAAAAATCTAGAGCCATATTGACCTTTGGGCCCATAGCCTATTTATTTATTATTGATATCATTTTTTAACAGAAGTCTGTATTCATGGTTCTTTTATTAAAAATCTTTGCCATTGAGACTTATAAAAAATCTTCTGATATAATTATCTAGACTCTTATTTATATTGAAAAAAAAAAAGTAAAAATTGTTTTTGCCGGTTCATTTTTTCATATTACATAAAATAATATAGGGGGAGTAGACCTCATAAAAAAATATTTCCCCTAATATATTTAAAAAAAAAAAAAAAAAAACTATTTCAGACATATATTCATCCAAAGGTAAGTAATTATGGAAATTTTCGTAAAAATTGGACCATTGATTTATTTTTCATAGAATTAAAAAAAAAAAAAAAAAAAAAAAAAAACTTTAGTTATAACTTGTTTTTAGCTACGTTAAATTTCAATTGATTTAATGGTGCAAAAATGTAAACATTGTTTTTCGTTTATAATTTGCATTATTTTTGTAAGCCGAAAAAATTTTTAAAAAATCATTAGGAGTTTGTTTAATAAAAAAATTTCAAGATAATATTAACCTTTATGTAAGTCTTATTATGTTAAATATAGTGGGGAGTAAATTTCACGGGGAAAATTGGTGGTACCCACGGAAAACTTCAATATAAACAACATTTACGCTTAAGAAAAAAAGTATGATATTCAGGAGTCTATAGGCATTCATTTGGCCGCTTTTTTTTCCCCACCATCAAAATTACAAATTAAATAAAAAAACTAGAGCCTTTTTGGCCTTTGGGCCTGTAGCCTATTGAGAACAAATAAAAACTTCAATGTTTCAAAATATTAACTGCACATTTTTTTGCAAAAAATTTTTATACATATATTAAAAATACTCAATTTCTAGTTTTCATTGTATATAAATAAGTGTGTATTAAAATTATTGGCTCATTTGTTATAGTTATTTTCTTTGAACAAGCAATATTACTAAAAATTTATATTATTATATAATAATAATAAAGAACTCACTTTATCACCAAGTAAAGATGGTACTTTAACATATAGTGGTCCATTGTCATTCGGGGCTCCAGCAGAGAGATAAGGTGAAGCTGTTGTAGACCAGTTTTCATTGGGTGGAGACAGAGGTGGGGTCATAAACAAGGGTGTTGTTTTGGGATTTTGTGGGGGCTGCTGTTTATAGGTCTGATCAGAGTTTGTGCCAGGCTTGACATTTTTCAGCACTGTACTGAGCAGCTGTTTAATGGATTCAACATCCTTCTTAGATTGCTGTACTTTAGTAGCTAGTTGCTGCACTTGCTGTTCAGCCATAGCCAAAGAAGAGGGCAAAGATGCCATAGTTGCACCTGTTGCAGCACTTGACAGGCTTTCTCCAAAATTGACTGTGCCAGAAAGACTTGAAGAGCCAACAATTGGAATATTGCCTGAGCCTGAAGGGCCAGAGTCAAGACGTTCCATTTTAGTGCCATCACTGGTTGCATGGCATGTGAAGTGGAGGGGTTCCACTTCAAGAAGGCCAAGGATGTTGTGCCTTAAGTATTCTGATGGAAATTTGTCACAGTGTTTATCTGATAGGTGATTGAATAAATCATAGTAGTCCATTTCATCTTGCTGGTTTGGCGGTTGGAAACTCTGTCCATTAGTGTTTGCAGCTGCAGCAGCTGCATACGTATATGAGGTGCTGGATGGTCGAAGGCTATTGGCTGGGTAAATGTCAAATAGGTCAGGATCAAATGGATGACCTTGTAGTCCATATCTGAAACAAATTGACAAAAAAAAAAAGATGTACAGAAAATGATTAATAGACAAATAATTTTGAAACATTGGTTGGTTTTATGGAATGTCAAACCTTTTTTTTGGGGGGGGGGGTAACTAATAATAATTTGCAGATGATTAAAGCTTCAAATAACTATTTTTAATACAAATAATTTGCACACAGTTATATAGTTTTAAATAATTTAATACTAATAATTTTCAAATAATAATGAAACTGCATGGAGCCATGCATTTCCCTTAGACAATATCAGTGGCATAGAGTGGGGAGATGCACTGCATGGGCAACTACAATGGTTGGTCCTCAGAGTTTGTTTAGGGAGAAAACAGTAGAATTTGTAGGAAAAAGAGAGGAAATATTCTAAAATGACCCTACCATGCAATCATCAATATTTATAGAAACATGATATAACTTTTGTCTAAGTACCTGGCCTTTAGTAGCGAGTGCAGTGGAGTATCCCGATCATGATAATGCTTAGCTACAGTTGTTAACATGTTGACACATTTCTCAGCAACCAGAGTAGCATTCATACATTTGACAATGTTAAGTAATGTGAAGAACCAACGAAGGGCACCAGCAGAATAACCAGATGGAAGCAGAGGAAGACACTCCAGTAGGGCTTGGAGCAGACTGAAACTGAATGACGGGGCAGCATCTGGATCTGAACAGGTTTTGCAGAATCTATTTAAAAAAATAAAAAATAAAACCATTTTTTAAAAGATATGCTTCAATATTGTTTTACACAAGAAATGTCTTCTAGAATAAAACCTATTATTCACAACAAACAATTAACTTGGTAAGCATATTTGGTGTAATTTAGCAAATAGAAAAATCAAAATTCATAAAAATTTATCAATAAATAAGCACTACAATGATAGTACCATTTCTTAATAAGTACTAATTATGAAAATCTTAATTGCACTTAAATTCTTTAATAAATTTAAAGATATTTTGTGCAACATTATTTTGAATTTTATTATTAGATAAAACATTATTATTATTATTATTAGTATCTTTAATTTCTGTTGATTTTTATTGCAACTACTCATATGTTAATTCTAAAGTTGTTAATAATAAATCTATGCATTTCATTACACTACTTCCAAAATATCTGGAAGCAAACATTTTGTATTTTGTTATGAAAGTTAAAAGTTTATAGGAATATTTTTATATCAGAAGTTACTTACTCCATACAAAGTGCCAAGAAGCGAGAAGCTTTGTGCCCAGTTGTTCTTGTTCCTCTTATAAAACTGGCTTTTATCAAACTAAGCAGTTCTTTTTTCACAGTCACTAAAATGCTGTTGTTAAGAGTTCTGCAAATATACATCATATAGTAAGAAATAATTTTGAAAAGTCAAACACATAAATAAAAGAAAGACAAACAAGAGGTAGACATGTCAATTGAATAAACTGAGATTAAACAAAGAATTATAAGTTAGTCATTACGAGACAAAATTCTTACAGAATGAAGTTATCAACATTATTCAAGCTTTTTTTTAAAACTTTTTAGTTAAAAGTAATTTTAAACCTTAGCATAGTGTAAGATAACACCAATTATCATTAAAAAAATTTTTTTAAAAAGAAAGAAAAAAGAAAAAGAAGAAAAAAGAAAAAAGAAGAAAAAAGGAAAAAAAAAAAAGTTTCATAATTGTTTCAGAAAAGGTAGTAATAATAAAAAAACTGCTTTTCTTATGGAAAATAAAATCTTTCAAAAAATGTCAAGAATCAATTTAATGTTTTGTCAGAATTATATATGTATAATAAAAAGAATGGAATAAAAATCTTTAAAAGAACGTATTTTGTGCTGGTATTCTTACTTTCGAGAAGGATCATTCATCTGCACAGCTGCAATCCAACAAAGAATGTCAAGAGCCAGGTTCTGATGGTGATCCTGACTAGTACGGATGTTAGTTTGGTCTGGATCAGTGACTGCAGTCAGGAGGTTTTCATGGAATTCATTAGATTCTATCATTACATTTCTATGCCATCTAAAACAAACAAAATTTCCAGGAATTAATATTAGATGCAATATTTTAACAGTACATTAAAAAAAATCAATAAAATAATAGCAGCAGAATTATTTCTTCAGATTTCCTTACAAAAATACTGTATATCAAATTATTTGCATAACCGATTAAAAAGTTAATGAAAATTAAGTCTTAAAATTCATAGGGGCTATCACATCTGTGTTACAAGTGAAAATCTTTCCACTTGATCATGCATAGTACTAAGAAAGTAAAAATTGTGGATTTTAAAACTATGACAAAAAGCAAGTCTCACAAAGCTTAACAAATGGAAAAAGTTTTCACAAGTTTTTAAGGCTGAACAATAAAATAAACTGCAAAGTTCAATAATTTGCCAATATTAGATGAATATTTAATTACACAGAATGAAAAGTTTATTAATCAAAAATTATTTTTTGTTTGAATCATCTACCTTTCTTTTGGCACATTAGTTTTCTTTGTTTTTCTGACAGTTATAGATATTTCCTGTATCCAGTCACATCCCTGAATGTTCTCCAGTTTCATCTTGGGTGTAGAAGACACCCTTTCTGAACTGCCCAGTCCTGGGTATGGAATGTTATCAAAGAGAGATTTTATGGACTTCACTTTTTGTTTGTCAGATACAGAACTGTTTGACAATGGTGTTGATTTTTTCTTGTTTTCTGAAGGCTAAAAATGAAAATAATAAAAAAATACCAATAAAACAATGAAAAATCCATGGATAATTAAATGTTTCATTCTTGCAAACAAATGAAACATAAGACTAAAAAGTTAATTATGGGAAAATTCTAGTTCTACTCATAATTCATTTTTTTTCAATCTCAGGCAATTCATAGATACATCAAAATATAAACTTGAAAACAAACATGAATTCATGTGATAACAAAAATTCTATACCAATCTAAATTACAGCATACAATGTAACAACCTAAATAATAAAATGAAAATTGCTATATAAATCAATTATCATTTTTAAATATCTATTAAATGAGAATAAGTTAGGAATGATTATTTCAATGAAAGAATACTAATTAACTTATTGACCTAAGATAAAACCTTAATGTCTGTTTCATTGTTGTAGACATATCAGAATCTGCTTTTTGACATGCATACACTTTTTGATATTCCATCTATCCATGCTTAATTCAATCATATCAATAAAAATAAATTTTCTAATTATTGGTGAAAAATCATAAAACAAAATCTCACATCATTTGTATAAAAACAATTAAGAATTACAATCGATTAATACTAAGTTCACTTTAGTAAAGACAAAATAGTTCCTCCAACCCATCCCGGTTAATATTAATTTCTTGAGACTGAGGAAATATGGATATAAATAATATGAATTTATTTAAAGGATTTTCTCCCAATTTATAGGTTAAACAGAAAAAGCAAAAAGTAACTAAACCTAGAAAAATTAAGTGTATACTGAGCCTGATGTCATTTATGTAGTGTAGTTACTAACAAAATTTCCTTTTATAATAAACTAGCTAAAATACCCAGTCCATGACCGGATTAAAAAAAAAAAAAAAAAAAAAAAAAAAAAAAAAAAAAAAAAAAAAATCGCCGAGAATTGTCTAATGAATAAACGGTTGAAATAAACGTTAATATTCAAGATGCCACTAATATGAATGAATTAAAGTAACTTCTAAAGTTTTTTTTTTTTTTAAAGTTAATAAACGAGTAAAAGAAATATCTGGATAAGCATATACTATTTACATATTTGTCAAAAGACCATTTATCTTGACAGTTTTTAGTAATAAAAAAAGAAAAAAAAAAAAAAAAAAAAAAAAAAAAGGAAGTGGTGACTTAATTTTTTTACAAATCTGCCTATTTATTATTAGAATTATATTCTTTATTAAATAACAAATTTTCTTATTCAAGTAACATACATTAGAATCATTTTTATTTCAAGTCTGTTTAGTGTCTAATAAACATGAAACAAAGCTTAACTTAACATTTCGTATATAAACACTATTCATATATGAAATGTTACGTTAAGCTTCTTCATATAATTTATTCAACTACCTCATACTTTTATTTTAAAAATGTTGTTATTGTTATTATTGTTATAACACATTTAAATGTTAAGCTGAGTGTTACTTATAAAAAAAAAGTAAAGATAAATAAAATTCCGACAACTATATGTATGTATTTATTTACTGTTTGTTTACTTATTTACAAAATTTAAGTTAAGTTTCTTCAAATAAGTTATATAACTTAACTACCTCGTATTTTTTAAAAATTCCTGTCTAGATTTTTGTAAAAGGCCTTTTCTTTTCTAAAACTCTTTTGTACATACGAAAAAAAAAAAAAAAAAAAAAAAAAAAAAAAAAATACTGATTAAAAACAAGTTAAATGTTTTCGCATATTATTGTTATTTACTTTGCTATATAAAATAATTCAATCGATAAAACCACATACAAATTATATATTTAGAAAGATTATTTTCTTTCTTACTAAATAAATATTTGTAAGATTAGACCGTTGATACGCGAGAAATTCCAAGCTGAAACGATTAGGGCACAAATTTGTCAACTTCAAATTACTAGCAGCGACGCTATTTTAAATCATTGCTGAATATAGGCAGCAGTCAGTGAAATTTTTCTTATATTAGCAGCAGCTAAGCCACGATTAACACAAATCGTTTGATTTTTATTTAATTAATTATATCTCTTAATCAGTAAAAATCAATAACCAAATTTGGCGTGTTTCTTAGAATATTAATGTGTATGCAAGATTTTGAATCCGAGTGACCTCCCGTTTTGGACTTCTACATCGACACGTACATATCAAACTTCCTTTATATATATATATATATATATATATATATATATATATATATATATATATATATATATATATATAAATCTCATTACAAAATAACCATTTTTTTTCAGTGCTTCATGAAATTTACATATCAAACTAAAGACATGGAGATTAATCAGAGAAACATTTTATCATTTAATGAAAAAAGCAAGAAAAACTATTTACTGATATCTTTGCAGATTTAACAAAGTCTATCAACAATTAGGACACTTAAAACAAAACTAAGACTTTCCGTTAGCCATTTCTTACTAATTTAGCAAACATGATTATCTTTCATGAATTATATAGAAAATACTATATGACTTATAGGTGATAAAACAGGTCCTTAGTACCAAGTAATGAAAAGTCCTGTTATGGCAACAATAAAATAGAATTCATCAATAGTAAAATCAGGTTGGGGAAAGAAAAACGTTTTTAGCTTTAAAATTGACAGATTTTTGATAATATTTATTTTTCTATTGTATCATTATAAGTATTAGTAAAACAAAACCGCCCTTCGGGTGGTGTAAAAATAAACTTTTGAAAAATATAGCCTGAGGGGAGTGGGAGTATCCAAGTAAAATTAATAAATCAATTAAAGTAATAAAAAACAACAATGCCAAAATATTTTTATATCGGAACTGCTCGAACTGAACTTGCGCAAAGGTGTCAAAGTTAGGGTGGCCCAGAAAAAACAGAACCGAAATTTCAGGTCCGCCAAATAAACAAAACTTTTCCGTCTATGTCCATGTCACATTTTAGAAGTCAAATCCGAAAGAAATATATCTCCGCAAATAACTTATTTTCCTTCCTTAAATAAAATAAAACTTTTAATAAATCTAAACTGAAAGAATTGAAGAATAAATTAAATAACAAACTCACATGACAATAACATTTCTTTAAATCAATTACTTACCTAAAATGCATCAACTGAGTTCTTGAAAACAATGTTTTGTTTTGAAAATATCTTTGTTAAATTACTTAATTCTCCAAAATTTTATTAAAATTGAACGAATGTTAGTTTAAAAATTCATCAACAACTTGAAATCTATCACTATTTTCCATAAATTGCTTTCAAACGTCAACAAACATTTAGTTTAGTCAAGTTTAATGAAATATATTAACAGGTACATAAAGAATAGAGGGGTCATTTTTTGTTTTTCACCGGTTTAAAAAAATAAATAAACAAACCGATATAATGCGAAGAAAACAGATTTAAAATAAAATATTTTTACACAATTCTACAAATTGTATTTTAATTAAATGAATGGGTAAAAAAAAAAAAAAAAAAAAAACTTCTTATAACTTAATAACTATTAAACAAAAATGTTTTTTTTACCGTATTTTTACGGTAACGAAAACGGAAGCAGTCACGGGCAAAATACCTTAAGTAATAATTTAACGTAAGATATGAATAATTAGCTGTATCTTGTTTATAGATAAATTTCTTGCAAAACTTTATACATTAAATAATTATAAATACAAATAAAAATAACTATGTAAAAATGTATATAACTAAACATGCATTTATTGAAAGATTCGTTAAAAAGACCACCAGATGTTACAACGACAATTTCATAATGTATATAAACTAATGTTCTATTTATTTTATGTATAGATTATATTGATTATAAATTAGGTTCTCATTAATAAATGCTTAAGATTATTGTGGAATCTGTGACGTAAGCTGTGATGTAGTTTCGGCTTCAGACAAAAATGCATTCTATCTCCATTATATATAGAGATA
The DNA here is from genome assembly GCA_023376005.1 of Doryteuthis pealeii. Classification (NCBI taxonomy): domain Eukaryota; kingdom Metazoa; phylum Mollusca; class Cephalopoda; order Myopsida; family Loliginidae; genus Doryteuthis; species Doryteuthis pealeii. The sequence continues at coordinate 13,151,587 of CM042167.1, forward strand.
TATAGATGTTAAAATAATTATAACTTTATAAATTCATTTTTAATTTTATATTTTTTTAAAGTTTTATATATTACTAGGAGGAGGAAGAGAAACAGATACTGCATTTGGATGCAAATCTGAAAGCCGAGTGTATAGAAACTATACTCTGATTCTAAACAGAATAAATAATCTTTTCATTTTAACAGGAACTATGCTAATCAATAATATAAGTGCACAGCATGAATACCTGAGGTCGTTCCATAGAGTCTTCTCCTTTAGTTGAAAATCCTTTGATGTGCAAGAGGAAGGAACGGGACTTGGAATTTAATAACTGAGGACTAGTAAGAGAAACTAGTCCACTGCTACCAGATAGGTCAAGGCATGAGGAGATGGACAATGGCCCGCATAGAATCTCAGCATTGTGCATTTCCAGGAATAAAGGGTCAAGAACATTGTTCACTTCAGGCAGTTTCCGGGAGTTGAAGCCAGATGAGGATTCATCCAACAGATCACTTTTGTAATGCAGATTAAAATTTAATTTTTGATCAACTTCAACTGATGTAGATGGTTGTGGCTCAACATTAGTATTGGCTGAGATGTGTAATGAACCAAAATTGCTCAATAACGATGTGCCAACATTGCTTGTGTTGCTAGAAATATGAGTGGAACAATCTGATGACACTACTGGAGGTTGCTGCTGCTGTTGTTGTTGTTTTCCAATGTTACTAATATTCTGCTTGAGCAATGTTACTTGGATGTTAGGAAGAGTAGTACACATGTTCAACAGAGAGAACTTAACATCAATATGTCCCACAGTGCATGGTCGTGGAAGGACCAATTCAAATAGATGCTCATCCCAAGTATTACTGGAAAGAATTAAAGTAAATAAAATAAAAAATATTAAAATTATACAAAAACATCATTACTTAAACTAAAAATAAATTGGGCAATCAAAAATGTAAATTACATTCATTTATCATGAATTTATACACCTTTTATGCTTTAAATGAGCTACTTATTATAAGTGGAACAGTTTTAAAGTACTTAATATAAACATCATTAATATATATATAGTAAAACTATAGTAACATTTATTTTTTTATCTAAAATTTGATTTCTAAAAAAGATACATAAATATACTTTATGCACAAAGTTAAAAAATTACAAAAGTACATGCATGTATCGCAAACACATTTTTTAACTGAAAGAAAGATAGATTTTTTTCTTCATGTTTGCAAATGTCAGTTTCTTAATTAGTCTTAAGAGCCTGAGATTAATTCTAGTATATATTCATTTTAACAAATTAGAACAGGAAAAGTCACAATACCTAATTACTTCAGAAAAAAGACTAGCTAACTTTATCTACAAAACAATTTTTTCATTGGCAATATATAAATTTGGTTTTAAAGAAATAATAAAAACATCATACAGTTTGTTAAGATTGAAACTGCACTTCACCTTAAAAAAAAAAAAAAAAAAAAAAAAAAAAAAAAAAGAAAAGAAATGTAAACATTGATCTATTTAAATTATTTTATGAACTGAAATATGTACATAATATATCAATAAAATACATGCATGTATCTCCTCAAAATTTATTCCAGCTACAAAATTCCAATTTAGTCCAAGAGAAAGATAATATAAAGAGACCTAAAATGCTGTCTGTTTTTTCATTTCAAATAGAAAATGTTGCTAATCAACAATTTTACCTTTTCAAAAAAAGATAAATATGCATTTGCAACTATAAACATTTTTGCCTAACTTATTTCTTTAAAATTCAGATTTATTTCTACTGTAAACTTCCCTATTTATTAAATGTTAGGGTTTTATAAAATCTGATGACTGTCCCAAGTCCCCCACAATCTGGATTATCATGTTGGCATTGTGTAGGGGCTAGTGACCTTTTGTAATATAAAACTAGACTGATTCAAATTGTGTCCAAACTAGAGAAACTTACTTTACTTTGAAAGTATTGGCACAGTTGAGATATGAATCAGGCCAAACACTATTGTTACTATTCCGAGTAATAAAAGTTTTGAAAATTCATAATTTATCAATTTTACTACTACCACAAGAATATCACAATTGTACTAAAATAGCACTTTTAAAACAAAGACTTTTCCACAGATCTTAGAAATAGCATTAGATAAAGACTAGAAATTCAAATAGTCTTTATTTTGCACAACATTGGAAAATCTCACAATGGTTTGAATTTTTTTGAATCTATGTAAATAATTCTAAGTTTCAGACTACAAATAATTTTCTATATAATTTTAAATTCAGATTTTATAAACAGACTTGACACTCTCCACAATACTGATACATGACTGAGCAACAATAGACAACATTGTTATATCTTGTGAATACAAAATTATAGCTGGCTTTTAAAGGAAAAAGTGTTTATCATTAAATTTTCACAAATACTAATATTTTTCTTCAATTACCTTTCTGGTTGCAGCTTCCATGTACGCGTATGCTGGGTTGCTTCCCCTTGTTGCTGTAAGTGTTGAGGATGTCGCCTCTGTTGTTGTTCTTGTTGTATCTCTGCCCAACATGGAGATACTGTGGCAGTGAATCTGGGCATCAGGTTTTCAAATTCAGTTAATGAATGCAATGATACCAATTTTTCTGTTGTTAGTTGTTCAGAAAATAAGGACTCTTCATCTGAAAGACAAATCAATTTAGTGATTCTTTACTTCTTCAAATTAATATCTAATTTCAACTACATCTATGATGTTAAAAATAACAGTGGATGCCAAACACTTCTACTCAATTCCCAGACATCATTTCAATGGATAATACAGAGATTTAAAAAAAATAAGAAATTATAATGACTTAAAGACTTTTTAGTGACAATATTATATAACATTATTATAATTATGCTTGCTTCAAATACTTGAACCTCTTTTCTTGATTTTCAATGCATACCATAAAAATTAAGTGCCAAAATTTGCTAAAATAATTTCAGCTCAAAAACTGCAATTTTCGAGGCTCAATTAAATTAGTATCAAATTGAATGTAATAGCATGACTGGAGGTCGAAGCCATTTACTACGAGGTCACCACCCAGTAAATATTATGATTCTTAATATTGAACTGCTATATAGACACCAAATAGAAGAAAAAAATCAATTGATCTCCACCTCCAACCTTAACTAAATCATCTTAGTCATTCAGAAAATACCAAATTTATACAAGACTAAAATTTGTATAAAATATGCTAATTCCTAAGGATTTTTAACTCGGACCAAATAAAATCAAATTATTTTTTAATGAAAGAATATGTAATCTAATACTCATTTACTTTTCCAAAATAATGTAAATCCATGGTTTAATTTGTAGAGCATCCACATCAGTACCATAAAGTTCCGAGCTCAATACCAACTCAACACATGAGTAGCATGGCTTGGATCTGTATGGTAAAGTGAGAAGCTGATAGTAGGAGTGGTGCTCCACCTCAGACAATCTCCCTGGTGTAGAACATGAAAACTGTTCAGCTGATACAATAGACTATTCTGCATACTTTACTTATTTTTTAAAACATAAATTATGGAGATAATTAGATCTCTATTAATAATTTATCTTCTTCCAGATATAACTTCTATAAATCAATTGTTCAAAAAAATATATAGCAAAACCGTTTCTTTTTATATTAGTAGCAAAAAAATCTCATGTTCTTTTGATTTCCTTAATTAGAAAAATTCTAACCCCAGTCTTATATTGTACTTATTTAATTTATTGGCAATTAAAAAAATTATATCCAATTGTAACGGCTTTAAGCAATGTTAAAATTTAAAGACTTTTGAAAATGAACATTTTTAACAGGCAGTAAATGCAAAAACCTTTTGGATAACATTTAACTCTTTGATTACCTTGTTACACTTTTCATGTTATAACTCCATCTTTTTAGCTATTGAAAGACCAAATATCATAGACAGTTCATAATTTATATCAGATACCAAAAAATCATTCATTGTAGTATGTTGCATAGGATACTAAGCTCTTATCTTTAATGTATTATGATAATTAAATATAGCCAATTGCATTACTGTAATTGGTTACCATAAAAAATTATTATAATTTCTTAAACACTGATGAAATTAAAACAAATCATATTGGGAATAAAATTAAATAAAATGCATACTTGTAACATGTTTTGTTCTTTGGTGTTCAGCAACATCTTCATTGCCTACATCCATTGATTCCAAGTCACTAGAGACATCTTTGTTACTAAGAGGGGCACCACAGGTAGACATTTCTACAATAGCAGGGTTCTGTTCAGACAACTGATAAAAATGTAATTTACCACCCATTGTGCAGGCACATAGTCTATCAAGACCTAAAAAAAGAAAAGAAAAAGAATCGCAATTTTTTAAAAAGACATCAAGTTACTTTCAATGTTTAATGTATATCAATCATAAACATGTCACTTTATTACAGCAACAAACAGGCCTAACACCAAACTATGTGAGGACTAATAGCTATAATTGGAGAGGTTAATAATTATGCTAAAATCATGCTCTACAAATTTGGTGGCCATAGCCATCTTTGAGTTATGCAATGAGAGACAGATGGATAAAAGAGACATTTGGTGAATTATAGTAAGATATTACAATGTATTAAAGAAATGCACAATTTTACTTCAGCTACAAATAAACATTAATGTTAAGCCCAAGATTGGTGGATGTGCCAGCAATTGCAGATCTTCTATAGAATCTTAATACATCAAATAAATTAGAAAGTAACAATAAAAAATTTTTTAAATAAAGAAAAGGTGTAAAAAAAAAAATTAAAAAAAATTCAGCAAAATCTTTTTTTAAATAAAGTGTCACAGTCAGAAATTAAGAGAATTATGAGAGAACTGAAAGACAAATGAATGACGAAAAGAAAAATTCTCTACTTACCTGTACAACATGTGATGGCAGTAAATTTGTCCCCTTCATCTGGTTCAATTTCAACCAAGTTGGTCAAAGTAGAAATGTCCCAAATTTTGATATGTCCATTAAAATGAACAGTAGCAAAGAGTCCATGGGGGTCAGCAGAACGAGAGTGATGATTATCCATTGCACTAGAGTCATCATCTTCTGACTGACCCATGAATTCATTTGGTATAACAGTCACATTAACTATGGAGTCAGGGACTGAAGATATTGACCAGGAAGAAACAGGAGTTTCTTCAACACGTACATGTTCACTGTCAAAATTTAATCTATATATAATGATGCTTCCACCCATTGGGGATTCACTTGTCAGTGGAGAATTGTTGCTAGCTGACGTTGGAGGACTTTCCTCAGTAGACTGGCTCTGTAAATTTGTGTTATTACCTATATTTGATGGCATGATTGTTGACGAAGACAAATTTTTATTATCTTTGACAACAGAAAAACTATCACAGATACTGACAGGCGACAAAACAACAATAACGTAAATGCCGTCTGTTGTTGGGGTGATGGAGCTGACCTTTAGGGTCTCCGATTGGAGGTGCCGAGGCAATTCGATGCATTGCAAAATATGTCCATTTGGTGGAAGTGTGCGTGTTCGCTTGACCAAATTATCCATGCTGAGTGATTTATTGATCGCCTCACTTATTTCGCTCAGGCTTGAGCTGCTGTCAGACATTTTCATCTCTCCAATGTTGCTGTTGTTCTGCAATCCTGAGTTTGTTGTCATTGATGACTTTGCCCCAGGACCCCCCTCAAGAAGTTGCATAGCTGAATTAGGGACACTCTCAAACATTGGGTCAAGTACTCCCCAGTCTTGGGTCATAGCAATAGACCCTAGAGTAGGCACAGAGAGTTCATTACCACTTGTGGAGGGTTTGGCATTAACATCTGTGTTTTTTATGTTTGGGACCTTCTCATGGCGGATAGCAACAACAACAATGAAAGGTAGAAATACCATTCGATCAAGAAGGCTGATATTATCATCACTCTCATCCAGAAGATCAGGGATAATTTTAGGTGGCAGGGGGTCACTGCTCACCACTTCATTCACCTTATTCATGAATTGGACATCTGGTTTAACATTTGGGTCTGTTGCTCTCATTGAATCATGATGCAGTACACTACAAGATGGGCGTGTCTTGCGAAGTGATACACCACACAAGAGAGAGGGTTGGGGTGGATATTTGGAGCTTGCCATATTTTTAGCATCATTCACACCAACAGAGCCACTGCTATTAACACTACTGCTACCAACTGTATTACTGCTTCCTCCTGTCCCTCCTCCTGTCCCTCCTCCTCCTCCTCCTCCTTTTAGATTCTATCAACAAATGATCAGGCTTTTCCATCACACACAAGGAATGAACTTTGATGTCCTGAGAGGGTCGGGTTTGTTTCCAACATTTTTGATCTGCAAGTAAATAAAAGAATAAAATAATACAAAGAAAATGAAAATTTACCTATAAGATTAATGCATGTGTACAAGAGAGATACCATATGTACCAATGTATAAAACCTCAAAAATTAGCAGTTTCATTAAGTTTTATGTGATCTTCCTGTGACCATTTTATTGACTGAGAGTTCACTATCTCAAAGAGAAAAGCAAATCTAAGAGCAATTTCACAATGGAATAATGATTTCAAAGGCCATTTTGGTTTGGTTCTATAAATTGGTAGAAATAATTTTTATTAACTTCATGTGTATCAATAAATCATAAGAAATTAATAAAATTAATTAATTATACTTGTAGTCCAAGTAAAGACCAAAGTGAAATGGTGTATGTCACAGGAACACTTAGTCCCTAGGTTACAAGACTACTCAGCCACTACAATCCTGTCCTCAGGCATTATGAGTCACCACCCACGGCCAACAGGTGGACCTGGAGGGAGGGTCTTACGCTTATTCTACATTCCCAGCCAACAGGTTGGTTCTTTTCTAAAATTTTTTTGACTACTTATTCCTTCATCATTCAAATAAGAAAACAGCCATGAAATGCAATCAACCAAGATAATCTTTTACCATCCTTACATTGCATGTGTGAATGTGTTTAACAGTGTTAGAGATGCAATGCAGATTTAAATTAATATTTAATAAACGAAGAACAGTAATATGAGATTCATGTTAGAATTAAGAATAAAATGTAAACAATTGATACCTCCACCATTTTTTTATTTATTTTTTTAACAAAATTGGATTTCAAATCCAGATATTAATATCTAATATTTCCCAAACTCCTAGCACTTCTTTTTGTAATTTTATTAACAAGACTATATTTTGATATTAAAAAAATCCATAAGAAATGTACTGATAGGTATAAAATCAACTGAAATTAAAACATTACAAAAGCTGTAAACATAATACAACATGGATATGCAGTACTTTTAGGAAAAGCCAGAGGTGTAAGAAGATTTAATTGCCAATAAAAATTCTGTGAACTTGTTGCTGTGTATAACAAACACGCAAGAAGATGTAGTGCATTAAGATGATAGACAGTGCAAACTTCATATGGCTGGAGAACTTTATCTTCCAAAATTGGTAGTCGATGAAATCATTCAAGAGAAGTTGAGATATTGGAAGTGTCCTCTCATTAGGTTCCAAAGCAATTGACTGAAAAATAAGTTTCAGTAGATCGGTATTTCTTTGCAGCTTTTGGTATGATATATTATATTTTATAAGCATCTAAATCGCTAAGTTATGATGTTACTTTTTTTTTTAACCGAAAGAGGCCTCCAACAAATGAAAGGGTAGATTTAGGGTGGGTGTCCTTTGAAAGAAACCAGGATGGCGATGGAATCTATAGCATTTGAGAGAAAGAAAGGATGTAATGGCCAGTGAATCAGTCATATTTTATGAGAAATGTATTTTTGTTCATTTGAATTACAACCACAATATCAAGCCATTATAAAAATTTTGATTTTTATATCACATCAGTTGCTGCTGAACCTTAGAATTTACTGCAGACTATAAAACTCAGAGGAAATGGGTAAGGGAATCAAAGAGCCTATATACTATATATTTTGGTATGAGAGGGACTTTCATCATGGATGGTGAGACCTGAGTACATTATGTTATCCTGAAGACAAAAATTGATTCATGAAAACATCCACCAAAAATGTAATGTTCAGCAGTCAACAAAGAAATTGATTGGAAGCTGTGTTTCTCATGGATATCATATTGCATGGTCAAGAAATTAATGCAGTCAGATACTGTGAAACACAGAACAAACTGAGGGAAGCTGCTGTTGAAAAAGATCAGAATACAGGGTGTGATAGGTAAATCATTGCCATTTTAAATTATCAATTTCATGCATGCACATTGATTGTTTTAGGTTTTGTCTACTGTGCATCAAACTATAGTCAGTTGGGCACTGTGAGGAATTTCCTTGGGAATGGCATGCTGTATTAATGGGCATTCATGCTGGAAGCTTCAATATGAAAATTTCAGAGTGTTTGGGTGTCAATCTGAAGAAAGTGCAGAGGATTAGAAAAAATTGGATTGGTCCAGTAGTGATTACAAACATACAGCAGCTTTGTAGCCTAACTCTGATAAGAAAAGAACTTCTTAATTTGGTCCTGATCGACAATGATCCCAACAACTCAATCATGTCCATAGACTGAGACATGGGAGTGTCCGAGTTTCTCATCAGGTGAGTAGTGCATGAAGACATTTACTATTTCTCATACAAGATGAGAAAGAGACAACTTTTATTAAAAGGCCGTGAAGGACAAGAGGAAAGACCACACTGCAAAACCATTCAACAAACTCAAGCGTCCTCTTCAACCAAACATGCTTTAGTTTTTCTCAGAAGAGATAAATTTTTGCTGTGATCAGATGATGAACTCACTCACAGAACAACTGTTGCTTGCTCTGTTCCCACAAGATGTGCCAATAGTGATGAAAAGCAAACAGCTAGGCCACATCATGTGTTTGGAGTGGTCTCTAGCAATGGCAACATTATGCCTCAATTTATCTTCCAACATGGAGTCTGGAGTAGGTAGTGCAGCTCTGAAGAGGGTGGCTGCAGGACAACCCTACGTCTGGTAACAGCACTCTGCGGCATATCACACTAACACGAGAATCCAATCTTGACTGAGAAAATTTTTGCGTCCACATCATAACATTTGACCACCTAACTCTCCAGATTGCAATCCCCTTTATTATGTATGGGGTGCAGTTGAGCAAGAGATCAACAAAACTGTGCAATACCAAAGATGAACTGAAGGCAATGATAACATCAGAATTTACCAATTTAAATGCTTGCAGGAGATTCTGAAATCATCTGGAGGCAGAGATTGCAGACAATGGTGATTTCTTTGAATAAAATAAACATGAAAATATCTTGAAATACTATAGATTAAAATTTATAGTATTTAAAGGTATTTTCAAGTAATTTTGGTAAATGTATCTGATAGAGTGAGAGGTCAATGTTATTTTCATTTTTGTGTAATTTAGACAACAATTTACCCATCATACCCTGTATTTGTGTCCTTACACATCCTTATGCATAACAATGCCACTCCATACAGGAGTAACCTAACTAGAGTGGCTCAACACTGTTGGCACATAGGTTGTCGTTTCTAGACATCACATTCTTCAAGGGGAGTATCTATGTACTCATAGACCAACAGGACAAGTGCATCAATCTCTATGACGAGTAGGTGGTAAAGTAGCCTAATAGTGCTGGTAAGATATGCACCATATTTTTGTTTTATTATAATAAACATGCTGAATTAGTAAATGTTAGTACCTTACTTTTCAGACATCCCTTGTATATCAAGATCAATGTGGTACATATATTTAAAACACAATTTCAAGGGAAAATTTTAAATATAAAAATCAATAACAACCTCTGGAGTAAAGTTCATCATTGAGAGGAATTTCTCTAATGTCTGGTGGCACATTGATAGCAACACAATCTGAGGTGTAATTTTCTTCTGCCATTTCCCCATTCTTTGATCCATCTTGGTCTGACTTTGATTGCTTGTCCAAACTGAAAGAAAACAAAACATTACAGAGAATCAGAGAATGTGTATACTCATAAAGTGCCTCTCAGAACTGTTAAATGAAAACAAGTCATTTGTGGATTCTTCATCATGAATAACAACTAGCTGAACCTATAAAAATTCCATGTTTAATTAGAAACAGCCACTCAAAAGATCAAGAAGATATTTTTAATGCTTTATTTAAGAGTTACATATATATCCAAATAATGCAAACACACACATACTCATGATACAACAAAATAAATTAATTAAAAAGATAAATAAAATGACTGAAAATCATATTTTACTTATTTATAACTTTGTAAACTGAATTTCCTCTTTTAGTAGCCTGGCTTTCTTCATTGTTGGATTGCACAACTTTTACGATTAGGATGCACTCAAGCTCTTGAGTAAGTGAAGATCTGAAGGCGGAGGTATTGTTTGTCATTTTTTACCTTTCATAGATACATAATCATCATTGTCCTTTTTTTCCTGTATTACACACCTTAAATGCTTATGCAGATAGGGGATGGGAAGGGGGAGTAAAGTCTTACAGAGTGTTGAGTATCAGGTGAGGAAGGTCAGAAGGTAGATGTATTTTCAGTATCTTTCCTTCCTCTTTTATAAATATTCATAACCCAGTTTACCAGATGTACGTTTCACAGCTTGGTCTGTCTATCCCTTTTCTCCCCTGACAAACCAAATCCTGAGAAGGTAGATAGTTGAAATAATATTAATATATAATACTAGCTAAAGTACCCGGTCCATGACCGGACTAAAATGAAATTTGGATCACCAGGGAGTGAGAGAGAAAGTAGAAGACAGTAGTTAGAGAGGGGGTAAGAGGAAAATAATTATTGAAACTAAAATCATTGAGAATTTGTATATTTCAGGATTTGTATTTTCTGTTTTATAGTTTAAAATTATTACATATTATTATACAACAAATTGTAAGTATTCGTTTGTATATTTGTTTTTTTTTTGTAAATTTTGTAACATCACATGTACCTAATAGAACAGAAAACCTTAATGTAATATATATTTAAATTACAACCAAATTAGACACATGTAAGGAAAGGAAAATAAGATAAACAAAAATAGTTACTTAATGTAATACACGTTCTTGTAAGTATACCCAATTTGTTGAAAAATCCTTGTTTTTACAAAACAATTTTAACCCCCTTCACAAAAAAAAAAAGCCAAAAATCTGCTCTGACCAATCTATGTATAAGTATTTGTCAATTTCATTTTATTTTTACTTTTAGCCCTTAAAAAACTCTAATAATAACAGAAGCTCAGAATTAAAATTGTGTTCATATTAGTAGTTGAAAGATTTTGCCATTTTATTCAAATGAAAAAGTAACCATAAACTTGTTTTGAAACAATTTTAATTTTTCTACAATTTTTTTGTACATGACAACAATTCACATCTAGTTCTTAATTGCATGTTGAGTTTAAAAAGAAGCTGAGAATTGAAAATTTAAATTCTTCATATTGCAATATCTATTTTTGCTAAAACTTAAGATAGTATTTTAAAAACATTGTTTAAAATTACACACAAATCTATCAGATTGTAAAAAAAAAATTCTTAAAAAGTTCTTTATTTTTTTAGTTTTCACGGGTGCTCATTTCCTCGTATAAGTCTATAGTAAATCGATCCCCCATATCGGAACCGCTTGAACGGAACCCAAATTATTTATTCATTTTCCCATTAAACTAACCTTAAACCCCTACCCTAACCCCTAACCCTAGTTAAAATTAAGTTTTATTACAAAATTTGTGGGTTCTGTTTTTTTCTGGGTCAACGGTATACAGGGTGACCCAGAAAAACAGAACCCAAATTATTTATTCATTTTCCCATTAAACTAACCCAAAACCCTAGATCCCCATAGTTAAAATTAACAGTTTTATTACAAAATTTGTAGGTTCTGTTTTTTCTGGGTCACCTTAATTTTGACACCTTTGTGCAAGTTCAGCCCAACTGTTAAGGTAGAGCGGTTCCGATATGGAGGATCGATTTACTATAAACTTATCCGGGGAAATGAGCACCCCTGAAAACACAACAAATAAAGAACTTTTAAGATTTATTTTTTTTTTTTTACAATCTGATAGATTGGTGTGTAATCGATAATAATCCATTGAAGGAAAAAGAACTTAGATGGGGGTGGGGGGATGGCGTTCAAGATGGTCACGTCCGCCAACGTTTTCAGTACAAAACAACAATTTTCATAAAAGTTCAAATGTTACCTATGAAATCTATGATATTCAAACATGCCAATTTTTCAGAATTGAAAAGTTCCACTATAAACTATAAGAGTTAACTTTCTCAGTGATGTTTGACTTATAAATAGAAAACATTGTTCGATGATTGTCACAATAAAGAGTAAACTTGTAAGACAAATTCTAAGGAATATTTTAAATTGTATTTTAAATAATAATTTAAATGTTGGTTGTTAGTTGTTTTGTTTTATGGGATATCAACTTTTCGGGTCATTTACTACCGAATCATGTCATTTTGATAAACAAAGCACTCAGGGTGTTTACAATTTTTGTACTTACATATCAAAAATTCTTGAAATGTTCCAATAACTGGATATTGTCAGAAATACTTGAAATAAATTTTGTCTTACAACTAATTGACTACTTAAATCCAGTTGGGCTTTCGACTAAAGATAAAACACCGGATTTTGTAAAGTAACCATTGTTTTTGTTTTTTTTATCGTGGTTTTAGAAAATAATTAGTTAATGAACCTCCTCCTAAAAGAAAAACAGTTTCTGAGGACATGCGTCAATTTTATTGTTATTTTTAACCCTTTAAAACTCTAACAATAAAAATTAATAAATAAATTAAAGAATTAAGTCATTTTATTAGAATGAAAATGTTAGTTTAATTTATACAAAATGTAACAGTTACATATTTGTATAAATTAAACTAACATGTAACTGTAAATTGATTTTCATGATATTTTTATTTACAATTAAAATATTTTTTTAATAATGTAACCGTAAAGCGTAAATTTTGATTTTCTATAATTTTTATGCATTACAAAAATTAAAATTAAAATGAGTGTACTGTACAATTTAAGAATATGGACAAATTAAGTCTGGAAAAAAACCAAAAAAAAAAAAACCTTATTCATATTATCGGCTATATGTAGCATTTTTTTTTTTTTTTTGTGTTTTAATAGATTAAATTATTTTTTACAGCGAGTAAAAAATAATTTAATCTATAAAAACACATACAAATTACATATTCAGTAAGACTAAATTATTACTAAAGAAAGAAATATTTTAAAGATTAGATCCTAAATAGGCGAGAGATTCTGAGCTGACTGGTATAGACTGCACTGCTTGTATCGCAATAATCACAGGCAGCGTGGCTATCCGAAGCCTTTTTTTTTCTTTTAACTTGCTGTAAAAAATGATTCAATTGATAAAAACTCACACAAATTACATATTTTGAAAGAGTATTTTCTTTTCTTTCTAACGATATAAAAATCATTAAAGATTGGACCATAAATTCAGAGCTGAATGGCTTAGACTGCAAAATTAATTCATTAAAATCAAAACTTCGCTGCTGAGATCGCTGTAACAATAAGCAGGCAGAGACAATATTTTATTATCAGCAGGGGCTGGTATATGGACAGTTCCGCAAATTGGGTGATTTTGGCTTAATTAATCGATTACATCCCTTAATCAGTAAAAATCAATAACCAAATTTGATGTGTTTCTTAGTTAGAAGGATATTAATGTGTATGCAAGATTTAAAATTTGAGTGACCTCCCGTTTGGAACTTATACGTAGACACGTACATACCAAAATCTCTCCTTTATATATTAGATTAAAGTGTGATAAACATTATGTAAGTAGTTACAAACTAGTGTATTAACATCATGATCATTGTCATCCATTTTGCTGTTTATTCAAAAACATAGCAATTAGCATTTTTTATTAAATCTATATTATCAATATAAAATAAACATGATCTTTCTACAATTTCTTTTCAATCAGGGGACAAAATAGAAATAACCATACATCTATAGATTATTAAAAGAAAGCACTTAAAAGATCATATGTATTAAGCTAAGCAAATGAGACTAGAGGCTGCTCTAATAAAAATAAAAAAATTAAATTAAAATCAAAATAAAACAGAAATACACCAATAAACTGAGTGATATTAAAGATTATAGAAGAAATGTGGCTTCAATTACACAGATGTGATGGATCACAAAAAACATTCTATGTTTCAAAAACATTTCATCTCTGATAAAAAAAATAAAACCTTGTGTTATATTTCAACTAGATATTTCATTTATACACATAAACAAAGTCCAATGAAAAAGATTTACTTAAAATTTACCTATATTCTGGTCTACTGTCCATTTCATCCATGTCTAGTGAAATAGGTTCCATCTCAAACTGTACTCCTGTCTTAGATGCCACAACAGCTTCGGTAGGATCAAGGTTAAACTGGCAGTGTTTCTATATAAAAAATGTTAAATAATAAAACACAATATTAGTTAGTATTCTTAAACAGATTGAAAGTTAATAAAATTACACATTTTAAGAAAGTTATTTTTTGCACCATCTACTACAACTGGATGAGGGTGGGGCCATTGAATTTTTTTTATTATTGTTTAGCATTTATTCCTGTTTTGTCAGTTTCATAAAATTGATTTTATGTATTATTATTATTTACAATGTTTGCTATGTCGAACCTACATGATTTACAAACATGAATATATAAAACATCTGGCACTTTTACCTTCAAGAAACTTAAAGTTCTACATAAAGAACTAAAACTAAGGAAAGCACTGGAATTAAATACTTTTAAATTTAAAAAATAAATCTAAAAAACTTGTTAATATTTTTCTCTACTTTTGAAAGAAATAAAGCATTTGGAAGAACGGGGAAAAAAGAAAGAAAAAAAAATACAAAAGATTTTCAACAAAACAATTACATAGTAATACTCTTCGATTTTCTTTAGAATTCTTCCACATGCATTTGACAGCATGTGCTTGTGGGAGAAGCTCCATAAAGTTCCATATTTCTTTTGAAAGAAATATGTGATTTGGAGAAAGTAGAGTTTTTGATTTTTTAAAAATTTATTTAAAAGTATCTAATTCCATTATTTTCCTTGGTTCGAGTTCTTTATATAGGGCTTTTAAGCATTTTTCTTGATGCACACAGGTTTTAATGACATCAGCTTCACTTCAAAGTTGACATTTGTAAATAAAGCCAAAGTAAAATAATTAGTATACATTAGATCTTTTCAACATAGTATTTAGATTGCAAACAGGAAAAGGGGTGCTTTCTAAAATTGATAAAAAACAATATCTTTATGAAACTGACAAAATGCAATAGAAATAGGGCTTCTGTATGCTAAAAAATAAAAAAATATTTCACAATTTTTTAACATCTTTTAAGTTATTCAGTTATACCAAAAATTCAAACCTATAACAGTTAATTTAAAAAATCTTTTTATAAAATTTGAAAAAAGATGAAGAAAAAATTAAATGTAAAATCACTGAAAATCCAAAGTTTAGATATCCCTTGCCAATAATAAAAAAATTTTTAATTTTTTTTTTTTTTTTAAAATAAAAAAAAGCATTAAACTGAATTATAAAATGCCTTAACTCAACCATAAAATCTGACATTTGACTATTTTTTTTCAGTACTTACTAAAAGAATAAACATAAGTTACTTATCAAAAAGTTTAATAACACAGATGCTTAGAAATTAAAAAATATAGACCAATAAATATGACCAATAAAGAAAAAAATATTAAAAGTCAAATTGAAAGAATTTATATTCATGAAATGAACAATTCTTTCGAATGAAAATAGCTTTTACCTTCAAAAGTCGGGCTATACTCCATATCACAACATTTCCATTAATTGTGGATGTGGCGAAGAAATTTTTGCTAGTGGATGTACTTATGCATTCAATCTAAAAAGTTTAATTTACAAGAAATAATTATCAGCACTCATTCATTTAGTTGTAAATACTAATAATTTCAAAAACAGAAAAATTAGAATTGATTGAATACTTTTGATTATGATAAAAATAGGTACTTTAAGTTAAAAATATATAAACAAATAAAATAAAAAAAACAAAACAAAAAACAAACTGGAAATTGAATTTTCAAACAAATTAGAAAATATTTAAAAAGTACAATATAGTTAATATTTTGGTTTCTTTAAAAATTCAAATAATACTATTTTTTTTCAATGAACTATGATATGCTTATAGATTTCATTATAGGGAAGATATCATATAGAAATACTTACTTTGTCTGTTGGTTCACCATGTAATAATGCTGGTTGTGTGGCATATGTTACTGTAGAAAAGCAAAACAGTAATATATTTAATGAAAATATAAATCATTTTTTTTTCTGTATACTAACAACTCTTGGCAATGTATCACACAGAAAAATTAAATGTTTTATAAACAAATTTAAAGTAAACTAAAAATATGAATTTTTTCCTAATGATGTTTTCTTGCTAAATTTACTTGTATATAACAAAGCAGTTTTAACAAAATGTGTGTGAGAGAGAAAAAATAAATAACCTTTGCCTATCTAATATTTTCAGCAGTTAGGTTATTTATTTTTTTACTTTACTTTCAATTATGATAAACTATCTCATTCAAAAAAGTTAGAACTTTTAAATTTATTTCAAACCAATTTGCCTGTGAAAAATGATTTTATTTTAATCAAAATAAAATTTCTCAAGAAAATAAAAAAGAAATGATAAATCTTCTAGTTTAAAAATAAAATAAATGAACACATACCCAATAATGGTACATTTTGTGTGTATTCTCCTTTTACAAAAGGACAAGATGTGGAGTGTCTTTCATGTTCAGACCTAGAAATAAAATAGTTATTTAAAAGTATAAAAAATGTTGGAAACCTGCTAGTTTTTTTAAAAAGTTGAATAAATTTATGAGAAAATATAATAGCCCTGAATAATTACACAGATGCAAGAATAAAAATAAACCAACATTGAAACATTTCAATGACAAAAAACATGAAAATTGTGGAAAATTAAAATAAATTCATATGAAATGATTAATCTTATCAAAGGAATTTTATCAAGATGGCAAGAATTTTTTTTAATGAGATTTATTCTTGTCTATATCTATAAGAAAATTCAGCTTATTAACATTTGTTTCATTTTTCCAACCCTACAAACAAAATCTGTTTGCTCAAAAAATGTATTTGAAAAGCCAACAATCGTGTGTGTGTGTGTGTGTGTGTGTGTGTGTGTGTATGATGTTAGTGAGTCCACGTATGCTTCTTTGTAGATATGATAGATGTTTAGAAACTTTTTGGGTTGACGCATTGAAAATAAATATATATAATATAATGAAAAATTAAAGAAAAATGTGATCCATAGGGTCATCCATTGAGCTCGGGTTAGATTGTTGGAAAAAAAATCACGATATTATTTTGTCAATCTAATGTTTTACAAAACTGTCCAAATAAGTTATCTAAATGGGAGAATACATTTTCATTTGAACAAAGGAAAAACAAGACAAGGGTCACTTGGTGAGTTAATTCCTAATTACAGGGAATTAGGATTTTATTTAAGGTTATGATAAAGGATTTATAACTTTTTAAAAAAAATGTAAGTTTAAGGTATCTTCATAAAAAACAATTTAAAATGTTGACAACTCACTTTTAATATTTTATGCAGATAATCTTTTTTAAAGAAAAAAAGTATCAACATTTGGTCATTTTAATGGATTATTCAAAGACTATTATTGACAATTGTAACCCTGATCAAAGTGAAAGAAAATAAAATACTTTGATAGGCAACAAATGGAATTATTGGAACTACTGACGTTCCATGAGTGATCAAAGCACAATCTTCAATACAATATTCCTGGTTGATTGTCCATCCCTCAAGAAAATTTTTACATTTTCCTTTCGTTTACCCGACTCAGAACAACATAGTTGTCCATGCTGAAATACTTGATTATCAAGATAGACCTACATTTTCCATTGTTCGTCCTTATGCTTTATGGATTGTCATTGAAAAACAGGATTGAACTGTGTTATTTTTTCAAGACAATGTGCCATGATCGTGCAAGAGGGTCTGTATTGTGTTGCACCATAAATGGAACTTCATTTGCAATTTGTACCTCTTCTCATGTTCTAATATTGGCCTCTTATGTGGATCAATAATGATCCTTGCTTCTGGCATATTATGAATGTGTTTTTGCCAGTAGAAGTGATGCAACATAGGGATTATATAGTCTAATTACATTTTCTAACAATTCTACTAAGTTTTGCTGTAATCTCTGATTGTTTAATATCCTCATTCTTAAATCGATACGGTCTTGAGGATCTAAGAAATAATTTTGGAGAAATTGGGCATCCTCATTTGGATTAGGCAGTAAGGGACTAATGAAGTAATAAATTTGTTCTTGAATGATTACTGAAGAACTCCATCCACCCATTTGTGGACAAACTTCTTAAGCCCCAAAAGAAGTCATTTGAAAGAGGCAGTTGTATTGCCTGATATTATTTCAGAATTCAACAGCCATTGGTTGATGACTGCTAATAATAAGTATTTGAGTTGCTAGGGCAAAAATCTCAGAGAGCATATTTGGCTATTAGTAATATCTGATATTTCATAAAGTGGACTTTATTGAGAATAGACAAAAATTACATTGATGGGAATTTAAAAAAGGTGCTTTGGCAAGACAGTGCAACCATTTCCTCCATAGCACTTTCTCCACTAAATACTTTGGGTTTTAGGGCTAGGGATAGCTATGATTTTTCTTACAAAACAGTATTCCAGTGTTTTAGGTAGTAATGCTACCGGGAAAAAAGAGAGGAAATTAAAAAAAAAATTTTCTCAAACAATTAGCAAAAATCAGGAAATTATCCAATTTGAATGAAATTTTCAGTACTTTATTCATCAATGAATTAATTTCATAAGGAATAGTTTGTTTTATTTATAAAAAAAACAAACTTGACCCCCTCCCCCCAAAAAAAACGGTTCACTTAAACAGTGTGTGTTGTGTGGGGGGGGGGGTTAACGCTTCTCATTTGAATAAAAATCCATAATTTTTACATTTCTAGAAATAGTCAGGAATTATCATAGCCTAACACTAAATATTTTTAATTAAATAATGATTTATTTAATCAATCTAAAAAAAAAAAAAAAATAAATAAATATAAAGTTTAATATTCATGTTAAATCGGATATACTTTCCGAGATTTTTATATATATATATATATTTTTTTTTTTTCCTCAATCGATTGTTGTCATTTATTCACAGTAGACTATAACAATTACTGAAAGAAAAGTTAATTATTCAAAAAAGTCGGCTTCAGCTATGTTTAAGTGTTTATGGTCAGGGATAGGGTCAAATAAGTTGATTTGAATTAATTCTCAGTTTTAGTTATGAAAAACTTGTACCTTCTTAAATTTAAGACAATTTATTTGTAGTGTAGGTAAGAGGTGGTGACACCTATCAGCTCTGGTTTTGGAGAGGCAACAGTTAAAGAGTGTGGGTTAATCTCATTCTTGACCCGCCAATCTTTCTTTTTCTCAGACAAAGAGAGAGGGGGGGATTGTCAGGCAAATGTAAAGTAAGAGATGGGTTACTTCATGATTTAATTGCAAATTACTACTAATTAAAATGATGAACATTATTTTTTCTTCAAACATAACTGAATCCCAGAGGAATAATTTTGTGTGTATTTTGAGTTTTGATACTAAACAGGAAAACAGCCATAACAAAACAATCATTGATTTGCTCAGCTTTAGTCATATATATATATATATATATATATATATATATATATATATATATATATATATTATAATGGAGATTGTGTGTTTTTCTGTCTGTAACCGAAACTATATTACTACTCAAGTCACAATTCCCTTCGTTATTTACATCACATTCTCCATGATTTTATTTATATTTAAACCTCAATTATTAATAAAATTGCTTCACCTTTTTATTAGTGTTGTCCATATCTATATACAAATAACATGCAATTGTATTTATATATACAAAAAATAGCGGTTTGCAGTGTGAACGGGAAGGCTAATTTGCATATTGATATTAAAAATGTGATTTTATTAAATATGTGCTTAGTATTATTGATTTCTAATTGTTTGGTTTTATTTTAATGAATATGAGCAAAAATCTCTTCAATGAATCTTAAATGAAATCCATTAACAAGAAAAAATAACTGTCATTTTATTCTTTATTTCCTAATTTAACTAAATAGTTAAATAAGTAAAATTCAGCAATGAAAGACGGGAGTGATGGAAGAGTAAATTTCATTTCTATTTCTCTATTATATCCCCACTCTGTTACATATCTTTTTATTTGCCTTCTTATTAGACTTTCTAATTTAATACGATATTTCATTACATTAAAACTTAAATACTTGCACCCGGAGGGTGCATATATTTGCTAGTATATATAAAAGATACTTAAAATAATTACCTTTAAACAACATTTCTTGAAACATTTAGGATTTTTTTAAGCAATAGCTATCAGCATTTTGAGTATTTAAACTCAACAAATCATTCCATATATGCACAAGGGCCAATTCACATTTGATAAATTAACTTTACTGAAATATATCTAAATAAAAAAAATTTTCTTGAGTACCATATTACTAATCAAAGCTAACCCACCATCTTTAAATTTTAGCACAAAATGAGTGAATATTAGTAAGAAAAATGCTATGAGGATTTTTACCATGGTTCATCTGTGGGCTCCCAGCACACAAGACATACATTGCATGTGAAACACATTGCTCTGTCATCCCCAACAGCATTTGGTTGATGATAAAATCCAGCCTGAGCCATTGGATCAGGCAGAGCCCATCTGAAAAGTAAAATATTGGATTAAACATTAAAAAAGGTATATTATAGTTATAAAATATAAAAAATAAAAGCAACCCTTCATGATGGTTTATTCCAAAGGTGTTAATACAAATTTTGTATATTAACATGGGCACAGGTAAACTACTTTTGTACAATTTTGCCTAGTCAATCATATGAAAATTTTAAAAAAATGAAATGCTCATGAATGCATATATCTGGACAGACAGCAATGAAGAATTTATTGGTTTAGCAGGGGTGGGGGTAGGTACTTGTATACCAAAAAAGGGGGTAGGGTCCCTTAATCAAAAATTGTGATCTTGTTGAAAGTACTTGGTACATTTTACTTAAGCATAACGTTTATTATCTAGATGTAGATATAATATAAATAATTCATTTATATACTTAGATAATAAATTAAAATAATTTATAATAAATGATTTCAATTTTTTTTAAATGCATGTCATTGTTTCTATTAACTTACCTAATCAAGTCATTTTATAATCTAATAAAGATATACAGCTCATTTAATTGTGGCATACGAAAATCTAATAGATTGTAATGAAGTTATCAGAATAATAATTGATTAGAATAATTTTATTTATTTTATTGTCAAAAAGAACTACAATCATTAAATTACAAAAATACTAACATGTACTCGCTTTGTTATCTCATTTCAGGAATGAAGCTGCCTCCTTTAGAGATACTTTTTACAATATCACAGTTTTTTTTTTTAAGGAGCCCCCCAGCATACATGTCCAGTACCTAAAATCTGACCACCACTAAGACAAAATATATTATTTTTTAAAAATAACTGAAAATCTAGTGAAATTATTTGCTAGTAATGAAATATTATTAAAAGTGTTTTCACAAAGTTACACATGATAATAATTTTATATAATTGCTAATACACTAAAAACATTAAAAATTATAGAAAAACTTAATACATGTTAACAAATATCTCATAATTAAATCAAATAATCATTAAGTTTCTATCAGCCAGCATGTGCGTGTTGGTTTTACAGCAGATTAAATGCTTTGTTATTTTATGCCAAAGTTGTTTTTTAATCACTTGATAATCATTTGTAAACTATTCAAGACTCGCGTAACTAATCTTAATACTCATTTGTACATAATTGTAGCATTTCAAGTAATTATTCATATTTAATAATAATAATAATTTTCAAACAGATCTAGTTGCCTTGTAGATAGATTGGACCCTAACACTCTGGGTTTGAATGGACCTGGCAGTAATGGCAGGTGATTACACTTTCCAGAGATCCAGAAATGGAGCCTCACCACTGGATGCACCATTATGTGTCCCACATAATGGAAACTAATAACTGAAAATACAGAGTTTGGCAACAGAGACATTAAAAAATACTTTCAAGATATAAGCAACTTACTTGTAGTTCATGTGTGGCCACTTGCCAAAAGTCTCCCTACGAGCTGCTTCACTATACATCAGTCCCCGTTCTACAGGGCCTGTGCCAATTTCAGGTAGGGAGCTAGGCAACAGGTAACTCAGACGATTACTGATGGCTGCTGCAATGGACAAACCTGGCCGATGCTGGTTCAACCTCTTCATTTCCAGTACCACATTGCTGCATACTGTTTTCAATGCACAGTGAGGAAGCTGGATGCACACTGTAGCCCACTGAATAAAAAAATATATATATACAAATTTTTTTCCCTCCCTATGATAAATCTGAAAAAGTTATAAATTTGAAAATTTCTAGTTACCACAAAAATTCAATTTAGATTGGATATCAAATATAAATAAAGCTTCAATTATATTCAATTGTTAGAAAATGGCATATAGGATATACTTTCTACAGTTATATGAAGGTGAGATCCTTATTAAGCAAATACTAAGCCTTTGTGACTAGAGACTATCAGTATTTTTTTCACATTCCTTTTTAAAATGAAAGAGCATCTTTTTCTATACATCCTATATATCAAATCCAGTATTGTGTCAATGTACAATCTTATATAAAAGCCAGTCATTTTTGTTTTTAAAAAAATAAAAATATATAGAATGAAACTGAAATACTAAAAATGTTTTTGTTTTTTCATTGTTTGTAATTACTTGAATTAGTCACTTGTATTTTTTGGGGTCCCCCCCCCCTATATAATATTGATACATTAAACTCATTTAAAAACAAAAACTAAATTTGACATTTTTTTTGTCTGTTTCTTGTGAATATGTAATAACAATTCCTTGTTTAAAATTTATCACCACGTTGATTATTTTTTCAACACAGTTCATTTCATTTGGGATATTAATTTCCAAAGAAAAAAAAAAAAGCAATAACATTTTAACAGACAGTGAATGTTATTTATTGATAACAAAGTACGACTAAATATATATAGCTTTAGATAAAACATGCTTAAAATTACAAATGGAAGATTACAAACATTAGGGTAAACTCATAAAAACAGGATTCTTTACAGGGAATGTTGTTCTCAAAGAACTATTGCAATAGATATATTTTTTATTGATGCTAAAAATATACATAATTTATCCATGCATAAGTAATCCCATTATTTTTTACAGTTATTCAGAAACATGGTTATTAATTACTAAGATTCGAATCAGTTCAAATTAACTTATTTGTCATTTCTATAATAATGATATAACCTACTAATATTACAAGTCCTAAAGTTTCTAGAATTATTTCTATATAATAACATTCTTGTATATTTTTAAAATTAATTCTTCTAGATCATAACATTAGCTTAGTATTAAGATAATTAGAGATAAAAAAAAGAAGGGTATTCAAATCAACTTTAAATGACACCAAGATAATTTTAAAATCAAATATACAAAAAGGAAAAACAAGATTTGTCTATCTTTTTATATTTGTAAATTTAAACATTATTTCAATACAAAATAATTATCATTTCACACTAATAATCGTTCATAAAAAGGGTGATCTTTGAAAAGTCTGATATCTTAAATATCAAATATAAACAAAATAAAATGGGGTGATATCATCTTATTTTTTTTTTTTTTTTTTATTTTTTTTTTATTTATTTTTTTTTTTTTTTTTTACAAACAAATCTTTATATTCTTTAATCATTTACATTTAAAAAAAAAATTCTGCAGTACCTATTTGGTATATACTTTATTTTAAAATATTCCCTCTTATTTAATGAGATAAAGATGGAATAAAAACAGTTTAAGACTAAATTTAAAATTCTGATACAAACCAAGAGGATATACATATAGATCCAATTAATATTAGTAAACAAATGGTTTGGTTACATATAGATCACCAGAATTTGTGAAAAGGAATATGTGAGAGAGTGTGAGTGTGAGGTATGTCGGAGAAGTTCCAGGACTGGTGTCACAAAATATCTATTTCAAACCCAAACTTAGCATCCCCAGTTGATTTTTTATTTTATTTGAGGTTATTGTTATTTATTCACACTAGTTATATTGAGCTTTGTAAATGGAGTTCAGAACTGTTTGAGTTATGCAAATGGAGTTCAAAACTGTTTGAGTTATGCTAATTTCCCCAGTGGTTCAAAAGTTATGGGAATTTAAAGCCCTGAAATTGGGGATACAAAAGTGTTAAAAAAATTTGTCAAATTTAGTAATTTCTTCACTATTTCTTTATTTTGGGAGCAATTTTGATAAAACTTTGCATTCTTATTTAAAATTGTATGTTCTTTCCGATTCTGCACTTATATTTTATGTATCTCCATGCTAGAACACGTTATTTGGGGAATAAGAAGTAGGGATATCAAGATTTCTTTTTTTTAAGTTTACAAGATTATTCAACATTTTCATACGGCATATATACACATATATAGTATTAATTTATATAAATAACATCACTTTGGACTTAAAAATATATTTTTAAATACCTGCAATGTTGTATTATATACAAGAAATAAAATAACTCTTTATATAATTTTATTTAACAAAGCTCGCCCTGCATGTTTATATGTGTAATAATACCATTTTAACTTGCCATAAAAAATAGTTCAATGGTTAAAAATGCATAAAAGTTACATATTTAGAAAGATTAATGTATTTTCTTTCCAACCATATAAATACTTTTAAGATTGGATCAAAAATACCAGAGAAATTGTGATTTGAACCAATTAAGGTGAAAAATTGTCTATGTCCAACAATTTTGTGAAACGAGCTGGCAATGCTACCAAACTACTAGTTTTCCCCTTCAAATTATTTCTTCTGGAGTTTGTAACTGTGATGTCAGCTTTCTACAGCCATTGAACTTTCTTCCATATGCTTTTATATACATATCCTGTTTCAGGCCGTCAAGCAATGAGCACAGAGCAACGAACAAACAAAGTTTTTGGTCTAGTTGGGGAAAACTCAGTCAGAAGCACTGAGATTGCTACAGCAAGTGTACGGAGATGAGACAATGTCATGCTCATATGTTCTTAAGTGGTGCAAGAGGTTTAAAGAGGAATGCGAGTTAATAGAAGATGACCCCAGGAGTGGAGAGCCTTCAGCGACCAGGACTGAAGCTAACGTTGAACGCATCAGGCAGATAGTGCGTACCGATCATCGGCTGACTGTTTGACTGATCGCAAATGAGCTGGGCATAAATAGAGACAGTGTCTGGAAGATCATCACTGAAGATTTGAATATGTGGAAAGTCTGCGCAAAGATGGTGCCGAAACTGCTGAACAATGACCAGAAGGATTGCCACATGCAAGTGTGTCAGGACATCCTCAAGCGTCTTGAATCCGAACCAGATTTGTTAGGGAGAGTCATCACTGGTGATAAGTCATAGATCTTTGAGTATGACCCAGAGACCAAAGGCCAGAGCCTTCAGTGGAAGACCTCGAATTTGCCAAGGCCAAAGAAAGCAAGACATTTGAAGTCCAAAGTCAAAGTCATGTTGATTGCATTCTTCGATGTGAGGGGCATCATCCACTGCGAGTTCTTGCCACAAGGCCAGACAATCAACCAACATGTCTACAAAGAGATACTGTGGCATTTGCTTTATTCAGTGCGCAAGAAAAGGTGAGATATGTGGCAGGACAACTTGCAAGTGCTTCACACTGCCCTGAGTATCCGAGAGTTCCTGGCCAAGAAGAATCCTTCCAGGAGTGCATGCAAAGTGTGGCAGAGAAGTATAGTAAAATGCATTAGACTCCAAGGGGATTACTTTGAACTTATAGTTTGTATTTGAAATAAATTTTTTGTGACACCAGTCCTGGAACTTTTCTGACATACAGCCAGTGTCTGTTGCTTTGTAATGCAGAAAACATGTCACACTGTGTTTTCATATAAATAACTAAAAAATATGTCCAAATATAATGGTAATAAATAAAAATTACTTTTGGATGCTTAAAAAAAGTTTAAACAGTCTTTAAAGTCTCTGTACATCAAGTGGAGGATTGATTTTCTA
Organism: Doryteuthis pealeii; assembly: GCA_023376005.1. NCBI lineage: Eukaryota > Metazoa > Mollusca > Cephalopoda > Myopsida > Loliginidae > Doryteuthis > Doryteuthis pealeii. The sequence continues at coordinate 13,177,737 of CM042167.1, forward strand.
ATGTTATTAAGTAAAAGAATTGATCATACTATCTGTAGCTGGTGACTACATAGACTGAATTCGCAACCTCCTCATAGTGAGTGGTGGCTTGTAGTAAAACTACTGTCATCCCCGTTGGCTAAAGTGGTTCAGCTGCTGAGAGGCATAAATGCTAATTCACCAGAGCACCAACACCAAATTACTTGAAATTTGGCACAAATGTTCCCCTTCATGAGTTAGGATTTCAGTGAAAGATTATAATTAAAAGACAATCATCCTAATGCTCCAAGACCTCTCAAATGTTGATATTGTGCTCAGTGACTAACTATTCAATAATATTGTTTTTATTAATTAAAAAAAAAAAAAAATTCAAATATATTTTGCAGATATTGCTTTTTGTATGGATAGATTGTCTTTAACAACTGATAAACATTTTCTCAGGCATGATAATCAACAGGGCATAGAATATTTGTAGATAGCACTGACTAAACATGAAGTTGAAAGAAATTCTTTCTGTTTGTGTTTTTTTTTTTAAATTTCATTTTTATATTTTTCATGAAACAAAAACATTTGATTTTTTTTCATTCAGAAGAAAGTGATAATAAAAATCAATATACAAGGAGTCTTTAAAACATTATATTTTAAACTACACTGTGAAATAAAATTTGATATTGGACAAAACATATCCTTAAAATCCTCTTCCCAGTAAAAGATGGAAGAGCTGGGTGCATAAACTTAATCAGCAAGTCCTTATTCTCTGTATCAATCCAAATTTTATTGTCGCACCTGCAACAAACAAATCCTGAAATGACAAATTTCATTGGTTTTTCTTCAGTCCCAATAGAGAAGTCATATATTAGGCTTTCATCTTCACTATCTTGTTTCATGGTTATTTTTATCTCTGATGAGTGGAATAAATTGATGAAAACCTCTTGTTCCTGGGACTGTGGATGCATTTTTGAATCTCATGGTGAGGCTCCTCTTTGCTTCCTCAACTTCCTCTTTTTCAACCAGAATTAATTTGATACCTTCAATTACACATTTGCAATATTCAAACATAGATTTTGTGGAAAGGATTTATTTCGTAGTTGGTCTTCAGATACTTTCTTTTGACTATCCTTTTCACTGTTACATCTATACTATCACATGATTGTTTACCATGACTTGTTGCAAAAAAATTCCATTTTGCATTGAGTCCAAAATATTTCTGATAGTTGCACAAATTGGCAAAGTTCTTATAATTCTTGTATTGTGCTGTGCAACCATCAGCAAAATACTAAATATTTTTTTATATTTGGCAAGGTAGCTTTGATTAACTCAATTTTTGTTTTGTACCATATAAACAAATGCTACATGTGAGTTGTCACTCGACATAATACAGAAACATTGATTTTGCATTGCATTTTCAAGTTTAAAGTAGAGTACCACTGGATATAAAGTATATTGTGAGGTACTCCAATGAAAACTCTAGATCAGCAAAATCTCCCTGAAACAAAACTTTGCAATTACTAATCTCCTCCTTTCTTTGCTTTAAGTACCTGGATTGTGATTTAGCCAAGTAAGAATGAGGTGCTAATTTATTCAATTGCAAAACAACTAAATCAATGTAAGCTTGACAGGATTCCTTTTGTGTTGTCAAAGTCAATCAGTCAGTTGTCCACTGGGAGAACTATTGATTCAGCATTATCAATATATCCTTCAATGGTGTCATAAAGAAATTTTTCAAGTTACCCTGATGATTTAAGACAATTTGAGCAGCTATGAATCATACACTATCTGCTACTGGTATTACAGACAATATATTTCAAGAGATCTTCATATGATACATTCAGTGGTTCCAGTAATAATTTCATGATTTGGTGGATGGTGCATTGACATGGATTGACCACAAAGTGGTCTTTCTTAAGGGGAAGAATGAGTGTTTTCAGCTGAGAGAGCTGCCTGTCCATACCAGTCTGATGACTGCCTGCAATGTATGACAATATGAAGATCCGAAGGATTTCTGTTTTCTTTTAAACTCCCTATACTATCTTTATAAAAAATTTGAAACATTACCATAACCCAAATACCGCCTTTGAAATTTTCATTGCAAGCAAATATATAAAGTTTTTTTTTAAAATAAAAAAAAAAATAAAAATAAAAAAACAAGAAGGAATTTTAACAAGTTTAAGATCTATCTTAATTCAACGTTTTCTCATGTCAATTTTGTCACCCAACATATGTTATGATTACATCATGATTGAAAAAGTCATATTAGTTAGGGAAAAAGTGACATTTAATGTCATGATCATAGTAATAAAATAATATCTTAAAAGTAAATATCAACCATAAAGTCACATTTAATTAACTAAAATGAAACTGATAAAACTAAAAATTACAAAAGAAAACGCTTAAAAATAAACTTCAGATCTCAAAAGTGTTCTCTACATTTGGTATCAGACAAATCCCAAAAAGCAAAGATTAAGAAAATTGATATAAATAAACCAGGTCTTTTTTTTTTCTATCATATTTATTAATAGAATTTCAGTTGCTTAATTTTATTCATAGCATTTTTAATTTAACTGGATTTTGTTCTAAGGATTTATTTTGTTTCTGAAAAATTTGAGATTTTATGTAACTTTAGCAGGTTTTCATATATTTTGTATAAATTTGTTTTCTTTTTCACTGCAGGTAGATTTATTTTTATTACCAAACGTACTATATTTTACATACAAAGAAATAAAGAAAATTGTACACTAGACTGTCACTGAATATGCTGGATGATATGGTTATTGCTAACTATTCTGCTATTACTACACAGGTTATTATGTCACAAAAAAAAAAAAAAAAAAAAAAAAAAAAAGCCATACTTTATTGGCACCATGTTAAAGATACTGATACAAGTTAAAAAAAAAAAACGTAATTATGCATAGTAGCCCTATTATAGGTGAAAGAACAGTATGGTGAACTGGTGTTAAGATAGCTTATTCTTTCAACAAAGCTTAAAGAGAGCTGGTTTAGGATATAAAGTAGTTCATTTAGAATCTGGAAAAAAAGAGAAAAAAAAGGCCCTAATAAAACAGGTGTTGCATTGCTTTGTTTCATATGGGTCATTTTTTTTTTTAAATCATTTTTTTTGTTGTTTTTTCTTTGTTTTAAAAATATTAAAAGATTGATTAATAAATCAATTTTAAAAAGTATTTTCGAATTTTCCTCCCATTAACTAGCATTCACAGTTGATTTTTTTTTTTTTTAAATTTGAGGTTATAGTTATTTAATCACGTTAATTATATAGAGCTCTGTAAATGGAGTTCAGAACTGTTTGAATTATGCTAATTTCCCCGGTGATTCAAAAGTTAGGAGAATTTAAAGATTCAACATTTTCATTTTAATACAGCATATATAAATAGAATAACTTTATATAATTTTATTTAACAAAGCCTGTCCTGCATGTGCAGCTTTGTTTATATAAGTTAGTTATTTTTCCCAAATTGAAAGTTTGACAAAAATCCTGACGGTATACAATCATTAAAATTTCACATATATGAAAATAATTCTGTTTTTGGCAGTTCGAAGCAAAATATTATTTTATTTTAATTCCAACCATGTAAATATCTTTAAGATTGGACCAAAGATATAAGAAAAATTGTAATTTGAACCGATGAAGGTGAAAATTTGTCAATGTCCAACGATTTTACAAAACAACCAGGTACATTAACTTTCCTGGATAATCTTATTTCTCATATATACCCATTTATTACCTTATTAATTTAAGATCTATATTTTAAACCAGTGAATTCTCAGAAAATACTTTATTTCATGCTGTAAATATTGTTAAGAATTAAAATTAATTATAGAAGACTATTATAGTTAGTGTAATTTCATCATAAAATAATGCTTTGTTTACCTTAGCAGTTTTGTGATTGGCTTTGGTGAGTTCTTGCATGGAATCAATGCCTCTGTCAAGCTCTTTTAGAACATCATCAACATAGTCAATTCCTGGAAGTTCAGCAGCTGCTAAAGATTTGAACAGCTGATTGGCCTATAAAGGTAAATAAAAAATATTACAAGTACCACATGGTAACATTGGATTAATAAGTATAAGCAAATATTGTGTAGAAGCATGAAAACATTAGTATTATTGCCATATAGAGGAACATTACTTTGAGAAATGGAAAAAGTTTTTAAAGAGCTAAATAAAGAAATCCCTTTGTGAAGATTTATTTGCTTAATCTATATACATTTATACAATAGAGATTTGCTAAGTTTTACTGCTTATATATGTGAAAAGGTCTATGTTCAGAATGACAAAATGCAGCTTTCATGCTTGACATGTTATGAGAATGAATTTTATTCAATACACTTTCGACTATTCAAGAAGAGAGAAAAAAAACCAAACAATGTACCTTAAATTATGCCCAAAAAACATCCCTATTTATATCTGATCATTTGAGAGAATAACATTTTGAGGTTTAATAATTAATAGCTTCCGAGAATAAAAGAGGAATCAAATATTAAATTGAAAATATTCTAATGCAATCAGGAATCAACAATTATAAGCTATGTACTCAGTACAAACAAGAAGTTTGCAAAAACTTTAGAGTATTTTTCTTGTGGTCAGATTGCCAATCCTCGAAAAAGAAAAAAAGTTACATGGGATGTTATAACAAAATGTTTATAGCTATTAGCAATCTTCTATAAAATAAAATAAATAAATAAAAAACCTGAAATATCCAGAAGTTCTATTAGATATTTTACTTTGATAGCAGTAACAGATATATATTAACATTCTTAGTAAAAATTTTCACATTTTATGGGTGTGCTACTCAAAAGTTTAGTGAATTTGAACAGCATTCTCAAATCAAATGTAATAGACTTTGAGGATTGTTGTATACATGCATACAAGAGATGTTAGTGAAAGTAATTCATTTTGTGTGGTCAAATTCCTCAAAACTTTGGATTTGAATACTGAACCACCAAGTTTGTGACATTGGCATTTATAACATTAATATTTTGATTGTCATGACTATTAAAATAACTGTTAATAAGAAGAGTTCTTGCTATAGTTTGAAATAATTAGTTTTCTTTCTAATGCTAGAAAAAAATCACTAATCCAAGACCACCACTTAATTAAACCAGTATTTTAAAGAAATGCTTGGTTTTTGCATTTGGATAATGATAGTTATATAATTATTTTGTATCTACAACTAAAGGACACCATCAAGATTGCCTTTCATACTTTATACAATCAAATTTTGTACATATAAAATTCATAACAGACATTTAATATATAATTATCACAAAAAGTTTGTTTTGTGAATCTATTAGATAAAATAAAGAATAAAGTCATAATAACTTACTTCAGCCAATAGCAATTCAACCTTAACCAGGTCTTCCGTTTTGGATACTGGAGTTTGCAATGCTGTGTCCAGAAGCAGGACTCCATTAAGGTCTTTGCGTGCACACACTGATGTTCCCTCGCAAATAATCATACGATCTTTTTCTTGTAGATAAATACATTTCAGCTTGTTGCATTTAGTGTTAGTGGCTACAAAGTAAAAATAGATAAATAAACAAATAAATTATAAAAAATACAATACTCATTTACAACAGTTTATTAGAGCAAGTATATCAATAGATTTTGGCATTTCTCAACTTTATGCATACTTACAGGCATTTTTTTTTTAAATTCTAAAGATTTAGTTAACAAGCTTCAATTTGCTATTTAGCCTATTCAGTAAATCAAAATGTCTTAATTCAATTTTTTTCTTGATAATTTTGATTTTAGTTGCAATTCACTACTGTTTATAAAAAGGCCAAAACAGCTGCTAATACAATCAAGCAGACAGGTTCAAATGCAACTCGTAACTAGATTCCTGACTAATTTAGGAGTAATATATGATAACACTAATAAGATTAAATACCTGGATATTACAAACATGAAAACTAAGAAATTTCAAATTTATTTTACTTTTAATATCTAAGTAATTCCTATATTGGCCTAATATCTATTTCTCTCAATATTTTTATATAAAAATATAGTAGGCATATAGATAAATAAATGCATACCAAAATAAGAGGAAAAAATTATTCAGGTACTTGAAATATAGGCAAAATAAATTTAGAATTCTTATGTAAAATTATATGTTCTTTCTGATTCTGCACTCAAATTGTATGTATCTCTATGCTGTAACCCATTATTTAGGGAATAAGAGGTACAGTTATCAATATTTTTTTTAATTTTAAATTTTACAAGATTATTCAACACTTTCCTTTTAATACTGCATGTATACATTTGAATAAATAACATCACTTTGAACTTAAAAAATACCTTTTTAAGTACTTGCTATGTTGTATTACATACAAGAAATAGAATACTTATTTACATCATTTTAAAAAAAGATTTTTAACAGCCTGTCCTGCGGGCATGTGATTATGTGTTTTGTTAATGTTTTAATAGTAGCTCATAAGTTAGTTTTTTTTTCAAAAATTGAAGGTTTGACAAAAAACCCTGACAGTTAACCATCATCGATATGTCACACATTATATATCAAAATAATTCTGAGAGTACTTCTGTTAAGGATATATAGTGCTCTGTTTTTGCTCATCTTATATTTTTGAAGGAACCTGTGTCAACTTTCATTGGTAGCAGTTTCAAAGAAGAAAAAAAAAAACCAACCTACTGGATGTACTTTAAGGTGTATTCTAATTTCAAGAATATTGATAAAGATTACCCTCTTTGATTTTGCAAAGCAAACTAACAACTAAAATTTAGCCTTGGAAAAAAATTCATATTTTATGTTTTCGGCTCATCCTCATCCATTACGGTGACAAAAGTGTTGGCTCACATTTGGTCCCGGTATTGGTGAGATAGAGCTACAGAGCATCCGCCTTGAAACCACAAAGTTCTGGGTTCAGTACCAGCCCTCACCAACTCAATGCATGCGTACCACAGCTTGGATCTTGAATTTTGACACAGCATATTTTGGTTGTTTTACTGCATGCATATCAGATTATGATGCAATTGGGATGTATTGTTTTGGGCTATCAGTGTAATGATTCTTGCATTTTGTGTATTGTGTAAATTACTTTTCCAGTTACTCCAGGTAAGGACCTATCAAATGGATGATGGGTGTGTTAGTCATATAAGAATTAAATGTGTGGTTGTGGTTTTGTTGGCCAAAACTGGTTCTTATAATATATTAGAAGGCTCAGAGAAACCTTCCAACATAGGTGAATATGTACATAATTAAATTTGAACAAAGAAGTACAACATAACAACAATATAGACTTTATTGTCTGAGCACATGGAATATGACAAGATACAAATAGAGAGGACAAAAGTTATTTAGAAGTAAGAAAGAATTCATAATGAATATAAGTGTCAAAGCTCCCCCCTCACACACACTTAATGGACAGAGACACCACTTGTCTAGTCCATCTTAGTGGGTGCCAGACCCAAAGAGAAAGAGCTTCCCAGGCAGAGTTTAAATACTCAGCTAGTACTGTCACCTAGTGGCAAAACCCTCACGGTAAAGGAAGATAACCCTTTTGGACTCTAGCCCATCTCAGCAAGGGCAGACAATCACCATAGTCATAAGGAATCCAGGCAAATGTATTGCTAGAATGACCAGAGTCAGGGGTTTATGACCAAGACAGACGGCCCTGTGGTGTTTTGTTGAAATGAAAAATATGACTGTATTTTTGATTTTGATATGCATGTAGAGATCAAGCAACCAAGCAGAGAGAAATAGCCTGAAAGTAATTTTGGATAATTATTAGATAAGGTAGAGTTTCGTAATTGAGAAGCATGTAAAAAGACATTCATAATTAGTTATGAATTTGAAATGCATGAATGGAAGTTATGTTACATAATAGATAGCCTGTTGATTATGTACAGCAACTGTAGCTTAGATTCAAAACTAACAGTTACAGGAAAAATGATTGGCACCCGTGTTGACCTCTTCTTCCAGTTTACCACCACGAACATGAGAAAGACTTTTAAAAAGTCAGATTTTAGTTGGGTACTGAACAGGACAGATTGTAATGGCGCTCTGTCTGTTGAAATTAAATTTTCACACGTGTTTGATTTGCTTTGGATCTTATAAAATAATAGAAGCTCTAAACAAAGCAAAGTCTTGGGTTCATTGACTAAAAACAATACAAGACGTCCCAGTATCAAGTACAGAATATTCAGCCGAGATTAAGAACATCTACCAGCCCAGAAAGCAAGATAGAAGATAACAGATAGACAAAGTTTTCTACACAGAACTATGGAAGAAGATACACAAGTATATCGGTATACAGGTGTACTTTACTATACTACACTATATGTAAGATACGATTGTATGCTATATAAGAGATGTAAAAACAATCTTCCAGGTCTAGCACCAGTGAAAAGGAGATAGACTCCCTTGCTGACACTGACAATAGGCCACACTGCCTACTATACTTATTTCAGATAATCCATAGTTTGTATATAGATAAAAAAATTTTTTACAAAAACTCCATTTGAATAAACTTATACTGAACTGAAATTTGACAGAGAACAAATTTAACAAAATATTTTATTCATATAAATTCACACCATTATTATTCAGTCATCAAAGTATTTTCCATGACTAACAGTATACTACCTTTCAGTTAAATTTATATATCACTAATAATTAGATGAGGAGAGTTGCAGAGTATAGTGATAGGTCTGGTAAATGTGGAAGAATTTCTAATCCCATCTATTATTATTTGCTGCATTGCGTTTGGAACATGAAAATGAGCATTATCATGTAGCAAAATAACTTCCTTTCTCAGAAACAAAAAAAAAAAGTCTTTTCTTTTCCCAAATTCCACTAAGTAAATTATTAAAAAAAAAAAAAAAACTTTGAATGTTTTCAAATAAACACAAATACTCTCCACATCAGTAGATTCTGTTTAGGTTGAGATTTTGTCAGCACTTCTGGATCTAACCATGATTTTCTTCATTTTAAATTCTTATAATAAATCTATCTTTCATTGCCAGCAGTTTATTGTTTACAAGCTTTTATGTGTTTTAAATATTGTTTACAAGCTTTTATGTGTTTTAAATTAAATTAAAATACTGAAAGTATTAGTCACTCCTCCTATCCTTACTTTTACATATTTTCTTTTTCTTTCCTAAGAAGAAATTAACTTCAACAATTAAAATTAATTTCTAAAAGATTTTTTTTTTAATTAATAAATAAATAAATATATTAGCATTCCCAGTTGATTTTTTTATTTGAGGTTATTGTTGTTTAATTACATTAGTTATATAGAGCTGTGTAAATGGAGTTCAGAACCGTTTGAATTATGTAAATATTCCCAGTGGTTCAAAAGTTATGAGAATTTAAAGCCCCGAAATTGGGGGTACAAATGTGGACATGATTTTGTTTCAAAAATATGTCAAATCACGGACCATTAAAAAAAAAAAAGAAATTCAGTGATTTCTTCACCGTTTCTTTATTTTTGGAGCAATTTTGATAGAATTTGGTATTCTTATGTAAAATTGTATGTTCTTTCTGATTATGCACTCAAATTGTATGTATCTCTATGCTTTAACCCATTATTTAGAGAATAAAAGATACAGATAGCAGCGATTTTGGGTTTTTTAAAAGTTTAACACCCAATTATTCAGCATTTTCATTATAATACTGCATGTATATACATGTATAGTATTAATTCAAATAAATAACATCACTTTGAAGAAAAATAAAACATTTATTGCAAAAACACAGACATAAAATGGGGGTTCAGTTTATTTTATGGTAGGAATTTACAAGGAAAAAGTTAAGGATTACCGACTTTAAAACATAGCTAAAAAAAAGTTAAGAAAAAAAAAAAAATAGTAATTTCGTTGTTGCAGAAATTTCCATAGAATACGATAATTATCAAAATTTTTTACGCGTGAAACTTAAAATTCTCATGCCAAAAATTAATGTTAAATATTGGGTAAAACTTGCAAATCATACTTAAAATCCCATGATATTACGGCTAAATTCTGATCAAAATCCCATTTTATTACAGGGTGGCACAGAAGAAAAAAAAAAAAAAACAGAACCCAAATTATTTATTTTCCCATTAAACTAACCCTAAACCCCCCCTAGTTAAAATTAATAGTTTTCTTACAAAATTTGTGGGTTCTGTTTTTCCTGGGTTATAGTTTGTTTTGAAATGTACGATTGAAAAGTACATTGTACGTTTACGAAGTTTGCACAGGTTGATTTTCCAAACGTAAATATATGTATAGTGTATACATCTAATATATAAAACAGAGATTTTGGTATGTACGTGTCGACGTATAACAAAAAAACGGGAGGTCACTCAGATTCAAAATCTTGCATACACATTGATATCGTTCTAACTAAGAAAAATTCCAAATTTGGTTATTGATTTTTACTGATTAAGGGATTTAATCGATTAATTAATCCAAAATCACCCAATTTGCGGAACTGTCCGTATATCAGCCCCTCCTGATAATAAAATATTGTCTCTGCCTGCTTATTGTTAAAGCGATAACAGCAGCGAAGTTTTGATTTTAATGAATTAATTTTGCAGTCTAAGCCGTTCAGCTCCGAATTTATGGCCTATTTATGGTCCAGTCTTTAATAATTTTTATATCGTTAGAAAGATAAGAAAATACTCTTTCAAAATATGTAATTTGTGTGAGTTTTTATTAATTGAATCATTTTTTACAGCGAGTTAAAAAATTAAAAAATGGCTTCGGATAGCCACGCTGCCTATGATTATTGCGATACAAGCAGTGCGGTCTATAACAGTCAGATCGGAATCTCTTACCTATTTAGGATTTTAATCTTTAAAATATTTATATCTTTATTAATAAGATGAAATAGCCTTTCTGAATATGTAATTTGTATGTGTTTTTATAGATTTATTTTTTTTTTACAGCGAGTTAAAAAAAAAAAAAAAATACTACGTATAGGCGATAATACGAATAAAGCTCGGAATCTCTTAGTCTTTCTGAATATGTAATTTGTATGTGTTTTTATAGATTAATTTATTTTTTACAGCGAGTTTGTCCATATTCTTAAATTGTACAGTACACTCATTTTAATTTTAATTTTTGTAATGCATAAAAATTGTAGAAAATCAAAATGTACGCTTTACGGTTACATTATTAAAATAATATTTTAATCATAAATAACAGTATCATGAAAATCAGTTTACGTCGTAAGTACGGTTACATATTTGTATAAATTAAACTAAGATTTTCATTCGAATAAAATGATTTTAATTCTTTAATTTATTTATTAATTTTTATTGTTAGAGTTTTAAAGGATTAAAAATAACAATAAGATTGACGAATTTCCTTAGAAACTGTTTTTCTTTTGGTTCGTTAACTAATTATTTTCTCAAACCACGATAAAAAAAAAACAAAAAAACAAAGGTTACTAATACGGACAAAATCCGGTGTTTTATCTTTAGTCGAAGGCCCGACTGGAGATAAGTAGTCAATTATTTGTAAGACGAAATGTATTTCAAGTTTATCCGACAATATCCAGTTATTGGGACATTTCAACAATTTTTTATATGTAAGTACGAAAAATTGTAAGCGCTTTGTTTATCAAAATGACATGATTCGTTAGTAAATTACCCGAAAAGTTGATAAAACAAAACAACTAACAACCAACATTTAAATTATTATTCAAAATACAATTTAAAATATTCCTCAGAATTTGCCTTACAAATTAAATTTTAAGTTTTATGATTTTACTCTTTCTTGTGAAGTCAATAAACATCGCTGAGTTTATAGTGCAACTTTTCAGTTCTGAAAAATTGGCATGTTTAAATAGAGATTTCATAGGTGACATTTGAACTTTTATGAAAATTGATGTTTTGTAATTAATACAAATTTTGTAATAAAACTTAATTTTAACTAGGGGGGGGGGTTAGGGTTAGGGGGGGTTAGTTTAATGGGAAAATAAATAAATAATTTGGGTTCCGTTCAAGCGGTTCCGATATGGGGGATCAATTTACTATAAACTTATACGAGGAAATGAGCACCCGTGAATACTCAAATAATAAAGAACTTTTAAGAATTTTTTTTTCAATCTGATAGATTGGTGTGTAATCGATAATAATCAACTGAAGGAAAAAAAATAGAAGGGGGGGGGGTGTAGTCCAGATAATCAGGTCCACCAAAACGTTTTTAAACAATGTTTTTAAAATACAAGGTACCACCAATTTTACCCTGTGAAATTTATCCCCCCCCTATATTTAACACTATGAAACTTGCAGAAAAATTAATATTTTCTTGAAAAATTTTTTCCATTTGAAAGAAAAAACATTAAATAAACTCCTGATGATTTTTTAACTTTTTTTCAGCTTACGGAAATAATGAAAATTATGATTGAAAAACGTTTTCATTTTTGCACTGTTAAATCAACTGAAAATTAACGTAGCTAAAAACAAGTTACGCTAAGAGTTTTTTTAAATTCTATGAAAAATCAATTAATTATAAATAATAACAAAATATTTCCGTTTTATTCAAGATGGCCTAAACTGATCAATTGGTGGTCCCTATAATACTATCTTAGGTTTTAGCAAAAATAGATATTGCAATACGAAGAATTTAAATTTTCGATTCTCAGCTTCTTTTTAAACTCAACATGCAATTAAGAACTAAATGTGAATTGTTGTCATGTACAAAAAATTTAAAACAATAACAAACAAATATACAAACGAATACTTTCAATTTGTTGTATAATAATATGAAATAATTTTAAACTATAAAACAGAAAATACAAATCCTAAAATATACAAATTCTCAATGATTTTAGTTTCAATAATTATTTTCCTCTTACCCCCTCTCTAACTACTGTCTTCCACTTTCTCTCTCACTCCCTGGTGATCCAAATTTCATTTTAGTCCGGTCATGGACCGGGTACTTTAGCTAGTATATATATATAATATTAATTTAAATATGTAACATCACTTTGTAAAAATACATTTCTAAATGCTTATGTTGAATTACATAAAAGAAATAGATTATCTATTTACATGTTTTCACACAAACCTGGTTTGTTTACATTTTTCGTAATTTCAAGTTTTTTTTCTCCAAAATTGAAAAGGACGTAAAAAATAATTCAATTATTAAAAACACATAAAAGTTAAATATTTAGAAAGATTGTTATTTTATTTTAAAATATATTATAAAATTTGATACTAAATATTTTAAAAATTGGACGAGAAATAAGCGAATTTAAACTTTGTGTGCATAAACAATTCTTCGCTGATGAAACACGCCTGTTTAACTGAGGAGTCGTACGCCTGTCGGACAAATAAATTTGAGATTTTTTTTTCAAAATACAAATTTTTGAATAAAAAGCCGAAGAACTTAACATTCTTCAAATTTTACAATTTTTATATCAAAATAATTCTGAAACTTTGTAATATCATGGACAGAGTGCGTCTTTTTCGTTTATCATGCTCATTTTGAACAAATAGTCTTGGAGTTTGCACTATTGTAATTTTACTTACACGGGTCCTAGAAACAAAAAAAAAAAGCTCCCTTTTGTACTTCCAGGTGTCTTCTAATTGAATGCAAAATTTCAAGAATATTGATAAAGATTAGCCACTTAGATTTTCCAAAGAAATGTAGAGTGTAAAATGTATTCTCGGAAAAAAATTCCTATCACGCATTTTCGTTTTTTTAAGCAAAATACGTTTTTAACTCGCTGTAAAAAAATATTCAATTAATAAAAACACATACAAATTACATATTTAGAGAGATTATTTTCTTTTCTTTTCAACCATATGAATATTTTTAAGATTGAACAATAAATATACGAGAAATTGTGATTTTAAATCAATACGGTCCTATTTATGACGTCAGTTGACAGGCTGTTTTTACAACCGAAAGTAACGTAAATTCGAGGTTTTTCTTCAAAATCAAAACTTTCAGATCAAATCCCGAAGCACTTGGCAATCTTTAAATTTCACAAATTTTATAGGAAAATAATTTTGAAAGACTCTAAAATTACAGACCATGTGCGTCTTTCATATTTTTTAAGCAAATAACCTTTAACTTTGCCCTCTCATATTTTTTATTTCCACGGGTCCTAGAAACAAAAAAAATACCCGTTTGTACTTCCAGGTGTCTTCTATTTGAGTGCAAAATTTCAAGAATATTGATAAAGATTAACTACTTTGATTTTGAAAAACAAAACAGCGTGTAAAATTTATCCTTTAAAAAAAAAAAAAAAATGGTCATATTTTTGTTTTCAGCTGTTTGACCGAAAATACGGTTTTAACTCGCTGTAAAAAATAATTCAATTGATGAAAACCGATAAAAGTTATATATTTAGAAAGATTACTCTATTCTCTTTCCATCCATATAAATCTTTTTAAGATTGGTTAAGAAATACTCGAGAAATTGCAAACTGAACTGATTAAGGTCTTAAATTTGAAATTGTCAGCGTTTTTCAGCTAAATGCTTGTAATGCTAAATATATATGAGAACAGCATATAATAATGCATTCCAAAATTCACCTACTTGAAAACATGCTAAATTACTGGACCTAAATTTCAAAATATAAAGACTTCCAGAGACAATATTATATATATGTGTATGTGGTGTGTGTAGTAATCCATTTACAGAAAAGGATTTTTGTATTGAATAAAGCATTGCTTTCCTCTTTAGTAAACAAAAATATAAACTTAGACCAGTCATTTACTCTACAAAAGAGTAATAATTTAAATCTGAAGCTAATTTCCCTTCTGAATAAACCAAGAGTTAATTGAACAAGTTTTTGTTAACACTTTTTTTACAAATTTTTCTTATTCAATAGCTAAGTGAGGAGTTTTGTTTCATACAAATGGAATAGGATTAAGAGTTTAAAAGCTTCTTTTATTTATATATGTCAATAATTAGAGATGTGTGGTTTAATTGAAAAAACACATTTTTTCAGTTTCATACCATGACATGACACCGAAATATTTTACCAAACTGTTCGATGCAATCACTACGAGTGGCCATATCCAAAGAAACTGTTGAAAAAGACTTTCAAATTTTAATAAAATTTAATTCTATCAACATTTATAACATTGTAAAAGGAGAAGATTGAATAAAAATATTTGACTAGTTTTAGGAAATAAATATGAAATCTATTTGTTTACAAAAGTAATGAAGAAGAAAAAGAAAAAAAAAATGATACTTTGAAATCTTTCAGATATTTTAAATAGAAAAAAAAAAGGGGGGGGGGAATATGACATGCAAGTTTAGTGTAAAATTGTTTGATTGTTTTCTTCTACAAATAGACCCAAAATTAGATATTAAAAAATAAAGTTTTAATCTCAGTTTTAAAATGTGTATATTTTCAAAACTGCAAGTCATTTTTTAAAACTCAGTATCAACAATTCAAGTGCCAATTTTCACTTTAAAAATGAATTAGAATTAATCAAATCAAATCATTTTAGGTAGAATGTGTGTTTAAGCCGAAAAGTAGTAACAAAATAATATTACACATGTAATTAATTTTTAAAACATTTTAAACATTAAATTCTGTCAAAAATTTACACAAACGGGTGCTTTGTGTGAAGTAAATTATGTTTCTTCTTAGAAATCAATGACAAAATACATTAAATATACTATGTAGAGAAAAATAACTTTTTGATATTTTATTTAAATAAAAACTTTGTTGTTGTTGTTGTTGTTCCAAACACACAGAAAAACATATTGCATTTTTTTTGTTTTTGTTTACAAAAGCCAGTGACAAAAATGTTAAAAATACAATGGTCGAGATTGATAAACAAAAAATTACCAAAAAATCAAGGAATTATTTGATTTTAATAAAATTTTCAGTGTTGATTTATTAATCAATGAATTCTTCTAAATTTCTGAATTGTTTCAATCAAACTGATTCAAAGGAAGTAAATTGAAATTATTCTTTAAAATAAATATTACCATTCACACCATCCATATGCACCTTAAGAGCAACAATTTATATACCTAAATTATTTAAAATATAAAATCACAAAATTTTAAGTTTTAAATTTCATATTTTCAGATTCTAAAAACATTTAATAACAAGCTTACTTTAGTATGGTTATCTAATAATTATTAGAAAAAAACTCAATTGAAAAGTTAGCCCCATGCCCCTTTAAACAGAACAAATATCAATGTATAATTTTTTCACTGATAATTCAACCCAAAAAAAATAAAATAAAAATCTCCAAATTCTTTTTCTTTCTTTTCCTTTTCTTTTTTTAAAAATATAATTTTCAGATTTTTGGTACTTATTTTCTTAGAAAATCTTTCCTTAAAAAAATATTTTTCTATTCACACATCTTTTGTCTTTTTATTCATACAGAAATTAGTTTCAATTATATATAACTCCATTGATATTTTATGCCCCAAAAATGAGGTGGGATGTCAAAATTAAGTGACCTGAAAAAAATCAGGAAGTTTTGAAATAACTGATGCATTGAAAAATGCATTCACAGATAAAACACTGAAAAAAAAAAAAAAAAAAAAAAAAAAAAAAAAAATTAACAAAAATCTGGGAAAGATTTTAATGAAATTTTCAATCAGGGGTAGTTTGGTTTTGTAAAATACGTCTGTCACAATTCTTGGTACCTAGACTAAACACGTGTAATGTCGCAAACAAGTACCAACAATTTTAAAGTAATTTCAGACGTAAATATTTTGGAATATACATTTACAAATTTTGCACATCTTCAATTTTTAATGTGAATTGTTTGTTTTTTTTTAGATAGCCTTTCATAATATCTATATTTTAATATATATCAAACTTTTTAAAAGCACAATTGTATATATAATAATACAAATAAGTCAAAGAATTATTCCACTACCTTCATCAAATAATATTGAACTTCATTTAAAGAAATACTGTTCTTCAAAATAAAAGTCAGACAAAATTCTAAAAAAAAAAAAAAAAAAAAAAAAAAAAAAAAGGTCACATTTTAAAACATTATGAAAATTTCACATTATATATTAAAATTAAAATTCTGAGACTATCTTCTATTAATGAGACATTGCTCTTTTTTTTCTTTTTTTTAAAAATAATTTTTGAAGGAATTCGCTTCTACAGGTGGGAGAAGAAATGAACATCTTCCTGGTTAAGGTGTCTTTTACTTGAGTGTACAATTGCAAGAATATTGATTAAGATTGGTCACTTTGATTTTGTAAAACTAAGTAATGTGTAAAATTTAGTCATGTGTGTGTGTGTGTGTGGGGGGGGGGGTAATTTAAAAAAAAAAAAAAAAAAAAAAAAAATCAGATTTGGCATTTTCAGCTCTTTGAAGCAAAATACCATTTTAACTCACTGTAAAAAGAAATTGCAAGTTAAACAGACTAAGTTGCAAATTTGTCAATCTCAACCAAAATCAAATATTGAGCGGACACAAGAAAATGGATGGTTTCCTTAGAAAGCAAAAATACTAAATTAAAAACTGAAAAAAAAATAAATAAATAAAACCGTGTTATCAAAAAAAAAAAAAAAAAAAAAAAAAACGATACCAAAACATAAATTGCCAAACCGCTCAACAATACTTGATCAGTATTTGTTACAGTTAACCAAAGTCAAACAATTAACTGATTGTATTACTTGAAAAAGTAATTTCTATTTTAATAATTAAAAGAAAAAATACCATATTCATCCAGTTTCCTACAGACCAAAGATTACTTTTTTCATAGGCTTATGAAGGAAGATAATAGTATTTGATATTACTCCCATGTGTATTTAACAATTCCAGTGGTTTACTGCAAGTTTGTAGTATAAAGAGGCAGTAGTAATAATTTGGATGTTGTCTATCAATATAACCAATATTTTCACTCTCCTCAAACCATTTAGACTTTAAGGGAACAAATTGACAAAAGTAAAATAAAAACAGTTTGGTCAAAAATTGAATTGTCTTACTGGAGTATCAGTACCATGAGTACTTTTAGGTAAGCTAAGGCCTTAATTTTTTTTCTTTTGTTTTCCAAGATTTTACATGTTTAACACCAGAAAATACAGTAATAAAGTATCAAAAGTAGAGCTATCTATGTTAGGAGGCTTGTGTTACACTTGCTGTTGGTAGGTAGTCAAACTTCATTTTATAGAATTATCTTAAAAGGAAAAATCAATAGAAGTGACTAGCAATGGAAATGATGTCTGCTCATGAATTATATATTTCCTGAAATAGATCTCATGAGAATATAGGTACTGTCAACTTTTGAACAAGCCCAAAAAGTCAACAAAAATGAAGAAAGTTTGGAAAATAATTACTTCCTGTTGAAGACAAATGAAGGTGGGGGAGTAAAACAGTAAAAAAATAAATAAATAAAAAAGGTACAGGGGTTTTGTGACTTATATAATTTTTTTTTTAAAGTTGGTGTAGTGGCCTATTGTCAGTATCAGCTAGACTGGGAGGGAGCCTATCCCCTTTTCACTAACATTAAACCAAGGAAATTGTTTTTGCTGAGGTCGAGTGCCACACCTACCATCAGCTCCCCATTTTATCCTGATTATCCAAGCCGTGCTACTCACTGTCTCCAAATAAAACAGTCTCTTTTTAATAGGGAAAATTTTTTTAATTATTAGAAACTAGCAGGACCTGTATATCACAGTATGATGATTTAATTATTATGTTCCATATGTTTACTTAAGAGCTATTGCAACATAGTTCAATATGTAAAAAGTATAATAATCTTGATTTAACTCTTTTTCTCTCTCTTTTTTTTCATTGTTTGATTAAAACGCACTGGTACCAAACCCAGAACCTTGCAATTCCCAGGTGGATTTTTTTCAATTTTTCAATTATGTATTTTAACCATTTATACATAAACATTTTTTTGTTTTTCAAATCTTGGATGTTTGCATTCTACTTATGCCCTTGGGAAAAGCATGAATGTATCTCTTCTCATCCACCCCCAGCTACGGGTAAATAGTAGGGCAGCCTTGATGAGACAACCGGTTTAGAAAGATAACTGAATTCAAACTGTACTTCACTTAAAAAAAAAAAAAAAAAATGACTGTTACATGCTGCCCATGGTAGAGGAATTAGGAAAATGTATATATTTTGCAGCACCTGATTTTTTTAAAGAGATAATACAAAAAAGGTTATTTCAAAACTATTCAGATAAAAATAAAAATGAAATAAAACTCATCACAAACAAATATGAAAATATATGAAATTTTCCAATTTCAACATGATTTGAATATTTTTTATTTTTTAGATTTGTTTCTCATACTTTAATAATCATCGTAATTTCTCTCAATTTTTGAGATGAGGCTTGATAATTAGTATTATTTGGATTATTCAGACTATTGTTCTCATCTTTATTGTTATCTGTACAACATTTCGGCCAATGTGCCCTCTGGCCTTCTTTAAGTATTTCTTGTCGGACTCAGTTCCCCTCATCCCAAAACCACACAACAGATCACAGGGAACCATCAAAAGACTGGAGAAACTGATTAAAAAATAAAAAAAAAAGATTATAGTAAATAATGACTACAATATTTATAAATACATTAATGTTATCTATATATTAATATTCATGTTCCTTAATTGTACGACTTATCAACTTGCAACACCCTCTGGTTAAAATCACCCAAGATGAAATGAAAAATATTAATCCTGGTGTAGCTTATCCACCAAATTCTTATGAGTGTCATCACCTCAGCTAAATAATGAACCTTGTTTTTATTATAAAGAAAGTGAACAAAAAAGGACAAGTTACATAGAAAAAAATATAAGAAAGAGTAGGAGAAAGATAGAGTAGGAGAAAGATAGAGAGGGGATGAGAGAGTGGGGGGGATAACACTAATTGTTTCAATCAAACAATGAAAAAAAGAGAAAAAAAAAGAGTTAAATCAAGATTATTATACTTTTTACATATTGAACTATGTGGCAATAGCTCTTAAGTAAACATATGGAACATAATAATTAAATCATCATACTGTGATATATCTACAGGTCCTGCTAGTTTCTAATAATTAAAAAGATTTTCCCTATTAAAAAGAGACTGTTTCATTTGGAGACACAGAAAGACAAGTTTAATGTTTACTAAAAGATAAAAATAAGTTTGTTGGTCAATGATTTTGTTGGGGAAATTATTATTAACTAGGGTTTGTTTTATATTACTAAGTTATTTGTAAAATATTGTTTTAGATGAGATGTAAAAGTCTATGTATTAGGTTTTTAATTAGGGCTATTTTATATTTAAGCAAAAAAGAAGACTATATCATTAATAGAAGATAGTAGCAAAATAAAAAAATAAAAACTCCCACCAGGTGATGTAAAAATACATTTTTGAAAAATATTGCCCGAGGTGGGTGGGAGTTAAAAATTCAATGTCAATAAACTAAATTTAATTCAGTAGAAAAACTCTAGCTAAGCGGCTACAAATTCCTACCCCATACATGGTCTTTGATCAACCTTTGTGGTGGAAATATCCTGCTAAAATTATTCATGCCATTGTGAATTTCTTGGGACGTTTTGGTAGTCTTATGAATGGTACTGGGTTTTCCCAGAGTTTTCACAAATAATGGTGCTGAATATATATACAGCTGTCATCTGAAAGGATCAATTCAATGATGAGCAGCATTGTAATGTGAGCAAGTGGCAAGTGTGTTCCAGCTGATAAGTTTTGAATGAAGCTGGTCCAGCCAATTTGAGGGTGGATTTTACTTGATAATTTGCAAAATTGAAACTCCATGAATGGTTTAAATTTTTCTGATGAGAGACCTGGTTTTGAAGATTGTTCATACCAGTGAATGGGAATACGTTTGTTTGCCACAGCTACTCCAATTTTCATGATCTTATAGTATTGGACTTGTTAATTTAAAACTCTGGGTTGCTGCTATCTTAATGGTGTAGATAGAGCAATTATACCCATACCATGGAAGATGTTCTTACCATCTAATGTGATCTAGGTTATCAACCACCCACTAAGTGTAAATTGTGTAAATCCAGGCATTTGGGGAGAATGTTTTCAAAGTTGGAAGTATCCCAGTTTGAAAAGTTTGTTGATCAACCATTTTGACCCAAATACATAATTAAGTTTAACACACAATCCAAAAAGCAAGGGTGGTACAATGTCTTGCAGCATCAGGATGTGAATCCTGACCCCAGTGTACAAATTTAATGTGCCTGCTGAAGAGCTGGAAATTGATTCTTTGATTGATAGTTGTGCTCATAGAATGGCTGTAAAAAAAAAAAAAATTATTTTCAAAATTAAAACTTTGAGCAAAATCCCTGACAGTATACAATCGTTTTTATTTCACACATTATATATGAAAATAATTCTGAGTGTCTTCTATCACTGGTATAGTGGTAGGTTTTTTTTTGCTTCTCTTATATTTTTTGAAGAAATTGCCTTCAAATTTGCTCTATTGTATTTTTAATTCCTAGAAACAAAACAAAACAAAAGTCCTGTTTGTACTGCCAGGTGACTTCTAATTAAGTGTAAAATTTCAAGAATATTGATAAAGATTACCCACTATGATTTTGAAAAATGTGTAAAAATTAGTCTAAAAATAAAATTTAAAAAAAAAAAGAAAAAAAAGAGTCATTTTATTTTTTCAGCTGTTCAAAGCAAAATATCATTTTAACTCTCTGTAAAATATAATTCAATGGATAAAAACATGAAAATTACATATTTAGAAAGATTATTTTATTTTCTTTCCAACCATATAAATATTTTTAAGATTGGATCAGAAATACCAGAGAAATTGCGATTTGAACCAATTAAAGGTGAAAAATTGTCTATTTCCAACGATATTACGAAACGAGCTGGTAATGCTAAATATAGCTTGTAAGCGTTAACTGAAGAGTAGAGGGAATTATTCGCAGATGTTTCCAGTCGCATTAATGCAGCAACACATGACAGAGTTAACAGAATCCAAGCCAATTAGACAACATCCTTATAGATTAAACCTGAGAAAGGTGAAAATCTTAAGGGAAGAAATTAACTACATGTTGAAACACAGGATCACTGAGCCAAGACAAAATGAATATGCTTTCCCTTGTGTGCTCGTTGATAAACTAGATGGGACAACAAGGTTTTGCACGGATTTCTGCAGGGTAAATGTAGTAATGAGGGTGGACGCTTACCTGACTAAACGTATTGATGACAGAATGAAAGATAAAAACAGGAAAATTTTTAATTGGAGCCTAACCTTAGGTAAATATAATATAGAAATTAAACACAAAAGGATCTGAAAATCTTTGTGTAGATGCATTGTCTAGATACTAAACATACAATCCTTATTGTTAAGTAAAGAAAAAAAAAGGTAAAATGTATAAAAAAAAAATTTTTTAAAAGAGGAGGAAGAAAGTGAAGAAAATTTTTTAAATTTTAAGTGGGGTGATGTTACATGAATGTGTTAATGTGTGAAAAAAAAAAAAAAAAAAAAAAAAAAAAAAAAAAAGAAGAAGAAGGAAGGCAAACAGACATTTTCACAAACTGCAATGTTAAGAACGCTTGCGAGTGCAAGCAAACCAAATTGTTAAGGTCTTCGCACCCAGACTGGCAGAGACCAAGGTGTACAAAGAATGAGGTTGCTGATTGGCTGAAAGGAGGAATGTGACAACTAACTATTATGGCATGCCAAAAATATAAATCTTAACATCAGTCAGCAAAAGTTGCTCAAAGGAATAACATACGCCAATGGACCAGAGCATTTCTGAAATGGATAGACCTCATAACAAAAGTCTTTTTACAAAACAAGGCTATCCACCGACTCAAGTCAAGTTGAATCACAGAGATGATTCTTGCAACAAGATAAAGATAACACAGGGATGTTAATTGAAGATTGAATCACAGAGACGATCAAAGATAAATGTTTTTTTATTAAATGACCATTCGAACAATGTTGATTCTCACATTTGTGAAAATAAGAGAATATAAGAACAATTGCTGAATCACAGTTGAGCTAAGTTAAAAATAAAAAAAAGACTATTAACCTCTCACTCGATTTATCTATTTCATTATCATTTTGTTACATACAAAGTTGAACAAATGTTTTTTTGCACACATCTTTCCACCAAAAATATATTTGTGTAAATAGTTCTCTTTTTCTACTTCTGTATTCATCCTAATATTTTATTTCCATTGTTTCATGATTAGCAAATATATTTTGATATATCATAACTGTGTTGTTTGTCATTTACCAGTCAATTCAAGGATTTCGACTCATTTTTAAAAATTTCTAATGTGTTTCAAGCAGATCTCTTGAAAGTCTAGGAATTGATTTCTTTATAGATTCTAATAGGCTTTTAGTTTGTGACAATACAATAGGGGAATCTTCAGCTAGGATCTCATTCCAGAAAACCAAAAAAATTATTGCTCCTAATTAAATCAATTAAAAGCATTGATAATTAGCAGAAAGGGTTATAATATTTAATCAGGATAATACTAAAGCTCTGATGACCACACAAAAATTGCTACAGTTTGACTAAGAGATTTTTTACACATTCAACATATATTACAGCCTTTTTATGTCAGATGTTAATTTCTACTCTACATCATAAGTTCTCAATGGTATTGAAATCCGGTGACTGGATCAGCAACCGTGGCACCACTTTAAAGTCACTATCTTCAATGTAAGCTCCAACTAGACTGTGTGGTTTTGGCTATTATGTTAAAAAAAGAACATTTTAAAAAAATTAAAAAAACACCATGTAATTTTGATCTTATAGTAGCATAACCGTATCCAATATTTATCATCATGATGCTGCGCTAGTAAAACGGATATCCATGACTATTTCTTGCCAACCGTCCCTATCATGCATTGCGCTCAGGAAATTTGGTCAATGTAGGTCTTAGCTGGGAGGCCCACACTGGCCATGCCCGGGTGTTGGTTTCCATAGGAGAATGTCACTTATTAGTTCATCCTTGCTTTTCCAACAGTGCCCAGCATGTCTGTCTCACATGGTTTGTGTGATAGGGGGTAAGTGGCCATACAACTGCTTCATCTGGATTTTACAGTGACTACTGAGAACAGATCAATTGACTACCAGGGAAGAGACTGGTTGACTATTGGAAAGACACTTGACAACTCTGAAAGAGGGCATTTGGGGCGAGTTCAATAGTAATATCATAGAGATATTGTATATGACTGCAAAAGGAGATTTGGACACTCGACCTAAGTTTATGACAATAATTGTACAAATCAACTTTTTAGTTAAGTTTTTTCCTTCAATCTCCTATTTTATACAAGTACCAAGCAAGTCTCTGAGTGGATGTTACGTATCCCTGGACCAATGTATAAAAATTTATGAACTATTCATAAAATACACTGAGCAAATCAGGTCTACCAGTAGAACAGATATAATGTTGCAAAACCAGAAATCTGTAAGGATACTGGAGTAACATCACTAATGACCTCTTTTAGTGCATTTTGGCAATGTTTAACAATACTTCCTTGTACAGTGCCTATCTTCACAATTTGTTTAATATTGTGTGCAGCATTCTTGTGCAGCTCCAATCTAGCTTATTTTCTAGGTGCTTTGTTAGGGTCCAAGTGGTGCAGCCATACAGTAGCACTGATACAACTACGGCTTGGAAGAATTGTTGCTTTAACTTGTCAGTGAGATCAGACTTCCAAATGACTGACAATCTGTTTATGGCAGACCATGCCTTCCCTATACAAGCATTAACGTCACTTTCTGTGGATGAGATGTTACTACATAGATATGCAAATTGTTCTGCTAAGTTTAGAGGCTTACCATTGAGCATGGAGATGCCTCTTTTTTTAAAACACATGAACTCAGTTTTATCAGAGTTCACATAGAGACCAATGTTCTGTGCTCCCTTTTCCAGGCCATGTAGCAAGGATTTGTCTTGTGTAGGTGTATTTGCAAGTAGTGCCACATCATCTGTGTAGTCTGCATCCATATTCACTGCAGGATATTGTTTGCTTCTTGCCTTTTTTTTAGTGGGAGGCCTTTTTTCTTTTATGGGACCTAATGATGTTCAAAGTATGTAGTCTAGGCATATTATAAATATATATGGTGCAGAACTCCAGCGACAAAGAAATCTGCGTTACCATTACTTTAGTATCCTTGTAGAGCATTATTATAGCGGTAACTGTTTTTTCGGAGAGGCTGTATGCCAGTAATATTTGCTTCATTTTCCCTGTGTATAGAGTCGAAAGCCTTGGAAAAAATCTACAAATAGCAGTGTTGCCTGAAGATTCTTTGTTCAAACACCTTTTGATGAATAGTCAGGATCTAAGAAGTTGTGAATCGATTATTGCAGAATTCATTTTGATTTTTCCTAAGGATTTTCTCAATTTCAGGTGGGATGTGATTAAGAATACGGGCATTATATATCTTTGCAGCTATAGCAGTAAGTGTTATGCCTCTATAGTTTTTAGCAATAGCGAGGTCACCTTTTTTGGGGAATGGGAGGATGCAGCCTTTATCCATGTTTCTATCGTATTTTTACTTAGACTATGCAAAAAAAAAAAAATCAACAATATTTCTAGTTTAGACTTACTATTCATAGTTTCTTTAATTCAATACAACAGACTAACAATTCCCGCTATAAAACTTCACACCTTAACACTCTTCCATCTTTGACCATTGCTTTCAGTGTAGATTATATTCTTTTCCTTTAATGTACTTGCAATCATCAAATCAAACATTTTTTAAGTCGTCACACCATATCACTTTATCCAACTGTCCTAAGTTCCAATCCTTATGCTATTTGGAGGTGGAATATAATTGCAGGCTCATCTATTCTTTAAGTAAACAGGTGGCTTTTTGCAAATACCATAAACCCAAATTGCTTCAGACAATGTTTTTCTTATGATAATCAATATCTTCCAATACCATTCAAACCATAATTTTTGTTTACATCATTTCTATATAGACGTCAGTCCTTTTCTTGATGCTCATCAATTTGGTACATATATTTATTTATTTTGACTCTTTCAGCTTCAGCTACAACCATTTAAGCTTATGTAGTTATTCATTAAACTTAGCTTAGTTGTGGCACAAGTATGATCTGCTAGTCTAGTTTACTAGGGGGACCAGTTTCTGCTATCACAGAATCGTAATTCTGAAACAGAATCTGGTAGTTTTAATGTTATTTTCAATAATAAATAACAAATTAATCAATTTTTTAAAAGATTTTTTGGTTTAATTCTTCTAAAACTTAACAACATTAAACATGTTAATAAATAGAACATAACCTAGTTATTTCCTTGAAATTTGATTTTACAAATAACAGTTATTTTTCCTTTTAAGATCCAACAAAGAATTAAGAACAGAAGTTTTTACATAAATAAAAAAAATAAAAATGTGAGAAAATGTTTGACTAATCAATCTTTAATTTTTTCTAAGAAACCATTGCTAAAGTGAAAATGGGAGATAGATAATAGTTTAAATGTAGAAATTAGAAGGGGGAGATATGAAGATCAAACAAAGTTTAACAAATTCATTTCCTCAAAACTCAAAATTTACTGCTGTTACTGTATTCACCCTGGGTCAGTTGAGCCAGTTCCAACCAATAAATTCATGGAAGAAGTAACAAGGGAATATGAAATTCCCAAACCCTGCATGCATATCTTCGTCATAAGAAATCTATGAGTAAAAAGATTTCCAAGTAAGAGATTCTAAACAACTTGTAACCTTGTTTTAGGAATATGATGAAAAAAAAGTAAGCTCGAGCATGTGACCATACAATTTAAAAATAAAGAAAAAAAATCTATTCCAAAACCATTTTATGAAACGACTGGCTTACCGGATTCATATTTGCATCATCTTCACCATTGTAAACGAATTCAAATTGAACAAAAAAATCCTTTAATAACATTAATTATCAATGATTATTTTTTCATATTCTATTTATTTTTCAAAGTCACTTGTGTGAATGAGTAACAAATTGCCAAGATGATTGAATTAAATCAATATAGTGAATACCCCTTAGCTCAAAAGTTGGACCTGCTTCTCTCTCTAAAAAAAAAAAAAAAAAAAAAAAAAGAAAAAGAAAAAAAGTTCCTTGCCCAAGGAACAAGTGAAATTACTCCCCTTTGCCAGTGGCAACCAGATGGAATTCCTGGTTTAATGTGGCCAAATATCACCCACCCTTTGTACAATTTTTTGAAGAATACTTAAAAAAGAAAAAAAAAAGAAGAAAAAAAGGAAAAAAAAAAGAAAAGAACAGAGCCATGGCCTTGCAGTAGATTCGATTCTGGAATTAGTAGATGTTGGTCGACTACATCATGAATCTGCATTTTATAAATGAGAACTGCACCCGTTTAATAACAGTTTTGACAAGCTTAGAAGAAATTAAGTCTGCTTGCATGTGTTTTTTATAACATGATGGAGGATGTAAATGGAAGCTTTGATTAAAAGTTCTAATTCCATTGTTTTGTCTAGTAATGTTACATTTCTATTTTTACATAATTTATTTTAGAACTTGGATTTCAACATTAAAAATTTTTTTTTTAAATGTGGAAACAGAATTAAGAAAAATTTGAAACCAACAATTGGGGGCCCTACTATTACACTACTTATGTAGTTGTAAGATCTTCACCTGAGTTAAGTAATAAACTAGATTAAACACACAACTACTCCAATTTTAATGGGGAAAAATATTAGTACTTCACATTATCACTAACAAATAAGTGTAAAAGTTATTTTTATGCTGTGTCCTTAAACTAAGAGGAAATATTTATCTTAATAGAAATGGGTTACTGCATTTTAATTATTTCAGTCCACACCACACAAAAGTGAATCAATAAATCCAGAGCCTGAAATAGTTATTAGCTGAATTTTGATCTAAAATATGTATTATGTTTGATATGATCTATGAGAAGCATTGGGTTAAGTGCATTGATAACATTATGTTGAAAAATATTTATAAAATGCTTTTTTCTCTTAAACTATGGACTTATTAATATACACACATGTAATAGGAAGAACTGTTAATATTTGGTTATTCTATATAACCGGTTTTAAATTTTTTAGATATTTTAAAAATTCATTCTTTTTATAATAAAAAGAAGCAAAGTACAGAGTATATTTGTTATTTTGTTTGATTATTCTTTAGAAAGTCTTCAAAATTTAGTCTGTAGTTCTATGTACTTGAAGTATATTCAGAATACAAAAGTCATATACATTTTCTTATAATAAATACATAATCAATATTAGATTAACTAAAATGATTCAATGTCCCTTTTTTAATAATAAAATTCATTATCCATTACAGAAATATTTAGAATAACTGGACTAATTTAACAGATAAAATTTCTGAAAATTGGTAAAATTGACTTTTTAATGTTAGTTCATAAAAAAGGTTTCACTTGCTTTAAGGCCACAATCAGCAACCATAAAGCTTGATAATCACATACCATTTATAAAATTTAAAATTAACTGGAAAAAAAAAAAAAAAAAAAAAAAAAAAGGAATTAGCATTTAGCAGTTATCTCTCTTGTGGAATTATAATGATAGAGGGGAACACAAATTAAAATATTGCTTCATTCTCTAAGAGAATTTTAATGCTATTGCATTAACAAAGATCTTACACTAACACGCCTTTTAGTGTTACACTAATATACATACAGAAATCAGATCCTTATAATATAATAATCATAATATAATAATTATAAATAATGCTATAAATATTTGCTCAACTTTCATTAACTCACTTTTTTTAAAAATTTAAAACTGAATACTTACTAAAGGACTGGAATAACCCACAAAAAATAAAAATAAAATATGCTAATGAAAATGTTACTATTTATAAAAACCAACCTCTAATCATTGTAAAATAATACCAATTTACTAAATGAAAAGAATGTAACATAATATTTTTTTATTATTCAAATAACTTATCTGATCTGTTAAAAATTAGAGAAAATTAGAGAAAAAAAAAATCTCAGTATTATTTTTTTATGATGATGTAATATTGATCAAATTGGGTTGAATTTAAGTCAGCAAATTTTTCAATGTAGCAAAACACAGGATTCATTCAATTATGAAACACGACTGGAAATTATCAATAGAATTTTTTAAATGCACTCATTTTAGATTTTACCTGACATGACCAAAATCATACAATGGAATAATTTAATAAATCAGAAATAAGATCTGTTTAATTATTATAACTAAGAATTAGCAAATATATTCATATAGGATTATTTGAAGGGTATCAATAATAAAAAAGAAGAAAACAATATTTAATCCATATACTACATTCCTATAGAGCTTTACGGTGTAATAATTTATTACTAGAATTATAGAAAAAAAAGGTTTATCAGAAGGGAAAAAGTAATCTTATAATCAATATAAATCTATCAAAACAAATAGAATATAAAAATATTATCCTATTGCATAAGTCAAGAGTGCAAATTCCATGTTATATAAATAAACAACAATCCCCTTCAATTGGATAGATAAAAATGATCATGTTGCATACAGAAGGTTAATGACTGAAAAGGTTTTTAAAGCCTAACAATATGAATACTTTTGTTAGCTATCACTGTTACCACCAACAAGTAAAACTGGTTCTAATTTGTAACTAAATTAAAAGTCCACCTTGTCTATTTGAATAGTATTACTGTAAAGAAGAAACAGATATTTTCTGGATGTTTGTAAATCAAGTAAAATCCTTCCAGAGCCAAATTAGTAAACAAACAAAAGAAAAATAATTTTGGTGACTGATACATAAATAAGTAGATCACAAAAATGCATGTAAAAAGTGAATCCTTCAAATTATAAGATCATTGCAAAGCTTATCAGTATCACTTGATTATAAAAACGAATACACTTAAGAATAACACCCAAAACCATTTAGGAAAAGACACACACTGCTAATTGCCATTGGTGGCACCCAAATATTGTATAGCTGGATGCAGGCCTGGGTAAGGTTTTATGGAAGATAAACAATTGTCCATGCAGCAAGTCTCCCCTCTCTTTGCTACTAACATCGTCAAGAGAAAAAGGCCAATTCAGCTTTGCACTGGTGTAATCACAAGAGTTGCTAAAATAAGTTTGAGGTTTTGAATTCAGAGTTATTCTTCTAGGCTAGAGATCCAGTTTGCCCTACAATTTTACCTATAGTTGAATTATGCCTTTCAACCGATTATAACAACTGAAAATTGTTTTAAAGTACCAAAAACGGTTTTATTCTGCCTTTGACATTCGAATTTTTATTTGATTACAATAAAATCATCATTATCTGACCTTTTGCATATACTTAATAAGCAGATGTCTTTTAGTCCTACAATCATCTTTAAGCACTTTAAAGTTATTCAGTTATGCATGTATACTAATCAATTTTGAGGTACCAATCTGCTTCAATAATCTCTTGAATAATACAACTGCATACTTTTCGATGCACAAGAGCTTAATTTGAAAGTTTTATTGGATAAAATATATTAACATTACAGTTGAATATTAGTTAAATAGAAGAGAGACAACAGGTGTGAGATACCATTCAAGTGTAATTTCCTGAAGCTTTTCTTTTTTAACCAAGCACTTACCAATACTCTTTCCATTGTTCAAGCAGTAAATTTTTAATAATCTTAAATTTAAAAAAAAATGAGATTTTCGTGTTTTTATGATTTATGCTTTCCTGTATATCAAAAGGTGAAAATTTGTCTTAAACTACAACTCTAATTATTTTGAACTGCACACAATCAAGCTTTGTTTTGTATAGTAAATAACCAAAATACCATTATTATTCTATACCTCATTTTCAAAAAGGCATTTTTAAGGTCACGATAACACAGGACTCTTTGTTATAAACTTACAAATGATAGTTTTATTGAAGTAAAAACAATTTGTACTCTATTTTTCCTGTTTAAAATGATTTAAAAAAATTGAAGCTGCCTAGTTACAAAAGTTGACCAACTAAAAACGATTAGTTGTGATCAGCATCAACACTAACAGCTTAATATTTAAGAAAAAAGATCTAATACTTCATGCATTTAAAAATATGTAAAGCTCACACAGTAAAATAAATAAATAAAACACTAACATCAAGGCCACACCCAAGTCACAACTACAGGCCAGCAAAGTGTACTTATATAAATCAATTACATTAACTATATATAACTATATATAACTATATATATATATACGAGAAAAAATGAATTTCACACACTCGTGTTTGTCTATTCTAAAAGTAGAGGAAAGTTATGTTTAGTAATGAAATAGGACCAAATACTAATTATTATGTAATAACTATTTTATTTATTTATTTATCAAATCAGTTGAAATTGAGAAGGTCATAGTTGCACTAAAAAAAAAAAAAAAAAAATGATTGCTATTTAAGTTATTTCAGATTAATTTTGACAAATTTGACCCCCCAAAGATTAAATAACTTTGAAAGCAGAATTAAAAGAAAATAAATTCAAAAACATTTCACGGTTTGAGTTTATTTTATTTGATAAAAAAATTTTTTAAAACTTAATTTTCTATACAAATAAGTTCATCAAATGAAAGATTCCATATGCTTTTTTCCCTTCGTGCTTTAAAATTTACTACTATAACTTTTTTTTTCTTTAAACCAATCAAAATATTAGCACACAGAAAAATGAAAACTTATAGTAAGCAGTTTTTGGAACTTAATTTGTTCCTGTAAATAAATAACAATGTTTAGAGAAGGCTACTAAAAGAATGATAACAATTGCAACCAAAACTAGAATATTTTATTTGGTACAGCTGAAAGTAAAATCAAGTTAAAATAGTTCTCTTAATGAGAGAGATGCAATTAAAATTGTGTGATCACTCTTATTTTAAAATGATTAATGATTTAGACTTATGAATCTACTGTCAGAAAGAATCTTACTAATAATAGAATGCTTAATTCTATTTTGCATAATTATACACTTTACACGTTTCTTTCCGCTTAGTCACGAATATGTTTAAAAACAGGATAGTTATTAAAAAGAGAAAAAAAAAAAACGTCTTTCAGAAAGAAAACGACTGAGCTTATTTTATAAATTACCCCCCCCCCTTAATTATTAAAATAAATTATATGTCCAAAACGTTAACAAACAACGCTTCTTTTTCAACACGACTTAAAAAGAAAAAAAAAAAAAAGGTTATTTCCTTTTTCGTGTGACGACTAAAATTTTGCAAATTGTTTTTGTTTGTTTGTTTTTTTTTTGTTTTTTTTCTCCAAATATATAGATTATATTAAAAAGGATGATTTTGATGAAAACAAAATAAAAGATTTTTTTAAATTAAATTTTGAATAAAATAAAGTAGCTGATCAGTGCTCACTAATATCATCAGCAACATTTGTTTTCGCCTTCTTTTAAAGGAATTTTATACATAATAAATAAAAATTAGTTATGTATTTGTCCTTATGCATACTTAGACGAAAAATTATCATCATCGTAGATAATGCAAAAAAAAATTGAAAAAAAAAAAAAAAAAAGAAATCTGTTTGATATTTAAAAGATACATAAGGTCAAAAATATTTCATGGAGACTGGAAAGACTAAAAAGAGGAAGCAAGAAGTGGTCATGATCAGCTTGAGAAAACATCGCCTATAATTTCAGACTCATAAACACAGATTAAAAACGAGATTGGTTAGGCGACAGAGTTAATAAATCTATTAATAGGATATATAACATCTCTTTTTAAATAAATACATTTTAAGAAATCTTTTATCACAGATAAATATGCGTGTATGTGTATATAAAAAAAAATGGTGTATTCAATGTGAAGTGTAAGTGTTTACAAAGACAGGGATGTAGTTACATGGCGTTACATATTACAAATAGGGCCCTCAATTTGTAACCAACAAAGTGGCCGTTTTTAAACGGGACAAGTTTTCACTATTTTCACTTTTATCGAATTAAAAATAAAATCGCGAGTACATAGAGAATTATATTGATTTCAATAGTTTCCCACTTCTAATGTTAATCTTATTGCTTTAATATCCTCAGCATTTAACTGAATACAGGTAATAAACGATAAACACCAAGTTTGAAGCTCAGGCGTATGATGAAACGACTATCCAAGGTGGCTACAAAGTCAGAGCTCAAATTGTAATAATAGTATATAATAAATAGATCCCCCTTTTCCTGATCACGATTTCCAGAGAGCTCTTAATGACTGCCATCGAAAAAACACATTTCCCCTTACCTGATAAGTTAGATTCTTTTAGTAAACATCCTGATGTGACATCGTAAACTTTTAAAGTATGTGCTTTCGTGGCCACAATGATTGTATTAAGCGTAGGGTGGTAGGTGACTCCAGTGGCTGGTTCTTCCACAGATAAACATCCATCTTCACCGACATACCACTTGGTCGTGGCCGCCATCTTAGAACTACCACTCTCGCCACAGCCGCCTATGACATCACTCATTCCTCGATGAGATTTTCATAGGAATTCGTAATTTATCGTAAACTGATAAATTTATTTTCTCATAGTCTTATAAGTGTTATATATTTATATCAACAAAATTAATATATATATATGTATATATATATTATATCTTTCCTTTTGACAATTTTCGGCAATTTCCGTCAGGAACCCAGTTGTTACAGAGTTGTCTCGTCAAATGCTCGTGTCGAGACTTATCGAGCTTACACTTAGTTTTGCACTACAAGTAAATCTCAGTTTAATTTAAATACATTTGTTACACATTCCATTTTATATATACCTTTTTCGAGAGACACGGTACCTTTTATCGCTCTTTTTTTTTTTTAAATAACGCCTGTGGAAAGTGCATGCTTAAAATAAATATTAACTTTAACTTTTTTTCAAGTCAATAAATTTTGTTTAAAAAGTA
Source organism: Doryteuthis pealeii (assembly GCA_023376005.1). Classification (NCBI taxonomy): domain Eukaryota; kingdom Metazoa; phylum Mollusca; class Cephalopoda; order Myopsida; family Loliginidae; genus Doryteuthis; species Doryteuthis pealeii. The sequence goes on from CM042167.1 coordinate 13,211,435, forward strand.
AGAAAGCGTGTACAACCGTTATATAAGAGTTTCTGAAATTCTCATTTATATCATTAAAAAAAATCTGATCATTGATTAAAATTAAGCTTGTGTGTGTGTGTGTGTGTATTTAGGTTAGGTTTTTGATATTCGATAATTTCCGGCATTTCTCGGTACGCTAACATGTGAGTCTTATATTATTGTTCAATAATCGTAAGTTAAAAGTTATTCATAAAAATAGAGATGATATCTAAAGCTTAACGGAATAGACATTTTACTTTTGCTATAATTCAGTACTGAGTGAAATATGAATCTTGAATATTCATTTTAAAATTAAAATTTAAAAAATTAGATAAATTTGTTGTAAATTTTATAAAAAATTAAAAAGAATTCAGTTTAAATATTTTTTGGATAATGCTGCCCCTTCTGGAATGTGCAGTGGCACACTGTCACTAGCACTATTATAGTGCTAGTGACAATTAAAATTGTTTTTTATTGTGACTATAAAAGATTGTTTTTTATAGTGACTATAAAAAACAATTTTAATTATTTTTTTTAATCAAGTTGTAACTACGCTACTTTTTTAATGGAAAACTCTAAAAAAAACAAATCGATCAATTAATCAATGTAATGTGGAACAAATAATTCAATTTATAAATAATGCAGAACAAATATAATTTGATTTATAAATATAGCAGAATACCCCACATTCCAGAAGGAACTACACTGTCCGAAAAGTTCCTACTCTAGACTGTTGCAATATTGGAATACAGTAGAAAGCTGGATTAACAACAATACATTTAAGTTGAAAACGCGGACTTGAGTAGCGTTTCGTTTATCCGTTTTTATTTTTACACTCAACCTTTCCTCCTGCGCAGTGTGATTGTTGAGTGTGACTCGTACAGCACGAGAACCATACACTTAATACAAATTGTGTAAAAGATATTTTTCTAGGATCTTCTATTAATTATTATTTTAGTTATTTATTTGCTGTTTTGCCGTAACATATTTGCAAGATGTCTGAGAGTTACACAGTGATCACAGCTCCCCAAGTGAAGCTTACAATTACGAGTACCATCAATTCGTTTTCGTCTCTTCGGCGATTTTCAAAGAGTTCGACTATTGCTGATCTTAAGGTTTGTTTATTTTTAAATATGTTTTATAAAATGGAATTGATTAAATAATAAGAAACAAAAACACTTTTCCCTTCAGTTTATGTAACGATTTAAAAAAAAATTATTTTTAATAAATTGCTATATTTTGAAAAAAAGTTTTTGAGAAGCATTCATTTATTTTTTAAGTCAAAACTGTTCTTATAAACAAGAAAAACTTCATTTATCTTCCAAAGTTACCAAATTATTAAAAATAAACACCAAAAAGGAACAAATTTTTGATTAATGAAGAAACTTCATTGCTTTTCTTTTTATTATTTTTGCTTTTAAATAGCAATTTTTGTTTGATCATTTATATATTTTGTAGGGCGATTAGAAGAGTTTACTTGCTTCCTCTTGGCAATCCATGTTCATTTAAGATATTATTCGGGATCAAAATAAAAATAGGGTCCACTTTTACCTTTTTTTCTCATGTATATACATGTACGTATCACTAAAATTACGGAAAGTTAGAGAGCATGTCGACATTGTATTTTTAGGTAGTAGACCTCCATCTAATTCCATAAAATATCAATTAGTTTTAAACTTGACAAATTCCTCGTGTAAAAGATCTGAATGGAAAGCAAGACAAATTATTCGCGATAAAAAAATTTTGAATGTCACTTGAAACTTTTTCTTTTAAATACAATGCAATCATAATTTTTTAAACTATTAAAAAAAATAAAAAAGAATTATCAACATAAATTCAGAAAATTGATATTATAAAGTTTTAAAAAATAAAAATGTTATGATCACTATTTTATTTATTTTACAATAACATTAACCTAAAGTTCAGTCCTTTTCATCAAAGAAAACTGAAGAACACAAAATTATTTTAATTTAAAAAGATAATCTTATTACCCAAAAAATCTTCAACCCACTTGCTAATTTATTTTAAGTTTAAGAAACTTCTATGAACTTCTTTTTAGAAGAAATTAATTGATCATTGAATTGATTGATCAATAGAAATGGTTTAATCGTCATCATTAACTTAACTTAAATTCTATTAATCGTAAATTTAGGAAAATAAATAAGTTACCGATGGAGATTAAACCTTTTAAATAAACATAAGCGAATGTTATTTTGAGTGAATCGTTTTTCTTATTTCAAGACTAATCAGTTTCAATCTAATCATCGAAAAAAAATGAAACTTGTCTTTAAATTATCGTTTCTTTTCTGAAATGGCCAGATCCATCAAACTCAGCTACTATCGAAAATCATAAAATTGTTGATATTTATTATCTTTTATTTATTTATTTTTTTATTAATGATAAACTAGAATTTTTAATAACATCTTTAAAATTAAGTAATAAGAATATTGAAATATATTCTTTAATTTAGTGCTATTATAATACTACTGGATAAAACTATGGTCTTTTTCTCTTAGAAATGAAAAATCAAATAATTTCCTATGGATTATTCCAGAACAAACAACTTCAAAATTTATCATTTTTGCATTATGAAAACTTGGATTTTCATGAAGTTCTCTCTTTCAATAATGAAAAATTCAAAATAATATGTAGTTATTTGATTGAATTGTGGAATCCCGAAGTTCCTATAAATAATTATATCTCCTCCTCTATCCCAATATCAAAATGGAACCGACAGGACTTTTATTAAAATCAAATCTGAATATTTGAAGTATCCAATAGCTGAAAAAGAAAATGGGATGAAGATCGCCAAATGACTAATAAATAGTCAATTTTGGTTTCATTTTTCCTTTCTCACTTCCTGGCTAAATTAGGTACCACCAAATTGTGCGCTGATTTTCATTTCAAAACGAATTAAAATTAATTAAATCCATCGGTGAAATTTTGTTTTAGTCGAAAAGTAATAACTTAATGAATATAAGTTATTAAAAAAAAAAAAAAAAAAACAAAATAATATTACATATGTAATTTTTTTAATACATTTAAAACAAAATGTATTAAAAAAAATTACATATGTAATATTATTTTGCTGTTTTTTTGTTTTTGTTTTGTTTTTTAACTTATATTCATTATGTTACTACTTTTCGACTAAAACAAAATTTCACCGATGGATTTAATTAATTTTGCTAAAAAAAAAATCATTTATGATGCATTCAAAATAAACCCTTTTATAACAATTTTAAAACATTGTTAAACGTTTCTTCTTAGAAATCAATAACAAAAAACATTAAATACGCTATGTACAGAAAAAAATACTTTTAAATGATATATCTTTTTCTACGAGATTGATAAAAAAAAAATTACTAAAACTCAGGGAATTATCTGATTTTAATAAGATTTTCAGTGTTGACTTATTTCTGAATCAAACTGATTCAATGGAAATAAATCGAAATTCTTAAAATTTAAAATACATTTGAAACAAATTCTGCTAAAAGATGGCGAACCATATGACCTTTAGGTACCCCTTTTTGATCTCGGTTCAGAAGGACGTTTTTCATTTACACCGTCAATATCCGGTTAGGGTTAGGTTAGGATTAGTTTTATATTTAAAAAAAAAAAACTCTAAAAATCGTCTGTTAACAAACAACCAGATATTGACGGTGTAAATGAAAAACATGTCCTTCTGAATCGAGATCAAAAAAGGGGTGCCTAAAGGTTATATGGTCCAAGATGGCTAAGTGGGGATTTATGATGCGTTCAAAACAAACTCTTATAACAATTTTAAATAGGCATGTGCAAAATCAAGGGACATAATTCCTATTTGGTTTACGCGATTATCTCCCTTAGATCGGTTGCTTCTTAGCTGATGAACAAATTTTTATGGTTACCCGAAATTGCTATTTTTACTATCTTATTTATCCGGGAATTTCAAAGTAAAAAATAAATATGGGATTTTCTATCCAATATCTTTTAAAATATTTATTCTTGGAAGTGTAGCCAAAAATACTTTTCTCTGTTGCGATTGACATATTTATTTAGACTGGAAGAGAATTCGCCCCGTTTTGTCATCCATAGTTGAAATTGATGATTTTTAACAAATTTTTAAAAATCTCAGAATATATGCAGCATATCATCGCATATTCTTTAACTTAGATTTTTTTCAAAGATAAAATTTAGTGCTATCTTTGGTTGAATTTTCAAGTTAGGCACAGATATTGATAGACATGTAAAATTGACCTTGAAATTTTTAACGTAGAAAAAAAACTCAATTTAACTTAGAATATTTATTTATTTTTTTTGGATCAATTTAAAGAAGAAAAAATTTTTTTAAATTATGAAAAAAAACAAAAACTTGCTACATTATTTATTTTTTGAGTTTTAAGAAAATAACTTTTAAATTTTAAAATCACTTTTTTAGGGTATTGAATTTTTATTTTACTATATATTCTTTCAAGAAATGTAAAAATTAGGGACGGGGAATTTTTTTTCTTCAAATGGTCAAAGGTCAACTATTTTTTGTTTATCAAGTGACTTGTCTTTTTATTTATACTGTGATTAGTTTCAATTTTATGTAACCCCACCAATATTTTGCGCACCTCCCCCCTCCAAAAAAAAGGGGCGGGGGTCTAAGTTAAGTGACCTAAAAGAAAATCAGAAAGTTTTTAAATAAAATAACTGATGCATTATAGAATTCATTCATTGAGAAATCAACACTGAAAATTTCATTAAAATCGGAAAATCACTGATTTTTTGGTTAAGTCTTTTTCAGTCAGAGGGGTTAAATTTATTTTGTAAAATGCGTCTATGACGTCATCTTTGTTGATACCTGAATTATACTTACTATGAATTATAGATATGTGCTTGAATTAGATTTTAAAAAAATTTTTTTAACCATTACGTTTTTTATTAAATTTAAACAAAATAAATATATTTTTTAAACACCAACATAAATATTTTAAGTAAAGTCAATGAATATGTTAATCTTTTCACTAATTTTACTAAAATTAACAGACTTTTCTTCTGGGCAGAATCTCTTAAATCTAAAAAGCAAAGAAAATTAACTTTCTATTACCTAGTATCAATGATAATTTGAATTAAGATTTTTAATTTCTAGATTCGTTGCACATACAAGTTACTCAGATTTGTCAATAATTATTATCATTCTTTTGATAAACAAAGCAATAAACATCAAACAGACCGGCATTATGATAATCATATTATGATTGGTAATCTAATTGCAAAAAAAATGAAATAGTGTTAAAAATATCAAGACATTATATTCTAGTTTTGTTTATATAACTGAAATGTAGATAAAAGCTGTATGTCTTGTATATCACATGATGGTTTGGAATAAATTTACACAAGATCTTGTGATCAATTAGTCAAAAAGTTTTGTTTTTTTTAACTTTATCTATAAGGTGATAAATATTTATTGAATAATTTTACGTATACATATTTATTTTATTGATGTTTGATAATATTTTAAATGAATTTATGATTTCAGTGCAAGCTGGTAATGTTAACTGGAGCAACTATGAACATGACCTTGGAGCTTTATAAAGATCAAAAACTATTATGTAAAATAGATGATGACACAGCTCTTCTTGGATCTTATCCTGTAGATGATGACATGGTTTTACATGTGAGTTTACATGGCAGTTTTTGTTTTGTTTTTCATCTCATTTTTCATTGACCTCATATCTTTTTAACTTCTTCTTTCTGTCAGAAATTTTTTATTTTTAAAATTTTTTTAGAACAATGTTATTTTAGAGTAAAATGGTGTTGTTTTGTTTTAATTTTATTTATTTTGTTTTGTTTTGGGTCTTTTTTGTTTTTTTCCAAAGAATATATTGAGAAAAAAAGAACCTTCTACTCAAGTGTTTAAGAAATGGGCTAAATTACCTGATAAAAAAGCTTTGAGAGATACATATGAAAAAAATGTTGAATCATTTGTTTCATTAGGTAAGATTGAGTATTATTAACAGCAATAAAAAGTTAAGTTTGATATTTATACTATTCAGAAGTATTAGTCAACCTATTTGTTATGAAGTGAATCAGTCTCGGGAATACATTGTCTTCAGGTAATTGTAGTAGCTGTCTGCCTTGCCACTGAAGCAGACTGCTTTTATAGTATTACCTCATTTGCATATGATAGTACACCTCTGAAAGGGCTTTATGCCCTTCGTAGATCTCTGACTTCTGAAGATTCTCGGAAATCTAGACAAACTTTCTGATAGGGGATCAGAAAGCTCATTTTCTCATTTTCTTCTTCTTCTAATTCATTGTCAGCTATTTTAACACTCTCATCCATTGATTCTTCATTATTCATCATTGGATTCACTAGCCATCCTCCCCTTCAGATTCTATTTCTACTTCCTCGAACTCCATTCTACTTCTAACTAAATTGATCCTCATGAGCAAGTATATTTTGCCTATTTTTGTTTATTATATTTTTTTAAATTAATATTGCTGTGTTGTGTCCTTTTTGTAATATGAAATTCGCCTTCTCACCATTCGAATTTTTGTTTTTTTATACCATACCTTTATGTTGCAAATGACAAGGTTATAGGAGTTCTATTCTGTCTACCCATTAATACAGAAGGACTTTGTATTCTGCCAGCATGTGAAATTGTTTGATAGCTCAATAGTAATTTCAGTCTCTATATTATTATTAAATGGGGAAAATGCACTTAGTCCCATTTTCAAAGTCTTTCTGCGATTCCATTCGATTGTGGATGGTCAGGTTGTGTTATATAAGGGACACATCCAATATGCCTCAGCCACAAGCACAAACTTTCATCGCAAAATTCTTGAGTGTTTATCAGAAGCTAACATCCGAGGAACTCCATTCCTTGCAAACATTACTCTTAATATTTGCTTTATAGTGGTGGCTTTTCTTTTGGCAACCTAAATTATTTTGGGCCATCCTGAAAATGAGTCCACTAAAATTAAAAATAGCCCAATGCCTTTAATATTTGCATGATCCATGGTTCTTTTTCATTAGGCCACAAGTGAATTTTGTTATGCCAAAAAATCTTTTATTTCAGCACATTTTGGGCATTTTTTAACATAGTTTTCTACATCTCAAAAATATCCTGGTCACCGCACTTGTGATTTTAGTCACCTTTGTGTAGCTGTTATACCACAATGTACATCATCATATATAACTTTTTATTACTTTTTTCTTTAAGCTTGTATTATATTATTTATGCCTTGTTTCTTTGTAAGGTCTTTCTGCCATTGAACAATTACTCCATGTGTTTCTTTTTATTCTGTCAGAAAATCAACTTAAGAAGATTTACGGGTAATACATCTGTTTCAACCCAGTGCAGTATTTTATCTTCCAAATTTTCAGATGTTTCCAATTTCTTACTGTCAAAGTTTAATCTGGATAGTACATCGATATATTGAATAGTGTTCCCTTTATGTCGAAATCAAAAGCCAGGAGTTTTATTGCCCATCTTAAAATTTTGGAAGACATGACTTTTGGCAATTCTTTTCTGGGGTTAAATTATATTCACATTCATCGCTATTTATAGTCATACCCGCATTTTTTAATTTGTTTAAAACTTGTTCAGTTTTTTTGTTTTGATTCCTCTTTACTGTAAGCACCTGGTATATGATTATTTATTTTATCCCCAACAATAGATGTTTTTCAATTGCTTTTTGATAATTGTGTTAATTGTTGTAATTTCTTTAACCTTTTCATCAATTTCTATTTGGTTATACACTGATTTTAGATCAATTTTAGCAAAATATTTCATATTTGCTAATTTATGAGTCTCTGTTTCTATGGGGAATGAATCCAAGCATATCTGATGATTCACTCCTATTTTGTAATTTCCATTTGGTTTTCTTATTGGTGAGGCCCAACTGCTACCACCTTGGGCCACTCTCTCAAGTATGTCTTGTTCAACCATTTTCTTTAATTTCGCCACTACTATGGGTAAAATGTGAACCGGCACTTTTCAATATTCAAAATAAGATGGGGTGGTTACTTTCTAAAGTCAAATGCTTGTTTTATATCCTTTTAATAGTCCTATATCAGGTTCTTTGGACTTTATGCAGTTTATCAATTTGGTAGTATCTATTCTGAGAAGTCCAGGATTTTTTGTGCATTGCACCACCATGATGGGAATAATTTCATAATGTCTTGTTCAACCATTTTCTTTGAACAGAAATGATTATGTCTCAAAAATTCCTTCAAAAGACCCTAAAGTTTTGATGACAGATCCATCAAATTGTTTTAAATTAAGATTACTTATACTCAATTTATGTTTACCCATTTCTTCCCAGAAATTACTTAGAATCAGGGTAACATCACTTCCTGTGTCAACCTGCATAAGAAATTCTATGCCATTCAACTTTACCGTTTCTCTCAATTTTGCATGTGTCTTTAGCAAATATACTTCCATACTTTTGGTAGGAAGGTTTATATTTTCTACTCTTTTTGTATCTACATACAGTCTGGAAGTGGTTTCTTTTTTTACAATTCAAACATAATTTTCCTCTGGCCGAGCATTTGTTCATGTCTTTCTCGTGTTCTCTGTTGCAATATTTGCATTTTATTAGGCTACTAGTTGCGCTGTAAGCTTCCATATTATTTTTAGAATTATTGAATTCATCAATTCTAATTGCTGCAAAAATTCTACACTTGCTTCAAGATTCATTTCATTTATTTGAAGTCTCTCTAAGATTTTATGTTTTTATGCAACGTTATCCATGCCTTCAATTAATCTTAGGATAAATTCATCTTCTATAACCATTTCTTTGAAACCCAGTTTTTCAAACACGCAATATCTTGTTGATTCTTTCAACCTATGCAAATATTGCCTCACAGTTTCATTTGGGTTCTGTCTAGTTTCCACAAACTTCATTCTTTCTGCAATAACAAGTTTCTTCTTCAGATGTTCATTTTTATAATTCTTGAGATTTCTTCATATGTTAAATTCTCCAGTATTTTGGGGTATATCATTATTGATATTTTTTTACGGCTTCACATCTCACTAAAGCCAAAAGTAAATCTGCAATTTCATTCTCCCCATCAGAAGCTTTTTGGTCTTTTAACTTTTTCATCCTAGCCAATGCTGCAAAACATCTAATCCAAGTTTTAACGAAATCTGAGTCCTCAAGGGACTGAAAAGTCCTATTGGCGACACTATATTATTATAAAGTGAATCAGTCTCAGTAACACACATTGTTTTTATGCAACTGTAGTAGCTGTCAGCCTTGTTATTGAGGCAGACTGCTTTTATAGTATTACATCATTTGCATATGATAGTACACTATTTTTGTTCATACTACACTCAAGTGTAGTGGTTAACCATGTAGTCAGTCCCCGACGGAAGCGATACAAGATCCCCTGTGTCCTACACAGGGTGAGAGCTGCGAGATTCTTGTGCATCGGAATCTGTATGAGAGCCTGAATTCTGACATGAAACAGGCTGGATTTTTGAGCAGGGGGACTTTTTCAAAGGAAGACCATTAAATGGTGCAATGGGACGAGCTCGTTGCTGTGAATACAATACAGTATTCAGTTGCAACTGGCAGTATCAGAATCAGACTGAGCTTAGAGTGGCAGGCATTGTTATTGACGTAAGCATTGATTTTCTACAAACTTTCTTGTATTCATAAAATATTTGCCTAAAAATATTAATGTTGACTTCAAATTTTGTTCTAAGTTGTTATTCAACATATACTAAGGTCATTCAATAAATTTTTTTGAAAAAAAGCAAAATATTTTCTTTTCTTTTTTTTTTTTTTTTTTTTTTTTTTTTTTTTATGTGTATACTGAAGCTTGTTTTAGTAAAAACAAGAAAGTTTTTTAAATGGGCTAAACATGGGTTTGCCACCATGAACATCAGATGAAAAGACAGTCCATGAAGTGGAAAACAATGACTTTCTGGTAAAGAAAAAATTCTGGGCACAATGTTTTGTAAAGAAGGTTAAAGTTTTCTGAGATATGAAAAGACCCATCTCTATTGATTTCCTTGAGAAAGGTTCATCTGTAAACAGTGCTTTCCATCTGTAAACAGTGCCAAATCCTCAGGCAATATTCACCTTATTTATTGAATGAACCTCGTATTTATGTATTGTTGATAATCGAAAAGGTTATATATATTCCTGATTATTTATATTTTGAAGAGGTAATATCTGAATATTAAATTATAATATAGCAAGGGAGATAATTTTGACTATTTGTTTAATATATTACTTTTTGTCTCTAGCATTATCACTGATTAGAACTTGATTAATGTTTATGTAAATGAGACTAAACTCAGAAGTATAATGCATCCTGAAAGTTGGACATGGAATACCAACCTAGTTATTCAACAAGTAATCTTCTCACTGCAGCTTCCTGAATCTGGGTATATACATCAAGACAGCAAAACTCTTTTTACTCAGAGTGTACCTTAGAAGGGGTGAGGAAAGAACTAATTTAATGTCCTTTATAAATAAATTCAAAAATATATCTAGGCTTATGAAAAGTTACGCAGAGTAGGAGATGGCGGCAGTAGTACCTGTTAGGGTTCCATCTATGGGTTAAATAGAAAAATATATGTTTAAAAAATTTGAGTTAAAAAACATTGAGTACCCATCAAGAATGAATAAAACAAAACGTCTTTGGCATAAAATAACCCAACAAGGGTTGACATGCCATAAAATTCAACCAACCAACAGTAACCAGTATTGGGTGTTAAAGAGATGTGATGTTTCACATTTCAACTTAGTAAAAAATGGGAAACAATGTATGTGAGCCTATAGATGTCAATTTCATACAGGAAGTTACTGCCAAATTCACTATTAAAATCTTAAGTGAATTGATGCAAAAAAAAAAAGTGTTTCTCAATCAATTGACCTAATTCAAAGAAAAATATTGTTTTTAGACCACAAAAAGAAAAAACTCAGTAGAAAAATTATTTTTTTGAGTTTTAAGAAAATAACTTAAATTTTCAAATAACTATTTTTGGCGTTAACATTTTTGAATTTAAAGATTTTTTCATTTATTTATTTTTTATGATGCGGTTTTCTGGATTTATCTTTCTAGAAATGTAAAAATTAGGGACTGGAAATTTTTTTGACTAAATGAGCAAATGTTGAACTCCACCCACACACACATGATCCTAACTTTTTTCCAGGATTTTTTTTTTACAAAATAGCCTATACATTATAAAATTAAGTCATTAATGAATAAAGTGCTGAAAATTTCATTAAAATTAGACAATTCCCAGATTTTTGATAATTGTTTTAAAATGTAAAATTTTAAAAAAATTCATTACCTCCTTTGAGTAAAATTGCTGATACCTACTAATAATCATTACGCAAGAGAATGAATGATTTCCTTAGAAAAAATACTAAATTTAATACCTAAACCGAACAAAAAAATGCAGTATCAAGGGAAAAAATCCTGAAATTGATACTGAAATCCAAATGGCTAAACCACCCAACTCACATTTATAAGTTCTTTGACATTCTTCTGTGGAGTTGTTACAGTCTTTTTCTCCACATTTTGCACATACATTCCTTCCATTATATTTATCCTTGTGGTGTCCCTGCTTCTGGCACCTGTAGCACTGGGAGGAGGGGGAATAAATTGTTCCACCCTTTTCATTATATAGCTGATTTTTATTTTTAATAGGATTGTCGTCAGAAATAATATAGGTGTGGGTTTGGATAATTTCATTATCCCTCTTTATTGAGACTCTTCACTTCTGTCACTCCCTGTGTAATCTTAATTCCTTCTTTATTTCCTCTAGAGTAAAGAGAGTTCTTGATTTCTCACCACCCCCTTAGAGGTATAAAGGTTTTGGTGAGGGTATGATAATATTTTTTTAGTATGAAAAATCTTCATTTTCAGCAGAAAATCTGCTTGTTTTTTCTTTTCCACTTCCACTGTTTAGTTTTTTAACCATTTTAGCTTTTAAATTCAATAATATTAATTTTCTATTATAAATGGAGACAATTGAGAGTAGAGAGTCATCTTGAGCTTCCAAGACAATGAATCTTGGAAATCTATTGATTTCTTAATTTTCACTTTCTAAGCTTCTTTCTGTGTGTAATCATTTGGTGGTCTTGTTTTTTTTTTGTTTTTGTTTTTTTTTCTTCATTTCTGCTCTCTACCCACCACGGAGTTCACTTTGACAAATTGTCTATGGGAATTAGCAAGGGGGGGAACCCATTTGCTTTGGCAAGACAAGGTTACAGGAATATTATATTCAATTTGATTGTGACTGCAAGCACCCGTGTTCCATTGGTTTTGCTATTCACATATAGAGAAATGTCAGCCATGTTGCAATCATGAATCTCTCAAATTGATTTGACTCTAGCCACTGCCTTCTAGAAGTTATTTGTAAACTGGGATGGATATTGATAACTATGTGGTTTATCAATTTAACTATTGTAAACAATCAGGACAATTGATAGAAGTAGTATGACATGACAAGTCGATTGATCTGATCGGGCCCCTCTGACACCCATCTAGCCCAAGTAAGGGGCAAAGTGGAATGTTTCAGCTACCCTTATTTTAACATGATTTTTCAACTTATACTAAATTCAAATTAAATTGAATTTTTGCATTGCTAATTTAAAAAATGGATAGAAATTGATGATGATATAAAATATTTTTGTGGTAGTTTTATACTGCTACAAAAGTATCATCATCAGTTTCATCACAATGTTGAAATTTTACAATCACAATATTTGAATTTAATAAAAACAATGTGGTTTTATCAGGGATTTTTTGATTAAATGTTATGTCAACTTTAAATGTATAGACTAAAGAACTGCCACAGGCAGAATAAGAAGGTTATATTATTTTTTATTAATTTTTTTTGTTAAATTTAACAATGTAATCTCTCTTCTTTTTTTTTTCTTTTCATCCTTTAAAAAAATGTTATTGTGTTACAGGTCATTGATACGAGCGTGCAATGTGGAGAATTTGAAAGTGGAGATGTTGAAGATCGATACAAAATTTCTGATGATACTTATGCCAAACAAAAAGGTTAGTCTTCTCTTTTACTAAAAGAAAGAGAAATTGAAAAAAACATGTCCACAGTGACAAAGAGGAAAAAAGAACTATAGAAAACTATGGAAGATTAAAAAGATGAAAGAAAATATGAGTCACGAGAGGAAAGGTTCTGGTGGTGGGGTTATAGGATTGAGAGGGACAGCAGTATCTGTAAAGATTATGTTATTGCTATATATGCTATATATATATATATATATGCTAAAATGCTATATATATATATATATATATATATATATGCTATATATATATGCTAAAATGCTATATATATATATATATATATATATGCTATATATATATATATATATGCTAAATATATATATGCTATATATATATATATATATATCTATATATATATATATATGCTAAATATATATATATATATATGCTAAAATATATATATATATATATGCTATATATATATATATATGCTAAAATGCTATATATATATATATATATGCTATATATATATATATATATATATATATATATATATATATATATATATATATATATATATATATATATATGCTAAATATATATATATATATATATATATATATATATATATATATATATATATATATATATATATATATATATATAGACCTAATATATCGAATTTTATGCCTAGCGTTTTATTTTTGACTCTAACACTTTATTCACAGGAATATGTTTAAAAAGAAAATACATTTTTATTCTGTTTTAAATGACTACGAGTTCACCGTCCCCCCACACACACACACACACCCACCACCATCTTGCCGGCTATCTTGCAGCAAAAAGAAGAAAAAAAATACATAAATAAGACATGCTTCTTCATTAGAAAGTCAACAATTGAATTGGACAAACTGAAATAATTCTCTCAGATAAGTTGCTATTTTAATATTTCTTTCTTTATAAGAAAGACCTAATATATCGAATTTTATGCCTAGCGCTTCATTTTTTGACTCTAACACACTTTATTCACAGTGGGACTCCAGTGTCACTGTTGATATTAACTCATGTTTATATCTTTTTACCCTATTGTTTACTGCTATTAGTCCTAACTCCAGTGTCTTTGAAAAACATCAAGTTGAATTAGCTTACTGATTTGTATTTTCTAATCTAAAAATGGTACCTGTGGAGTTAAAACTTGTTTTTTTTTTTTTTTTTTTTTTTCTCGGTGTGGTGGACCCGTAGATCTCATCAGATCATCCACCTGCGTTCCTCAAAGTCTCTCAGTCATCTTGCCTCGGCTTATCACTGATACTTGACTTTGGGGAAGGAGAGCATGCGGTGTGTGTCGCACAAGCGCGCAACATGTAAAACAAAAAACATGTGCAGATATTTCTACAAGTTCTGAGTGATAGCGGAACGGTGAGGTGTGCAGGCCTGATGGACTGGAAGCACGCAGATGTGAACCTACATACGGCATGATTCGTGACCTTAACTTCACCACCTTTCTGATTGAACAGCAATGTGCCTCGTTGAGGCTGTAGATGAATGAGCAGCCCCTTGGTTAACACTGTTCACCCAGCCATTTGGGAAGTATCTAGAAAACATGACCTAAACAAATGCCGATTCAGCTATTAAGCTGGCCAGAAACCAGCGCTTCGACAGATGTCCACATAAGCTGGGCGAAAACAAGAAAATATTACAAAACAAGGCTAAGAATAGCCACCTGGAATGTCTGGACACCTCCCGATCTCGAAAGATTGGGAAACCTCAAACTACGAAACTGGTATCATGACAGGGGAGCATCTCGATATGCGCCGACATCAATGCCCTTGCAGAAGTCAGTTTCAGCTATAAGGACCAATTGACAGAAGGGGGTGGGCGTGATACACACACTCATGGAAAGACAGGCCGATGGTAGCTGTAAGAAGTTTGAGGTAAGCTAAGCCCTCCACCCTGAAGCGACACATGACGGACGCCATGGAAACATTTCCTACATTGAAGTCTGACCTGTGTGGCAGGGCCTGTATGTCGAGGGTTTCATATGTGTGACAGGGTACATAAAACAAGCTGGATCCATGGGTCACCTGCATGCTCACAACTGCTCACAACTGAACTACTTGTACAAATGGCCTTATTCTATCAAGAAGCAGCAATCACCATATATATATATATATATATATATATATATATAGCAAAAGTACCCGGTCCATAACCGAACGAAAACATTTTTAGGAACAATTTTTTTAAATCACCAAAAATGTATTACAGTGTTTATTTTAGGGAAATTTTGTTTTTTTAACATTGAAAATATTTTTTTTAAATGTAATCCTGAATTTTTGATTGTTTTGAAACAATTTTATGACATAATATTGACATTTTTTTTAGTAGAATTCAGAATTCATTTTTTTTGCTTTTTTTACTAAAAAAAAAAATATCTTGTATAGAAACTTATAAAAATCTTCTGATATAATTATTCAGACTATTATCTTTATAGAAAAAAAAAATTAAAAATCGTTTTTTATCTGTTTATTTTTTTCAGATTTCATAAAATATAATAATTGTAAAAAAAATAATTCCCCTAACATATTTTAAGAAAAAATACCTATTTCAAACATATTTTCATTTTTCATAGAATTTGTTAAAAAAAAAAAAACGTTAGTCAGTTGATTTAACGGTACGAAAATATAAATAGTAAACATTGTTTTCATTCATAATTTTCATTATTTCCGTAAGCTGAATTATCGTATTGATCTATTTTTGCTTAAACACAAGATAGTATTTTAAAAACACATTGTTTTAAAAAGTTTTCATTAGTTCTCTAAGAAAATAAGAATTTTTTTTTACCATTAGTATTAATTACAAAACAACTTGTTTTATCATTTTTTATTTACATTTAATATGTATATACAACCCTATACTGGTGAATATTTTAAAACCTTTTCATGATATTTTTATTTACATTTAAAATCTTTTTTTTTTTTTTTTTTTTTTAAATGTAACTGTAAACTTTTGTTTTGAAACAATTTTAATTTTTCTACAATTTTTTGTGCATGACAACAATTTAGATTAAAGTGAGTGTACAATTTAAGAATATGGACAAAGATTTGATTTTATGTTAAAAGTTAGTCTGAAAAAAAAAATCATACTTCGTATATTCAAATATTTTTAACACGCTGTAAAAATAATTCAATGGATAAAAACTCATACAAATTACATATTTAGAAAGATTATTTTATTTTATTTCTAACCAAGTAAATATTTTAAAGATTGGACCAAAAAAAAAAGAATTTGATTTTACATTAAAATTTAGTCATACTTGTAGCAGACATTTTGAATGACTGGTAGCCAACATGCAGCTGATATTCTTTCTTTCTTTCTTTCTTTCTTTCTTCTTCGGGCAGCTAAAATAAGCAGCAGGCAAGCTTCTGCTGATACACCCAGCAACAGAAGCAGCTTACGATACTTTCCGAAAATTGTTTGATTTTTGTTTAATTAATTAATTATATCCCTTAATTAGTAAAAATCAATAACCAAATTTGGCGTGTTTCTTAGAAGGCTATCAAGGTGTATGCAAGATTTCGAATCTGAGTGACCTCTCGTTTTGGAGTTATATGTCAACATGTAGATACCAAACTTCCTTTTATATATATATAGATATGAGAGAGAGATGATACTTTATGAAATTCTTGAGTATTTATTGAATCTTATAAATAACACATCACTCAATAAGTCCCGGGCCTGACATATAGATGGCGCCACTAATTTTTTTTTAAATCCATATAATTTTTATAAAGTACTAACCTTCAAATGGCATGTGTCAAAATTTGAGCCCAATCGGACTATTAGTTTACAAATTACAGTTATTTAAGTGAAGCTACTGTTGCAAATTTTCGAAACAATGGAAAAATCTGATTTTCATGTATTGATAAAGCATCACTTTCTGATGGGAAAAAATACTGATCAAGTAAAGCAATGGCTTGATAAGTGTTATTCGGAATCTTCTCCATTGGAAACAACGGTTAAGAGGTGGTATGTTGACTTTAAATGCGGTCGTACAGTCAGAAATTATGCTGAATGATCAGATCGCCCAAATTCAGCAGTTGTCCCTGAAAACACCAAAAAAAACTCCACAAACTCATTTTGGACAATCATAAATTGAAATTGTGTGAGATAGCAGAGGAGTTGAAGATATCAGAAGGCAGTGTATTCACCATTTTGCATGAATATTTGTCAATGAGAAAGCTGTGTTCAAAGTGGGTGCCATGTTTGCTCATAGTCGATCAAAAACAACAACATGTCAACGTTTCAGAGTGTTATTTGCAACTGTTTCAATGCAACAAAAAGAAGTTTTTGTGTAAATATGTGACAATGGATGAAACATGGATCCAGCACTTCACTCCAGAGTTAAATCAGCAGTCAGCTGAGTGGACAGCAGCAGGTGAAAGCTGTCCAAAGCGACCAAAGATGCAAACAGCAGCAAGGTTTTGGCCTCTGTATTTTGGAATGCACAAGGTATTTTGTTCATCAATTACTTTGAGAAAGTAAGAACCATCAATAGCAAATATTATATAGCATTATTGGTGCGTTTGAAGGAAGAAATCACCAAAAAAAACGGTCATAAATGAAGAAGAAAAAAGTGCTCTTTCACCAAGACAATGCACTGTTGTTACAAGTCGATCACAATGATGGCAAAACTACATGAATTGCACCTCGAATTGCTTTTACACCCACTCTATTCTCCAGATCTGGGCCCCCAGCGACTACTGGCTGTTTGCAGACCTCAAAAGAATGCTCTAGGGAAAGAGATTTTACTCCAATGAAGAAGTGATATCGAAAACTGAGGCGTATTTTGAAGCTAAAGACAAATCATTCTACCAAAAAGGCATCAAATTATTAGGGAAGCATTGGAATCAGTGTATCACCCTATAAGGAGACTATGTTGATGAATAAAGTCAAATTTTGACCAAAAGTTGTTGTTTTATTAGTTAGGCCCAGGACTTATTGAGTGATGTGTTAATAGAGATAAAAATGGAGATTGCCAAAACATTTAACTGAAGTTATTTTTTAGTATTTATTGAAATTTTACCCAATTATGAAGAAATGACCGTATGTACAAAAGATGAAGATACTACATATATATAATATATATTTTCATTTTCAATACTTCTTTTAAAGAATATTTCAAAATTAATTCAAATCAGTATGTAGTGTCTATAAAATATTTATTCACCATAGATATAGATTGTTTTTGTTTTAATATTGAATTTATGTGCCTTTTAAAATGTTAACAAAAATTGATTTAAAAAAACTTTCTTTTTGTTTTGTAATTCATTTTAAATTTCAATTTGTAGACAACTTCCGAAGTTTTAAAGAACAAAATATGAAAAACATGTATCAGGCCAAAGATAAAATGGAAGCAAAAAATCAAGAAGAAAAGGAAAAAGAGGAAGAACAGAAAGCAGCAACTATCAAGATTGATGATAGGTCAGTTTCTTTGTGTGAAATACAACCTTAATTATCACATTCTCGTTTTATTAATATGCAAGGCCATATATTTTAAAGCTTTTAACTATTACATATGCCTATTGTCAATGTAAACTAGTCCATAATTTCTTGGGACATGTATCTGCATTACTATCCTTATCAACAAATATTTATAAACTATCAAAATGATAGAAGTAAATTTCTGAGAATCACAGATATATATATATCACTATAAAGCTGGCAAGATGATTAAGCAAAACCCACTACCCACATGATTGATTGAGGCAGATGTATAAAAAAAACAAAAAGGTAACATTAATATTTTTCCATGGCAGTTAGACACAATTGGCTGCAAATAGTAATAAAAGTGAAGTCAATGCCAATTTAGGATACTACTTTAACCTGTTTATCAAAAAAAGGGGGATTATATATATCTTAATTAGTTTTTTGTATCTGCAGATGTGAAGTCGCTGTGAAAAATCAACCCAAAAGATTAGGAACTGTAAAATATGTAGGTGAGTAATGACTTATTTTTTTCTATTACACTAAAAATGTCTATTTGATTAATAATGGATTGAATCACAATTCAGTTGTGTACATTTTCAAACTTATTCTGAAATATCTTGAATACTCTTATTAAACATTTTATGATAATTTATATAATCATCATTCATTATTGTTAACACTTTTTTTTGTAAAATGGTTCTATATAATCATGATCTGAAATTCTGTTTGTGTTTACTAGAGTTGGGCGATTTGGCAATAAGAAAGGCAAATAAATGTTACAAGTATCATAGGATTCACTTCTCAGTTTTAAAATTTGTTTTCTATATTTGATATTACATTATTGCATGCCAATGCATAAGAACAAAACAATCATATCTATTACTCTATACAGATTTCAACTAATAAACCTAAAAAAAAAATCTGTCAAGTAAAATCTTAATAGCTGTTTTGGATGTCTATAAAGTAAAATAACTTTTTCATGACCACTTTCAAATCTGTATTGTTTATTTTTACAATAACATACCCAATATCAAGTCACATGATCAACATTTTTAATAACTACTTCAAGGCTCCTTTCAGTGGCTATTAAGTTCAGTCATTTCCTTTTGATAGAATGTATTGATTGCAATTAATAAATGACTGATTAGGATTTAATAATTATCTCTCCATTGAAATTATAATGATTGATTTAATTATTAAATTGCAAAATGCATTGAAAATTACTTCATTCTCTAAGTTAGAGCATCTTAACAACACTATTACACTAACAAAAAAACTTGCTAAAATCCACCAATTGATTCCTTATAACAGATTTGGAACAATTTAATTTATTTTTAGGATATTTGTTGGTTTTTTGTTTTTTTTTTGTTATTGTTATTGTTTTTTTTTGTTTGTTTTTTTTTGGTTTTTTTTCATGAATATAATTTATTGGTGAATGATATAGAAGCAGTATTGTATGAGTAATATATTAAAGGTATTGTTAACATTGTTAAAGTTGTATTCCTGTTTTCTTAGGTTTGACAGATTTTCAACCTGGATATTGGATTGGAGTCCAATATGACGAGCCTGTTGGGAAAAATGATGGCAGGTAAGACAATAAATATTTGTTATTTCTGATAGCATTGCATTTGCTAGAAACATTAGTTTTTATCTACTGCAATAACATAATTTTCTAATGTGTGAATAAGTCTAGATCCATTCTAGTTTGTAGATTCAAAAGGACTATCTTATTTTAGATATATTTCACCTTTGTGTCAGTTTAGTAAAAATATTTTCATGAAAATGTTGGATTTTGAGAAAAATAATTTAAAAAATATTTTGCAATCTACTATAATAAAATAACACAAGTATATATACATAAATACATATATCCAGAATCTGGAAGATGCACCTGACCATATGAAAATCAATGAAATTTTGGACCAACTCAATAGCTGAAAGTTAATGAATGAGAATAGTTCAATAAGTTTTACCATGATATTTTTTTTTCTTCATTACCCTACAGTCATAAATCAGAATTTCTTGATATAATTTTAGAACCTTTGAATATATAATTCAATGGGGAAGTAATTCCGTTTTTCCTCATAAGGCTTTTTAATTAGATAAGATAATTTATGCTTATGTGATGAATCTGTTAGTATCAGTTATTATTGTTGGAATATTTTATAAATTTTAATGCAATAATATTCCTAATATTAAAATCATTTTTGGTTTTGTTTCTTTCAGTGTTAAAGGCAAAAGATATTTTGAGTGCATGTTGAAATATGGTGGTTTCGTGCGTCCAAGCAATGTAACTGTTGGTTACTATCCAGAAGCCAATGAATTAGATGAATTCTAAGATGGCCAGTACCGATACATTCCTGTTAACCTCTTTACTATTAATTTGAAAAAACAATCTAAAATATCTAAAGAAATAAAAATGAAAATTCCTGGAATTCTACTCTTTGTGATGCCAGATAGAAAATATTGATTGCTGCATATAGGTTATGAATTTGTATCTGCTTGTTTGTCCATCTCTTTTCCTCTCTATGGGAGATACAAGAGCATCTTTTTTTATTTACCTGCTTGTTTGTATTTACCTTGCAAAATAATAACATGCCTATTTACAAACATGCACTTCTAGATATATCTTCATCTACAAACTTGTGCATTCTCTATGATCTATACAAAAAATAGATATCTTCAGAAATACACACACACACACACACACACACACACACATATATATATATATATATCAGGCTGATCTAAAAAAAAAAATGTTCTTTTTTTTTTCCATTTTCATTCTTGATAGCTGGTTACTTGGAAAAAAAACCTTTTCAAGTTTAAAAATGAAAAGGATCACTGGACAAATCTGCATACACAGTTATAATACATATGCACACCAACATAAACACTTCTGTAATAATATACTCACTTGTAAGTAGATATGCAAACAGTTATAAAAATATACACTAATATACAAATTCATTTATCAGAAATATATACATTATAAGTCCGATTTATTTTTGCCGAAATAAAAGATTTTATCTTTTTTTTTTTTACTATCAAAATCTCAACTGTAAATCATAATCAACTGTAAATATTTGTTGATTAAATCTTTTATCAAAAAAAAATTGTATATGTTTTATTTAATACTTTTATTTATTGTATATGAACATTTTTCACGACCTGTTAGGTCATTGGAGTACCTTGCTTAGTAATCCCTATTTATAGCATCTTTCTGAGCAATGGGCGTTGCCTGGAGGAGCCTATCTACTCTTCAAGTAAGATGTAACAATTTGTACTGGGTTACATGGTACCAGCAGTAAGGAATGATTATTGAATGCCCAAGATAGATTACTCTGTTATTGGGGGAGGCAGTATTCATGCCTTTCTCAAAAGTATTAGTGCAAAATGAACTCTGTTTGCCAATTCCATTTTCCATACCATTAACACCCTACTTCAGTTTATTTCTTGGTTGTCTCCATTTTTGAAACTAGCATTACAAAACCGCCCTTCGGGTGATGTAAAAATAAACTTTTGAAAAATATAGCCTGAGGGATTTAAAATTCAATGTCAGAGGGGTAGTATCCAAGTAAAATTAATACATCAATTAAAGTAATAAAAAACAACAATGCCAAAATATGCCAAAAACTTTAAAAGGGCATTCAACATTTAATGAATTTATTAAAGGAGTAAAAAAAATAAACAATTTGAAATAGAAATTAGGAAAGTTAGCTTTTCTACACCAAAATTTTCCCTGAAATAATATTTAATAATAAAAATTAAATTTAGTTTATCAATGAATAAAACAATTAACTATACAAAATGATTTTTTATTGTTTTGATTATTTCTAAATGGGGGATCGATTTACTATAAACTTATACGGGGAAATGAGCACCCCTGAAAACACAAAAAATAAAGAACTTTTAAGAATTTTTTTTTTTTTTTACAATCTGATAGAATGGTGTGTAATCGATAATAATCCATTGAATGAAAAAATTAGAAATAGGAAAAAAAATTTAGATAGGGGGTTCCAGATCTTGAGGTCCACTAAAAATCTTCCTTTTATTTTGATAAATAAAACACTGAATAATAATTTTAAAAAACACTCTTCCTTTTTATCTTAATAAAATTTATTTAGATAAAAGGAAGGGTGTTTTTTTTATTATTATTCAGTGTTTTATTTATTAAATAGATAATACACTGAATAATAAAAATACAGTTTTTAAACCAAATTTATCCTTTCCGGCGTAAAAGATCTAAAGAAAAAGTTAGTTGGTAGGAAAGAAAATAACTTATGTAGGACATTTTACGTTTTTTCAAAGTTAAAAAAGGTGTTGGGGAGGGGGTTCCAGATGGTCAGGTCCACCAATAACACATTTAATAAATCTAAACTAAAAGAATTGAAAAATAAATTAAATAACAAACTCACATGACAATAACATTTTTTTTTTTTTAAATCAATTACTTACCTAAAATGTATCATATTCACCCCACTAAGTTCTTGAAAACAATGTTTTGTTAAATTACTTAATTCTCCAAAATTTTATTAAAATTGGATGAATGTGAGTTTAAAAATTTTTTGTCCACAGCTTGAAATCTATCACTATTTTCCATAAATTGCTTTCAAATTTCAACAAACATTTAGTTTAGTGTAATGAAATATTATATTAACAGGTACATAAAAAATTATCGGAATTTGAAAACAAACCGATATGCGAAGAAAAAAGATTTAAAAATGAATATTTTTACACAATTCTACAAATTGTATTTTAATTAAATGAATGGGTAAAAAAAATTACTTTTTATTATCTAATATTACGTTCTGCTTTTGCGTGTGATACGCCGGATTTTAATTCTTCTGAGAAATCAACAATAATTGAGAGAAAACATATATTAAAATTTGGACAGAAAGAATAATGCAAAAACAAAAATATATTTTATAATTTGATTTATTCATTCATATATAATCTTTTTTTTCTTTTTTTTTTTTTTTTTTTTGTTCAATCAAAATTAATAAGAATAAGCTGGTGAATTAAGAATGTCCAATATATGATTTTTCTTAGAAAAACAATTCAATTTTTTACTTATGTTTTCACTCTTTTTTTGTTTGTTTTCAATTCTTCATTCATATATATATATATAGGGGGAGGCAAAAATTGCCAAGGGAGGTAATTTTTTTTTTTTTTTTTTTTTAATAATTTTAAAACAATTACCAAAAATCAGAGAATTGTCCAATTTTAATGAAATTTTCACCAAATTATTTTCCCACGACTTAATTTTATAAGGATTAGTTTATTTTATGGAAGAAACTTGAAAAAATACTTTTTTTATCAATTCAGAATGTGGGGGGGGGGTGACCTTTGACCATTTGAAGAAAAAATCCCGGTCCCTAATTTTTACATTTCTTGAAAGATCATATCCTGAAGAATATATAGAAAAATTTTTTTAAATATATATAAATTCAATAACCTAAAAAAGTGATTTTAAAATTTAAAATTCATTTTCTTAAAACTCAAAAAATAAATAATGTAGCAAGTTTTTTTTTCTTCGTAGTATTATAAAATATAGTTTTCTTTAAATTGATGTTAAAAAAAAAAAAATTCTATCTCAAGTTAAACTGAGTTTTGTACTACCTTAAAAATTTCAAGGTCAATTTAATATGTCAAGGAACAGTAGCAATTTTAACCAAAGATAGCCCAGAATTTTATCTTTGAAAAAAATCTAAGTTAAAAAATTCCACATACCTGGGAGGATATTTAAAATTAAAACATTTTTTTTTTAAATCGTCAATTTAAAGTATGGAAGCCTAAAAGAGCAAAATTATCTCCCTTTCTGACCACGGTCTTTACAGTGTGGTTTGTGAACGAATTCAACTCATTTCCCAAGTTATTATGATTCATTCATTAAAGGATCACTATTTCCAAAAGTACATTGTTCTTTTATTTATTTATTTATTTATTTTTTTACATTCCTTTCAAAAATAGTAAACTTGAAATTAATACCTAATCTAATTAAAAGAAAAAAAATATTGAACACTGAAATTAAACTGAATGTTCTTAAAAATATATTTTACACGAGTATTTTTATTGTGGATATTTTTGTAGTTATATAAAAAAAAAAAAAAAAAAGAGCAACCACAAACAAATAACATAGTTTTGTTAGACATGTGAAATTTTGGCAGTTTTCATGTAAATTTTCATTCACATTAACGGGAATTATTGGCAAATGAATTCTCTTTTTGTTTATGAAATTATTCGCTATTGAAATTTTTTAATTAAAATAAGTTTATAGTAAAATTTACATACAATGATGGAATTTAAATTGTTTACAAGTCGCGTGTTTAAGTTTTCACTTTCCCTTCGTGTGGCTGGATATTTTTTGAAAAATATTTTTAAGAGAAGGTTTCTCCTTGCAAATGAAGACATTTATTTTTGGTTAAAATTTATATTTTTATGAAAAATTAAAATTAAAAGAACTTGTGAAAATTGTCAAGTGGTAAAAAGTGCTAAAAAAAAAATTTCGGCAGACCTGAGCGTCACTAAAGTGTTTGTTTTTTTTTTTTTTCCTTTTCTTCGATGGATTATTATCGATTACACACCAATCTATCAGATTGTAAAAAGAATATTCTAAAACGTTATTTATTTTTCGAGTTTTCAGGGTGCTCAGTTAAGACTTAAAAAAATTCATAGCGCTTCTTTCTTAAAATAAAAAATAAATCTTTATTAAACTTTGTTTTTTTTAATTATTTTTTTATCATAATTGAGGCAATACTTTTAAAATTTACTATTCAACAATCTTTTACTTTGAAAACTCAAATTTGACATCCAGATATTTCAATTTTATATATAAATAAATAAAGGCCTCCATATTTTATATATTCAACCATGATCTCAAATGAAGAGTTCCAATTTCTTAAAATAGGAATTTATCTCCCTTACACCCCAAATTTTGCCGCCCCCTATATATATATATATTATATATATATTAAATTCTTTGTTTCTTTTTTCTCTCCCTTTTTTTTTCTTTTCTTTCTTTTTCTTATTTTGGAATATTATATTTCATTCCTTTTCATTAATTTGAAGATGAGAGACTCAGGCAGACGATCCTTTCCCAGCAATGTTTTTCCTTTCTACTGTAATGGACACTGCTTTGTTAAATTTTTCAGACGCTTCAAATTTTTTTTAAACTTTCAAAATTCTATAATTATTTTAGTGAGTTATCTCCCTTCCCTCGCAAAATGTAAATAAAGAGATAATTCCTTTTTATATATTTTTTTTTATTATTAATTTGGCAAATAACGTAACACTAATAACTTAATAACTCTATTATCTTAAAACTTTAAAAATGTTTTTGATACCGTAAAGCTGACTGATACAGACAAAATAAGACGTAAGAATTTAAGGTAAGGTATGAATAAGTGGCTATATCTTATTTATAAATAAATTTCTCGCAAAACTTTATACATTAAATAATTATAAATACAAATTAAAATAAAAATAACTATGTAAAAATGTATATAACTAAGCATACATTTATTGAAAGATTCGTTAAAAATCGCCTAGACCATCAGATATTACAAAGACAATTTCATAGTGTATATAAACCAATGCTATTCTGTAATATTAGTATAAACCATCTTGATTATAAATTAGGTTCTCATTAATAAATGCTTTAGATTATTGTGGAATCTGTGACGTAAGCAGTGACGTTTCGGCTTCAGACAGAAATGCAATCTATCTCCATTATATATAGATATATATTCTCCAATTGAGTTATTGATATTCTAGATATTTTACAAGCTTTCATAAAACCTGCTTCAAAACTAAACTTTATGTTTAGAAAAGTATCACTGAAACTTGTATTTAGTATCCTTTTAATTACTTGACAACTGATTATCATCTAATTGTGTGTGTGTGTGTGTTGTATATATATATATATATAAAATAATAAAATTCGAAGGCAATACAATGCGTAAAAAATAAAGACAAAAAGATGTTTATATGTCTAATCGATTTCAAAGCGAAGCTTTATCGTCAGAGACGGATTTCAGAAATGACGTGCTTATGTTTTTTTTTATATTTGTGTGGTTATAATTTCTCTTCTTATTTCCTTTTCCTCTCCTTTTTAACTCTCTTTCTTCTTCTCCTCCTTTATGAATGGGCGAATAACTGTAATTTCTTATTTCTCTCTTTCTTTTTTTTTTCTTTCTTAAAAGTTTGTTGAGAACAAGGCTGACATCCGGTAAGATATTGCAATGTAGCAATGTGTAGCAATGTGTAGCAACGGTGTGAGCGTGTCATAATTTCAAAAACAAAAGTGAACAAATGAATAAAAAACCGTTAATAGAAATTTTTTTTTTTTTTTTTTTTTTTAACATACTTAGCTTTTGTTTCGCTTTCACCTTTCATTTCTTATTCTTTCTCCCTCTCTTTCTTTTTTTTGTGTTATTTCTCTTCTTTTTTTTTTTTTTTTTTTTTTTTTTCCCTTTATCCCTTTGTTCTCTAATTTAAATTATTTTTTTATAGTAAATAAGTAAATAAAAGATTATCTTAAATTATGTATTAGTATTGATAGAAAAAATAAATGATTCTTTTTTTATTATTATTATTTTTTTTTTTTTTAAGAAAATATCTTTTATGAGTACTTTTTTCTCTTTTCTTTTAACTTAATTAACTATCTATCCTTAATAAGGACAACAATTTTTCAGTTAAGATAGAGGCTATAATACGCAACATTGGTAATCTCAGAATTAGAGAAAGTTTATTAATAGCTAAATTAGGTCCTAATATAAACAATAGATTAGAATTAAACACAGAATACATAATTAACTAAATTTACACGTTCCATATATAGGTTTTAGTTTATTTAGTACACATGTTCTCTCATATATATATAATTTTCCCTACCATAAATTTTAAACCTACCAACTATCAATAGATTAGAATTAAACTCAGAATACACGATTAACTAAATTTACACGTTTCATATATAGCCTTTTTTTTTTTTTTTTTTTTTTTTAATTAAATTAAATATATATATATATATATATATATAGTGATGGGATGATTGAGAATGAAAAGAAGATAATAGAGAAATATAAAAAAAAATTAATTACGATTAATTTAACAATATTGACATACTTATTAACTCCTTTACATGACATTATTTCTTTAAACCATGACACTATTTCTTTAAACCATAATACCCTCTTAGGAGTACGGTCAGTCTAGAACTATTAATAAATATTTAAGGAAAAGTGGGGAAAAAAAAAAAAAAAATAAGAATAAATAATAACAACAAAGAATGAAAAAAAAAAAAATAGTTAAATAAAATATATAATTGAAGCAGTACATTATGCCTTTTGTAATTCAAATATTTGATTTATGATATTTAATCTATCTGAAATTTAAGGGGGGAATGGTTTGTCTTATTTTTATTGTTTTGAATTTTACATCAATCCTAATATGTAATTATTATATGATATTTTAATATATAATTAATATAATATTTAATCTATTTAAGTTTAAAAGAAAAAGAGAAAAAAGTACTCATAAAAGATATTTTCTTAAAAAAAAAAAAAAAATAATAATAATAAAAAAGAATCATTTATTTTTTCTATCAATACTAATACATAATTTAAGATAATCTTTTATTTACTTATTTACTATAAAAAAATAATTTAAATTAGAGAACAAAGGGATAAAGGGGAAAAAAAAAAAAAAAAAAAAAAAAAAAGAAAAGAAGAGAAATAACACAAAAAAAAGAAAGAGAGGGAGAAAGAATAAGAAATGAAAGGTGAAAGCGAAACAAAAGCTAAGTATGTTAAAAAAAAAAAAAAAAAAATTTTCTATTAACGGTTTTTATTCATTTGTTCACTTTTGTTTTTGAAATTATGACACGCTCACACCGTTGCTACACATTGCTACACATTGCTACACATTGCAACATCTTACCGGATGTCAGCCTTGTTCTCAACAAACTTTTAAGAAAGAAAAAAAAAAGAAAGAGAGAAATAAGAAATTACAGTTATTCGCCCATTCATAAAAGAGGAGAAGAAAAAGAGAGGAAAAAAGGAGAGGAAAAGGAAATAAGAAGAGAAATTATAACCACACAAATATAAAAAAAAAAACATAAGCACGTCATTTCTGAAATCCGTCTCTGACGATAAAGCTTCGCTTTGAAATCGATTAGACATATAAACATCTTTTTGTCTTTATTTTTTACGCATTGTATTGCCTTCGAATTTTATTATTTTATAACATACTTAACAATGCTTCAAGCAAATTACCAATTACTTTTATATATATATATATATATATATACATATATATTCATATTCATCAAAAAGTTACTACCATGTTTTCATTGCAGTAGCATACTTCTGAGGAAGGTGTACCTTGAACATCAAAAATGTGGTAGAGAGAAGAAATTTTCTACAAATAATATATATATATATATATATATATATATATATATATAATCAGTGGCGATTCTAGAGGTCTGGCTTGTAATCATCCCAACAGCTAGAATGATCAAAATTTTAAACATATTTTAATCATAGCGTACAATATTAAATCTGGAAAATATATGAAGAAATGGTGGGCATAATACCAGATAATTCAAATATTTGTTTAAACTAGGAACGTTCAAAAAGATGGATCTAAGGAAGATAAATGTGTAAAAATCAACATGAATGAACAAGATGTTTGCATGTAAATAAAAGAATCTATGGTAGGCCATATTGTAAAATTGTACTGTATTCATTGATCCAGGGGAGATAACTTGTTTGATTATCCATACGCAAAAATACAATCATTAGTTGTTTTTTTTTAAGTTAAATATATAAAAATCCTACAAAATTGTGCATTTTTAAACGTACATTAAATTAGATTAAATAAAGCTTGGTTAAAATATTGAGTACAACATGACACCTTACAGACATTTAAAATTCATTATTGAATTTTTAAGTGAATAAAAATAGGCCAATTGAATCGGAGAAAATAATTTTTTTACATCAATTCAAAGAAAAATATTGTTTTTAAAACTAAAAAAAAAAGAAAATGCTACAAAAATTATTTTTTCACATTAAATAAAATAACTTTAAAATTTTCAAATATTTTTCTTTCAGGTATTGAATTATATTTTTTTAATTTTTTTTTTATCATGTGTTCTTCAGGATTTGATCTTTCTAGAAATGGAAAAATTAGGGACTGGAAAAAATTTTTTTCTTCAAATGACCACACACACATACACCTTCCTACATCCTAAATTGATTTAAAAAAAAATTTTTTATATAAAATTAAGAAAAATCACCGTTATAGCTTACTCCGTAACGTAATAAAACAAACCCAACTAATACCAACATAAAAAAAATTATGAAAGCCCAGGTAGAACTGACTAAAACATACAAAAAAGAACAAATAGAATACATCCAAGAACAAATAAATAAAATCAGACATTCAGTAGAAGACAGTTGCGATTAGCATGGCAAACTGTAAATGAAATTAGTGGTAGGAAAAGTTCCCCGAGATCAAAATTAAAGGCATCCAGCCAAAAAGATAGATTCCAGAAGTGGAAAGACCACTTCCAGAAAATTTTAGACTCCCCCTAAAATCATAGAAAATAATACCAAAAAAATAGTGAATAACCAACTAGACATTAAACTAGGAGACTTTATGATAGAACTTAACAAAGTCCTCAGAAAACTAAAAAATAGGAAAGCTGGAGGCCTTGACAAAGTACTTCTTGAGGTATGGAAGATGAGGAAATTTGACAACATACTTCTTAGATTATGCAATGCAATATACAAACAAAATGTGATCAAGAAATGGACAAAAGGTTGCATTCTCCCATTTCCCAAAATGGCGATCTATGAATCACTAAAAACTACATAGGTATAACTCTCACTGCCATAGTTGCTAAGATATATAATGCTCTTCTTCTTAATTGCATCCGACTTGAAATTGAGAAAAACCAAGATGAATTTCGTAGATATAGATCAACACTTTTTCAAATCCTGACTGTTCATAGTCATAGAAGGGATTCAAGCAAACAATCTTGAGGCATTTGACTCCATACATAGAGGAAATACTAGAGGAGAAAATACTATTAGCATACAGCATCCCCAAAGAAACAGTTACCACTAATGATGCTCTACAAAGACACTAAAGCAATAGTTCATTCCCCTGATGGTGACACTGATTTCTTTGACATTGTTACTGGAGTCCTGCAAGGAAATATCATAACACCATATATATTTATAATTTGTCTGGATTATATACTTTGAACATCCCTAGTTCTCATGAAAGAAAAAGGATTCACCCTAAAAAAAAAAAGCAAGAAGCAGGAGATCTACTGCAGAGACTATTACAGATGCGGACTACGAAGATGATCTGGCCCCTCTTGCAAATACACCCATACAAGTTAACTCACTGCTACATTAGTCTGGAGAAGGCAACAAAGAACATTGACCTCTACAGGAACTGATAAAACAGTTCATGTGTTTTTAAACAGAAGGGAGACATCTCCACCCTCAATGGTAAGCCCCTAAAATTAGTAGACCAGTTCAAGTACCTAGGTAGTAATATCTCATCCACAGAAAGTGATATTAATGCACGTATAGGGAAGGCATGGAGTGCTTTAGACAAATTATCAATCATGGAAATCTAAAATATTATTTAAAAGAGAATGTTTTCCTTGTATATTTTTCCAGTGATTGTATTCAACCAGAACAATGTTTTAGGTCTTCTGTTGAGAAATGTTAACCTTCCTTTATTAATGAACCTTGCTTTGATCTCCACCCTTTGTCCTATTATGTTTTATATGTACACCACAAGGAATGGAATGTGTACATTTTATCTAGAGGTTTTCTACTTGGTTATATACAATTACCTCTCCCATAATAGTTGTTGCATTTAGTGTATAGAACTTATATGTAAAACTATTATTTGCCTAGAATATTTTTGAATATAAATCATGGCATTCCATAATTTTCATCTGGATGAGTTTTCAATTTTTATTAAATACACATTTACCATTATTTTATTAAATACACATTTACCAATTTACCTCCACATGAGCAAATGGAGTTTTAACAAGTTTAAATTAAGAGTTTTCCTTTTCCTTGACTGGTTGCCTAACCAGGGTTACAGCGCCCAGTCTGCCCTACTATTTACCCATACCTGGAGAGAGAATAGTTGGATTCATATCTTTCCCGAGTGAAATGCAGTCTTGTCCAGGATTTGAACTTGTCTCACGTTGTTCTATGATAACCATTACACGACGCGCCTCCATTTTTATTAGATATATAATAAAGAAATACTTTCATAATTTAACTTCCATAATCTTTAGTACTCACAAACATACCAAAAAAAAAGGATACTGATAATTTATATCTCTAACATTTATTTCAAGTCAGTAAATCAAGGAACATGAACATTTCATTCATGAGTGTTTGATGGAGAAGAAATAAACTGAATGATATAAAATATACAACTTAGAACTTTTGTGATTTGAGACTACACAGTTCATCATCATCAAGGCATGCTGATAGTACAGATTCCCTTGACTGTATCTCATCATACTGTTGTTCTTGATAAGTCCTCTAAACAGCATCCAGTGTCGAGTTTTTGATGGTCAGCCAACACTAGTGTGTCCATAGGGGAACATTGCTTAAGAGTTTGTCTGAACTTCTACAGCATGTCTTACTTGAATGGTTTGTGAGATGGAAGGTAAGTGGCCATACAGCTACTGTTTTGTAGGGTACTGCTTCTAGGATTTATTCGAAACAGAAAGCAGCATCCTTCCCACCAAGCATTTTGTTCAAGTCCAGGTGGTGCAACCATACAATAGTACCAATACAGCTTGGAAGAATTCCCATTTTGTTTTATCTTATCATAGATTAGATTTCCATATGATTGTTAACCTGTCAATTAGCTGTCAATTCTTTACCTATTCATATGTTGACATCACTTTCAGTAGATGAGATATTGTTACTGAGGTATGTGAACTGGTCTACTAATATCAGAGGCTTGCCATTTAAAGAGGAGATGGTACCTTTTGTTTTACCTGAATTAATGTACAGACCAATGCCTCTTGCTGCCTGCCCAGGTTTATGCAACAGAGATTTGGTTTGAGCAGGTGTATTTGCAAGAAGTGCTAGATTATCTGTGTAGTAATCAGTAAGGATTTCTGTGAGATATCATCTGCTTCTTACCTTTTTTAGTGTGAGGCCTATTGATGTTTGTAGTACATAATCTAGGCAGATTATGAATAGAAATAGTGACAATGTCTCTTCTTGCAAGACTTCAGTGACAATGTCTCTTCTTGCAAGACTCCAGTGACAATGTCTCTTCTTGCAAGACTCAGTGACAATGTCTCTTCTTGCAAGACTCCAGTGACAATGTCAAAGAAATCAGTGCCATCATCAGTAAGCTAACCATTGCATTTGTGTTTTTGGAGAGCATCATTATTGCGATAGCCGTTTTTGGGGGGAGATCATATGCTAGTAGTATTTGCCCCATCTTTCCTATGTGTGCAATCAAATGCCTTGGAGAAATCTACAAATAAGAGTGTTGCCTCAAGATTTTTTGCACATATTCCTTTGAATAGTCAGAATCAGAAATTGTGGATTGATTTCTCCGAGAACTAATTTTATTTTTCTTAAGAACTTCCTCAACTTCAGGCTAGATTTGATATAAAATAGCATTATGAATCTTAGCAACTATGACAGTAATTCTTGGTGATTCTGAGAACACACTTTTTTAGGAAAGGGGAGGATGCAGCTTTTCATCCATTTCTCTATTGTTTTAGTTATATACAGCATTGCATAATTGAAGAAGTATGTCATCAAATTTCCTTGTCTTCCATACTTCAGGAGGTATTTCATCAAGGCCTCTAGCTTTTTTGCTTTTGATTGTTTTCAGAACTGTGTCAAGTTCATCCTCCATGAATATCTAGTTGGTCCTGAATATTTTTTCAGTTGGTTTGTTTGATTTCAGTGTTAAATAATATCTTTTATTTGGTGCAAAGTGTAGATTATTTAAAAAGAATTTAACCATTGTGCTCAGAGTGAGATAATTATGTCTACCTGTGACTATGAATTTTAGAGGTTAGAATTAGATTTTAGCTTTCTAGTTAGGCTAAGTTAACCAAGACCCACAGATGAGTAAATTCTGTGATGTATTTTCCATTAATGTTCTGAATGGCTGGTAATGAAAAGAATGTGACCCAGTTCAAAAATGATGAAGCAGTGAAAAGAGAAGATGGATATCTAACACCAGAAGACCTAGTTTCTTGACCAGCTGGGAAATATGAATGTATATCTCTTACGCTCAAATGTCACTATTTACTTCGGGGGGGGGGGGGTCAATCTCTCTACATGACTCCAAATTGAATAACATCTCTTTCATTGATCTGGTCATGTACCTGCTGATAAAATCTTACAATTCAAATCAGCAGGTTGAGGTTCTCCAATCACAGTATTAAAAAGAAAATAAAGGACAGACAAAATTCAACAATGGAAATTTACACATTTATACAAAAAGAAATTACATTTCATGGGTTGATTTTGGCTTGGAATGATGAACAGCTTACACTTTAGCCACATGTGTAATGTACCCTGCTCTGCAGCTGTGCTCTGAGGACGTTTACAAGGCACGCTGTCGCAATACGTAAACGTTAGGGTTTTGTTTATCAACACGAGATCTCTAGTAGTAGTCTTCAGACAAAGGCAGCCTTTACCCAAAAAGAGAACCTTCCTCTTTGCTTTTGATCAGCGAGTATCACGTTACAGGCAAGGTCTAGTGTCTTACAAGCCACGCGTACCCTTTCGTTTTGGGGTTGGGCCGTACTATTTTTTACGTTTAGTGGCGTTCATTAATGAAATCTCATCATACGGTTCTTGTGTTTTGGAAAATGATAGTCACAAAAACTTCTTCATTTTTCAATTTATTTATTTGGCCAAGAATTATCTAGAAAAAAAAAAGTTCTTGAATCTTCTCTAGAAAAGACTGTTGTGGAATCTTCCAGAAAAAGAACGTTGTGGAATATTCTTTAAACCTCTACAGGTTTCCATCAACTTCTGAGACATTCTAATAAGTTTGGGAACATAGGAGCCGGAAAGTTCCGGACAATTAGACTTTTGTTTACAACCAGTAAACTCTTGAATCACCGTCCCACTGCTTTATTACTGGCTATTAATTGGCATTTATTATTTTCTTTCACCCCACTTAGCGGCCACATATATCTAATTACGTTACACATGGTTAGGGTCTAAAAAGGGCTACTTACACACATGGGTACATGTAGTGGAGCAAGGTTTCATAAGCCTTAATGGAAGGAGACACAACTTGTCTAGTGTATCTTTGTGGAAGAGAGAGAGAGAGAGAGATAGCTTTCCAGGCTGAGATTAAATAGCCAGGTAGTAATGCCATATAGTGGCAAGTCTTGGCAGCAAGAGAAGATAACCCTTTTCCACTCAACTCCATCCTAACAGGGAAAGACAATTGCTACACCTTATTTAACCTTTCGCCTAATTCTCCTCTTGGCCTGCAAAAATATTTCTGTGCTGTTTGGTCCAGCATATTTCCAGCCTTTGGAAGACCCATCCGATGACATTGAACAATGTCACCTTCCCAGCTTGCAATGCTGACACTGAAGAAATCGACAACTTGAATATATATCATGCTTTGTTATGTCTAGAAACAATATTCCACTTACTGTTGAATTGGCAGACAAAGCAACAAGCAAGCCGTAACTCAATATGGATCCTGCATTGTCACAAGTCTCGTGCAGAATATTCCTGTGTGCCATAAATACCAATTGCTTTGGGCACCAATTCAGTTGTGCTTAGTTGTTGTTGTTGTTCAAACCAACAATATACTAACTTACTTAAACATCGTGTTGCAGGCAGAATAGAAGAGGTTCTCCCACATCAGCAATACTGGTTTCCGAATTGATGGATTGGGTAAGATTATATTCAGGAATCATTTTCTGAAACCATCCACCTGAAAGTGGCAGTAATAGATATCAGCTATAGTGGGTTGGTGTATTTTTGGGTGAAAACTGCATCACACCAAGGAGAGAAAATATTTAAGCTGAGACTTCAGAGTCAAAATTTAATTGCCACTGACCAAAAACTTTGTACCTTTCATGCAAGACTTTGTTTTCACCTAGAGATAAATAGATATACCCCATTTATCACACTTATGGAATGATTGAGGGAAGGATGGGATTTGTTATAATCAAATATTTTCTTTTTCTTTGGTTGAAGATATTTTTGCAGTCTTGCGTGTTCAACGCTGAGGGATTTTCTCAGTCAGCTATCCTGTCTTTCCAGATCAAATCAACACAACATGGGTGAAGAGGGATGGACAAGACCGAGCACCAATGTTGTACCAGTCAACATTAAACAACACTGGTGGTGGGATGGAGCTACTAGAAAAGGCCACACAAATACAACAAAAATTACATAATTCATTTTATGCAATTGATACTAATAATAATATCATTTGACTTTTATATAGGAAGAAACTAATATTTTTGAAAAGAAACATTTTAGGAATGTATTGGCTTCCTTTTGTACAATTAAATGTCAAATAGTGGTGCTCCCATTTCTCTTTTTTCAAGCTGGGTGTAAGTTTATGTCACTTACTACCCATAGCAAAAGCAGTAAACTTAGAGAATGTCCACCTTGTTTTTTGTTTTTTTCAAAAACAAGATAAAAAAGCTAAGATGCAAAACATTTTTTCTTTTATAGCTGAACATTCTGGCTTTATGAAATATACTTTAAACAATCTAGATTAAATTATTTGAATTTATGATTTTTTCAAGCCACACAGAAGAAAATATTATGGAATAATCCACTGTTTAAAGAAAAATTTTTGAATCATTGACAAAAATTACTTGGCCCTTCCCAAGCTAAAAAAAAAAAGCTCAAGAAGAAGCAACTTAGGAATTTCTTCAAACATTAATTTTTTCAGTCATAAATTTCACTAATTCAAAGCAATTTTCTTTATCAAAGTTGTTCCAACTTTCTTGAATGGCAGTTAATGTATATTCTTTGGTGGATGGCGCCTTCTTATGGACCATTTTTGTTAAATTTCCACCTTAAATTTTCAATTGGATTTAGATCTAGACTGTCTGCCATATCACTGATTTTTATGTTTTTTCTAAAGAAAAGATTTAATCATCTTTGCTCTGTGACAATATTTATTATTGTTATATCAGAGAAAATAGATATCTCTTATGATTCACAAACTTCACTTCAGGGCGAAACCTGAATGAATAGTATCATCATCAGCCTTACCAACGAGCCCTGTCAACTCAAGTCACTACCGTATCAACTTACATCAGCACCCTACCGACACTACACATTGACCATCACGGGTCCATCTGCCTACGTCACTATTCCTGACTTATTATCTACGACTGCAACTATCCACACCCACACCACACAGAGCCTGACGTATTATCATACGATACCCACACCTCACTGGACCTCACGACCCCATACCAGGGCCATTCTAGAGTTTACTACTAATACTTCTGACGACAACAACAACGTTTTCAACACTTGTTTATTTTAATAAATGATTTTTATCCAAACCATCTTGTCCATTATTCTTCTTTGCAAACCATACGCTTTTACAGATATCTTAACATATATCATTATCATTCTGAAAAATGACATTTTCACCACCCAACCAATTGTCTATCAATGAAATGAGTAAATTATCCGGTATTTCAATATGCATTGATTGTTGAAACAATGATTGCCATCTCCCCATCTCCTTTAAATGATATTTACTTGTTTTCTTTAGGCATTTATCTTTAAATATTTCATTTGAACAGTACCAGAGAAATATTCCAGCATTATCACCTTGGCCAATGCTGATTCATTACTGAATATCACTTTCATCCAATTGTTCACATGCCATGATTTGTTTCTCTTTATCCCCCCCCCCCACTTTAAACTCATTTTCTTTTGTTTGTGTGTTAACTATGCTGGTTTTAATTTAGCTTTTCATTTAGCTCATTTCTTACAGTTCAGACTTTTTGTTGTAACCCATTTGTTTTTCATTTGTTTTATTTGTTTTAGGAATGCAAATTACAAAATTATTACATCATTTTTTTCCTCAACTTGCTGCATGGCTTGAGAAAAAATACAATTTGAATGATCTAGTTTGTTTAAGGAATATTTTATGAAGTCAGTTTTTAAAAAAGACTTTAAAATTAGTTACTGCTAAATAAATAAAAAAAATCTAAGTGTACTAATTTCATAATTTTTGCCAGGCGTAGTATATATTTTTCCTCAGCAATGACGAAAGAGTGACAAAAATACTGCAAATAAAATATCTTGTTACTATTGGCTGACTATTGTTATCAAACGTATTCCCTTTGCATATGTGCATTGTGAGTGTTTACCATCTCC
Source organism: Doryteuthis pealeii (assembly GCA_023376005.1). Classification (NCBI taxonomy): domain Eukaryota; kingdom Metazoa; phylum Mollusca; class Cephalopoda; order Myopsida; family Loliginidae; genus Doryteuthis; species Doryteuthis pealeii. The sequence continues at coordinate 13,249,311 of CM042167.1, forward strand.
TTCATTTTCATTCATTATTATTTAATGCTGATTTATAACACAAACCTTTCCATTAAACCTGTGTATATATAATGAAGCAAGGTTCTTTTTATTGTTGTGTATTTTTTACTCTAACTGCTGCAATAAATTGAAGACTAAAATGATACAATGTTCATCAGAATATTTTTTATTTAGTTTTGATTTCTGAAACCAGTTTGATTTTTTATTATTTTTTATCTCTGTGATCTATTTTAATTAGTTTTTAGATTTTAGAAGTCTTCAATTCCTGTCATACTTTGTCAAAAATTCTAGTAACATAGTAATATGATTTATAAAATATTAATAATAGAATTATCTTAGATAGTTGTAAGCTTTGGAATTTAGAAAGGAAAAATAAACTTATTTCACTGACATATTCCTTAGCAATAAGCTAAAATTGAAAATTAGGTCTTCAGATCATAAAAATGATCTTATAGATTTGATTGGCTTAAGACAATAACAAATCCTTGTCTGTAAAAAAGAAAATCAATTTTTAACCAGGATAAAAAAAAATCGTAGTTATCTGATTATTAAAACTAGATATGGTGATTTGCAAAGTTCACTTAATGATTTTTAATGAGTAATCAGCTTAATATACAAATGGGTAAAATCACTATCATTAATTTTATTTTATCTTTAACTAGATCATAAATATTTTAATAAGTATTTTTTATTTTAATCAACTAAGAGAATGAACAAATTTTTTGTGTAATAATAGACACATTCTGCTCTACCATACCATTCTAAAGTATCATAATTGACAACTGATGGTCACCAATTTCTGGGCTTTATTTCAAAGCACAAATCATCAACCCTTAAAACACTTCATTCAGTTTTGGGCAGTGCAGCAATCCCACTTACTAAATTTTGTATCATGCACGAACATAGTAGTTATCTGAGATATGCCGTTTAACTGTGGTTGTTGTTATATCTGGAATAAAATGGTAAGTGACAACAAACAAGTGTTAACCCTTTAAGAACAACTCTCTCTTAGTGAGAAGCCTTCACTCAGCTAAACCAAAGGGACATAACCCTTGATGCTTATTATCATAAGTAATTGCTTACTGATGCAACAAATTCTGCAAACAGCTTCAGTGGCCTTGAGACCTAGTTTAAAATAATATCACAGAATTGCCAGAATATCAATACAAGTATCTGCAACAGTAACACCTGAAATGAAATGTACATCTGATCAAAATACTCTTGATACACTCTAATAGTTTACCTAATGGTCACAGCTGAGTACACACACACACTACAGAGCAACTGAACCAAAGGATAGCATCATATATATAAGGAGGTGTGTGTGTGTGTGTGTGTGTGTGTGTGTTTATTTACAAAGTTTCTGTCATGTTCTGATCATTTACCTTTTTTTATGAACATTAATCAATCTTCCTATTTTTACTGTGGCTATGAATATCAGATGTGTATCACTTTATTCTGAATGCTTCAATCCCATTTATCCACAATAAAGTTCATCTTTCTTTTGTTCTTTGTTTTTTTTTGTTAGTATTATTTCCAGTTCTTTCGATAAGTTTTGCGGTACACAATGCTATTAGATTATCCTATAGTGTATGGATTGATGGAATATATTTATATTCTATCAACCCATACTCTATAGGATAATTACAATCAACATACCATAAGGTCACATACATTAAGACAGAAAAACAAAGAACTCATAAATTCAACAAGTAATATGTGTATTGAAACAAAAGATTACAATAATCAAGAATACTGATCAAAGTCCTGCAGAATATGTTTTTTTAAATGTTCATGTAATAAGATGATAAGAAGGTGTTGAGTTGACCCCAACTAAGAAAGAAGGGTAACCCTTCTTTCTCAGTTCAATAATCAAATCAGCAGTCAAGTTACTTAGAGAGAGAGAGAAAGATATAGCTTGTAATACCTTCAGCAGTAGGAAAATGTTTCTTAAAACGAGAAGTGTGGACTACCCAGGCATGGCTGGCTTGTTCTTCGAAAAGCCTGTTATTTATAGCAAATACCTAGGCTCCAAATCGATCTTTTTGAAAAAACTTCTTTTTAGGCGTGAATGCATCTGATTGGTTGAAAATTATCATTTTTAATATTTCTATTTTTCTCTCTTTACCATGCGCAAAGCGTTTATTTTCGTCATTCCATTTCTACTTTCAAAGCGTTAACTTCCGGCTCACCACTATCCACACTAAAAGTCAAATTAGCAAACAAAGTTGGAGTTTCTGTTTACATTCAATTTGCCTTTTTTGGAAAAACATGAATTCAGTCTCCCCACTCGGATTAAATCATCCTGCCATGGTGGTAGGAAAAAACCAGAAAAAAACAACTCTGAATTTTATCAAAATTTATGTTAAAAATAAAAATAAAAACAAAATAAAAAGAATCTTCCAAGAAGTCTGTGACATCACGGTTGCTGCCTTCATCCTAGATTTTGACCCTAGGGGCTTGCCTACTGATGAACAACAGCTACTACATTTTTACCTCCTCACGTACGCCTGGGGAAAAAAGAGGGCCAAGCTTACCGAGAGACATGTGACGTCACGATTAGGGCAAGGGAGGTTTTTACTTTGGATATGTCAGTGTCGAGGTGGACAGCATCCTGCGTGGATCTTTGTAGCATTTGCTACCACACAGGTTGAGAAATTCAACACGTCTTTGGGAAATCAGAGTCTATCTCTCCCAAAGACTGGAAATAAAATAAGCCGGCACTCATTCGAAATTCAACAACTCAAGAACTTAAATTAATACTTCTTTAATAAGGAATTTGTAGCATAGCTACCTTATTGTCAAAGAACACTACGAAATCTTCAACTTAAGAACTCCACGACATTCAACTCTACAGACAACTCCACAACATTCTACAATTCAAGACAAGTCAACTCTTCAACAACCAAAGAACTACGAAATTCATCTATCAAAGAACTACAAAATTCATCTATCAAAGAACTACGAAATTATGACAAATGAACACTTGTTACCGGGATCATAGATAAGTCCCCCGCAAAACATCGTTTTTTGCAAACCACCACCTACATCTCTCTCTCTCCCTCTCTCTCTCTCTATCTCTTACAAACTCGATTAGTTACTACGCCACCCTCTATCAAAATGACATTTACATATCTTTCTTCCAGCCTTTATTATATTGTTATTAAAATTGTTGAAACTTAGTATTTGTTATTGTGTTTTTCGTTCATTCAGTATCCGATTTGAAATTTGCGTATTTCCCACCCCCCTTGAAATTATCTTCCCTTTGTACTTGAAAAGGTTTATTCACTTATATATCGGAACTTAGGATATTTTCTCCGGTATATTACAAAAGTGAATTTACCCATACTCTGGAGTTAGAAGATATCCCCATGTTGGAATTGGTGTTTCACGGCGCTAATCCCAATAATTTTAAATTATGGTGAAAGCAATGAGAAACCACTTTTCTCTCTCTCTCTCTCTCTCTCTCTCTCTCTCTCTCTCAGTTGTTATAATGCACAGTATTGATAAAGGAATCTGTAGAGAGTCATGATCACTTCCTAAAAGAACATAGTACTTTCCATTTCCAATTTGTGGTATAACAAAAAGCTTTCAATGAAAGGTGGCACTAGAAGCTAATTCCAGTTTTCATTAGTCAATTTGAATTTGAATATCTGTTATATTGACTTTATTGATATATAAGCTACATTTTCCACAATAGCACCTGCCCCCTTGCCTAATAGTTTATTGATTGATGCCCGTGAAGAGTGGGGCAAAAAGAATATAAACAGGTTTTGCTCTAAACAATCAAAATGGATATTATTGTTTTATTTATTCTCAAACTCTCCAGCTTTGAAACTTTGTAACCAAAAATAAAATGACAACATCTTTGTAATGAAAAACAAAATTGATTATCTGTATATAAGTATTATACTTATTTTTAGACTGCTACATAATGATCCTGACAAAAAAGAATGTTTTAATAGATAAAATAACAAATATTTCTATACAAAACTCCATGGAAGTTTTTGCAAAACATAATGAACTTCATAAGATAATATCAAATATACAATTGGTAAACCTCTTTTGTGTTATTTCCTTTTTTCCTCACAAAAAACCTGACAAGAGCTGAAATATTGTGTTAACATCATGAATATAAAGGCTATAAATGAATATTGATATCATGAATATCAAAATGTTAGTGATATTTTTAAATCTACTTTGTATAAGAAAGACAACATTCACTATTATTATTTTAAATCAATAAGTGTCAGACTGAAAACATTAGCATTCCTCAAATTACAATCAATAGATATTTGATCTCTTTATCAGCCATTACCTTAGACAAATTTCATGCAATGGATCAGTTCTAATTAATTATTCTTTTGTTTTTGTTTCATATTTCATCAAAATGGTGGACACATTTCTTTTTTTCATTTTTAAAAAATTGGTAACCATGGTGATGTTTGAGCCCATGGTAGTTCCCAATGAAAACAAGGTTTAATATGGAAATAAAACAATCAACCATGCAATAATGACTAAATTATTTTAAAATCAATATTCTTGTTGAGTATCTATATATTAATATGCTACATGTGTCACACTTTAACATACACACCTGATCTGAAAAAGCTTCATAGTTGTGAAGTTGGGTAGGGAGGATATGAGGAAAGACAGGGAAGAAAAAGAACATGTGCAACATCAGAAAGAAAATATAAGAAGGAAGAATGAGAAAATAAGGGTGGTCAAGAATGTTTCAATGGAAGGGAAAGATTGGAGTAGAGAGTGAGTTAAATTATTTTATTTCTTACATATTGAACTATTTTGCAACAGGTCTTAAGTGTGCATATCGAATCTTGTAATAGTTGAATTATTATACTGTGATTTATTCACAGGTTCTGCTAGTTTAGAATAAGTCCAGACTTCCTTTTATAAGACTGTGGTGAGCTGGAAGATAACCCTTTGAAAGCAGAAATAAAATGACGAAAAAATAAGAAGTCTGCACTTAGGATCAGCGCAGGTAGAAAGAAAAAAATAGAAATATTAAAATTTTCAACCAATCAGAAGCATTCACGCCTAAAAAAAGAAGTTTAAAAAAAGAAGTTTAAAAAAAGAGACCGATTTCGATCCTAGTGAGTCCTATAAAAAGCAAAGGTTTTTGAAGAACAATAGAGAAAACAAACTTATGCCTAAATATTCCATGAGGCTCAACTCTGAAATATTTGCCTGAAGGTATTACAAGCTATATCTTTCTTTCTCTCTCTACAAGTTACTTCACTGCTGATATATTGAGCATTACCCTTTCTTTCTCATTTGGAGGTAACTCAACACTTTCTTTTTCTAATTACATGAACTTTTAAAAAAGCATATTCTGCAGGACTTGGATCAGTATTTTTGACTACTGTAATCTATTTGACTACTGTAATAATTACTGTAAGTAATATGTGTCTTAAACACATATTACTTGTTGAATTTATGAGTTATTTGTTTTTCTGTCTTAATATATGTGACCTTATTATGTGTTTGTTGTAATTACCAATATATATATCAACTCATTACAACCACCATAAGACTATTTATTTACAATCTTCCCACAAGTAGAATTGTTTGAGAGTTTCATTCTTGAGCAAATATTGTAATAACTTGATGCTATTCTTGTTTTCTAATAAAGTTAACTTAATATTACCAAAGACTACAATCTCATTCAGGATCAAATCCACTAACTTCTAAAAGTAGCATTTTTAATTACCTCACTATAAGATACACATAAATAAACTGATTTATTCAAAGGCCATCTTTAAGCTACATGTTAAGTTACATTATATTTATAGAATTTATATTATTAGTAAATAAATGAATAAAAAATAAAGTACTCTATAATTAGTGTTTAATAGTTATCTCCCTTGAGAAATTATAATGAACACAGACCCACTCTATTATGATCATTAAATTACAATTATTAAATTGGAAATTGCTTTATCCTCTAAGTATTTTAATGTTATTGCATTAAGAAAAATCTTGCTACAATATGTCATTTTCACAGTTATAGTAACATACAAAAATAGGATCTTAGAGGAAATGTTTTAGAATGATAGCATTACTTTTGACAAAAATGGTGCAAGAAAAATTTGAACTATAAACTATAGTTAAGAAAATGTATAAATAGTTTTAATAAAAAACAAAAGAAAGCCTTGCACAAAAGAAAACCTTGTCAAATTGCTTACACTTCTTCACTACACACAGATTGATAAACATCCTTTGATACCATTATTAGCTACAATTGTTATAAATAATAAAATTTGGAAATATTAGTCTCACAAAATTCACAAAAACATCAAGCACAAAATACATTCAAACTTTGCTCCAAGCCATAGACATCTTTGCTTATAGAACAGATGTAGTACTTTTTAAAAAAATTATAGAGGAAGCATTGTCAAGTATTATTCCTTTTTTGATTAATATTTATTTCAGAAAACTGACTTTTTTGTGTGTGGTATCTGTTCATTTCATTCAGTTGCATCTTTGGACATTTTACAGCAAAATAAAAATGAGATAGACATGTTCTTATGGATTCCACCCTATGGAAATACATGCATAAGATCTCTCATTAAACTGACCATGTGTGACACTCTTCACCTGAGAGTGTCTGGTTAAATAGGGACTGACATTTCTTTCATCTTAAATTCAGTTACTTTTGTCAAAAATCATAAGTAAGTTGGAATTACAATAAAAATAAAAAAACACAATTGAAATTAAAAAGAAAGAAATGCTAATCAAAAAATTAATTATAATTGTCTTATATTTATGACAGTCAAATAAAAAGAAAAAAGAAATTGATCCATTAAGAAAGCAATAATTTTGTTATCAGAAAAAATCTGATCCTGTGGCCAACTTTCATCAAATTTCAGCCTGCAAATGTCTAGATTCTAGAAAGATGGAATCAAACACAGAATACTCAAAAATGGTTGATTGTTTTGTTTTATGGCATCACTTTAATTAATTTAGTACCGAGTCAAGTCATTTTTTATAAACAAAATGACTCGGGTTGATTACAATTACTCTGGCAGTACCTGCCAGAGTAATTGATAATATTTAATGACCATTTAAACAATGAAGGAAAAGCTGAATTGAATAAAGAAAAGAAAAAGCATGCCTGAATAAATAAAAAGAGTTGGTAATTAAAGATAAAAATCACAAGAAGAAACAAGATAACCAAACAATTTAATATAGACTATGTTATCATTTATATTGATTCTATGATTTTCTGGTTGCTAGGATGTTGATTTACTTAATATATATCATTGCATTTCCTAACTGTCCCTCCTCATTGATATTTATCTTTTTTCCCATCATGCTGTTTTCCCCACAACCAACTGACAAGTTGGGTTTTTTTTGTTTTGTTTTTTAAAATCTTATTTTTGCTTTTATCATTGTGGTGGAAATGATCCTTCTTACAGTTTAGACTTTGTTTATTTTCACTTCATACACAGAAACAAATCTAAATGATAATAATTGATTATATGGGACTGAAATGCTATGAACTGAACAAGAAAAACACCTGTTAAAATGTATTAGTGAAACAAGAAATGATTTACTATGATCTGGACTGAATGAAAACGGATTTTTAAAAAATGGATGCTTTTATTTTTGCTACTAAAAATATCTGCATGAAAAAGCAAAAGTGGAATACAATTTGTTGAATTTCAAAATTAGCCCAGAATTCAAACATGGTTTTGCATAATTGGAAAAAATGACCCTTGCAATCTTGTAATTTTTAGAATTATAGGATATTAATTTAAAGGGAGAAATCAAACCACTTTTTGGATTTGAAAAGACAGCAAAAAGGATAAGGAAATTTTAAAAATATATGAATTTGTTGTGATTTTGTGGAAAACATATCAACCATGAATAAATGTTTATATTTAAAATGAAAAAAAAAAATGACTGTATAAAAGAAGATGTTTATTTTTTAATCTAAATGACAACTTGATAATATTATGGTTGAGGAGGAACATCTCTAAACACTCAAGAAAGGTTTATTGTTTATTTGAAATAAGAAGATATTTTTTTCAGATCTAAAAAAGATGAAGTAAAAAGATGTCATTTTTAAGCTTCAAAGAACAACAATTTTAAGAAGTAAAAAGAAGTAAAAGAAAAAAAATATAGATCAGTTCACCTGTCCAGTGTTACCTGAAAAAGATATAGACATTGCAAAGTAATCCCTATTTCCCTGAGAGATATCATGAAAGGAAATACTCTGGATGGCACCAAGACAACTTAATGGGAAACAGTGCCCATGATCTTTTGATGGAATTTTCAGATCTTCTACAAAATTCAGAAAGATAAAAAAAATAAAAATAAATAAAGACAAAAATAAATAAATAAATAAATCTTCTTTTTTTTTTTTTGTCAGAAGTGTTAGTTTTTAAAACCTAGAAAATGGAAACTTTTTGTGTCTTTGAAAATAATACACTTCACAGATATAAGTTTCAATATTAAAAATATCCTCTAAAACTTTTCGGAAATTTTCCAAAAATCAATGTCATCATTTTCATTGGATACTTTAAGATAATATTTAATCAACTTAATGGTTTTCTTTTTAATAAAGGTAAGTTTTATTATTCATGATTTTTATTTTTGATGAAGAAATATAAGAACTTTTGATAAATTTCTCCTATTTTGTTTTTACAATTTTTTTCTTCTAGCCCCTTATTTAAAAAAATCAATATTGATATTTACATATCTATTTTTTTTGTTTAATAATAATAATAATAATAATAATAATAATAATAATGGTGGTGGTGGTGGCGGTGGTTGTGGTGGAATTGTAGCCTAAACAATGTTTTACTTCACATTGTCTATTGAATCTAAGTAAGTGTAGGGTTGCTATTTTAAAGTTCCTCTACTTTTGTTTTTCATAAACGTGCAGGTAGAGTGACAGTTAACAGTGAAACAGAAAATGGAATCAGTAACCCAAGTTGAAATTATTGCAGAAGCTGTTTGCATTCATTTTACATGCTCTTGGGAAAAGCATGAATCCATCTCTTCTCCCTCCAGCTATGGGGGAAATACAAGAGCAGATTGTATTCTATGGTCTTAGTCCTAACTAAGAAATAATGCTATGTATTTATTTTATATCTTGAATTTGAACAATTATCGATAAAACCAATTAGTAATAATTAATCAAATATGAAGTATTATTTTTGCAGAAGAAATCATTTGTTAATTTGTTTTTCTTTTGATGTTTGGAAATTTATATTTTGTATGAATTGTTATGTCTTGCAGAAATATGACTTCCTATTTATTATTATTTATTGTTAAAGCTTCATTTTCTTCATGAAGAATAAATGTTTTTTACGTTAAACCCTTTTCCTTGGGCCAATAAATGTTTTTTTTACATTAAACCCTTTTCCTTGGGCCAATAAATGTTTTTTTTTACATTAAACCCTTTCCTTGGGCCAATAAATGTTTTTTACATTAAACCCTTTTCCTTGGGCCAATAAATGTTTTTTTACATTAAACCCTTTCCTTGGCCAATAAATAATAAATGTTTTTTACCCCTTTTCCTTGGGCCAATAAATGTTTTTACGTTAAACCCTTTTCCTTGGGCCAATAAATGTTTTTATGTTAAACCCTTTCCTTAGGACCAATAAACATGTATACCAAGTTTAGTAGCTCTATATCAATGATCAATTGGATCATTGACAGAAGACAGACAAACAAACCTGTCCTAATTATTAATATAGATTTTTGTTTTTAAAAACTATCTTAATTTGAATTAATTCTTCCATCAATTTTTGTTAATATAAATGTATATTTAGGTTTTACAAACTAAATTTAAGTACTACTTACAATAGATTTGGATAAAAAATTTAGAGTTTGTAAAATATTTAATAAAATTACATCTGAATCGGTTTAACTGTTGTCAAATCTATATGACACTATAATTCAAACATGTTTTTCTATCTATCTCATTGTCTGGCTGACTATAAAGGCACCAGATGACTTGATAATCAGTTTGATCTTTCCCTCTGTGTTTTGAGACCTTTTCACAGAGTCTCAAAATTTAATATTTAATTTTTTAATGTTTTCTTTCCAATTCTTTCTTTGCTTGATTTTCCTTTTTCCACTGTGCCCTAGTAAGCCATGGTGATTGCGAAATATATATATATACTGCTTTACTATGGTTATATTCATTGGTGATGTGTTTTTTGTATGAGATACTAAAGAGTTTTTATAAGTTTCTTATCTCTGTAGCCAATTCTCTATATCTGTTGTCAAAATTCATGATTTACAGTTATACAAGAAGATTGAAATAACAAGACATCAATCTTTGAACTAAATGAAATATTTCTCACTCCAGTTGACCTTCAGTTTTGTCATTGTTGTTGAATTATTGAATTATAAAAATAGGAAATATTTTTTTCTCATATTACTTTTATAATCAATTCATAGTGTGATGCAAGATTTTTATGTTTTCTCATTAGCAACTTGTATAAATTTATAATAATTAACCTTCTTTATTTCAACAACAAATCCCGTAATGTTCAAGTCTGGATTCTAACATTACCAGCATTCAGCACATATAATTTAAATGTTCACACATGTTTTCCCTCATGTATGGTGTCAAGTCAGTTAATGAAATCTATACTGTATCAGTATTTGTTTGACATTTTAGCCAATATTTAACTCTGACCAATAATAGAATACATTAAAATAATAATATAACCTATTCTTTAATGGGATACAGTAAGTAAAACAACATTTGTAATAAAATAATTTGTATTCTATATGAAATGGGACAATTTGTAGACTTCCACTTGATCCAAGCCAGCAAGCCTTGTCTAGGCCTAATTTTTTTAATGTTTCAACCTTCTAATTATATGTTAAAAATTGGTCTAAAAATAACATTACATGAATATATCTGGGAATTGCAGAGGTATTGCAGATACAATCAGATTGATAAATGCACCTTCAAAAATAATTTTTATAAATATTCTGTGAGACTGAAAATATCAAAAAAGATTTTCTAATTTTTTGGGGATTTAGACATTTCTTTGGAATTAATTTAATTTTTCCCAATAGTTGATAACATCTCATTGTATCATAAAAGAATAATTTCAACGAATGATTTTGAATGTTACTGAAATTGAGTTAATAATCAACATACAGGGTGTGATAGGTAAATTGTTGTCTAAATTTATGCATGAATAAAAATAACATTGACATCTCACTTTATCAAATACATTTACCAAAATTACATAAAAATATTTTGAAATATTATTGATTGAATTTATCCAAAGAAATCAACCATGGCTATGACTTTGGAATCTCTTGCAATGGTCTTCTTAGATTGGTAAATGCTGCCATTATTCTTGCATTCAGTTTATCTTTATTAGACTCCAACTTTTTAGACTCCAGTATAGTTTCGTGTAGATGCACTACAATTTGTTTAGGATTATTGTTCCCTGGTTTAGAATTCAGAGTTGTCCTTTTCCTAAATTGGTTGTCCAACAAGATCTGAGAGATACCCTACTATTTTACCCATTGCTGGGGAGAGGGAGAATAGATGGATTCAACCACACTCCATTCATAATAATCAAGGGAATTGTAATCTGGGGAGTTAGATGGTCAGATATTAAGAGTGATGTGGTCACATAAAATTTATCAGAGCCAATATTGGGTTCTGGTTGTGTGGCAGAGCACTGAGTTCTATTTCCGGCCGTAATATCTTCTAGCAGCTATCCCCTCTTGATCCAGGACAACACTACCTCATCCAGGCTTTTAATGTAGGCCTCCATGTTGAGTCTGAGGCCATGTGGGAAGATGAATGAAGGCATAATATCACCCTCACTAGTAAGCACCCAAACATCATGATGTGGACTCGGTTTTCATCACTCTAAATACATCTTGTGGGGACAAAGCAAGCCAACAGTTGTTTTGTGTTAAACATCAGATCCTGGAAGAAATTTACCTCATCTGAGAAAAACTAATGCATGTCTGGTTGGAGAGGATGCTTGAGTTTGTTGAAAGACTTTGCAGTTCAATCTTTCCTTTTATCCTTCTTTGGCCTGTAATCAAAATTGTCCCTTTCTCATCTTGCATGGAAAATAATGAATGTCTTCATGCACTACATGCCTGATAAGAAACGCAGACACTCCTATTTCTCTGGCTATAGACCTGATTGATTGCTGGGATCATTGTCAATCATAGCTTGGATCTCAGCAACAAATTTGAGAGTTCTTTTTTCATCAGAATGGCCAGAGTGAAGCTCCCAAATTGCTGTACCTTCTTAATCATCAGTGAACTCATTTCTTTTCAAATCCTCTGCATTGACACCTAAACACTCTGAAATCTTTGCATTGGAGCTTCCTGTGTGAATGCAAAACAGTACATGCTGTTTCCACATTTCTGCTGTTTTCCTCACAGACAGTGCCCAACTGACTAGAAACAGAATGCATATGTGAAATTAATAATCTAAAATAGCAACAATTTACTCATCACACCCTGTAGAAATATAATTGATAAAGCATTTAACAATTTATCTAAATTTTCATTGAAATAATCTTGAACAAAAATAAAATCTACTTATATGTAAAATACAATATGATTTTATATATTTATCAGTCTTCCAACCTGTTTACACTACAGAGTAATGAGAAATTCCATATGTCTGTGATTTTTCACAGGTAATATATATATATATATATATATATATATATATATATCTTTTTTCCCTCTTGCAATAATTTCTTATAGTTCAGTCTTCTCTGCATCACTTGATGTTCTCTCTTTTTCAATTTCTCTTTCCTTCCAACTCTCTTTGTTTTCCTTTTCCATTGATTTCTTCTTTTATTTTTTTATTTTCCTTCTGTTTACTCAAGTGATTCAACAGGAATTTACTCAACTGCATTCTCAACTTGATGATACCACCATTTTGAACACATAAACAAGCAGAAACTTCAATCCCAATGAAAATAATTCTACCTTTATGACTGAAACTCTGCAAATAAAAACTCAATTTGATTATTTTCTGTTTCTCTGAGAATAAAAAACAGATTCTAATTTTATTTGAAAATAAGATATAACCAATATTGTGATATTAAAATATAAAAATGAATACAAAAAAAGAGACAAAAAAAAACCCTAACAGTTCTCCGAAAGAAAGTAAATCATCTTTGAGTAAACAAGAACTAAGCCACACAGAAAAAAAGAAAAACTGCCAAATGATTAATAAAAAGAAAAAAAATCCTATGGCATCGGATAAAGCAACAGACAATTCTACAGACAATATGAAAAAAGAAATGATTGATTTTCCAGGTAAAGAACATTTGAATGGTGCTGTGGCTCTAATTATAATGCCAGATGTGGCAGCAAAGGAAGAAAAAAAACAAGACAAAGATCCTAAAATCTCTCGTCCAGTATCGGCTCTGTCAGTACCTGCCAGTTCACCATCTCTGAATGAGAAATTTCTTGATGGGGAACTAAAAGGGGAAAATGAGGATCAGAATCCAACTACACATGAAAGTACAGCTTTATTCCAAACATGTATTCCTTATCTTCCCATAGAGATTGCGGTCGTTTGCCTCATTTTCAACATTTTGCTACCAGGATTAGGTAAGTAAAATAGAATTTATGAATTAAGATAAAAGCAAAATAAAGTCTTCTTCAATTTCAAATAAGTTTAATACAGTCTACAATATGGTTTCTAAATGTTCTTCATCTGTGGTGATGAATTTGCAACACCTTTGAATTCACTTGTCAAATCCATTTTGGAAAAACTCTACCATACTCTTTAATGGTTGCTATCGATGGCCTTCCATTGTATGTTTTTTCTTTTCCCCTAACTTTACACATTATTCTCATGAGTTGTTACTTCAGCATTCACAATTCTAAACCTTCTATGGATATTGGCAACATTCTTTGTTTTTGCTTCGTATCTATCATTTTGTAACTCCTAAAGATATACTCATACAGGAAGAATTACTTTATCTCATGGTGTAAAATCATCACATTTTTATCAATAGTTTTGTGAAATAGACATTAATTTTAAATTTACAATAATAATGCTATTTATTATAAAGAGCTAACAACTTTTTAAGTTTATCAAAATCTCAAATTAAAGCAAATTGTGTTAATAATTATCAGAAAAACTTGAATTTTTAAAAATGTTTTAAACCTTTCTGCAAACTTGTTTTAATGGAAGTGACTCAGTTACTGAGAATTTAAACTTCAATTTGTCATTTAACAGATTAGCTTTGAGTATTATATAAATAATGGATTAACATTTAAGTGTCTATTTTTGAGCATTTTTCTGAACATAATATAGGATAGGAATTATTATTAAAACATTAAAAACTCTGACAGTTGGGATAAAAATTTAGTTTTTATTCATTTAAAAAAAATTTCCTAAACTAAATCAGAATGATAGTGGGGTGAAATTGCTTACTCTCAAAAAAGGAAAACGGAAATTATTTTCTCTAACCTCATTATTTTAATATACATCCTTCTGTACATACATTAACTTTGTGAACAAATTCAATATTAGATCAAGTATAAATCTCATGACCAAAAATTAATAAAACTTACTTTGTAGACTTAACAGGTATTGAATGTTGACCAGAATCAACTCAAACATTAACAGCATTTAAAAACTTTTTAAGATGATCACAATTTCTCAAATGCATAAGTCATTAAAGAAATAAGGAAAATTCAAATTATTTTTAAACATTATTTCAATTCTGGTGCATAATAATTTATGTAACAGACTATATATAAAATGTCAGTTCATTTATCTTTAAATAGAAATTAATTCATGAAGACTATTGTGTGGTGGTCAGTTTTGTGGAAGTATTTTTTTTTATTTTTATTAAATACATCAATGGAACCAATATTAGCAGTTTCAGAAAAAAAGCAATGGGAAACCTACAATGTGTTGTTTGTAAATAGAAATCTTTTTACATTGGAGTTGAATAGAAAAATAATAAGGCTGATCTATACCTATTCATCAATATTGATTAATGATGTCCTCATTTCCTTGTTTTTTAGTAAATAAAGTAAAGCTGAATGAAAGAAGAGATTAAAGTGATGGAGGGTTACACAAACTCCTATTACCATGGAAACTGACTTGTACACGTATGTGATATGGAATGTTTAAGAGGACCAACAATTGCACAAATCTTAAAAGACTTCAGTCTGCCTTCATGTAGATACACCACAATTTGTTTAGGATTATTGCTTCCTGGTTTAGAATTCTGAATTGTATTTTTCATAGACTGGTTGTCCAACGAGTCTAGAGAGTACTCTCTACTATTTTACTTATAGCTGGGGAGAGGATGAATAGTTTTATTCATATCAATCCCAAGGAGATTACCTTTATCTTTAGTTTCATATTCAGGAAGTATTAAATGTAAACTAGAAGATGTAGAGCAACATAATATTTTTTATATATTTTTTACAATACAATTGCAAAATTATTTAAATATTACCAACATCTTTGATGGCATAGGTGAAGAATTTATGAAATATAAAATATAGGCTGGTGTTTGAAAATCAAGTTCAAACTCGACTCAATAAATGAGAACCAAAAAGTTTGTGTAAAACATCATGCCAAGGCTATACTAAGTAAAGGACTGTCACCCATGACACTAGAGTCTTTGAATAAAAGCAGACATGTGGCAGCCTAAATTACTAATAATCAACAATTATTGAGAACATTTTTAGCAAGGAATGGATATAGTTTGTGATATTCAATAATTAATGAATTAGTTGATATAACTATTACAAGGAATCAATTATTATTTCTCAATTATCAGAAAGCAGAGAAAATATCCGTGAATAAATCAATCAGAAAGTGATTTCAACTTTTACAAAAATATTCATCAGTGAAACATAAAAATACTTTAGGAAAAAAATAATAAATTACAAGACTCAGACAATTTTGATATTTGACAGTTCTATTTAATATTTTTAGCATATTTATAGTATTTCACATACATTATTTGCTTTTATTTCATGGAATATGAAAAAAAATACTTTAAAATAAACATTGTACTTACAGTAGAATCAATATTGGGAGGTAAGACACCGTCTCAGTACTGACAATGTTGGTGTTGACTTGATGGTGTTGAATCGAAGGATTGTCATCCCCAGACCTTAACGGAGAAAAGTTCTACATTGTCTACATTCTGCATTCCAGCGTGTGGTTGGTATGAAGCACATTCCAATGATTCTGTGTACTGGCCTCAATCCGCAATATTAGGGCCAATTGCATGGTATGCTCAAACATCGCCCTGAGTCAAACACGGGAGTCGATTACCTTAACAAGATCTCCTGATTGGCCATTCCAGCAGATTGTTATGGATCTGTTCTATGATACCTTGCATCTGCTGGTAGATTAACTGGCTGGCTCATTTTATAACCCTTGAGCCACAGACAAATCCTCCAGGATCATCTCAATTTATAGATATTCCAGAACTATGGTGCTCTGGAGGAAATCAGCAGTGATGGTGACCAACCCTTCATATCCCTCCCATTTAAGCAGTTCCTGGAGGACTGGGCTGTAAAGCATCAGTTGCCTATCCACAATTCAATGTTCGAGCAGAATTAGTTGTCAAGACAGCTTAGAGAATAGTGAATGGCAACATAGGACCACAGGGAATCCTGGATAATGACTAGGCAGCAAGGGCTATCCCCTGCACAACTTCTTCTCCACCACCGGCTGCGTGACTTCATACCACCCCAACCCTTGCTATATAAACCACATGCAAAGTGGATAGCTGCAGGTTGGAGCCGCGAGATTGGCCTGTCTCAACGCAATGCATTCCTAATAGAGAGATACAATTGCACAGCACATACACTGTGCCCACTTCAAAAGGGAGACATAGTATCCATACAATGTCCAAGCAATAGTCGGTGGGACATAACATGCCGAGTTGTCAAAATCATCCGTAATCATCATTACTGAATTAGGATTGATGGATCTGGTAGAATCACATTGTGGAATCACTGATTCTTTAGGAAGCTTGAAGCACTAGCGGTCCCTGCCCCTATATTCTTAGTGCTTTGCCTGAGCCTCCTAAACCAACATTTGAGGATCTCCCATAAACCAAAGGAACAGTAACAACATCTCCCAGGGATCCGGCCTCACCCGGTGTGGCTCTTCCCCCTAAGCCAATGCTGACAAAAATCCCCCAGGCATTGTCCAGGTTGTTCCCCTGTAATTGGCCAGGCCAAAAGGAACTAATTTCCCAAGCCATTATGC
Source organism: Doryteuthis pealeii (assembly GCA_023376005.1). Classification (NCBI taxonomy): domain Eukaryota; kingdom Metazoa; phylum Mollusca; class Cephalopoda; order Myopsida; family Loliginidae; genus Doryteuthis; species Doryteuthis pealeii. Next base: position 13,266,553 of record CM042167.1, read on the forward strand.
CTGCACAACGAGAGGGGGGCAGATGTAGAATAAACGTCATACTCACTGTAGAAGCAATATTCCAATAACTGTTGATTTGGCAAGCCATAACTTAATATGGATTTCGAATTAAGCCTACTGCATAATGGTAGGTTATTTATCAAGCATAATAACATTACAGAAACCAAGCAGCCAATCAGGACTCAAGGAATGCATGAATGGAGTATTTCTGAGTGCCATAAATAACAGCTGCTTTGGGCACCAGTTCAGTAGTGCTTAGTTAGTTGTTGTTCAAACCAATAGTACACTAACTCATTCCAACATCATGCTAAAATTTTAAAACAACTTCAAAACCTTTAGTATTGGTTCTTTTTAAATAGATAAATTATCCAATATGCTGGAATTTTTAATGTAAATTCGTTTGTTTAAAAATTCTTCATATTCTTGACAATAAAAATTTGTATCATTAGATATTTCTTCCTTTTTTCAATCATTTGTGTAACTTAGCATGCAACATAAAAAGTGACATTTTAATACCTTTGGAGATTCTAGTTTTTTGGTTTGATAAATAATAAAATGTTTACCATATCAGCCAACTGTTTACAATAGCAGAGATCATAAAATGGTCATTTCAAAACACTTGGATATCAAAAACATAAGTTTCATTCAATCAGTAGCATAGATAGCGGGACACTTTTGAGTAACATTTATATTACACTTTCTCAATGATATCAAGGATTCCACTCCAGTTAAATCAAGATTATTATACCTTGTACATGTTGAACTATTTTGCAATAGCTTTTAAATATACATATCAAATGTTCTAATAGTTAAATTATCCTACCATGGTATATCTACAGGTCCTGCTAGTAGGTATAGTTGCTAATTAGTTAATTATTTGATATCATTAACAAATCCTCCCCAGGTTGCTAAAAATGTTCTCAGTAATTGTAAGTCAGTAATTATTTAGTTCAGCACATGTGTAGCACAAATCAAAAACTGCAGGCCTTTACTTGATATAACCTAGTGAAAAATCAATAAAGAAAATGGAACAAAAAATTGAGTAATTTTTTCCTGTTTATTTAAAGGTTCCATCCTTTGTGGCATTTCAAACTTTTGTTGTGGAAAAATGCAGGAGTGCGTGAAAAAAGAAGATGTCCCAATGAAGGTATTCATCAATTTATTGGTTGGTTTGATGCAACTATTGACAGTGACTTTTTTATTGGTTGGTTGGTTTTGGAGTATGGCCTGGGGAATCAAGATATTGCTCTTATCAAGTGAGTAATGAATAAATACATTATCTGATATGCCTGAATTTGTAATGTAAAACCATTCATGTCTAACATAACATATCTAGTTACTTCTATTTTTTCTCAACCATAAGATCTATATGGGAGTCATTTATATGAAATGACTCCCATATAGATCTTATGGTTGAGAAAAAAGAGTCATAGGAATAACTGATTAATACAATTCAGTATAACATTCAGTAAGATTAGTATTAGTCTATTTTGTAGAATACTAAATAAGTCTCAGCATATATAAAAAAAAAAGATTACCAATAAAAAAAAAATGTGAAAGAGGAGAAAGAAAACTTTTTCTATAAGCAATTTTCTATAAGAATTATATTCTATGAAAATAAACTACTTCTCTAGACTATATTATATACGCGCAATTAAAATTAATCTGAAAAGAACACAGTTATAACCTCTGAAACAAAATTTTACAAGGTTCTTAGTTAATAACTTTTTAAGCCAAATTTTCCTAGCACGAATGTCAATGTTTGCAGCAAAAATAAAATTCCTTAGATTTCCTATTGTAAGATATTGCCTCTGTCTCATCATGATAACTGTTACTATGAGATTTTAAATGTCATTTATTATGATAGTCTGATTTTATTGTATTTTCAGAAATCTACAAGAGGAGGGATTTATAAGTTTGTGGCTTAAAGTACAGGGATATGTTATACATTTCCAACTAAATTCATAAAAATTTTCACATGAATTATTAAGAAAATTGATACAACAGATATTCTGCTACATTATCACATAAGGAGATTCATGAAAGATATGGGGTCATACACAGACATTTCCTTATATGCTGGTTCAAATTCATTTCTAAAAAGATCAGATTATAATAACAATAAAATTACATGAGCAAGTGACAGAAAATCACATTAAATTAGTGATGATGATTAGGAATGAGAAGGTTAAAAAGTGGCCAACTGATGGGTGATATTGCTAGTGGCCAACTGATGGGTGATATTGCTAGTGGCCAACTGATGGGTGATATTGCCAGTGGCCAACTGATGGGTGATATTACCAATTTTCTCAATAATTGATGATTCTCGCATTTCTGGAACAGAAAAATAAACTAGTGATAAACTTCAAATTATTGGTTTAATCATAAAGTTTAACTGTTTCTGAATTTAGTTGGAACTATGTAATTCATGTGTTTGTATCTTAGGCCACAAATATATCAAGTATTTTTTACAAAGTTATTTGAATTTTAAGTATTTCTGTGATTAATTTTTGACAAGTTTTTTTTCTTCATCTTTATAGTCAGAGGGTTTTCAGCCAAGAATGTTGTCATAAAACTTGTACTTTTTCATTCTGATCTAAAGAATGAAAAAATAATGATCATTTACACACAATTAAAATTAATCTGCAAAAAATACAGTTATAACTTGATTTTTATTTATCATGTTAAAATTACAATTTACCTGTTAGCTACAAACTAAAGTGGAATCAATAAAATTTCATTTAATGTTTTGCATTAGCAAACCAATAAACTAATATCATTAGTGTATTTGAAAACTTCACCATCTGTATTTTATGTTTTCAAAAAACTGTCTGACAAATCTAACTTTGATATACCTATATCTCAAAACTGTAATCCTCTAAAAATATCAGATTTTTCTGTGATTATAACCTTGAAATGATAGATTAATTTTGTAAAGCTTGAAATGCCTAAATGCAAGAATTTTAATATAACATAAAATGTATAAGCAAAAGTTTGCATCTTTTTTAAAATTTCTATTTATTCTATTTTCCTTTCATATAAAATAAAGCCGCATTTAGACAGTGTATATTTCTGATTGCTAAATTTTGCTCAGGAATTTGTGCAATGCAAAAATTATGAAAAACACAATGTAAGATTTCAGATTCTGCGGTATTTCCTTTTTTTTCTCTTTTTTTTTCAACGAATTATATTGCAAAGATTTAGTTTGATCCAGAGATGTCAGAACTTGGCTGTTATGAAACATCTTTAAATTTTCTGATGGCATTTGCAGATTAGCAAATGGTTTTTGATGAGAAAATGGTCATCAAAGGGTTTTAAAAAAAGTAATCATTAACTAAACATTTGTAAAAAGACCAGATTATCTAGTAGTGATAGTGTGATGAGACGGAAGTTAACGCTTTGAAAGCCGAAATAAAATCACAAAAATAAGAAGTCTGCACATAGGATCAGCGCAGGTAGAAAGAAAAAAAAAATAGAAATATTAAAAATGATAATTTTCAACCAATCAGAAGCATTCGCGCCTAAAAAAAGAAGTTTAAAAAAAAAACAATTTCGATCCTAGTGAGCAAAGGTTTTTGAAGAACAGTAGACAAGACAAACTTATGCCTAAATATTCCATGAGGCTCGACTCTGAAATATTTGCCTACCGCTGAAGGTATTACAAGCTATATCTTTCTTTCTCTCTCTACAAGTTACTTCACTGCTGATAAATAGGGCATTACACTTTCCTTCTCATTTGGGGGTAACTCAACACTTTCCTTTTTTAATTACATGAACTTTTAAAAAAGCATATTCTGCAGGACTTGGATCAGTATTCTTGACTACTGTAATCTATTTGTTTTAATACACATATTACTTGTTGAATTTATGAGTTCTTTGTTTTTCTGTCTTGATATATGTGACCTTATGGTGTGTTTGTTGTAATTACCAATATATATCCACTCATTACACTCACCATAATAGAAAATCATGGTCTAAGGAGAGAATAAATATAAATAGAATAGGTAAGAACTTAGATATAGTAGATGGTGATAGCTTTTGATAACAGAATCATCTATGTATGTCCAAAATTTTCACTATTTCAAAAACATAGTTAAAAAAAAAGAAGTCAAATTAAGTTTTTGTCGTTTTCAAAAAAAGCTTAATTTAAGAAGAATAAAAAAATACCAAAATTTTTGTCTAAAACAAACAAGTGAAAAAATAAAAATAAAAATAACAGAAAAAAAAATTTCATGAATTATAGAATTTTAAATATCGGATTTTACAATCAGAAATAACTGCAATAAATTATCAAAGTCAGTATTTACTTTAATCAGCATTTCAAAATCTACAAACAAAATGATGGCTATTTTATATGGGATTCTGAGAAGTTTCCTACTCTCTCTTTACTTGTGAAACATTATAAAACTGCTTCTGTGAGCAAAAGCCATCATATTGTCCTCCAGAATATGGTCATGGAAAAAAAAGTGAGAGCGAAGGCATCATATGACTTTATAGGCCGAGGACATGATGAACTCAGTTTTAGGAAAGGCGACATCACTGACCGGCAAGATTCTGATTGGTGGACTGCTCAAATTGGCAATGTCTCATCCCAGCGACTTATGTTGAGCTGTTGTAACTTCTGACACCATCTACAGAAAACTAACTGCAAAAATGAAATTATGTAAAAACATTTCAGTAGTCAATTTATTTTAATTTTTCTCTTCAGGATTACAAGATTGACCCATTTTTTTTTGTAATTTATATTTTCAAAATATTTATATCTTTTTTTCTTTATATTTCCCTCCATTAAAATCTATTTTAGTAGTTTTAATTTAATGAAAGTTTTTAACATGAAAATTTTGCTGAATGAATCCAAGGAATGATGTACAGGATTTATTTATGAAGGCAACTATTTGAATTAGCAACAACAGCAGATGAAGATTTCAGTACAATATTTTAAAAACTAAAAATGTACCAAGTGTGTTGTACTTTAGACTGAATATGTGGAATAGCATTTTAAAATTTCATGGTTTAAGGATATTTATTATTGGTCCTCATTTTTAGCATTCATTTGTAAACTTAACATTTTCAAGATCTGTGTGTAAAGTTTCATAAAGATTTCTTTTGTTTTTCTGTTACAGTAAATAATTTCTATTTTGTTTCTTTTCTGTTCCAGTTGAAAATCGGAAAAGGATAAACAGGCAGAAAATGTTGAAAGAAAGAAAACAGAAAGCGAAATTTGCATTCACTTATGCTGATGATGATGATGATGATGATGATATCACACCCAAACTAAAATATTAACAAGAATTGATTCACAGTCATCAGAATGGCCTCATATTCAGACAAGATAATTTCTATAGTTACAGTATCAAATATATTCACATTGATTTATAAACTTATTCTTATTGGAGTTATCAGGAGATTTTATGCATATGATGTAGAGTAATTAAACAGGATGACAATTATTTTTAAAGTATGGAAGCACAAAAGGAGCTTCACAAAACTGACATAAAATATGGATTATGAATTATCAAGATCAAATTATTCATTTACTAGACTATTCCTAATTTTATGTTACATGTTGTTACTAAGTGGCCACTAATCTAAGAATTAAGCAGACTTATCACTGCTTAACTTCAGCCACAGCTTTGGGTTAGATATTACCACTACTGTTTTTCTACAAAGATGGCTTAAGCCAGACCTAATTATTCATTGAAATTGATATAAAATAAAATAGAGAATTTATTTGTTTGAGCAACCATTTGAATTGAGAAAAGAAACCTCATAAAAATAACACAAAGAATTATCAGATTATGTATGAAAGTCAGAAGAGGAAATGCTTCCTTATTTCTAAAGTTTGGTTTAATAAAACAGAATCTAAAGAGAAAGAAGTCATTTTATATATGATGCAGAGATTTCCAAAATTTTACCATCTCTTGGTGTATTGATTGTGTTTTAGTAATTAAATTTTTAATTGAATTATTCTTTATATACATTGTGAAATATATATTTGCCTTGGCTAATAAAACTTTAGTAATGTGTTGCAAAAAATTATTTTTAAAAAGTATGTTGCTACTGCAACAAATTTGTGGTATAAAAGAAATTAAATCCCCTCCCCCCAAGAAAGCAAACAGCTGGAGTCAAATTAAAAACTGATACTGATTCCATCACAGCCAACTTTCAAACACTGAAATTAATCATTAAAAACAACATTTTTTTGCAATATATCCAACAATTACAGGAAAAATTATGAACAATATTCTTAAATTCATTCTTCGCCCACTTTTCATAATGTAAAATGAATGAATTTAAAAAAATATATAGAAACAAAAAATATTTTCAGTAATTTATGAGAAAGTGCGTCCCGGTCTCCTGCCTCATAAATTGCTACCTGGTGACTATTAAAGTAACGACCCCAGCTAGGGTGTTATTTGAAAAAAAAAACCAACAACTTAGGGCGTATTTTAGGGGGGGGGTCTCTTTTTTGTCGTAATTCTTATTTATTTATCGTAATTTGTTGTAATTCTTATTTATTTATAGAAATTTGTCGTAATTCTTGTTTATTTATTGTAATTTGTCGTAATTCTTTACATTTACTTGTCAAAAATATCTATCTATCTATCCCCATTTGTTCATATCTATCTATATTATTTTGTTTGTTTATCTATCTATCTATCTCAGTCTATTCCAAACTATATATCCATCATCATATCTAAACATGAATTACAACAAATTATGATAAATAAACAAGAATTACGACAAATTACGATAAATAAATAAGAATTACGACAAAAAAGAGAAGCCCCCCCCCAATACATTTAACACTCTAAGTTTGTTGTTTTCTTTCAAGTAACACCGTAGCTGGGGTCATTATTTTAATAGTCACCGGGTAGCAATTTTTGAGGCAGGAGACTGGGACGCACTTCCTCATAAATTACCATATTTTCTTAAAACTTGATTCTTTCAATATATCTCACATTATAATTCAATGTATTTTCCCAACCCACTTCCCACATGGTATCCCTTTATCTCACTTCTTTTCATTATATGAATAAAAAGCTCTCCTCCTGTGAGCATTTTCTCTCTCTCTCTCTTCTTCTTGTATTTGTCATGTGTTTGAGCATCATAACATGGTGGCACTTGAACAAGTCACAGCTCTGAAGACAGATATTTACAGTTCCCACTGTAAAACAAATCAGACTACAATATCAGCAACAGTTGGTGTTAAGGGCAACCACTAGATCCTTGTGTCACTTCGACCATGTGCTTACCAAAATAAAAAGAGGAGCTGAAAAATTCCCATCAAATATATCACCACCAAATAAGTGTACATCAAGATAATTCCTATTGAAGGATGAAAAATATGGAAATTAATGGAGACGTATTATAGGTTTATCACTAAAGCAAAACAGATTAGCATACATTTAGATGCATTAACTATTTACAATGGAACAGAAACAGAAAGGCTGACCTGAGTTAGAGCTAAAGTTTACCAACACTTGAACAAGAGAAACCTATAAACAGTACTATTTTAACATTAAAAAAGGCGAGACCTTTGATTCTTATGCTGCAGTTGTGAAGCCATGAGAACACAGTTAAAGGAAATGCAAGATTTTGGTGAAATAGAAGAAATAAATAAGGTACCAAGGTTCCAGAAAATCCACACACAAACAAGAAAGCTGTAATTACCAGTGGCAAGACCCCCCCCCCACCACCACCAAAAAAAAAAGATCAAAAGAGACATGTCCGGCATGCAACCATAGAAACCATTTGCGTCCAAGAAAACACCACAGTGGAAAATCCTCACAGATATAAAGTCAACTGTATTTTGTCTGATTCTTCTAGTAACACTGAATTTGTGTATTCTGAAAGGGAAATGGGCAAGTGAGCAGATTAACCTAATAATGGTGACAACATGACAACATTGTTAATATCAAATTAGGGTCAAAATGGAAACAATGACTGAATATTTTGGCATTCTTAATGAGTAACTGAGATAAGTGCACCTACAAGTTGATGAAACACTCACACCACATACAGCTGCACATCAAGGAAGAACTGAAATGACAGGAGTAACTCAGAGTTATTGCCTCTGTTGACAAACCACAAACTGGAACCATCATTACCATGATCATTACAATTAAGAAGTTTGGTGACACTTATATCTGCAAGGGTCCCAGACTTTTAAACAAAGAACTGAAGTGTGAGTGATATCAACTACCAACAATTGAGGAAGTGAACTAATTCAATAATGTAGCATTTAGTGTTAGACAAGAAATCCAATCATCTTATTACTTTCCAAAAAGGATTCACTCAGTATAAATAACTTACCGCCCTGTCGGCTGGGGCGTTAGAATGTACCGACTGCACCTCTGCAGAGGGGTAAGACTCCCCCAATGGGGCCACCTGTTGGCCGTGGGTGGCAACCCGTGATGCTTAAAGATAGAGCCCAGGTGGATGAGCAGTTCATGACATGCAATACCCCACTTTGGCCCTATCTTGGGCTAGACGGGCGGTTGGAGAGGCCCCCTCTGATCAACCGTCTGGTCACTTCAAGCCCTAGAACCTTTTTATCATATGGGTGCTAGAAGGCGGTGGCCTGCGGGTCTACATGTCCTGGGAATGACATTAAACTCTATCTAATGGTGAGGTTCCAGTTTTGGAGGTTTGGGGAATGTGGAGCACCCCATTCATCACCATTGCTCCCTGGCCCACTCTGGCCCGGAGTGGTAGTACCTGTTAAGGTCCCATCTAAGGGTTAAATAGAAAAATGTATTTATAAAAAAAATTGTATTATCCATTAAGAATTGATTTATTTCAAAACTTTATCGGCATTAAATGACCCACTGAGGTTGATATGCTGTAAAACAAAACAAACCAAACAAACAAATAACTTAGACTTCTCTTTGAGATCTTTGTAAGTTCCAAAATATTTCAGAAACATCTTGACCTCTGTTTTGATTGGACATTGCAGATGACAATTGTGATTGGTTCAGGAAATGAACTTGAATAAGCATGATACAAATCTGAAAGCTGTTTCTATTCATTGTAAATAGTTAATGCAATATGTCTCATAGGGCACCTCATAACACATGAAACTAGTACACATAGATCCCATTAAAATTGATATACTCACCAAATTCTGAACGATCTACTTCAGTTGAAGGAGCACAATGCTTTTGTGGAATGGTTAATTACGTTGCAAAGTTTCTGCTGCACTTATCCATTATGTGTGCAATCAATTCAGAAAGACACCATAACACAGAACTGGTCCACTGATAAAGCAGATCTCCTCTTCCCATCCACTTTACCACTCATACTTTCATGTTCGGGATGTCGACCTTCCACAATCTTATTCTGTCCATCACATATAGGATGCCTTCAATGTGCCAGAATATCTTTTATAGCCTGACCTATCACAGATATTTGCAAATACATCTCCATGAGTGAGACGTGAACAACCCAAAGAGAATCTAATTTCACTGCCAAGATTTGCCCATGGAAAAATTGGCTTTGGTCGATTTGAATTCAACAACTTTGAGTATACCCTTAATATAAAGGGGAAGTTACCATGTTCAGGGTAGAAAGCCGGCTTGGCACAGCTCGGGGTTGAGCAATAAAGTTTATACTGTGATTTACTACAGTGTTTTTTGTTGTTCTTTCTAGTACCACACAGAACACATTACAACACACTACTAAACTTCCAAAATACCCGAGGAATAGGAAACAGTCCCACTCAATAAAACACCATACTCACTCACTATTACCCATAAGCAGAAATCTGCTAAAGCCAAGACTTATCACACATAGTAAGGGGTGACACAATCTTATTCAACACAGACAGAAAGTCCAAATGGGTTACTACAATCCTTACACACATGCTCTGCCTGCGTTAAATGACATTATTAGAATGTACCTGTACAAGGTATCATGTGTAGCAGAAAGGTGTTAGAAATTATCACCTGGACAAACGATCATATGAAGTCATAACTCCTAACATTGTGTATCAACTCAATAGACATCATCTTGTGAAGTTCATCAGAGTCACTACAAACGGTGGTGGAACATGCACGGAAATGTTGACTGCTACCCACTTCAGATGACGTTTCCCACATGCACTACGCATCTTCACTCTCTGTAACTATACTGGGAGGAATAGCTTGACAGAACACAATAAATTTCAATCTCTAAGTAGAACTCTAAACTGCACTTGAAGAGAGGTTAGACAAACACCATACTTGAGGGACTATGTAAGGACAATGAACTTCATCCATAAAAATATTATAATCTAATTTAGGCTCCCTACCCACTTCATCTATCTGAATAAAAGCAGTCCTCTATGATCAGTTTCTCTCTCTCTATCTATATATATATGTTACATAATTGATGGGTTGCCTATCAATTGTGTATGGTAATGTTCTTAAATCAAACTAATAGTTTTGTGGAAAAATACAGGAATTAGATTGATCAAATTTAATCCTCTTCTCTGATTGGATGAACCAATGCGAGAAAGTTTGTTTAGAGAAATCAATTTGGCTGGGTGATGAGAAGAGATGGATGGCAATGGTGGTCTGTTCATCCAAAAAGATATTTCTCATGTGCATTTGATTTGATTTGGTTTTTATAAAATATGAGCTCTAAGTAAAAAAACAAAATCTTGTTTTTGTTAATTAAAAAAAAACAATGCCACAAGACTGAAACTGCCAGCTGACAACATAAGATTTAAGTGCCCTCTGCCCCACCACAAACTGCACAAAGTGTCACATCTTCCTCCTCCATTAGCATCCTGTCATCAAACTTTGTTCTGTATTTCTTATTCTTGTGAACCTGTCTCTAGCTTGTTCCTTTCAAACCGGCCAGGACAGATTATTATGTGGGGCCATCACCATTATGCAACAAAAGGTGCACGAGTGCAAAGTGGGAATTATCACAATCAGACTTAGATGTTGTTCTTCAAACTGGAAATGTAAAATAACTATATGGCATTATTAATTAGTTAAGACAAAAACAAAAATCTTTATACTCATAAACCTGTTTATTAAAAACAAATATTTCTCTATAAAATTTCACAAAAATTTTCACAATATTAACTGTTAACTTTGATAATTGACTGAAATAATATCTTCTAAGTAGCGCTGAGCAATCAAGTTATGAATCTGTTTGGATTAGCTGAAAAGTAAAGAATGCTGCATTAGATTTTTGAATAACAAATGTAGTACTTGTATCAATCATGGATAGCCTTGAATGGACTCCTTTCCCTGCTATATAAGATTTGCAGTGGAAGAGGGTTAAGAAGAGATTTTGCAGAGTTTAGTCTGTTTTGGGTTTTTTTTTGTCTTGTGTGAGTGAAATGTTTTTGAATTTTTTTTATTTACCACTCATTGTTCCATTTTTCTAACCTGGATTTGTAAAATCATTTTTTGTTCTTTCTTTATGGCCAACTGGAATATTGGTCCAGCCATTAAAGCTTTGTTTAGAACACCCAGAGAAAGGTGGTCCAAAAGAAGAAAAAAAAAAGATGAATTACCTAAGGATCAAACACCAAAATAGATGACAACCTGGGTCTCTCCTAATACTTGGAATGCCCCCACCAAAAGTAGGGATGTCATTAAGTTGGTTCAGGGCTGGTGGACATAGTCTGTCCCCCCCCCTGACGAAAGCAACATAAAATTGGCAGTGCTCTGCATAGTGCAAAACTGCGAGATACTCATATGCCTGAATTTGTATGAGAGCTTTAAGATCTGAAATAAAATGGGCTGGATTTTTATGGGGAGGGACATATGAAAAACTAGTGCTTGACAGAGGTAGTGGAAGGCATTAAAGAAAATTAGAATTACCTTTCGGTGGCAGGCTAACAAAGTAAATATTGTTATCCAACAGAAGGCCAAACAGATTAGGAAGTGCCCCTTTCTGGGATATGTCAAGAATCTTGCTCATGATATTGTTGTTTGAGTTTTCTAACTTTGTATCAATTTGATACACAGTTATGTCCCTTGTATTTGGTATCTCTAGTTTGAATAAACACATATGCCTCTGCATTATTATGTGTGAAGTAAACTAACAGATACTATCTGTCGAAATTTTGGGGTCATTGTCAAACCCAACATTAAGGTAAAAAAATTAATTAGAGCCAAAAAACAAAAGAGACACTTATATATTCAAATTTACAATGCTTTATTCAGCATAGCTAACAAAACTAATGTTAGGAGCTGCACATTGTTACTGTACAGGAAAATATTCAATACCAACATATAAAAGGACAAATGAAAAAAACAAAAAAACAAAAACAATGTTAAAAAAAAAAAAGGGCAAAAAACCCTTAAAAAAACTATAAAACTTTTGCACACTTGCTGAAAATATGCCTAATAGAATGCACTGAAACAATTCTTTGGATCCCTTTACAAGGGGCAGTTGAATTTGTCTGGCTTGCGACAATCTTTTTTCCTATTTTCTCTTCTCCTTTCTTACTTTTCTCATTTCTTATTCTTCCCATTTTTCTATCTTTTCTGTTTTTTGCCTTGAAACTTTTTCATTCATTTATCTTATAGAAGTTTTTGTTCTGGTCATGAAACTCATTCAACAACAAACTTTTCTATTTTCTTCTTGGTAGAGTACAAGGGTTGGCATTCACAAAAGAATATCCGTGTCATTTTCTACCCAGAATTAATCCTGTTTCTCTGGGACCGACCTGGTGTCTAACATCCGAGTTCCCTTATCTCAGGCTGAATTTCCTATGAAACATCTTATCTCAATATTCGTGTTTCTGTTCTAAAGCAGAAAAAAAAAAAAAAAAAAAAAAGAAAAAGAAAAACCCAAAGCCAAGAGGTAAGCAGCTCACATCCGCCTCACACCACAGCTGGCAACCAAAGAGATTGAATCCTGTTCCTCCCTCACCCACTACGCAAACATAGTACTAGTGCCTGGAACTAACCAATCATAGACAGTTGACAAATTCTCGCAAAAATTTCAAAAACTGACCTTGTGGACACCCCCAAAATATGATCTTACAAATGATATTCCTGCAGGGGTAATAGCCAACTGTTGCAGTTACTTCAGTGAGCATTCTTTAAAAAACAAATTTCTAAACATCATTAGAGATGGGACATGGACCGATGAGCAATACCATCAGCAACTTTCAGAATGCAATAACTGTAAATGATCAAAAAGGAAGTTTGTAGCCTTTAGCACCACAAGGGTGATATATGTTGTTTACTAGAGACCCATTTTTAATCAAACATCTGTGAAAGGATTTTGTCTACGGATGATCCCCTTAAAAATCCACTTGTCTTTGCAGGTCTGGGTGGGTAGACTTTGCTTGTTGGATATTACCATAAAGGACAAGGCATTTCATTGGAGTTTAGTCATTGTACACTCATTGAAATGGATTACTTTAGTGGGTGGTTGAAATGACTAGGGGGGGGGCGGAGTTAGAAGAGCTAATAACACTAATCTGGATGCAAAATATTTTTGAAAATTTAACGAGAGACTTGAGCTCAGAGACAAATTTCAAAATGAGCATCCTAAGAGACTTTAAGCAGTCAGTCTGAATTTGAGTCTGAATTGTTTTTAGCTTCTTTGACAAAGTATTAATTAGGAGAGTCAATGTAAATTCATTAGATAGCATTTTCATAGAATAACTTATTCTGACCCCAAACTTGTCTGTGTCACAATAAGTCTAAGATTAGGATGGCTGTCATCTGTAAATTCAATGCAACCTTGTAGGATGGGAAGGATTTTCAGGACCAACTAGCTAAAGTGAAAATTGTTGGGAATAGATACTGGGACAACTTGAAAAGTAAAATTTGGCCCTTTGCTGTCAATTATAGCAGACAGCTCAAACTAGATAGACTAGTAGCAAAAAGAGCATTCAAATTTAGATTAGAAAGTGCTGTTCAATTAGAAGATAGTTTAGCTAAGACAGCTGGCCTATAAATAGAAAGCTATTGAATTGCAAACTAGGAATTCTTCACAGTGATATATTGTAAGAGTTACCTAATTAAAACACTCTTCTATATCTTTTTAATTCAAATGATCTTTATCATTTGAAAACATTGAATTAAATTGGAAATAATTCAGGATTTAAGGAAAATTTCATTCTGTAAAATTTTCTGAACAATTAATTTTTTCAAAGGAAATGTTAGTTAGTTGAATTTTACGGTATGTCAACTCTTGTTGGATTATTTATGCTGAAGACATTTTGTTTTATTCATTCTTGATGGGTATTCAATTTAAAAAAAACAACTCAATTTTTCTATTGAACCCAGAGATGGGACCCTACCAGATACTACCACTCTGGGTCAAAGTGGACCAGCGAGTAATGTTGATGAAGGGGTACTCCCCAGAGCTCCAGAATTGAAACTTCACTTATATGATAAAAAGTCTTGCCATTGGTGCTTGGACTTGATGTGACCAGCCAATTAATTGGAGGGAGCCTAAGTAAGGGCCAAAGTGGATTGTTGAATGTCATGGACTGCTCAGCCACCAGGGTTCCATCCCATGACCAACTTACCCCTCTTCAGAGATGCAGTCAGTGTATTCGAAAGCCCCAGCTGACAGAGCTGGAAATATTGTAAGCTGTAATGTTTTTTGGTCATAGAAAATACTGATTTCAAATTTCATCTAGTTGTCAGATAAATGTGCAGATTGAAAAAATTGAATTAGGTTTCAAAGATTATTTTGAAGTTATACAAAGGCAACATCAGTTTGAATCTCACAATTAGTTCCAATGTTTTACTTTTTCTCATTGTTATTTCTTGATGCACAATGGGAATTGTAATAAAGAAAAGAAACTAAAAACCAAAGGAAAATATTTTTGTTTGAGGGAATACAGAAATGAATATAAAATTAAAGTTTATATAGCATCAAAATATAAATATATTAAAAAAACATTGAAAAAAATCTAACACATATTCAGGTTAAATTTAATCCTTTATTAATTTGCATAATAGCAAACAGCAACAAATTTAACCCATTTAATGTCATTTGCAGTTTTATCCATCATAAAATGACAAATAGTTGCAACAAACTATATCACTTCAGAAGGGGGGGGGAAGAAATGGAAAAAATTAACTTATTTTTATTTTATTGAATTTATACAAAGAAATTATTTTTAGAAAAAAAATGTTAATACATAAAATAAAGCTGAGTTATTACATCTCATGTTTTGGATATTTAAATACATTTTGACAACATTAAGCCTTGTTAAAAGTAGTATAAAATGTTTTTTTTAAATCATGAAAATTTCAAGTACAAGTTAAAATATTGCTGAAGCTTTTATTAAAGACAATACATGAGTTTAGTTTATGACAATGGAGGTTATTGTATCACAAACAAATCATTTACTTATGTGGGAGAAAATAAATATTAAAAAAAAAAAGAAATGTTTAAATCCTCAGTTAACATAATGCAGATAAAACTGATATAGATTTTCAAAAACTTTAAAGATAAATAAAAAAAAATCATTAAAAAAAAGGTCAACAATAGTGAAATAAAGAATCAAACAGGAAATCAAGGGAAAATATAAAATTGGATTGAGTTCCAAAAATAAAACACATTCAAATATATAAAAACAAAGAATATTGAAATGGAAATAATTCGTTTCACAATAAGAATTGTTTAAGAATTCAGAATTGATTTCATAAATAAAATATCTTGTCAGATTTCCCCAGATTTTCCAAATACAAAATTAAAGAAAAAATTAATATTGATACCACATTGATTATTTTAAGTAAAAGTACTAATCATTGGGGATGGCTTTTCTCCTCTTGGTTTAAATTCAGAATACCCCTTTATCTTACTTATCACATAGGCTTAAACTGTTGATTATTCCACTAGTTTTATTTGTTTTTTTTACCTAGGGGTAAATTAGAGAAAATCCTTTTTGGAAAGAAAACTTGCAGGAGTTTTAAAGTTCCAATAATGATATTTTAAGAAAAAAGAAATCACCTCACAAAAACAAAAAAAAAAATCTATAATGCTTTAAAAAATAAAAATGATTTATTTTTCCATTTAGAAAGAAGGTAAAGAAAAAGATGAAAAAAATTTATTAAAAAATAAACTATTTTAATGTCAGCTTATTTGGATGGAATCTTTATCATCACAATTAAATCATCCTCAAAGTCTGTTTATTTTGAAGAGTGTGATGCTCAAATGCACAAAATATCCTTTTTATGCTAACAATTATAGAAAATAAAAAATGTAATTCAAGATTAGAACCATTGTTTTTTTTTTCTTTCAAGCAATTTTGCTTCATAAAATTAGTTAAAATTAATTTGGAAAAAAAAAATCAAAATATCTTTTTAAAGCCAAAGATAAAAAATATTCCTGAGGCTAAAAGTTGACCTTTGATTTATAGTCACAAAATCATTTATAGAATTAACTTTTCAAGAAAAGTGTTGACCTTTCCAATTGTGTTTGAATTTCAACCCAACAAAATTATTACTTATGCATAGGTTGACCCCCAAATTTTTGCCTAAATATTAGGTCTTCAAACTTCAACATATACATGGTATTCATCATTAAAAAAAAATTAAAAAAATCTTTCAATATTTTCTCATTTTGTAAATTGTTCTGAAAGTTGATTATAATCATCTCATTTCTTTTTATTGCATTGTTAACAAATAGAATGTAATTATACATTATTTATACAGAATTCATTGAAAAAAAAGGTGTTGAATGAGAAACCAATATGATTAATATCATACACTTATTGTTTTGCATTCAACTTTGCTGTAATTTTAAATGTAGAAAACCTGGAAAATTATACTTCTGATTTTTCAATATCAGTTTATAGAATGAATTGTAAAAAGTTTAATTAAAAGCAAAAGAAGTCAACATCTGAAAAGCTGATTTTGTCTTTTGGTAACAAAAAGTAAGCTTTTTAAAAAATATATGTATATATAAACCTTTTATAACTTCAATAAAAAAGTTTAAAGTTCAGAAAAAAATATGGTTGATACAAATCATTCTACTTGAAAGCTTCTTGCAATAAAGTCAGTTTGAAGTTTGAGGGTTAATAAATCATCAAATAAACACATACATATAAAAATACCTTGGATAGTGCAGTTTAGATTTGTGTGTTTTTAAGATGTACAGTTAATTGGATTTTTTTGCAAACAAAACTGCACAAGCAATTAAGATCAAAGACAAAAAGGAGAAAAAAATAGAGCAAACTACATCAATGAATTATTTTCTTTTCAAATTGTAAGTAATATTTAGTTTTCTCTTCTAAACTTTTGTGTGTGTCATGCATTACAAATGAGTTTTACTGTCTGTCATTAATCAAGAGTAAGATTTAAAAAAAAAAAAATTATTCTCCTTTATGGTTGTATAAGATTTTGTCTAGGAAAAATCTTGGAAAAGTTAACCACACTATTCAAGGTATTTATATATATATATATATATATATATATATATATATATATATGTGTGTGTGTGTGTATTATCAATTGATTTGTTAAGTTTGTCTGTGTACAAGACATTTACATGTTGATTTGCATCCCTAATAAATATTCTTTTGACCATTAAATTCAATGAAGACTTTGACAGATTCAATAAAACAGTAACATATAATAAAATTCGATGCAAGAAGAAAATGACAAGTTGCAAGACAATTGAAGTCTGCATATAAATTTTTCTAAAAGTTTCTCAATGAAAAACAAAAATTAATAGTTTCATAGAAAGCCATGTTGGAAATTTAGAAAATCCTGAGAGTAAAATCACAGGGAATTAAAAAAGACTATCTTACTGTAAAAATAATTATATGAAATAAGAGATTTTGTTAATTCTATATCTTTGCTTTTTTCACTCAAGGTCTTTAATATCTATGTTAAAAAAAAACATTTACAAAAAACATTTCAAACAATACCGTTATTATCTTTTGGAATAGGTACTACAAACAAGTTAAACAAAATAACTTTTGTTGTCTTGACGATATATTCATATTATGCATTTTTTTTACACTAATCTGACTTGTGTACAAAGTGATTGAGTACACACTGAGATTTGCACAGTAGAAATAGTAACAGGCAGTGTCTTGAGTATATCAAATTACAAATGTTTAGCACATAGGATTAACTTAAACTGATTAAAAAAATGAAAGAAACAGAACCAGGTAGCAAAAGTTTATTTGTTAGTCCAGAAATTTAGATTGTTTTCTCTCATCTTTCTAGTGTGGAGGTAAAAAAAATTGTATATATATATCAGAGTCTTTTATCATTTGGACTCTTTATCACTTTATTATTGTAATCTAATTGACTTTAGATTCCTTTTTTGTCAAAAGATCTGTTTGAATATTGATGCTAATGAAACTAGAAATGCTGACACTTGATGTGTTTCTAAAATCCTTGGCTCAATTGTTAAACAGATAAACTTTTAACCAAAATCTTGAATAGCCAAGTTGAGAATATTGAATTTCCTGTATATATTTTAGTATTATTTATTTGGTAATCTTGAAGAAACCCTTCAGGTTAAGTAGACAGAAGACATTTTTATATAATAATTTTTCCATGCAAGAACACACAAAATTGAAGCACCTGTATATGTTGGGTAAGGGGCTAAGACACAGTAAGTCAAAGATCCCTTCTACTACATTTCATTTTTTTTAAAACAATGTCTGTTTTACAATTTAGTTGTCAATTACAAAATTTACAAGAATTAGTTACAAATGCTAATCGTTTCTATACAAAGAAATCCACATAAAAGAAAAATGGATTTAACAATTATATTTTCCTATCATTCTTCTATGAAATTAATATCATTCTGAGAAAAAAGTTTTTAAAATATTTTTTGAGTGACACTTAATAGATTTATTGATCTAAATATTTTACATATCCAACTTGCAGAATTACTTATAAACCTAATTAGTAAGGTTTAAATAAATGTAAATAATTATTTGAGCAAAATAAATTGTTCATTTTTGTTCCTTTGATGTTTGGAAATTGAAATTGTGTAGTATCTTTTTAATAAGATGGCTTCTTGATGATTATTGTCAGAAACTCTCAATGAAATCCCTCTTTCTTCACAAGGAACAATTCTTTTAAATGTTAAAACCTCCACTTAAGTCCAATAGGTGTATATGAAATATGGTAGCTCTATGTTAAACTGTTTGGACATCTATACCGGATTAACTTCCCAGTTATTAATATAGATTAAATATTTCTATTATCCCTCTCTCTCCCTATATATATATATATATATATATATATATATATATATATATATATATATATATATATACATACATACACTAGAGTGATGAGAATTGGATCTATAAACTATGCTTGTCAGTCTATTGACAATTTTGCTCATATTTATTAATCTAGATGTTCTAAGTATATTAAATTGTTAAATCTTTAATTTGGAAAACATCACATTAGGTTTATAAATTATTATTAAATATAATGCTATTTTGCTGGTGATTTTACATTGGAAAAAAATTTTTTTTCAAAGAAACAAAGGACTTGACTTTAATAAAGATTGAAACACTTGTAAGAAAGTTAGAAAACTTGCATATACAATGCACAATTCTCCTAAAGTTTATCTTTATTTATAAAGAAATTGTGTAAGTGAGAAGCTTTTCAATGTATTCAAATTGCTTCAGAGAAATTTAATTTCATTGAAGAAAAATGTATAACTTAATGAAAAGTTATTAAAGCTATCAAGAATGTTAATGATCAACTAAATTTAAACTTTGAATATAACTTTGCCAAAAAAGAGAGAAATGAAAATGTGGGGATATAAAATGTAAACTATAATAAGGTGAAAAATAATCGTTGATATTTGATCCAAAAGGCATTTGAAAATGATTTTCAAAGCATTTAAAGTGTTGAGATAAAAAATGTAAATATAGAAGATAAATTAATTTTTATAGAAGAGATCAGATTTGGTAACTGAAATTCATTAAATACTGTTTTAGGAATTTCAGATCAAAGTCAAAATGTATTTTTTTGTAGTTATTTGAAATATTTATACACTTTTTTTGCTGTTTATTTGCTCTGCTTTGATAAGATTTTTTAAAAATAATCCCTTTTTAAAAATCTTTTTGCTAGGGTGTCAATCAAACATTGACCAAAATATTGAAAGAATCAGTTTAACTTTGAGAATATTATTGTACATGCAAAGTATAAATATTTGACATATAAAAATAGATATTCTTCTGGTTTAAGTCACAGTTAGACAATGTAAATATTATTTTAACTGCATTACCAAGAAGAATATTTTTAAAAAAATACACAAGTTATTAAAAAATGTTGAATTATAAAAAAATGACAAAATAAAAAAAACAAACAAAAAAACAATAAAAAATAACCAAAACCAACACACAGGTGTCACCCATTATAATGCAATGGTTAGCATACCATTCTTACAAATCATTGATAGGGAATTCATTCCTCACTGTATGCATCAGAAATATATCTTTGTGTCAAAGTTGGATTATTCCAACAGATACTTACAAAAACAGAATATCATGAATATCTTTGGACCAGGAAAGAAATATTCTGCAAATTTTGATCGAACATGCCAAAAAGGGTTTAAAAGTAGAAGCAATGAGCACAGATAAACTCCTACTAAAATTCCTTCCAGTCAACATTTTGATATTTGCTTTTATAGTTTACATCAAGAAAGGCATTTTAGTGTTAAAAAAAAAAAATTTCCTTTCAAAACTGGGACAGAAGAAGTGGAGGGGAGGAGGAGGAGGAGGAGGAGTTATGAACAATATGAGATAACAATTTTATTAACATTAGCAAATTAGCAAAGATTTTGAATTTACTTAGATTTTTACATTCCAGTATCACTTCAGTTTTATTTTATGACTTACAGTACTGGAAGATCTGAGGAGAGATACTAATCTCCTCCCCAGACATTTTTAAGACCCTCACATCACGAAAAATTTACTCAATCCTAAATTAGCACTTGTGTAACTTCTAACCCAAAAATGATATTAGGGACAATGTGTTCCAGTAAAAGTCATCAAAGAATTTACTCAAATAAGATAAATTCAAAATGGCTGCCTAGTGGGATTCATATAGACTTTTATAAATATAAATTCTCTAATCAGTTGCCTATCTTGATCCCCTTATTAAACTGTTTGCAGACAAAATTACCCTTTTCTGAAAGCAGACTCTATTAGACTGGATGGAAAGGAGAGTTTCAAGGGAAAGAAATGACAAAGAAGAACAATTAGAACATTGGCCTTGTAAAAATGAAGAAAAAAAGTGACAATTTAGTGCCAATTGAAACTGTTGAAAAAGACTGAGAATTGTTGGTTGCCTAAAAAAAGGCTATTTCATGTCGATTGAAACCAATCTTCCATTTCTCACAATACCATCACCCAAAATGCAATGATAAAATTTAATGTTTTTATTGGTAAGTTTCAGTTCATCTTTACACTTAAAAATAAGTTTAAGAATTAAACTATATATATATATATATATATATATATATATATATGCTGCATGTGTGTCACTTTTTAAGCAGGGATCTACAGAAGTCAAACTGGAATCTGTGAACATTCTTTTTCTTTTATGAGCTTCATTACTTGCATTCCAAGTAATTTAACTCCTTTTTGTCTGCCATTAAATATTATTTGTTGCTTAATCATCTGTTGTTATTATGTTATCAGAAACTATATGCTTAAAACCTTTGGATAATGCTAATATAAACTGGACATCTATGTTCAAACAACCAAGAGACTATATCATTGGCTTCCGGAGAGGAACACAACCTTTAATAGTGTGCTAAACATGGCCAATGTATCATAGCATCTACACTGAATACTTTAAAGTGGAACCATATAATTTACTAACTGGAATATCCCAATCAGCTTAAATGAAATAATTAAACTTCAAAAATTTTAAACTTTTTGAAATAAGATTTTTAAAAAAGAAATAAATTTAACAGATGGGTACTTAGTAAGATACAACAGATTGAGTTGGTTTTCAACAAAAAAGCAGCTATTTTGAATCGTTGATGTAAACCTTTTGTTACGTGTATGTATATATATATATATATATATATATATATATATATATATATATATATATATATATATATATATATATATATATATATATACATATATATATATATATATAGTGATCATGGTTTTCAGAGGTATTATGTGAAAAAAAAACAAAAAAAAAAAAACAAACATTTTCATTCAAATGAAGTTTTAAAAGAATAACAACAGGTCAAAAAGGGCAATGAATTTTATAAAATTGATTATTTTTTAAACATAAAGATAGATAATAAAAACAAAACATATTGTCAGAT
Organism: Doryteuthis pealeii; assembly: GCA_023376005.1. Taxonomy (NCBI): domain Eukaryota; kingdom Metazoa; phylum Mollusca; class Cephalopoda; order Myopsida; family Loliginidae; genus Doryteuthis; species Doryteuthis pealeii. The sequence goes on from CM042167.1 coordinate 13,288,810, forward strand.
GTTCAAAAAAAGGCTGTAATGTAACATTTATCCCAACACACTGTTACTGTATGTGTGTGATGTAAGAGAGAAAGAGAAAGCCAGGTCATTCTCACAAAAACTTCTAATTTTTTAAGTTATAATTACAGATGAAGTTAAACTTCCATTTCAGATGGAACTGTAATTAATCCTTAATAGTAAACTGTGTTCAAGATTCAACCAAGTTTGTTTACTTTTACTTTGCACTAATATTTTTGGAAAAAGCATGAATCCACTTATCCTTCTAGATATGGGTAAAATAATAGGGCTGATTGAGCTCACTAGTCATAGAATTGGGTAACAAGTCTAGGAGAAGGACAACTCTGAATTCAAACTATGAAGAAGACAACAAGAAGCCACTACCCCCCCACAAAAAAACCCAAAAAAACAAAAAACAATCATAGTAATTTAGTTTAATGATAAAGGAAACTGTCAAAAGCTATGATCATTCAAATCCATTCCATTAGTCCAATATCAAAGTTTTAAATTCATTTCTACAAAGTTTAAAAGAAATTTTTTTATATAAATCTCTATAAATGTTAACATTTTAGATACTTTAGATAAGCATTTGTAATTATGATTATTCTATTGATAAAATTTAACTTATTCTAAAGGATAAATTAACCTGAGTAGCTTTATATATCTGTACAAAAATGTGTATGAATAAATAATTGTTAATATAGACTAATACACAAATAGTTTATTAAGAGGAGATAATACAAACCTCAACTGAACATATTAGCAAGTGTGAAAATGTTATTTCTTGATACTAGAATTTTATATTTTGTATCTTAAATCCACACATCATTTTGAGATATATAAGATTTGGTTTAACAAGTGGAATTTCTTTACTCAGCTCTTCCATATAACAAAGACTTTCTCAATCTCAAATTATTTTTAAATAATTTATTTTTATCTTCATGACAAATATTTTAGCTGGATAACAAAAATTGGTGTATTTTATAAGCAAATTTATATTTATTAAAATTAAAATGTTATATTCTATTTTAACTGTTAAATATTAATTTTTAAAAATGCAAATTAGTTTTACTATATAAAACTAAATATTTAAGTAAGATTGTTTCAGGTCATTGTCATGTATCTGTGGGCAAATGCATAATGGTCAGTTATCAGTAGAAAAAGGCTTGAAGTCTTTTTTTTTTTTTTAGGATAGTTGTATTCATTCTAGCCAATGTCCAAAGAGTATTTCAAGAGTTATTTGCCCAGGATAGAGAAATAAATCTTCTCTGTCTCTGTTATCATTTGATAGTAAAAGAAATGACTTTATAAGAATTATATTAGAAAGACATTAACTCACAACATCACAGTTGAATTCATACATATGTGAAGTTGTGTCTCTGCAAAATAATTGCCTACATTTTTGGTACATATTACATTAAATATTGATTGCTCTTTTTTATAGATATACTACAAAAACCTTTGGATATCTTAAAATTCAAAGTACTTTCAATGATAATATCAACTTTCTGTATGATTTCTGGAAATGAATATAAAAACTTGCCAATCAGCCACTGAGTTGTTAAACTTTGATTTAAAATATCAAGCTTTAATGTCATTGTCATTTAAGGTATCTTATTTACACAGTTTTACAGTGAGAAAAATAAATATATAGGAATAGATGTGTAAATTAAAAGTTTTGAATTGCAAAGGGGAGAGAGAGAGAGAGAGAGAGAGAGAGAGAGAGAGAGAGAGAGAGAGAGAGAGAGAGAGAGAGCTAAACTAGCTGTATAAAGGCAAGTATGGTCCAGAAATCCCCTTACTACCTTATCCCACTTAGCCCAACTATTGTAATCATTTTGACATTACATCAGGGAATTTTCTTTTATTGACTGTTTTTATTCATTGTAATTAATTAATTTTCCCATTTTTCAATTTATAAAGCCCTACTGCTTCAGATACATGACAAATGTCCCCCCACTTGCACTTTGACCTCCTTGGTGACTATCCATGTTGCCTATACTTTGGGCCATCCCTAAATAAGGTGATAAAATATTAGGCAACTGTAATATTGAGAAATATGATTGACAAACAACATTTTAGGCTTTTCATTGAAAAACTTTTCAAGAAAAAAGAAAAAAAAGAATTGCATTGGAAATGTTTAACAATATATGTGGACATATAGAAGAAAATTCTCATTTCTAATATCTGTAATTTTAGATTTTCCCTTTTCCTTTTCCTTTTCATAACAATTTAGAAAGGAAGCAGTAAATAATTACCAATTATAAAATTCTAAATGACATAATTGATCTTGCAAAAAAAAAAAAAAAAGGGTCTATGCTGAAGTTATGCTAGGTTTTGAAACATTTTAAATAGGATTTTGTCGAGCTAAATAGAAATTTGATTTGCATATCTATCTTTAATAATAATGAAAAAGTTTAAAACTATTATAAAAGACAACAAACTTTTTTTTTTAAATATGAGAACATTTAAACATTAAATTCAGAAGTGATTAGAAATCCACAAATTGGAATTGAAAGACTTTTTGGTAGATTAAGAAGAAAAAATAATTCTATTTTATTGAATTTAAAGATTTATTTTTTTTACTCAAAACCTGGTTGCTCTCTTACTGGAGTAGAGTGGATAAAGTATTGGCATTTAAGATATTAATTATGATAAGGCTTATAAAGGATATCAATATTTTCATGGCAGGCCTTGAGTGTATAACATGCAAATATAATTATTTTTTCGTATTTATTACACATTTATGTTTATGTGCAGAAGATGAATCAAAAGTCATGCAATTGACTGGACAAAGCAAGAAGCAATCATATTTGAAAGTGTATCATTTTCAATAGGATTAGGAGACATTTACTCAGGGCATCAATGTTATAGATTATTAAATAAACACACATTATATTAAAAGCAGCAAAAGAGTAAGCAACTTATGATTTATATGTTTATGTTCTTGTGGATGTTTCATAATTAGAAACAAAAGTTTATTTAATCAGTTTATCCAAAATCATCAATGATTTCTAAGATCCTTTATGTGGGCAAAGAGTTAGGGTTCAAACTCATTTTACATACAAAAGCAATGAATTTTCTTTTTTAAAGTCTGATAAAAATAAATATTTTGTAGCATCAATAGCATTGGCTATTATTTTGAGAAAACAATGGACTCTATTACCAAAGGTTTAGAGCCACATTAATATCAATCAAATTTTAGGGTTGTGCATTCATAACAATAGAAAATTAAAAGAGTAAAATATTTTAGCCTTTGTATCAATGTTATTTAGAAAAAAGTTAAGATATAACTGGCATATTTCAATACAAAACAAAGCAAAAGCTGTAATAATTGGAAGAGCTAAGATACAATTTTATTTGATGATATACCAAAAAGTAAATCTGCACACATAGGTTTTTGATGAATTTACATAAAACTTCATCTATTCTCTTTCCTTCTCTCTTTAAGTGCATTTATATACATTGTCAGAATACATTCTGCATTACAATTTTAATAACTGCTAACAACAACAGGTGAGAATGATGGTAAGAAAAATCAAAATCGTACTTGCATTATCAATACATGTAAAATAATGCAATAAAAATGGTTGTATAAAAAAGTCCTTTTCATTTTTTTTCCAATTTTGCAGACATGTAAGAATGTTCTGTGCAATGGATTCAATAACTTTTCTATGAGGCAAAGGAATAACATTTATCATAGCTAATAATCTTTGAAGGAATTTAAAAAGAAAATGGATTAATAAATAGAAAGGGAAAATGTAACTTCTCAATATGAGATCTGTAGGATTTTATCCACAAATCGGATACTTAGTTTGATTTTACTCATAAAATTAAAGGTTGCTTGTTGAACAAAGATATAAGAGAGAGGGAAGGAGTGAAATAAAGAAATAGAGGAAGAGAGGGAGAGAAGGAAAGAGATAGGAAGAGAGATGGATAAACAGGATAGTGAAAGATAGAAAAAAATGGGGAGAAAGATTTTGAAAAAAAATTAATATTCAACATATAATGAGTGTATCAGTGCATGTGTGTGCGCATGGATGGAAGTCAGAAGCATGGTTTAGTATAACAAAAACACCTGAAACTAATCTTTTCTTTCAATTGATGTTATATATATATATGTGTGTGTGTGTGTGTGTGTGTGTGTGTGTGTGTGAGTATATAGGCATCAATGAAAATGTGTGTATGTGTTGGTATTAATGTGTTTGTATATCTTCATGTGAGCATGTGTGACTGCAGAATATATCTTTTGCTATGTATATGTATATTTATCCATTTTTACTGAGCAATTAATATATCTATATTTTTAAAGACAGGTGGGATTGGGATGATGCACTTTTTACATCCACTAGTTAACAATTATTGCTCTCTCCCATTTCTTTTCTAATCCTTTTTAACATTCATTTCTTCTTCAACCATGTGTGTTTTCTGATGCTGTTGCTACTACTGTATACATGAGCAATGTCCTTATTTGGACAAAGAGAAAGAGATTATAATAATAATAACAATAATAGCCGTGTTGTTACAAGGTCTTGTAAGAAGAAGCAGCTTTCTTTGTTTTTTGTTCACCACTCTTGGGACTCGGCTGTGGAATAAGACAGCTGAAAAATATTTCAGAAAACAAAAATTAGAATGAAAGAAAAATACAAAGAACTTATTTACTATCATAAATCTGTTATAAAATAATGACGTCAAGGATATTAGTACAACTGTAGGACAAGGTAGATAGGACCAATTAGGAGAGTACAAAAGACAGAACTGTCACATGGAGCAACATCAAACAGATGGAGCCTAAAAAATTAATGTTTCCTTATAAAAGCAGTCTACAACATCTTACCAACACTAGTCAACCTACATGTCTGGGGGGGTAGCTACATTCGATCTATGCAGAACATATGCGAAAACCACCAGCTTCAAACATAGTCTCACTGTATGTGAGTATGCTCTAAGAAGCTACATATAGAGACATAATGAAGTCCTGGAGATTATTGCTGGTGCTACAAAAAGGTGTTATGAGATTGCCAATAAAGTTTTCAGTAATAATAGCAATAGAGCGATATATTTTGTTAAAGAAAGAAACATTTTAAAATTCTTGAGTGAAGATAGGCACAGATCATCATTTGTTTGATGGCTACACAGCCTTGCATATTTGGAATATCCTCATATTTTCAACTGAAATAATGTTAATGGCCCAACATCTGGATATTGTCATTCTGGTCTGTTAAGTTAAAGAAAGTTTTTGTTATTGAGTTAGCAGCCCCTTTTAAGGAAAATTTCAACTGGGCACATCAGTGAAGATCAGCAAGAACAATGTGTCAGAAATGGCTGGATAACAAATGTATTTCCTATCAAAGTCAGATGTTGAGGTTTCATTACCAACTCAATCCTCCACATAACTAAATTTAGGCTTCCACCATCAGACAAGAGGAAATGCATGAAAAAGATAAAAAAAATAAAGCCTTAACTGCATCAATGTGGATATGGCAATCCCACAGTGTAACAAGAATCCAACAAAGCCTTGTGATTTTGTGAGATACTGTGGGGGTGCTTTGGGCAAGTGGTAATTATGCTTCAGCCCTGAAAACATACCTGAACTCAGAATCATCATTTGATGAAGGTTTTGTTGGAAGCAACATTGCGGTACAAATAGCAATTATTGTATAAATTAACCTCTGTCCCATAATTGTTACATTTTCATAGATATGCATTTATACACTAAATGTAATAACAATTATGGGAAGAAGATAGTACTTTAAAATTATTAGTTATTTTATTACAACTTACTGAGATCTGAGATTATAAATCACTTGAAGAGAACTTTATTTATATTGTAAATAGTCTAAAATATGAGTACAATTCTACTATAGACAAAATCTATTATTCAAACTGGAAGGAATAAAAATACCATCTATTACACTTTACTATGTTGTATAAAGCAAAAATAAATCTATAGTTATTTGAGGACTATGTGACCTGTTGGTCTTATAGATTCTTCATAGCTATATTATGCAAAATGTCAAACTAGTGTAAAAAAAAAATCACACATATCATGTTCTTATATATTAAAAAAACACAACATAAATAAACGTTTTCTTAAGATCATGAATTGTAGTTGTTTATTGAATGAAAAATTGAGTGGGACATTTTCAACAAAAATTATACAAAAAATACAAATAATAAATGCTAAATTTATGTGCTGAATTACAATTCAAGGAATAAAAAAAAATCATATTTGGACATGACACATTAATAAGAATGTTTTTTTTTTGCATGACATCAATATATATGTGAGGAAACTAAATATCTTTTTTGAGAAAGGGTAGTTTTACAATAACAAAGTTAAAAAAAAACTTTGTAAGCAAAATTGTGACAAAAACTGCATTTTTTCTGCCAACAATTCTAAACCATGTTATTCTTTATTCAATAATGAAATTCAATAAATATTCAACAAAGCATGAAATATTTGAAAATCATCATATATACTTGCATAATGCTTGACTTTTTGAAACCAATTTTTACCCTATAATCAGGAGTTTAAACATTGTACAAAGTATACTTTTGAAACAGTAAAAGAATTGGGCTTGGTTTGTCGATTTTGTAGGCTAATAATTTGGGTTTAGACTATTCAACAAATAGTCAAATTTCATATTTCAATTAATAAGGGGAATTTTTTTGCAAATGTAAAAAAGGAATTCTCAATAAATACAAACACTGTATTGTTTGGAATTGGTAAAATAATTTTAATCTCATAAAAATATTTGTTTTGAGACTATTTAAAATGGCAGCAAATAAAAACAGAGTGCTCCAGGCTTGAACAGAGGTTTGTCATCAAATTTAGGTCACTAAGAATTGCATGTGAATGTGTGGTGTGTATGGAGAAGTTTGTTTTAGTCAAAAAATGTTTAGAAATCGGCTAAACATGGGTTTGCTACAATGATCAGGAGTCAAAAAGATAATCCATTGACTCTCCAGTGAAGAAAAAGTTTGGGCTGCAGCAGTCAGTAAAGAAGGTAATGCTGACAGTTTCTGATATATAAAAAATCCCAAAGTGAATCACCACACAGATTAGGGAGAGAGTGGTCACATGACTACATTGTATAAGACTGATTTTTTGAGATTATGAGGGATGTGGTATAAAAGAGAAAAATCCCAAAGTGAATCACCACACAGATTAGGGAGAGAGTGGTCACATGACTACATTGTATAAGACTGATTTTTTGAGATTATGAGGGATGTGGTGTAAAAGAGAAAAATCCCAAAGTGAATCACCACACAGATTAGGGAGAGAGTGGTCACATGACTACATTGTATAAGACTGATTTTTTGAGATTATGAGGGACGTGGTGTAAAAGAGAAAAATCCAAAGTGAATCACCACCAGATTAGGGAGAGAGTGGTCACATGACTACATTGTATAAGACTGATTTTTTGAGATTATGAGGGACGTGGTGTAAAGAGAAAAATCCCAAAGTGAATCACCACACAGATTAGGGAGAGAGTGGTCACATGACTACATTGTATAAGACTGATTTTTTGAGATTATGAGGGATGTGGTGTAAAAGAGAAAAATCCCAAAGTGAATCACCACACAGATTAGGGAGAGAGTGGTCACATGACTACATTGTATAAGACTGATTTTTTGAGATTATGAGGGATGTGGTGTAAAAGAGAAAAATCCCAAAGTGAATCACCACACAGATTAGGGAGAGAGTGGTCACATGACTACATTGTATAAGACTGATTTTTTGAGATTATGAGGGATGTGGTGTAAAGAGAAAAATCCCAAAGTGAATCACCACACAGATTAGGGAGAGAGTGGTCACATGACTACATTGTATAAGACTGATTTTTTGAGATTATGAGGGATGTGGTGTAAAAGAGAAAATCCCCAAAGTGAATCACCACACAGATTAGGGAGAGAGTGGTCACATGACTACATTGTATAAGACTAATTTTTTGAGATTATGAGGGACGTGGTGTAAAAGAGAAAACTCCCAAAGTGAATCACCACACAGATTAGGGAGAGAGTGGTCACATGACTACATTGTATAAGACTGATTTTTTAAGATTATGAGGGATGTGGTGTAAAAGAGAAAAATCCCAAAGTGAATCACCACACAGATTAGGGAGAGAGTGGTCACATGACTACATTGTATAAGACTGATTTTTTGAGATTATGAGGGATGTGGTGTAAAAGAGAAAAATCCCAAAGTGAATCACCACACAGATTAGGGAGAGAGTGGTCACATGACTACATTGTATAAGACTGATTTTTTGAGATTATGAGGGATGTGGTGTAAAAGAGAAAAATCCCAAAGTGAATCACCACACAGATTAGGGAGAGAGTGGTCACATGACTACATTGTATAAGACTGATTTTTAAGATTATGAGGGACGTGGTGTAAAAGAGAAAAATCCCAAAGTGAATCACCACACAGATTAGGGAGAGAGTGGTCACATGACTACATTGTATAAGACTGATTTTTTGAGATTATGAGGGATGTGGTGTAAAAGAGAAAAATCCAAAGTGAATCACCACACAGATTAGGGAGAGAGTGGTCACATGACTACATTGTATAAGACTGATTTTTAGATTATGAGGGACGTGGTGTAAAAGAGAAAAATCCCAAAGTGAATCACCACACAGATTAGGGAGAAGTGGTCACATGACTACATTGTATAAGACTGATTTTAAGATTATGAGGGATGTGGTGTAAAAGAGAAAAATCCCAAAGTGAATCACACACAGATTAGGGAGAGAGTGGTCACATGACTACATTGTATAAGACTGATTTTTAAGATTATGAGGGATGTGGTGTAAAAGAGAAAAATCCCAAAGTGAATCACCACACAGATTAGGGAGAGAGTGGTCACATGACTACATTGTATAAGACTGATTTTTAAGATTATGAGGGATGTGGTGTAAAGGAAAAAAATCACCACCAACTAAACCTGTAAAAAAGGGGACATTTATTGGGAAAGTCACTGGAAATTATGTTTTTAGAAGTGAAGGGAGGAAGGAAAGTACATCAAGTTTGTGTTTGTTGTTGTTGTTTTTTATCCTGCCCTGTCCTTTGTGATTTTTTGTTTGTTTTCCTGCTTGTCTGTCCCCATTGTTTTTTCACATGACAATGAATGATACCAGCAAGACAACACTTGGTGAGTGTTTTTGAATTCTTAACACCACATTAGTTATTATATCTCATTATATTGATAAGATGGTCAGAGTTGAAATCTAAAGGAAAACATGGGCCATGGTCACAGTGATTTACAGGCAGAAATAATCTGATAGTTTCTAAGGGAAAACATCTTTGAATTATAAAAATTCAAACTACATTTGTTGAATCTATTAGTGATAGTGATAACACAGAATATTATATGGACTATATGATAAACCCAGGATTTGTTGGGTACACAAAAAAAAGAGAGAAAGACAGTTCAAATATTGCACAAATATATGGTAGAATCCAAAATCTACTGCCAAAAATTACCTACTTTCCTAATCTATAAACAAACTTAATAAACACTTCACTACTAGAGAGCTATTTCATGCGACTACTGAAACTTACCTATTGGCCTTATAAAGGTTAGTTGCCTTCTGTGGACGGTGCACAGGTGGTCGGGGTGTATACTGCTGCTGCTTCACTGTGAGGTCAAAAGAAGGGGACGGCAATGGTGCAGATTTTTGCAAAACCAAATTGTGTAGTTTTGTATGTTTCTTAATGTGCTGTTTCTGTAGCAATTGAGATTGTTGGTGAATTGGCATCTGCTGTCGCCATTGCTGGAAGACCTTTTGCATAGGATTTGCTGCAGACATTGATAACTCATTCTTGCCTGTGGGTAGAATGTATGGCTCAGAGAAATAGCGTTTGTGCAGGGGATTTGCAGGTGGTTGAAAGCTTTGTCCATCTTTGTTATTAAGCTGTGATCCAGTAATGGAAGATAAATAAAAAGGTAGGTGACTTGGAGAAGCTGGAGGTAACACCATCTTCTTTAGATGCTGAAGAGAGGAGTTATCACTGTTTAGCTTATCATTACATTTTTTAATTTTATTGCTGCAAAAATTGTTGTTATTATTATTATTGTTAGCATTGTTTGGGTTCTCTTTTTGTTGATTTCCAGTGACCTGGGTGCTGGGTGGGTGTGAGATTTGGGAACTTGCTCCATTTGAGTGAACAGCATCAAGAGTATGAATAATATTTGTACATGTAAGTGAAGGACTATCGATCTGTAATGCTTCTTCTAATTCTGGGTTCAAATTACATAATGGAGTTGAATGACGTTTACATTGAGTGCCATCAGAACATACCTCATGAGAATGACCACTAGTGGTGGCTATGGTGTCACTAACAGACTTTTCCAAACCCATGTACAAATTTTCCTGGGTGTTTATGCTTGACATTGAAGAAGCACTTGCCATGTAACAAGATTTACCGGATTTACGGTCAAGACTCTTTGAGCGTGTATTTAAACTCAAGGCACTTGGTTTGTAATCACATGTTTTGCCAGATAGAATTCCAGTACCTCTATGTGCAGAATATTGGCGAAGTTGCTGCTTTGCCACTAAATTCTGCAGGGCATCCTGGATTGCTTTTTCATTGTAGGTGTCTGAAAAAAAAAGAAAAAGAAATCAAATCAAGTTGTATCAATTCAATGCTTTCATAAAAAAAAGAGAAACTGAAAGGAAATAACATTTTTCTCCTATAACTGGCTATAAGATGCATAACATTAATTACTGTTGTTTAGAAATTTGGAACCAATGTTTGCTGCTTTGTAATGCAGATAACTTATTGTACTACATTTTAGTTCATATCTAATAATGTAGATGAAAATATATCCAAATAAAATGGTATAAAAATCAAAATTACTTTTGCATTAAGTGTGCAAAAGTAAGTTTGATTTTATATAATTTTATTTGGACAAATTTTCATCTCCATTTTTAGAGTCTCTGTACATGAAGCAGATATTTAATAAAGTGAAGGTTTCTTATTAATAAATGAAATCATTACTCCTCAACACACACAAATTTATATCACTATTTCCTGAAGTTTTTTTCTTTTCTTATGGATTACCCACCTGACAAAAGTTGATGAATGGATCAGTTGAAATGTGATAACAACATAAAGTACACAAAGATGTTCAATTGACCAAATAAAATTTGTAATATTGATGACTCTTCCTTAAATCATAGACAATATAGAAGTTATGTTATTTTAATAGTGACATTTCTGCTTTAATCCTTTGGCAAAACAGAAAAAGAAAAATTTTATTCAATGAAAATGTTGTTTTTTATTTATCTATGTTAAACAATAGAGTAATTTTAATTTTCTTAAAAACTGAATAATCTTTTCCTACATGTTTACAAGTCTCATTTGTGTTTAGTCATCAGTTGTGGCCCAGAAAGTTAATAACTATTTATCAAACTACCAAGTATCTAGAGTTAAAAGTTAAATTGATTCTTATTTATTAAGAGTATTCATTATATAAAACAGATTTAAAATATTGTAAATTAGTATGATGTTATCATTAACTTAATGATTAACAAGAAAGTACATCCACTAATCTGAATTAGTTTAAAATCTGTCCAACAATTGACATTTAGCTAGTAACACTAAACTATATTTATAATTTAATATATGTTACTAACTAGTAACCATTTATAGCCACTACTTGTACTATAAGTGTAAACACAACGTGATTTATAAATTTGGGTTTTCTAATACTTGGAAAAAAGACACATAACTGGTTTTTTTTCTAGTCAGGAACATTTCACCAAGATATCTACTTGATATGATTTAACAAAAAGATAAAATCTACATAAAATCTACATAAAATCTGCCGATAAAAAGCGAAAAACACAGCACGTACATATTTGAAATTTGAATTTGTTTTGTAAAAATTCATGGATTCATGGTAAAAAAAATTAAACCTGGGGAGGGGGTAAAATATCTAAATTGATTTGGCGATGAAAAGCGGGGTTAGGGTGGGGCATTGTAAACTATCTCCATTAATTTGCCGATAAAATGTGAAAAACATGACTTGGAAAATATCTATATTTGGCTAGAATTATGTCTTATGCCGGCAATTAAAAACAGGAATTAGGGCCAGAATCCGGGATGACAAAACGTTAAAATGACCAATGGTACTATTTGCAGAGTTCAGTCCCGGCCTCCTGCCTTAAAAAAATGCTAGGCAGTGATAGGTGAAAAAACAAACCCACCTATGAATGAAGCCCCTAGCTGAAGTGGTGCTTGCTGTATATGAAAAAATAATTTGTCAATTGAAGGCGTTTTTATGGATATTTTTTTTTTTTTTTTTTAGTTTGAAGACGTTAAAAGTAAGCCATATTTTTAAAAAGGTTAAAATATTTACATTTACTTGTTGAAAAAAGACTGGAGGTGATAGAATATCGCATTAACTTTTGGGGTAAAAGCGCTGTTTTTTTTTGTTTTTTAAATATTTTCAAAAATATGGCTTACTTTTAACACCTTCAAAACACTAAAAAAATAATGATTTATCGATAAAAACGCCTTCAATCGACAAATTATTTTTTCATATACAGCAGGCACCACTTCAGCTAGGGACTTCATTCATAGGTGGGTTTGTTTTTTGACCAATCACCGCAGGAGACCGGGATGGAACTTTGCGAATAGTACCTGACCAATATTTCCAGGAGTGGGTGGTGGTAAAAAAGAACAATTTCCTCGTATATTCCTTTAAAATAAACTGAACCCTCATCTTATGTCCGTGTTTTTGCAATTAAAGGTTAGTTTTAAAGGCTCGTTTTACAATTTAGGCATAAATAGGATCCTCCTTTTATGACCGTAATTTTGTTTTTTCGGCGACGATGATTAAAATCTGACGTTTTTATTTTAGAGTACCAAAGCCAAAAAGAAAAGAAATAACAACAAAAGTTAATCTTCAACTTTTTACTCGTAAATTCCTACCATAAAATTAGGCTTGGGCATTTTATGGTAGGAATTTACGAGTAAAAAGTTGAAGTGTAAAAACGAACCCCCACTTTAAAACTAACCATTCTCACAAAATAAAAACTTTTAGATATACACATTGAAGTGAATATTAAAATAAATAAATAAAATATTATTTAGTATTGTAAAATAATGGGTGCAAAAAAAAAAAAAAAACAACATTTATTGCAAAAACACGAACATAAAATGAGGGTTCAGTTTATCTTATGGTAGGAATATACAAGGAAATCGTTCTTTTTTACCTGGGTGGGGAGTATTATCACCGTAAAAAGAACACTTACTTTAACCGAGTTGAAATTGACATTTGATGTCCCTGAAAACTTTGTTCAAGCACCGCTTGCTTGAAGACTTGCTAGGAGGGTGTGTTCCCCAACCCCTACAGTAACACTACATTATTGACAATCACTTGATCCCAACCCCCACATCCAACAGACTACTGAGACTAAAATGGTTATCAATTTTTGTCTTAGGAAATTTTTTTACTTTCCAGTGTTTCCAAAAATGTTTAACAAACTTTTTTTGAATAAACATTAATTTTATTTAATTCTTAAATGTATATTTTTTTTTAATTGTTCATTTTCAGTCAAAATTTTGCGTGTGTGCTATTCTATACAAGTACATAAAATTCTTTTTAAATGTTCTAAATTTTACGAGGTAGAGGGGCAGTTTTGTAAAACGTAATTTATTTTCTAACCTTTCTTTAACGAATACCTTATTATCTTTAAACTGATGACAAATTCTTGTCTTGTTTAGTGTTGTATAAAAATAAATCAAAATATGATGAAAGCAAAACTTCAAAATAGCCAATCAGAAGCATTTTTACTGTTTAATGAATATTTATGACCATTTTGGGAAATGTTGGGTAGGTTCATTGAGCAAAAACAAAACAAAAAAAATAAAAAAGTGTCCTTGTTATTTTACTAGTTATATTTGTTAACGGTAACAATAACATTAATTTTGTCTCAGATAATTGAAATTTTCCAGGACAAAATTCAAATTTTATTCCAGGATTTTTGAAAAAAAAAAAAAACCCCTTTTTCAAGGTTTTCCAGTACTGAAAAATATACATTTCATTTACCAGGTTTTCCAGGTTGCAAGGGAACCCTGGGCATGCATACACAATTTTATGCTCACACACACACACACACACAAAAAAAAAGAAAAGAAAAAAAAAAAAAAGAAACATATTTTATAAATGATTCCTTATTGCCAAAAACTAATACATAAAAAGTCAACATCTGTTTCAACTCCTGTTATTTGTTTTACTGTTTGTTTGTCTACCCTGCTACAATATTAAACTATATTTCCTTACAAACTCATACCACATAATTTGTTAAATTCACACTACCCTCATAACAGTAGTGCCCTGAGTAATGAACAGAAATGCAACCATTTAAAACAACACAAAAAAAAAACAGAAATAAAAATAAAACAAACTTAAATCCAATTTAACTACACACAAAAAAAGAAGGAAAACAGAATAAAGTTAGCATTAAAGCTCCAGAATTTATGCAAATGGTAGTAAATAGTTGGTTCTCCATACTGGAAATCAAGTTCTACTTAAGTAGTGTGATGGCATCTACAATGAAATTCTTTGGTGATATCATCTCTACCTGCTAAGACAGTAGCTAAAATACCAGTCTCAATAATAAAGTTATTTTTAAAATAACATTTGGATCACTTGAAATATTTCTAAACATTAAGCCAATCTTTCCATTTGCATACAATAGACAAAATATAAATGACAACTTTAAATGCCAACACCTAAATTTTATTTTCCATTTACTTTTTTAATTTCCCTGATGCTTCATTTATATTCAGTCTTAATATTTTTGGATCCAATATATTTACATGTTAAATTTTAATTTCCAAATATCTTCTCAACATTAAAATTTATTTAGATCAATCTGTTTTATTTCAATTGATAATGGTCTAACAAGTAGTTTAATCTTATCAGCAAAAAAGGTCCCAATATGGATCCTGTGATTCAGAATAATTGTTAAAATTTTTTTACTTTAATAATTTTATCTGTCAAAAATATCTTACAATATCTATTATTTTTATTTTTTTTATTTTTTTTAGAAATACACCAGTCTTTCATTTTCACTAGAAACAATAATAAGATACCATATCAAATTCCTTTAGCAAGGCATTTGATATGGTATCTTATATCCAAATATATAATATCTACATTATCCCCCTCTTTCAAATATTCAATTATAATATCGATACTTTCCAAAATATTAGATAATGTTGATTAGAAATCAGATAAGAAATTTTCTGAGGAAGATAGAAATCCTAATCAACATACCATGTTGACTATGATTTATTTCTTCCTTAGAAAATTTAATATGTGATTTCTAAAGAATTTTATAAAAATCTTACACAAAATACAAAGAGATTGATCAGCAATTACTTTTTAAATGTATTGAAACTTTTTGATATAGTGGTATTACAATTGCTGTTTTCCAAATATATGGAATATAATATTTTTGTGAATTTGAGTTTTTGATTTTATATATTTGAATAATGATTTACAAATGAATATATATTTGAATAATGATTTACAAAAAATTTTTAACAATTTACTTTCATGCTTCAATTTTTCATAATTTTAACAGATTTTAATAGATGATTTTTTTACAGATTTGAAAAAAAACAAAAAAACCTTACATATATCTTTTAATCTTTAATAATACAATAGTTGTAGGTTCAGTACTCTGTGACAATAGTCATGACACACTGCTGGATAGAAGTGAAATATAACTTTTTTTTTTTTTTTTTAGAAACAAAAAAGCAACATGCAATGCATAAAATGTCTACATACCAACTGAAACATCCTGCGTAGCTGCAGAAAGACACCTACTACTACTGGATGCAGATGCAGATCTTTGACTTGAAATTCTGGAAGCTGGAGAGAAAATAGTCAAAATATTAAATGTAAATATATCCTTTTCTTAAAAGGTATATTTATGACCAACATTTTGATACTTACAGAAAATTAATTTACCTTAGCAAAAACAAACAAAAAAACAACAAACAAAAAAGCAAAAAAAAACCCAAAAAATAAATAAAAAAAAAAACAAACAAACATTTAATAAGTTAAATTTTAAACACAGAATCTTTGTATTAATCATAGAGAATATAGGACAAAATTCTAATAAAAATATCCAAGGGATCAAGCCTTACCTTAAAAAATTACCCCCCTTCACTGTGAATATGATGTGAACTAAATTTTAGAATGCAGGAAAAAAGTAACTGAATATATATATATATATATATATTATATATATATATATATATATAGTAGCAGAAGAAATCAGTGGTTAAATTTTATTCAAATTTTTATAACTCATTCATTTGTAAACAAATTTATTATAAAATAGGTTTTGAATGATCATGAATTTCCCATCAGAAGTTTTTTAGCCATTGGATGCAGCTTCAATAAGGAATCCCAAATGAATCTTCCATAGATAAGAAAGAAACACATCTTTTTCTGAAGGAGAGACATTTTTAGAAGGATGTTTTAGAGTGGATTATTCATATTGTTATGTTTCTTTTGGAAAGAAACCTTTTGCCTTCAAGTTTGTTGCACTTAAAGGGGTTAACTATTCAATGCTAATTATAGAGTAGTCTCCCTTCTTTACAAATTTGTATCCGGTATTAATTTAGGATTGTGAGGCGAAATTTAGCTGTAGAAGAAAATTACAGACAATCCTCCAAAAGGTGAAAGACAATTCCCTAATTAAGGATCCATTCATACCATGGAACAATAAATCTATTTTAGACTAAAAAAAAAAAAGAAAAAAAAGAAAAAAAAAAGAAAAGAAAAAGAAACAAAATAAGATGCATTTTGTCTAAAAAATATAAATGAATTTATTTTTTTTATCATAATTTTTTAGTTTTTTTTTTATTACAACTCACGGGTCATTAATCTATGACAACGAGTCAGAAACCAAAAAGCACAAGCGCTTAGTGAGATTCAAACGCATATATCCACTAACTGAATTGAACCAGGCATCCCAAAGGCAAAAGGAATATGAGTTTGAATTTAATTGGGAGCTTATTTGTTATCATTTCCCATTTACAGTTTCCTCATTGCCATCTTAGTGAGTTGTGAGAAAAAAAAAAAAAAAAAAAAAAAAAACAACTAAAATTTAAGATGAAAGAAAATACTAGACAAAATTAATAATAATAATTGACAATGTTTTGTTTAAACATTAAAAATAAATAAAAGATACTAATAAAGGAGTGTTTCAATACATGTATATCATTAGAGATAAAAACAATTATTTCAGATAAAAACAAACTCATATATTTGCTAAAATATATAAATCAAACTTAAATGAACAGCTTAGCAAATTAGTTTGTGTGTATGAATGTTGAATTTCAGATTAACACTTCCTATTTAGTTATGATTGATTCTCAATTCTCTTGAGTTTATACGAAATGCAAATTTAAGGCAGACTCTCTATAATTTTGAAAAAGGCCACATAGAAAAATTATTTGGAGAATTGAACACCTTGTTTTTATTGTTTGTACATTTTGACTGGTATATTCTCTGGTTTCTTTCAGGTTTGAGATGTCCCTTCATTTTTGTTGTTGCAGTTCATATCCCTTAATGGGAAGTTAGTTTATTCATTTTTTACTGGTTTTGAACAATATTCTGTCAATATTTACATAGATATGTATTTATATAGGTATTTTTTATGCTCTTACTTTTCCTAAAAAAGTATATTTATCTGACATAAATAATAAATAGCCAAATATTCCAATTATGGCCCTCTTAGAGGTATTGTGAAACCCTCTATAAAACTGAAGAATCACTGAAATTCTTCCTCTTTTTCACCTTTGGCAGTCCAGCATCCAACTTGAAACAGGGGGGAGATTATCTTCAGGACAACCAGCAACCAAGACAGCATTCCAGACAGTACCTTCCCCACTTGCTTGCTGAAGGCTATGAGACAACAATCTAAAACTGCTACTACCATTTGAGCCATACCACACGCAGACCACTTACCAGGATAAAACATCTCAAGATAAATCTACTGAGCATATTATCTTCAAAACCTTTCAACATTTAATTGTACCTATTTTGTACATCAAATCTATTGTATTAGCATATGGTTGTTGTGTTTTCCTTTCTTCAAAGGCTCTTAACCCTTTTTGTCTGGCATACCCTTCAAAACTTAGGGTTTAATCAGTATTCATTTCAGGGATAAAATTCCCCAGAATAGATTGATAATGAGCCACCATAAAAGCTTGACCAGGATTATTTTTTCTATGCCTGCAACAATTAATAATAGAGAGAAAGTAAACTAAATTATTTTAGTGTCATCATCTGATAATCTACAGGGACAAAGAAAATATAAAAAAGTGAGATAAGCTGGATAAAGATGAGTTTTATTTATCAGGCTTATTTTTCCAATTAAATGACAAAAAAGCAAATTTTAGAAGAGTATTTTTATTTCAATACAACTATTTAAATTTCATAACATAAGAGTTTGAGGAAACTTTACAAAGAGTCTTCCACTTTCCCAAATTAAAATCAACTATTTTTTCACTGTTTATAGAATGGTCAAAGCTAACAGTTATGATAAAAGTGTTTCAAGTATGTAAATGGAGGTATTGTTTTTAAAATGAATGACTAAAAAGATGATTTGTGAGAAGTGATAATATTAGTAGGATTTAAAAAATTGTTCAAAACCAAACATATATGACTAAGGAAATCTAAAGCAGTAATAAGCATTAAAAATTTGCAGAGGCAGCAAGCATTACGGTAGTTTAGTATTAGTTTGTGATCCACACATAGTTTTAAAAAAAAACAAAACCAAACAAATAAGAGACTTGATTGAAATAATACAAATAGGAAATCTATTAGTCATATTATTGTAAAGCCCAACTGATTATGAGATATCTTGGACTTATCTTTCACTTATCTTTGACTTATCTCCTTAGTGCACATCAACACTAAAAAGCCATAAAGTTTGCAAACAATTTGACAATCTGCGTTAATGGTTGCCAAAATATTCTTTAATGTTACAATTGTTAGTGTTCTGTTGGATACTGAAAAGACAATTTCCAGGCATTTTATAATGAATAGAAGAATACTAGTAGTAGTTTCCATATAAATAACATACTGATGATACTGATCTTAGATGTTAGTTTACAGACTTCATGCTGAATTTACCCATGAATTCCTTTTTTGATAGAAGATGTGTTTTCACTTATCATCCATTTTCTTTTGTCTTGTTCATTTATTTAAGAAAAATAAATCTAACATTTTGGACTCTGGTTCAACTTTTGTTACCAGTCTGTCTTTCTTTTCTTCCTTCTGTTGGGTGTGTCACCTAGCATTTATGGTGAATGGGAAGATCCCATTTACACCAAACAGGGGTGTATAAATAGTAGATTTGTTAGGAGGTAGTCCTCCTAACACCTTCATTTTGAAGTATCTACTCATATGACTGTTGCCATGGACTGAACTGCAGTGGTTTGATCCTCCTTTGAATGTGGTCTGTCCCCTTTTTCGACCCTCGGTTGGGAATTCTGAGGAAATTCAAATGTGTTCAACAAAATATTGAGTGGAAGGACTGGATCATGTAATGAAGGCATTGGAAGGATTGCTTGTAAAACCCAGATAGGAGACTGTGCATCAACATCATAGATGAAATGTGCAATACAGGTGCACAATGTGACCATATATCTACTTTTCAAAACCTCCACAATAGATCATGATTTGTCCAGGTAATAACACATGCTTTTCAGTGCCATGTTTGCAGTTAAATTGGTTTTCTATAACCATATTTCACCTGAGAAAATGGCATGGAACTGGGTGTGTGATGTCAACAGGTAACCTATCTTCTAATTCAGAAGTGCTTTAGCAGGTAATTTACTATTTGGCACATTTTGGTTTGGAGTTACTTGGTAACTTTTCAAGAATATCTGGATGATTTCCAGTGTTGCCCCCTCTCCTTTGAGTTTTAAGAGTACTCTCTTTAATGTGTCCACAAAATGCTCTACTTGTCCATTCAATTGTGGATGGAATGGTGGTGAATTATCCATTCAGTTGAATACCATTTTTTTGGCAGAAAGCTGAAAATTCTGCAGATATAAATGTACTACCATTATCCAAAACTAAAATATCTAGTATACAAAATCTGCTAAAAACTTGCTGTAGTCTTATTGTAGTTTCACCAGGAGTGGTGGGATTCATTGTGAATATTTCTGGCAATTTACTATAAGTATCAATTAGGATCAAATAATGTTGGCCATTGATAAATCCTGTAAAGTCAACAGAGTCGTGACTAAGAGAATTCTGGAACAGGACATGAACACAGTTTATTTTTCTGGTGGGGGGTGGGGGATAGACTTTGCTGCTAGCTGACATTTGGAACAAGTGTGTACAAGTTCTTCCAACTGCTTGTCGATATTCATACAGTAGAAATAGCTGCAAACTAAAGCCTTCATATGGTTGATTCTCTAGTGCCCAAAATGAAATTGTTTGAGGATTTTGGTTTGCAATTTCAATGGTACCACTACACTTTTGGTGAAAAGAACAAAATTGTCAACTTCAGATAAAGAGGGTTGATCTTGGTTGAAGTTGTTGATTAGGATATTGTGTGTGGTGGAAATGGATAAGTTTTTTGTAGTGATGGGCTACAGGCAGTGGCATCACAGATCATTACTGCAGTAACTGGCAGTGAACTGACAGTGGATGTCAACACTGTACTGACTTCTGGTTCAACAGATACTGTGGAAACAAAAATATATTCCAGTTGTTTGCGATGAGAATCCATGAGTCTTGACAATGCATCATCTGTCTGTCTGATTTTATCTGTTGACTGGTATTTTATGGTGAAGTCATAGTCCAAAAGAATTGTGGCCTAGCATTGCTAATGGGTAGCTGTATAAACTTAAATACCTTTCTTGGATCTGAAAATACTAACAAGGGGATTGTGACCAGGATGAAATGTTGCCTATATATAACATGTTATGAAACTTTTTGATAGCAAACATGATTGCTATCACTTCTTTTTCGATTTGGCCATAATTACATTCAGTTGGTTCTGAATACATGAGTTATTACTTTTTCACTTCCATCAGAAAAAATGTGTGGAATAACTGATCCGATTCTATAATTTAAAGCATGAGAGACTTCAATAATATCCATAAATGGATTATAATGGATTAGCAATAATTCAGAAGCAAATAAAGACTTAATTCTATCAAAAGCAAACTGACATTTGCTTGACTAGTTCCATGGTACATCTTTTTATTCAAATGACAATTGAGGGGATTGAATACCTGGTGTATTTCTGGTAAAAATGCACTGTATCAGCTTATCAGACTGAGGAAAGAGTTGTTAAATTTGTTGGTGCCGTCATATGATAAATATTTGTGGTTCTGGTCTACAATTTCTTTTATTAAAGATAAATCCGAGATATTTAATTCACATTTGTCAACCCGTAAATGGAATCCATATTGCTAAATTTGGACAAGTATCCTAATCAAACATTGTAGGAGTTCTGGATTTGAAACTGTGACAATTATATTAACCCTGTCAGCATGGCATCCATTGTCTGACTTTACTCCAAATCAACTATCTGCTTCTAAACACTAATTCATTTGTTTTGTATCCTATGCTTATTTAGAAAAAAAAAAGCAAAGACTAATGAGACAATGACATAGTGGATAAAATTATTTGGTAGTCAAGAGTCCATTCCCTGGTTTAGGTAGTGTATAAAGTCATATATTCATATGAGACAGACAAGAGAATTGAATAGGACAAATAGACAAATAGAAACATGAACAGTGGAATGAGAAGAATCTACTCTTGTAGATTGAATAAAGAGTTAAGCTAAGAATTTTCAAAAGGTTGCCAATGAGAAAAGGTATCTGAAGAAAACCAATATAACCAAGATGAGAATACAAGTCAGAATACATCAGTATATGATTAAACTGTTATGTTAAAAATTATAATTAGTAAAAGTAGAAAAACATTAGCAAGCATAATTTCTTCATCATGCGTAGGTGAAATATGTTAGTATTATTATCATTGCATTCTTAGAAAATAGTTTTTGTAGTTCCTTTAGTTTGGTTTACAATTTACCTGGCTTGAAAGTCATGGCTGAAGATGGACGTAACTGTGTAAGTTTTTGACTGTATACATTGATAGCAGCCTGCTGTTGTTGTCCAAAAGAAATGGACTTTGTGTAGGGGACAGTACCAGTGGACTTATGGTTTGAAGAGTTTGTGTGAAGAACCTGAGGTATTCTGCTCTCAAGTGAAATATCTGAGAACACAAAATAGGATCAAGTTGACATAAGTGAATGTTTAAAAATCTTAAAAATAAATTTATCTTAATCCCTTAAGATCAAATCCTAACCAGTTCAAACATGAGCAAATGAATCACTTCATATTCTATAGTCAGTAGTACAGAGATTATCAATGATCCAATTTGTTATATATATATATATATATATATATATATGCAACAAATTGGATCATTGATAATCTCTGTACTAATGACTATAGTAAATGAAATATATATATATATATATATATATATATATATATATTATATTTATTTATTACCTAACACAGGAAAAAAATGACACATGATAGTGAGATTTTTGTTAATACAAAGTGTTGAAACTTAGGAAGTAAAGCAATTTTGGATCCAATTTGTAATTTATTAGAGTTTACATCATAATGTCTCTAAAGGTGATAATTATTAAATGCTTTTCTCCTTATTTATTTGCAGTTAATTAAAATATATAATCAATCAATAACTTTTGCGTCAACATTTAATGGCTGCTGAAGTTATTTTTTAAGGAAGTTCTGTTTAAAAATTTAATTTGTCAAAATTAAATACAATAATTTGTCAATGCTACAAGCCTAAGTGATATAACGAATAAAAGTTAAAAAATTTATTTTCAATTTTTTTAATGAAAAATGTTTCAGCAAAATAAAAAAAAAGTGTGTTCAACCAAGTAGAGAATTGTTTGTGTCTCTTGAAACAAATAAATTAACTAATTTCAACTGATTAAAGTACTTTTTTTTGTTGTATATTTGTGTTTCTCTTTGTGGTGAAAAAAAAATCTTTTTAAATCAATCTTTATGCATCTGTTGAGAGATCTATGCATTCAAATGAATTACATAAAAATAGAGGCACAAGTGACATAATGGATATTGGTGTGGAAAATGAAAAATTCAAACTGAGGCTGCTTATGTTCAATTTGTTCTGCCTTTTGGAAGGCATGAATCCATTTCTTTAGTTATAAGTAAGTTAACATGGTTGATTGATGATAAGGATAACTCTGAATTCAAATCATAGGTAAGCCAATAGTAGATTATACCACATTCACTCACAACAGTCATTGATAAAAGAATGATTTGTAGAAATCTAAATAAATTACAAAGTAAAAAAAAAAATAAAAAATGTATCTACTTTTTTTAAAAAATTTTGTATTGAGAAAATATTAAATTTTATATTCTTGAATCTTGAATAAGTAAACATGAAAATTGTTTAACAACTGGTCAATTAAACATGCATACTTGCTTACAACCAAATCTAACACATCACTCAATGAGTCCTCGGCCTAACTAATAAAACAACAACTTTTAGGCAAAATTCGACTTTATTCATCAACATAGTGTATCCACTAGGGAGACTGATTCCAACGCTTCTCTAACAATTCGATGCCTTTTTTAAGAATGATTTGTCTTTGGCCTCAAAATATGCCCCAGTTTCCGATATCACTTCTTCATTGGAGCCAAATCTCTTTTCCTGGAACATTCTTTTGAGATCTACAAACAGCCAGTAGTTGCAGAAACAATTTGAAGTGCAATTCATGTAGTTTTACCATCGTTGCAATCGACTTGTGACACGGTGCATCTTTTGTATTTTTCAAAATATAATAAGTATATTTAAAAAAAAATCATATTCAAAAATTCTTTAAATTAAAATTTAGTGTATTTATAAAGTAAGTAATTAAGGTTGATGGGGTGGCCTAATGTTGGTATCAGCCATACAGCGAAGGAGTCTATCCCCTTTGCACTAATGCTAGACCAAGGAGATTATTTTAGCATCTGAGGTGGTAGGTGTGGTACCTACCATCAGCTCTTCACTTTATAACACAGGTCCCTATGCTACTCAAACGCTAAGTTGGTGAGGCTCGGCATCAAACCAGGAACCTTGCGATTCTGAGGCAAGTACTCTACCGATTGAGCTAAACCGGCCACTAAAGTAATTAATACATATTCATATCTGAAACAACCAAAATTTTCATCATTAGTGTTACCATGCTTTATTGTACTTTTTATTATTTTGTAGAAATCATTTGTCATGATATAAAAGATATATATATATATATATATATATATATATATATATATAAACCAATTTCATAACAATCATATGGAAAAACAGAAAGCCTAATATATTTAATGAAGGAGTTATCAGGAGAAGGCATTGTTTGCTTGTTGCAAAAAGAACTTGCATGACGACATATGGCATAAAACTGGCACAATTAGAACCTGATTGTTGCATTAACTGGTTGTGATTGATTTGAAGAACTAGGATGCTGAGAGAATGATGCAAGATTTTTCAAGAGAATAAAAAGACCAATTTGAACTCAGGAGTTATGTGTCTTTCAATTGGACTTCAAATGACAATATTTTGGCAAAGAAATTAAAAAAATTTTTTTTACCATATTTGTGAAAAATTTAAAAAATATATATCTATCTCCAATGATACAAGAGAATATTAAATGTTTTAAAAATATAACCCCAGAATATGAGGTCAAATAAAAGGATGTGGCTTCTGTTTCAAGATTACATATATTTTACCTACTGTAAAATTTTACTCTTTCAAATCAGCTTTACATACCTTCATATGAAATATTTTAATGTTGACAGAAAAATGTGAAAAAAAAACCCAAAACAATATTACTTTGAAGTTTGCAAGAAAGAACTTTGAAAAGAACAAGAATTTACATTCATTGCAACACTATCAATTCAAACTCTGATGTTATAAACTATTCTCCTCTCAAAAAACTTCAACATTCTCTGTTGTGTTTATAAAATTATCTATTTATTATTGTTAAACAATGTTTTGTTCCTTTTTTTCTTAATTCTATCCTTTTGGAACACAGGCAACAACAGCTAAAGGAAAAATCTCATTATTTCAAGCAAAAAAACTCTTAATTTTTATTATACAATACTAGCAAAGCCCGGGTAGAGGAGATAAAAACATGGTTTAATAATCGTTTGCAGATCTATTACTACTGAATAGAGAGTTTGGTCCTTAAAAAATCACCACATAAAAAAGATCTTAATTTAATCCGGCCTGGTGGGAGGTCAGGGAATTTTCTTTTCGTCAGATTTGATGGAATGACATCACATGGCTAAACTTGCTAATTGGTCGGAAACTTTAAAACATATTACAGGGTGACCCAGAAAAAACAGAACCAAAATATTTATTTTCCCATTAAACTAACTTTGAACCTAACCCTAAACCCCACTAGTTAAAATTAACAGTTTTATTACAAAATTTGTGGGTTCTGTTTTTCTGGGTTACTCTAATTTTCTGACCGATTTGCAAGTTTAGCCCATCACATAATGATATAGTAAGAAATTTTAATTCAATGATTAACTATATTTTTTAAATAAAATATAAATGACGCGATTTGCTAAACTCAAATGAAAAAAAAAAAGCAAATAAATAATCTTTAAAAAAGAAAAAAAACAAAAGCATTATTAATTTTAGCCGATCGATTGTCAGATAACAATTTGAGTTTTCAGGTATTTCTGTGAAATCGCGCACTATTCTGCATTAGTATCATATCATATCATGATTTTATTGTATTTCTAATCAATTATGAAAAATAAAAAAGGCTTTGTTTACAATTGACAAACGACGGGAATTAATTAAAAAAAGTTGAATTATCGTTAAATGTTTTCGTTTGACTCACTGTAAAAAATAATTCAATGTATGAAAAGACATACTAATTACATATTTAGAAAGATTTTTTTTTCTAACCAAATAAATATTTTTAAGATAGGAACAGAAATATACGATAAATAAGATTTGATTTTATGTTAAAATTTAGTATGAAAAAATTATACTACGAATTCTAGACTGACAGAAGCAAAATATTATTTTTTTAACTCGCTGTAAAAAATAATTCCATTGATAAAAACTCAATCAAATTACATATTTAGAAAGATTATTTTATTCCCTTTCTAACCATATAAATATCTTAAAGAAGATTGAACCTAAAGAGGTGAGAAAAAAGATTTGTTTTTTTCCTTAAAATTTAGTTTGAAAAAAAAAAAAAAAAAAAAAATCATACTTATCAGCTCTCTGAAGCCAATTTTTTTAATTTTTTTTTTTAACTCGCTCTAAAAAATAATTCAATGGATAAAAGCGCACACAAATTACATATTTAGAAAGATTTTTTTTTTTTTCTTTCCAACCATATAAATATTTTTAAGCTTGGACCAAGAATAGGTGATAAATTCTGAGCGGAATGGCTTAGACTGCAAAATTTATTCACTAAAATGAAACTTTGCTGTAAATCGCTGTAACAAAAAGTCAGGCAGCGAATAATATTTCATTATCAGCAGGTGTTGGTATATGGACAGTTCTGCAAATTGGGTGATTTTGGCTTAATTAATTAATTATATCCCTTAATTAGTAAAAATCAATAACCAAATTTGGCGTGTTAGAAGGATATTAATCTATATGCAAGATTTCAAATCTGAGTGACTCCTCTTTTCTGAATTATAGGTCGACACGTACATACCAAAAACTTTCTTTTATATATATATAGATGTTTTATAACAAAAAGTTATTTAGATATATCACTATTAACTAAAGCAATATTTTTAATGTATTTTTATTTAAACTATAAACTCATTTAAATGTAAATGTCATAAATTCTTAATAATACATTGATCAGTCTTCAACAGGTGGGAATGTAAAAATATAAAATAAAAATAAAAAATCTTATAAAATGTCCTATAAAATATAAATTGAGTGCACAATTTGAATAAAGCTACAAAAATGTTTTTTTCTAATTTTAAGAAAAATCATTCTTCTCAACACTTGTGTAAGTTTCAAAACATCTTTATTGTTGAAAGCTGAAAAGGGCTTTGCAAAGTAGATGGAGTACATCTTTTAACACAATGGAAAAGGCCAATGAATTTCTGGTAAGGACAAATATTTAGGAGGTCTGAATGTTCCAAGAAAGATTTGTTGACAGTCAATATTTGATAGTTGGACTATTTTAAAATCCTGAAGATTTTTTTTTCAACATTTTTCTTTTTCCTGTCCTGAAAAAAAAAATGGGGTCGAACTGTTGTTTATGGTTATCCTTATCATTTCCTTCAAACAAATAAGAATTTTTTGATAAATTGATCTTATTCTCATTAAAAGAATTTTCAGAAAAACATTGAAAATTTTTTAGACTGAAATGAAAAAGTAGATTTTCTTTAGTAAATTTAAAATCAACATTGCCACATGAAATTATCAAGAATATTTAATTTAGTTGTATAAACTCTACATTATCCCATTTCCTACTCTTATCAAATTTATACTTAAAAAAAAGAAATTCCCATTAACTTTTTAAGAAATTTCTAAAAGTGTTTTAATGAAGAAGATACATGATGTAAGAATTTCATTAAAATAATGAAATTCATAAATCATGTATCTTGTTATAGTGAGAAATATAATGCAACGTGTGATATTATAATTAGGTCATAATGGAATTGCCAAACTGAAATTTCCATTTAAAGCCAATTGATTTTTTTTTTCAATTTCTTATTTTATTTAAGAAATGTGACCGAGTATATAAAACTATAATTATTTCATGGTAATACATTTTAATGTATTTTTTGCATCATTTTTAATGCAAAAAGATTTTATGATGCAACACTTACTCTCCTACAAGTTGTTTCAAAGAATTTAACATTGAAATCAAAGTTATAATATTGGGAATAAATGGAGGGGAAGTAATGGAATACCAAATTATTTAGAACAGTATAAGATGAGAATACTAGTAAAATAAAACATGGATTTTTGAAATTTTCATTAGATCTAATGTAGTATGTAGTCTAATCAGATTATAAATAGAAATGGTGCTAATGTCTAGGAGTCAAAGTGACAGTGTCAAAGAAATCTGTATGACCATTGGGTGAGCAAACCATAACTCAAAAGCAGATCTAGATTATATATTGATAAACAAGAAATGAATAAACAGTGCTATGAACTGTGAATGCAAACTCATTTGAAGGAGTATCTACCAATCAAAGAATCATCTCAGTAAAGATATGCCTGATCCTACACAAGAATAAGAAGCAAACCAGTAAATCTGTACAGTTTCACTGGTCCTTACTTGCCAATCACTATGCAATCACTATTCAGTAAATGTACAAAACAAGTTTAATACTCTTCAGGAGAAATGATGAACATGATGAACATGAGAACTTAATCACACCCCACTTAGAAGAAACAGTGGCTGAATGTATACATAACAGAGACACAAATATACAGTTCATTGGGAGGAGTTAGAGAAAAATAAGATAATATTAAAAAAAGCATCTCTACATAATAAAAAAAGACAAACAAATGCCAATGAACATACAAAATCAGAAATCTCAATTAGCATGGCAGACAGTAAACAAAATTAACAGTAGGAAAAGTACCTCGAGATCAAAGCTAAAAGCAGCCAGTCAAGAAGATAGACTTCTGAAGTGGAAATAAACACTTCAAGAAGCTGTTTGAAAACCCTCCTAAAATCACAGCTGAATATACCCTAAAAATCATGAATAACCAACTAGAGATTAAACTAAAATACTTTATGGATAATTAACTTAATGAGGTTCTAAAAACAACCAAAAGCAGAAAAGCTGTAAGTCTCAATGAAATCTCCTCTGAAAACAAAGAAATTTGACAACACATGTATTCAATGCAGAAAATTCAATAGAGAAATGAATGAAAGCTGCATCCTCACCTTCCCAAAGAAAGGTGACCTCGAAATCACTAAGAACTACAGAGGTATAACTTAATGCTATAGCTGCTAAGGTTTATAATGCCCTTCTTCTCAATCACTTCCAACCTGTTGTCTAGTAAATTCTTTGGAAAAATGAAAATGGTTTTCAGAAAAATCAATCCATAACTTCTCAGATTTTGACTATTTGTCAAAGGAGTATGAGCAAAATATCTTGAGGCAACACTTTTGTTCGTAATTTCTCTAAGGCATTTGACTCCATAGATGGTGGAAATACTTCTAGGATATGATCTCCCCAAAGGAACTTTTACTGCTATAATGATGCTTTACAAATTATCTATTACTTAATTTAATATTTTTAGCAGCTTGTTTGAGGAATTAATGATAACAAAAATGGGATAAGTTTGTATTTTTGAAAACAGTATCAGCAATTCAATATCATTACAAAAATACAGTGGATGAAGACAATGTATCAAAATCTTCATATTCAAATTTCTTCATTCTAAGGTACAGATGTTTTGTTAAAAGCTAACCAAACATTTCATTAATAATATTAGTATCTGATGTGATCTCCCCGACTTTGAAATACTGGGCTTATGATGTATAGTAAAATAGTGCTCATGCCTAAAATATCAGGCTTATGGGTCCAAAGAATTAACCAAAAAATTTCATAGCATATGGATATTAAGAATAGATACACAGCATTGTAACATCATACTTATATTATACCTATATTCTATATACATAATCATCACTACATTCTTTTTTAAGGGCTAATGTACTGATTACAAATTTATTACTTTTATCCTAAAAAGAGAATTGTATTATGAATTCATTTGTGAATATCAAATGCTAATAAATCCCCTACACCCAATTAAGACAGATACAAGTGGCAAGTGATAAAATTAAATATAGGAATTTAATTCTGTAATGTTTAGTATCTTAACTCATTTTTTTCCAAATATTCTTGTGAATTCCTTTTGATTAAATAATATCAAAGAAATAATTCCAGGCTCCAAAGAAAGTAGAAGCAAATCACATTTCATTCTAGCAATTTTCTTTTACATATGAAAAGGAATTTTTGAAATTTTAAGATAGAAAGTTTTTACATTCTTGAAAATCTATTAGAATTTGCAGCAACAACAGATGAAGATTTCAATAGATTATTTTTTTAAAACTAAAATTAGTAAACCCTCAATGTAATGTAACCAAAAAATCTGAAATTCAAAAGAAAATTTTTATTAATGATCAGCTTAAAATATAAATTTCTTATAAAATCCATTAAAACTTTCAGTGTATTGTAATAACTGTAAATCTATAAACTTAAAAATACAGATAACATTTAGTGTAACAAAATAAGCAATGGTTGTATAAATTCAGAAATTTAAGGTTGAGTTCATCAGTTCCACAAAAGCTTCAAAAACCAGTTTGACATTTGGGCAATTTAAAGACATATCATATACAAAAACAGTGATATAGTTTCTATAAACTTTTCAAAATTACAATTCTTTCTTGAGTAAAAAATAATGAAAAATGATCTAAAGCAACAGATTTTAAAAGTTAAAAGGTACAAATTTTTACAGGAGAAATATTACTCCAACTAGTCATCAAAATCAAATCAAAATTAAAATATGTAATATCTTAAACTATTGTTCCTATTCACTTCATATAAAGTGCTTGCAGATAATACTTCTAGGATATGATCTCCCCAAATTTGGACCAATTGTCTTACCTTCATTAGTAATACTAACAAATTTCCTTAAATTTATATACTGTATATACTCCTGTATCGGGTGAATTTTGAAGATCTGATTTTTAGGCACAAAAATAATGTTGATTTTGGAATTCAAACATAATAAAAAGGATCAACGCTTCCCTTTGTCACAGGATAGAATCAACTTGTAGTAACGAGTTGAACTTACCTGACTCAAAGCGTCCTAGATGCCTGGCCTGCAAAATTGTCCATGGCAAGGAAAGGAATGTGGTTGGGGGAAGAAGGAATGTGGTATGCCATTATGCCCACTCTGAGTAAGAAGTGTCAAGAAATTGGAGGGGGCAGAATGGACTTTTTATAGAGGTTGCGAGGAATTATGGGTGACTACCCATAGTGCATTGCAACTTTTATTTGACTATGAAAGCGACCTATTTTGGCCTGAAGGACAGACTGCATTTTTGTTCTTCAGTAACAGTGTCGAGAGAGCAGAAGAGGAAGAAAAAGAAGAGGAAGAGAAAAAGAAGAAGCTGGTGGACAATTTTCACAACTATAACAAGCTGCTGGCTCATGACACCTTCAAAAATTAATTCTATAAATTAAGGATTTTGTGACCATGTAGTGAATATATACAGTAAATATATACATATAAACACAAAATTCTGGTTATGTTGATGTTCATACTGTTACTTTGCTATATATTTTGCTTATATACATGACAACTTTAGTCTTTCTCTCTCACACACACACACACACACAAGATTTTGTATATTTCAGAATTCATGCAAATCTTAAATGCCATCTCTTTAAAATAAAATCTTTCTTAACCACACACAAAAAAACCCATAAAATATTACTATTTCAAAATTTTGAATGGTCCTATAAATATACACATATATTTATTTTTACAAATGTACTTACTTTTACGGGGACTTGTACTTTTCTTTCCTCTTTGTGGACCTTCTTTTTTAGAATGAGCAGAAGTTTTGCTTTCTTTTGTGGAAGAAATGCTGGAACTCTGAGAATCATCCATAGATGCAGCTGGATTTTCACCCAAAAAGATGCTTGCAGATTTCTTGAGCTTGGCATATGTGGTTAAAACCATTTCCAATTCACTTTCACTGAAATAAATATAGGTAACTTGAAAATATATATATATATATATATATAAATTGTTATAAGTTAAATCTCACGATGATTCAGGACTCTTTATCAAGGTAAAAAAAAATAGGAGAGTATATGTCCACACAGAACACTGTCTAATTACTTATTCTATAGCTACAGTGTGGGAGCAAGTCCTGTGACCCGTTTTGACCAATTAGAAGGTACCACAACCAGCATATCAATAAACATAAATTCCCTCAGGCCAAGCAACATGTGATGTCCTCTTCTTGTAGCAGCATCAGCTAAACACAGCAACTGACGACAGACACACATAGGGGACAATCAACCACACCATTTATAGAACTCCTTATGCATCACCACCAGTTAGCACACATAGCTATTCTCAACTTTGTGGCTTGATTCCAGTCCTGATAGCATAAACGTGCAACATAGTGACTTCATAGGCATCTTACTAACTGCAGCAGATACATCATAAAGACCCCTACTAAACAGTTTAATGCCATGATAGCTTCCCCTTCATCAACTCCCATAATCTGTATTGAGCCCTCATTTATAAATATAGGTAACTTGAATATATATATATGTAGCACAAGAAAAGACCCTTAAATGGCAATATCCTGTGCAATGTTGTATCCACATCGGATATCAACTCATTATATATGATTATCTGCAATCCACATCATTTGTCAAGTGTGGTCTTAATCATAATGATCTTATGCCAGGATTTGGGAATATATTATACAGTATTGCTTGTAAAAACAGATATTATCAGACATAATTTATTAACAAACTCTACAGTAATGAAATTCTATAACCAAAAATATGAATATCTAGCA
Organism: Doryteuthis pealeii; assembly: GCA_023376005.1. Classification (NCBI taxonomy): domain Eukaryota; kingdom Metazoa; phylum Mollusca; class Cephalopoda; order Myopsida; family Loliginidae; genus Doryteuthis; species Doryteuthis pealeii. Next base: position 13,321,483 of record CM042167.1, read on the forward strand.
TTACAAAATAAATATAGTCCTATACAAAATTCTATGTTGTAAGAATTTTTTTCAAACCCCAATTTTTTTTCTTGGTGACATAGTTTGGTAATATTATCTGTTTTGATTGTATAATGTTTGACTAGAAAAAATAAAATCATGGTATCTTTGGTTTTGATTTTTTTTTTTAACGGCATATCAACTGCTGTGGTTCATTTAATGCCAGAAAGTGTTAATAGAATTTGTTTTTCATATGGGTTTTGGCATTTAGAGTATGTGTTTTATGGTGGTATTTGGTTATGTTTGCTTTTTTTAAATTTTTTACAAAATTCAAGATGTCTTCTGGTTTGATATTTTTGAAGAAGTCTCTTTAGTTGTTTGTCCGATTTTGGAGGATTTGTTTAACAGTAAATGGTACTTTGCATGTTCAGCATACAGGAGCATCTTCCCTTTTTAGAAGGTGAGAATGGGTGATGTGGGTGTGCCAAATATGCAGTCTTTTTCTTTTCTGTTTTTTCTGTGGTCTGCCGACCACTCACCAATGACATCTTGTATATCAACTTGTGCATTCGATCATCCCATGATTTTTGCCATTTGTTGTGTATGTATTTGTTGATGGCTGGTTTTAAATCCGTATATGGGATTTTTGTGTTAGTCATGTTTGTCAGAAGTGCTTTTTTGCAGCTTTGTCTGCCTTTCATTGCCTTGTATATCAATATGACTTGGTATCCAGGTAAGTATTATGCTATTATTTTTGGAGAGAGTTTTTTATTTTTTATTTAGGAGCTTGATAATAAGATGGGCTGATGTGTCTTTGTTCTGTAGTGCTAGGGGGACTGATTTAGAGTCTGTGTATATAATAAATTTGGAGGCTTTGTGATTAGTTATGATATTCATGGCTAGGTCAATAACAGTACAACAATAGCAGCACAACCAATTTTTGTTTGGATCCATCTGTATAGATGTGGTAATAATTTGGGAAGTTATTTTGTAGTTTAAAGAATTTTTTTAATAAGTGATAGGGTGTGTTTTTGTTTTGGATAATTTAGTTAGTTCAAGGTTTATAGTTGGTTGCTTTATGGTCCATGGTGCCGTTTTAGAGAGAATGGTATTATGTATTATTTTGGGATTGATATTGGTTTAATTGAGGAAGTCTTGGATTCTTAATTTAAAAGATCTGATAACTTTTACATTATTTTCAAACAGGTTTCTATATAAACAGAGTTTTGGGGGTATAAGATATGTTTGGTGTAATATTGTAGTGCTAATTTATGTCTTCTCGATGTATACATTCTTCTATGTATAACTTTCTGTTGGAGAAATAATAAAGGCTTTTAAGGTGAGGTGGAGTATTTGGTTGTGGATGGTTTCAAGTTCTTGGAGGAAGGACTTTCTGGCCATGATAAAGTTTTGATCTTATTAAAGATCTGTAATAAAGGTCTCTTAGCACGCTAGTTTGTGTAGGTCATGGCTCTTAATAGTTGGATTTTATTCAGTTTAATATGTAGGATAAAAAAAAAATTGAGTCAAGGGTAATGCCAAGGTATTTATGTTCATGCATTATGGGTATTTCAGTACTATTTAATGTTAGAGTAGGATGGTTGTGCATTTTGTGAATTTGGCAAGAGTAGATGCATTTTATTTTGCTATTTGAGATTATGAATCCATTTTCCGTGGTCTATTTTGATATCTTGTTGATGCTTTGTTGTATTTTCCTTTCTATGGTTGTCAGATTTTTGAAACTGTAACAAATGAAGAAGTCATCTACATATAGTAACCCTTTGATTTCTGGGGGGGAAGACAGGTTGTTATATTGTCTATTTTTATCATAACTAGGGTTGCAGATAGGATGTTACCCTGGGGAACACCCACCTATTTTGGTCTTGGATCAGAGAATATGTTGTTAATTTGTGTTTGAAAAGTTCATTTTTCTAGGAAGTGTTTCTAGTTAATGAACATGTCTATCTTGTAATTTAGACTCTTTAAGATTTTTAAGTCTGCCGTATGGGCATATCGTTTTGTAGGCTTTTTCAACCTTGAAAAAGACTGCCACCAGATTTTTCCTTTTTAATGAAGGTTTCTATGCAGACTAGTTGGTCTGTAGTACTTCTTTTGGCTCTGAAACCTGTTTGTAGGTTTGAGATAAGTTTGTTAGATTCAAGAAACCATATCAAACAGCTTGATCATTCTTTCAAGCATTTTGCATGTACACCTATTTAGGGCTATAGATCTATAACTTGTAGGATTTGTGGGATCTTTGTTTTTTGAAGATGGGGATGATTGTGGTTTGCTTCCATGCAGTAGAGATGTTGCCAGAGATCCAGATATTGTTGGTAATTCTTTAAGAAGTGTGTAGTGAATTTCATCTGGTGGCTGAATTATTGGATTTGGATATTGTGTTTTAGAGTTCAGTTAGAGTGAAAGGTTGCTTATAGCATTCAGTATTATCAATATGAATTTTATTTTGTTTTTTCTTCTTTGGTTCTAATTGAGTTAAATTTGTTGAAGGATTTTTGCGAATGATGCTTGAGTGTAATTTTAAGCCATCAAATTGGCTATTTGTTTTTCACTCATGGCTTTTGTGTTTCCTTGGGAGAGGTGATTTATCAGGGTGTGGATGGTTTTATCTCATATTTTCTTTATAAAGTTCCAAATTCTTTTGGGATTGATATTTGAATGGATTTTTGAGGTGAAGATTCTCCAAGAGGATCTTTTGACTTCTTTGATAGTACATAGAGTTTTAGCTCTATATTATTTATATTTATCTAGGTTTTCTGATGAGGGTTTGTCTTGAATTTCCTGAGGATAGCTTGACATTCTCTTATGGTTTTGCACTCCTGTGTAAACCATGGTTTGTTATGTCTTAGGGATGTTGTGGTTTTAGGTATAGTTTTGTTGGCTATACTATTGAAAGAGTTTGTAAAATGTATTATAGGTTCTTCTTGGTTTATATTTGTTTCTGGAATTAGTGTGTCAAGACATAGTTTTTTTGAAGTTCCATTGTGGGTTTTTTGAAATTGTTTGTGGTTCTGATTTTCCTATTTTAGTGCTTTCTATTATAATTGGGGTAGTGATCACTGTTGCTGAGGGGTCTCTATATACACTCCAGTTATATTCTATGAAGGTTGTCACTGAAGGTTAGATCTATAGCAGGGAATGTACCTGAAAATGACTTGAGGTGTATCTGAATTTTCTGATTGTGGAGACATAGATTGTTGTTGTTAATATTTTTTTTGAGGGTCTGGCCTCTTTTGTTTGTTGTGTCACTTCTTCACAAGATGTGTCTATTGAAGTCTCCCATCAATATAAACAGTTTAGGGAGTTCATTTATTAAGCTATTTAACTCTTTTTCACTTGTGGGATCTTGAGGTTGGATATATATTGAGCAGATGGTGATAGTTTTGTGTAAAGTTGTAGAAACTGCAATTGTTTGTAATCAGGTGTTGATGTCGATTTTGCTTTGGGGGATGTTTTTCCTGTTTAGGATTAGTTTGTTTTCCTAGTGTTTTTTTATTTAAAAAATTTTTTTTAGTGTTTCTTGGAGACATACGATGGTAGGGATTAGTTCAGCAATCAATAGTAAGAGTTTATTGTAATTTGCCTTGTAGCCATGACAGTTCCAATGTTGGCATGTTTGGTATTGGGTAAAAAAATGTTTACATAGTGTATCTAAGGGTCTAGAATGTCTTATTTAATTTTTCGTATTTTCAATTGTAGATGTCAAGTCCATTTCTGTTTCCATATTTTCTATGTTTTTAGATTTGTTTTTAATTTCTGTAGGGGTGGGTTGAGCGGGTATTTGTTTTTCTTCTTTTTCCTTGGTTCTTGAGATTGATCGGTGACTGCTTTTGGTAGTTAGTGTTTTTGTTTTTTGTTTTTTTTGTGGTTAAAGGGATATTTTTTGGTTTGTCAGTTGGAGTTATATATATATAACTATATAAGTATATTAAGTATAATACTTTTTAGAGTTTTAATTAGTTCTTGTAGATCCTTTATTAAGTTTGTTAATTCTTCTATTTTTTTTGTTTTCATTTGGGTTTTTGCTTTGTTTTCAATTTGATTTGAGGGGGTACTGGTGACCTGCATGAAAGTTAATTTATTAAAAGAATTTTCTACAATTTGTCTTGTTTCTAGGAAAGTAATGTTTTTGATGACCTTTTCCTTTCCCAGATTTTGCAATATTTTCAGTCCACCCTGTGACTTTCTTTAGTTGTTACAATGTTAGTTATTTTTGCAAGATTACTCCATGTGGTTTGGTTCCTGCTCTCCACATTTCACTCCCCTCCATTTTCTTGTGCAGTGCTCCTTCAGGAATCCGTGTTTTTGACAATTGTGACACCTTCTAGGATTTGGGATGTATTTTTCCACTTTAACTACTGTTCTTATTTCTGATAGGGGGATTCGATTATTGAAACTCAATATGTAACTATTGGTTTCAATTGTTTCATTTAGTTTTTTTTTATTGTTATCCTTTTAACATCTATTATGTTTTTTTTTTAGTTCATTTTTAAATTTATTTTCATTATTTAGCATAATGATAGCTCTTCATTTCGTATCACCCCTCAAGAAGTGTTTAATCTCTCATGGGAGTAAAGCTTTTATGTTTATGTTGTGGATTTCTTTTTTTGTTTTAATAGTATTTTTCAGCTTGCTTCTTTGCTGCCACCTATATGAGGATAGTTCCATCATGTAAGTTTTTAAGCGATTTTGGCAGGATTATTGATGAGATGCTCTTCTCTATTATAAACAAAGATAATTTTGTGTGAGGTAGTTCTTCTTTTGATTCCAGAATGATGAACTTTGGATATGGTTCCTTATAGTCTGAATCAGATTCATAATAGGGTCTTTTTACTTGTTTTTTTTTTCACAGAAGTTATAAATATTGGATGAGTTTTATTGTTTATGCTCCCCACCCAACTTGGAGGCCCATTTGGGGATATGTCTAAAGGGAAACCCATTCACCTAGAAATACCAGGGCTACATAGTATGCTGATGATGGGCAATTTTCATTGTGTTCCTGGGTTTTCATCTCAAGATAACTAATCACCTAGGGACAAAAAGGGTTATAGCATGAATGACCCTACAGCCATTGCCCTTCTATTCAGATTTTAAAATAATCTGATAGAGGGCTGACATGACCAGCTGATTGATCGGATCGGGCCTCTCTGATTGCCCATCTAGACTAGTAAGGGTCAAAGTGGAGTGTTGCATCAGCCACCAGGATCCCATCTTTAAGCATCATGGGTCACCACCCACAGCCAACAGGTAGCTTTTGGTGGTGGGGTCTTACCCCTCTGCAAAGGTGCAGTTGGTATATTCTATGGCCCTAGCCGACAGGGCAGATGTTTGGTTTTGAAAAAAATTAACTTTTTATAGAAATTGGATTAGGAGTGTACATATTTATGGGTGACAAATAATCATTTGATCCTCAAATCTCATCTGGAATTATTTCAGAATCCAAAGAATTGATCAGTTGATCACTTAAAGGAGGTAGGGAAGGAATTAGGTTTTTGTTGAATACTTTCTAAGTATACATATCACCAATTTGGCCTAAAGAATTCAATAACTCAAAAAAATCTAGCTAAATGATAAATGGTAGGACTTACTTTGAATTTTGTAGAAACAGATTAAAATCTTCAGCATTAATTGATTGGGTAATATCATCTTTCATTTCATTCTGTAATGTTTTTTTCAACTGTAAAGTTTCCTGTACATAAAATTAAAAAATAACAGCCTGTTTTATATACAAAACATACAGAAGGAATTGACTGAACAATGAGAGAAGTGATCAGAATTTATAAAGAATATTTTCCTGGTAAAAGATTTTTAACAAAAGCATTAGTAAAAACAAGAATGTATGTCAGTCATCAATATCATCTAAAAATAAGAATAAATAAAAGAATGTATATTATGAAGTGATAGTAAGTGACAATCATTTATACTGGTTTTAACTTAAGAATAAAAGTTACATACATGTGCATACATACATACAGGTATGGACACAGAAACTGACACCTTGTATTAAGAAAACAAAATTACACAGGATTTATAATTATTCTAATTTGATTAAACATTAGCTTTAAACTTAATTAGAGAAAAAGTAATAAACTATGTAAATTATGCATATTCAAAATTATTTGCAATATTCAAGACAGTAATATAATAAAGCCAAAGAAACTGTATTATTAATCCATTGACACAGTAATTTATTCCTCACTACTTGAAAAAATCAATGCTGTTTCATTGAAAGTAATAAAAAAAACATTTTAGACGTATGTTCTTTGGTATTTTTAATCCCTTCTGAATAGTTTTAACATGTTTATAATGCATCTATTATCTTTACTAGCATAACAAAACCGCCCTTTGGGCGGTGTAAAAATAAACTTTTGAAAAATATAGCCTGAGTGGAGTGGGATTTAAAATTCAATGTCAGAGGGGTAGTATCCAAGTAAAATAAATAAATCAATTGAAGTAATAAAAAACAATAATGCCAAAATATGTCAAAAACTTTAAAAGGGCATTCAACATTTAATGATTTTAGTAATTAAAATCATCAAATTCATTAAAGGAGTAAAAAATAAACAATTTGAAATAGAAATTAGGAAAGTTAACTTTTCTACACCAAAATTTTTCCTGAAATAATATTTAATAATTAAATTTAGTTTATCAATGAATAAAACAATTAACTATACAAAATGATTTTTTATTGTTTTGATTATTTCTAAAAATTTTGAAATAAAAAAAAAATTTATTTATTTTACATTTAACAAACATTTAGTTTTAGTGTAAATAAATATTATATAAAATAAAATAGAGTAATGATACTTAAATCAATTTTTAAATGCTAAATAATACTTAATATTAATTTTTTTTAATCAGAGGAAATAAAAATATCTAATCTATAGATTTATTTTTAACTAAATTTTATTTGGTACAGTTCTGTAAAAATATAAATTCTTTAAAAATTTTCTTCAACAAATCTCTTGCTAATAGATTCAGTATCAATTTGTCTGTAACTAAAACTATGTCACTGTAAAAATAATAAAACAATTAAAGTGATTAAAAACAATAATGCCAAAATATGCCAAAAACTTTAAAAGGACGTTCAACATTTAATGATTTTAGTAATTAAAATCATCAAATTCATTAAAGGAGTAAAAAATAAACAATTTGAAATAGAAATTAGGAAAGTTAACTTTCTATACCAAAATTTTACTTGAAATAATATTTAATAATAAAATTAAATTTAGTTTATATATGAATAAAACAATTAAATAATACTTAATATTAATTTTTTTTTTTTTTTAATCGGAGGAAATAAAAATATCTAATTTATAGATTTATTTTCAACTGAATTTCATTTGGTACAATTCTGTAAAAATATAAATTCTTTAAAAGGTTTCTTCAATAAATAAAATATTTTGATAATAGATTCAGTATCAATTTGTCTGTAACTAAAACTATATGTCACTTGCTTACATCACAATACTGTCATTGATAAAATATTATCTAATTAATAATCAATAGATGCATGCAACATTTTGATTTGAGGGGGACAGAAATAAGTTTCCATTTCAAATGGTTTCATTTTGTTTTTACTCCTTAAATAAATTTGATGATTATACCAATAATACAAACCCTCTTATATGGAAATTTTAACTCAGGCAATATCTTTCAAAAATTAATTTTTACACCGCCCAGATAGCGTTTTTTGCTAGTTTATATGAAAATGTTTGTACAATAAATTAATGAATATGATATATGTTGTTACACTCTTAATTCATTTTCTTAGAGATTTAATAAATTTTATATCCATTAAAGTAAGCATTAAATTGAATGATTTTATTTAATTAATTTATAAAAACAAAAAATTGATATAAATTAAAAGTAAAATACTATTTTCAATCATCTAATACAGAATAGTATTCCACTTATTGATGAATGTGTATGTTTAAACATTGAACAAAATACTATTAATTTCTAGCTCCAATTAATTTAAATTCTATTCGCTTTTCTTTTTCTTAAACCAAGCAACTTGTAGCGCCAAATCCATATAGACCCAGCCCCTAGAAAAACACCTTTCATTTTATTCTAATAAATAATACACAAAATAATTTTTTTTAAATTCTTCCTTTTATTTTAATAGATAGATATGTAGAGTGTAGATAATAAAAAAATTCTGTTGGACCTCAAGATCAGGAACCCCCCATCTAATTTTTTTTTTTTTTCTATTTCTATTTTATTTCTTCAATGGATTATTATCGATTAAACACCAATCTATCAGATTGTAAAAAGAATCTTAAAAGTTGTTTATTTTTTGAGTTTTCACAGGTGCTCATTTCCCCGTATAAGTTTATAGTAAATTGATCCCCCATATTGGAACCGCTCTACCTTAACAGTTGTTGTATTAACGATATTAATGATAGAGATGCATTTTTTGTTATAGAAGAATAGACATTATTTTATTTATGAATGCAAAAAATAGATATTTTATTTACAAAAGTGAAAAACTTGTCAAAAAATAGAGATGCTTTCTTTTCTTTCAAAACATACTTACAAAAATATATATTTGTCAAAAAAAAGTGCAAAAATTGTCGAAACATATTTGTTTACATAGGATAACAATCATTAATGCAGTTCCGATATGGGGGATCGATTTACTATAAACTTATACGGGGAAATGAGCACCCCTGAAAATACAAAAAATAAAAGAATTTTTTTTTTTTTTTTACAATCTGATAGATGGTAGTGTGTAATCGATAATAATCCATTGAATGAAAAAATTAGAAATAGGAAAAAAAATTTAGATAGGGGTTCCAGATCTTGAGGTCCACTAAAAATCTTCCTTTTATTTTGATAAATAAAACACTGAATAATAATTTTAAAAAACACTCTTCCTTTTTATCTTAATAAAATTTATTTAGATAAAAGGAAGGGTGTTTTTTTTATTATTATTCAGTGTTTTATTTATTAAATAGATAATACACTGAATAATAAAAATACAGTTTTTAAACCAAATTTATCCTTTCCGGCGTAAAAGATCTAAAGAAAAAGTTAGTTGGTAGGAAAGAAAATAACTTATGTAGGACATTTTACGTTTTTTCAAAGTTAAAAAAGGTGTTGGGGAGGGGGTTCCAGATGGTCAGGTCCACCAATAACACATTTAATAAATCTAAACTAAAAGAATTGAAAAATAAATTAAATAACAAACTCACATGACAATAACATTTTTTTTAATCAATTACTTACCTAAAATGTATCATATTCACTAAGTTCTTGAAAACAATGTTTAGTTTTGACAAATATCTTTGTTAAATTACTTAATTCTCCAAAATCTTATTAAAATTGAATGAATGTGAGTTTAAAAATTTTTCGTCCACATTTCAACAAACATTTAGTGTAATGAAATATATTAACAGGTACATAACCGGAATTTGAAATAGAGGGGTCCTTTTTTGTTTTTACACCGCCTTTTTTTTTTTATAAACAAATCATGCGAAGATTTAAAAATAAATATTTTTACACAATTCTACAAATTGTATTTTAATTAAATAAATGGTTAAAAAAAATACTTTTTAATATCTTAATAACTCTATCTTTAAAACTTTTTTTAAAACTTTAAAAATGTTTAAAGTTTAAAAAAACGGAAGTTACTGGCACGGAGAAAATAAGACACATAAGAATTTAAAGTAAGGTATTTAAAGTTGCTATATCTTATTTATAGATAAATTTCTTGCAAAACTATATACATTAAATAATTATAAATACAAATTAAAATGAAAATCACTATGTAAAAATGTATATAACTAAACATGCATTTATTGAAAGATTCGTTAAAAAACTACCAAGACCATCAGATATTACAAACAGAACTTCATAGTGTATATAAACCAATCTTTACTTAATAATAAGATAACTCAACTTTATTAAAAAATTAGGTTCTTATAGATGAATGATTTAGATTATTGTGGAATCTGTGACGCAAGCCGTGACGTAGTTTCGGTTTCAGACAGAAATGCAATCTATCTCCATTATATATAGATATTACTCTCTAATCTAAAGTTTAATCGTTTGTTAATAGAAATGATACTTATTTTATATCATAAAAAAATTGTTATAGATTGAAAACTACTGTGAATTTTCAACCAAAAAATATTATCTTAACAATTTCAATATTGAGGAAAAGAACATTAAAATAAAACAATTTCCTGATTTTTGTGAGAAAATTTGAAAACTTACAAAATGGAAATCTATATTAATCTTATGAATGTGATAAAAGTTACATTTTTATTGAACCAAAATATATAATAACTTAAATGTCCTAAGGAACAAAGTCAGAAAGTTTAATTGTGTAAACTAATTCTTATCTATAATGTTTAAATTAATATGTACACATAAATGCTTTCAAACATTCGGAATAGTTTTTTGGGCTGACATCTCCATACTTAAATCAATGTATGTACATCTTTTTTAAGATGTAAATCTTGTTGGTTACACAGCTAACCACCATCTGTAAGAAGCAAATATGCATTCATTCTTATAATACAGATTTTTATTTAAAAGTGACAATAATCAAAAATGGCTTTATTCATCTTTTTATTCATCCAGTATGCATTTTTGAAACCAACTTAATTCCAGGAGTTAACCATTTAATCATTCTTTTTATACCTCACAAATCTGTATGCAATAGATATAAGGTAAACTCACTGGAAGTAAATTATGATATTATATGTATGTTGACCACTGGTCAAATGGGGTAACCTGCAAGAGAAAAACAGTACAATATCCATATTGCAAAGCATAAAGGGAATAATCATAATTCTTTTCAAAAAGTAAAGAAACAACACAAGCTAAGATCTGTGCCCCTGAGTGGAAGTGCAAGTCTCCTTTCCCTCATATTCAAAATACTGTTAGCCAGAATGAACTGAGGGAAACATTTTAAACCTTTCTTTAATAAAACTGATCAACAGAGTTTTTACTTACTGAGATAACAACAATCGAATGAGTTGATTTTAGAATGCATGCTTCAAATTGTTGTAGCACATGAGGATTTAATAAAATGTAAACCATCATATGCCATTGGTAGACTCATAAAATGGTTCTTTCTTCACTCGTTTATATTGAACTCAGCCTCATTAAGAATTTCATAAAACGGTTCTTTCTTCACTCGTTTATATTGAACAGCCTCATTAAGAATTTCATAAAAGAAGTGATCGATTCTAACATCTAAAATACAATTTGGTGCATGATATAAAACTAAAAACAATCATTTTCATTGGACCCAAGATGAGAGAATTGATGCTTGACAGCAAGGTCAGAGGTAATCTGGATTCACATTCATTTGTATTAATTGTATTAATCTTTCTTGGGTCTCACAAAGCTGAAAATGATGCTGATTTAATAAACAACAAGCTAACAGTGCAATAAAGAATGGAATAGCATTGCATTCTCATCTTGATTTTTCCTTCATTTAATCTGAATGAGGTAAGTGATGAGCATGGAGAAAGATTCCACCAAAATATTTTGTTGATAGAAACTAGATACCAACAATGCTTCAACCCAAGTTTGTTTTTTTTTTACAGTGGGAAATCAGCACCTCTCACAATTGTAAGGGTAAATCTTTCAAACACTTTTCAATAGACTGACAATATATGTTCTATTACTTAATAAGAGACTGATTATCTTATTGAATTTTTTATTTCTTTTAAACTGATGTAATGAGAATATGATGTAATAAAGTATTTACCGAGTTTCAGTACTCGTTTACTTTCCACTGTGACAATATACCCAATATGGCATGCAGAGTAAATGTGTATATAACATTTAATTGTGTATAACATAATAATGTGATATGATTGCTAAATTTTAATTTCAGATTTTAATTTAGGTGCCTGAATTCAGTTAAGTAGATGATCATTTTCTTTAGTAGTAGAAAAAAAAATTGTTTTTCAGTGTAATATATAAATTTACTTTTGTTTTTCATCACATAGAAACCATATATATATATATATATATATATATACGTTAATGCATGAGTAGTGGCTTACCGGTGGAAGCGCACAGTATCCAGGGGTTAAGACTGAGAAAAAACAAATACAAAGTGCTCAATACAATGTAGAGCAAAATTTATTTATAAAATGGATAAAAGTAACCTACTCGAGTTTTATCATTATATATATATATATATATATATATATATATATAAATAATGACTACACAATTTATGAATTGTTACAAATATCTATATGTAAAAAAAATCATTTCATTTAGGGGATATTGGCATGATATGAAATATAAATATAACAATTTCTTTAAACATCCTATAAATGGTTCAATGGTGCTTATTGGGCACAAAATAGACTTTTGACAAACTGCTAGATAAGAGTTGAGAGTTGTGACATGATCATTCATTTGAGCAGTCTCTAAATTTGCAATTAAAAAATAAACTAAGAACACTTATCTATGTAGTTTCTATTGTATAATTCAAAATTTAATTATTGTTAAAAATGTCCAGGCTGGAAATAAAGGAAGTAACTATCTGAAAAAGAATGCTTTCGTATGACTGGATATCAAATTTGTAAGGTACTCACATAAAAAAAGATTATCATGTAAATTTCATGTATTAAGTTCTTGGTGTATAATAATAGCATATAAAATAAATATAAAGTATAATTTATCAAAAGATAAAAACATAATACTTACCTACTTGGAAAATGTTTAGTAAAATTTAAAAAAAAAACAAAAAAAAAAAACACACACACACACACACACAAAAAGTCCCAACAATAAAACCCGCAAAAACCAAAACATCCCAAATGTCATATTACACACTAGTTTAGATCCCTTATTAGTTATCTCCTTTAGTGGTTCCTTATTTATTAGGATACAGACTCTGAAATCATCACTGGCTTAGGACTTCTGGTGTTGTGCCTTTTCATCTATGTAATCTCAATAATATGTTCATAACACAGCATGGTACATTGTAGAAAGATTTTTCTAATTGCAACAGTGATAAAATGTCCTATTTTACAGAATAAAACAATTTCCTCCAATCCAATTTGCAACTATTGAGTCTGTATTCTTACTCACTCTGATTATCATAATTTCTAAAAGGAGCTAACTACTAAATGAGAATTATAAGAATACTTGCCATTATTCATTCTCAGTTAATAGTAATATAAATTCTAGAAATATAATGGGACTTGATATTGAATTTAAAAAGCAACCTTTAAGTAAGTTTAGTCTATTATTGAAATTCAACACCTATTTTAACTGCATCACATCTATTACAGCAGATTCTATATATTAAAAAGTAAAACTATCATTAAAATGGGAAATAGATAAAATAAGAGAGTTTTTAAAGTTTTAAATTTTCATAGAATTTATTGGCCAAAAAAAAAAAATCAGAATTGTTTTAATATTTTAAAATATTTAAATAATGTAATAAATTGTAAGTTTTATTTTTGTGAAAAGACAATCTAGGAAGAAAAGTTAGTAAAATTGAGTGAAATTTAGATATTAATCAAAAGAAAGGATTAAAAAAAAAAAAAAAATGCATTATGTGAAATATTATGATATTATCATGTCATGTTTATTATAATATTTGAAGAAACCATTTATCCATTCCAACTAAAAAAAAAATAAATAAAAAATAAAAGGAAAAAAAATCAATGAAAATAACTTCATAAGAGAAGATTATGAAAAGTGTCAGTTTACTTGGTGAGATCTACAAAGTGAAAGAGCAGATGAATGGGATCAATGGCCATCTAGAATATCCAGTAAAATGTCATGTATGTAACTCAATCTGGGTAATAGCGCTCATGTCTCTGAGGAAGGCTTTTGAGGCAGTGGCTAGGAAAAGGACACTAACGTAAAACCTAGGACGTTGCTGTCACTGTTTCAGTTTGCCAGGCCATGGATGATTGAATCCCAAATGTAATAGGTAGGACCATTTCAGTATAAAGTGCACTTCACCTAAAAATATCAGTAAACACCAGTAAAATACCAGTGGAAGATGGCACTGAAAGCCATAGTCCTAATCCTGCATGCAGGCGGTTGATGTTGACCTGGGGAAAACAACATTGTTCAGCAGCACCCTGAATAACTAAGCAACCTTCTCTAGGGACAGCTCTGCTTGCTCCACATGGAGAGGAGTCTAAACAATGCTTGTCTCCTACAGGCCCAGTTGTCTAAACATAGTCAATGGGCTTCTTCTCATGCAGTCAAACAACAAGAAAGAAAATGTACACACACACACACCAGCAAGGGTGTGAAAACACTGAATATAGCATGCTAGAACATCAGAAGTATGCTAGACATAGTCTACAGTAGTTGCCCAGAATATTGTTCCTCCCTAATTGTTCAAGAACTGACAAGACTGAATGTTGACATGCTCTCAGTGAAGTCCACTTTCCTATAGAAGGGGGGAAAATAGATATTTGCTTCAACAAGTTCCTGCTGAGGGGGGGGGGAAGAAGCGAGTTCACTGTCTTCTCGCAGGCCAGACTTTCTTTTGGTCAACACAGTCTTCGACCAGCAGCTGAAAATCCATCGCCGTCGTCAAAATAATATTTTCTGACTGCCGTCTCACGTAAGCCGAAAGCTTCTCTGCTTGTCACGCTACGCTCCACTAGCTTTGGTTATTTTATGGGCATATTACCCAAACATCCGGGCACATCAGTCGATCCTCACGTCCGTCCAGTGCCTAAATCCCATTTGTTTTTGCATGCGGTAGGCAAGACAATGTCTTGCTCTTTTTCCTTTCTTGTTCTCCATCAGCAGCCTACAACAGTAACCTCTATTGGTCAGGAAAATCAACAGCAGATAAATACCTTTCATCATCTCTATGTATTTCCTATTGAGTAATCAGCAATATGCCATCATCTTCAATGTGTACTGACCAACTATTCAAACATATCCTGCAGAAAAGGACAGTCTCCTATCAGACTGTCCCTACAGACAACAATCGTTAGTGATTTCAATGCCAAACCAAAGAAAAGAGGGCCATTCAGAAAAAAGTTCAAAGTTGACAGTTTCCAGTGTTAGCAAGCATCAACTCTCTTCACTATCCTCTTCAATATGATATTCAAACTGTTCCCAGAGCTTGATGATGGAGTCTACATCAGATACCATCTTGATGGTAACCTGCATAATTTTCAATGATTACAAGCCCACATTCTGACTCTGGAGCCACTAATCTGGGACCTCTGCTTTATCAATGATGCTGCTCTTGTTGCACACACAGAAAGAATTTAAGCAAGTTATAATGAAAATCTACTTAAATTTGATATCAAAAGATTTTGTAATGTTGCTCAAAATGGGTTGAAGTTGTACATTCCCAAATGCTCAACTGTCTGACAAACAGACTAAAGAGAAAGAAGAATGTTTTTCTGCTCTTGTAACTTTACAGATATATAATATAGTACAGGATATTAACAAAAAATAAGTATTATAATAAGTGCAATACTTTGCACAATTGATTATTGGTGATTAAAAATCTGTTCTTTAGGAAAGAAACTAAGAATATTAAAAAAACAACAAAAAAAAGAAAAAAAGAAAAGAAAAGAAAACAATTCAATGACAATTGTTTTAGGTTGTTCTCAATTTTATGCATATCTGCAATCAGAGCAGTTGATTAGGATAATGATTTGATAAAATATTGTGAAATTATAACAAACCTAATAAATAATATCATATCAAGAATTTGGGTCTGTAGCAAGAAATTGTGGAAACTTCAGATTTCTATGATGTGAGGAAAAGGAAGTGATTAGTGAACTATTTAGTTTACAAGAGTAAGGTTGCCAGCCAGAGTGTTTGGTGCATCAATACCTTACCTTCTTGTAATGCTGCACAAACTCAGCCAGTTCTTTAGCTAAGATTCTTGCACGTTCCTTTAGGGGCAGTTTCTTACTAGGCACAACTACACGAAAATTTCTTTGTAAGTTAACAGCAGCTCGCTTTAAAAAGCGTAAAACCAGATCCTGATATGGGAGAAAAAAATGGATAAGGAAAAAACACCCACAAATAATGCTAATGTGGAACAAAACAATGAAAAAACAAAAATCAAATTGTTTTAATAAATAAATAGAAAACTGTTACAAAAGATCTGAGAAATGTTTGGTTAAAATATTTTTTAAAAAGTTTTGGATGTAACTTGCCTAAGAATGATTAAATCTAATAATTTTATCAGATATTCAATAAAAAAAAAAACAATAACAAAAAGAAAAAAATCTGCACAACTTCTGTGTAAATTTTTGAAAATACTAGGTTATTTTAATTAAATTTCCACATTTCCAATTATAATTATTCTAATATCACGTATAAGAGATCTTGGCATATTTCTACTTTTTATTAATTGAATAAAAGCTAACAGCTGACTTTATATATGGGAATAAAATAGGGAATTAAATCTGACAGAATGTAGAAAAAAAAATAGAAAACACAAAGTATTCCAAAAGATGAGTTTATACTTGATGGTGCAGTTGATATTATAACGTTTCAGTTTATGTAACCTTCATCAGGACATGTGGTGAAATGTTGTGTGGAGATGGTAGGTAAAGGCAGAATGAGAAATGCTGGTTGTATATGAAGAAGGGGAAATGTATCAGCCTAGCATAGATTCCAAAGATGCATGAAGACCTTAAAGATGGGGTGTGGTCATTTGGGAGGAGCTAAGTTGATAGGGTTGGTAAAATTGAACAGTAGTGGGAGAATGTAGGCCAAGTGTTGACTCAATGATGCATGAAGACATTCTAGCAGTGGTGTGAGGACATGGGATGGGGAGTAACTAAGTTGATAGAATTGGTTAGAACTAAACTATAATAGAAATTTTTTTTTTAAGGTGGGAGGCGTAGGGTTAGGAATGGTGGCTTGGTTTGAATTTGGCATACTAAAGCTGTTGACGATTAGTTCACCTAAAAAAGGTGAAATACAGAAAAAAACAGGTCTCATATTTATAGCTGGTAATGTAGCTATAGCACCTGCTTCAAATATTTGTCAACCTTTTGTTGTAGATGTTGGCTAAAATTGACACTGTTAAAATTAAAGTTATGGTTGATTTCATATATGTGTTGGAATAGATGGATAGTTTTCAAGGCTAGGGTGACTGTTTTGATGTTTCATGCATGCATAAGTACAAACAATCTTCAGGTGACGTTATTTCCATACACCCCTCTACCCAAAATGGTGACAGTATCCATTTTTCCCACTACCAACCCCCTACAGACCCCATGCCAACATCCGCTCATACCCCCAAAAATACACACACCCACGCACACATATGCACGCGAATAATTTATGATTGGAATTATTCTAGTGTTTTAATAATAATATGATTAGAATAAATCTTTTTAAATAATTTGCTGTCTCTAAAATATTGAGATGTCTTCATGACTGCCATTGCATTTTCAAATTGCTTTCTCAATGATAAGGGAGACAGTGATTGAATGTACTGTCATTATTGTTGGTTTCAAAAGTCAATATACAAAAAAATAAATTTTAAAATGTGCTTTTTATTTTTGAATACTAGTCATAAGTAAAATGTTCTAAAGTTACAACACATTGGTTGCTTACTTAGTTATTGAGATCAAAATATGGCTCTAATCTTTTTTTTGTATTTATCATATAAATTGATAAAAAAAACAAAAAAAACAAAACAAAACAAACAAAAAAAGCAAAAGCAAAAACAAAAAGGCTGTTCCTATTATCAGAGAAAGTATTATTTAGAAGATAAGATAAATGACTGAAAAATCAAGTATTTTAAAGTTGCCAAATGAAGAGATAGAATTTTATATAAAATAGATAAAGACTCTTCTATAAGTAGAAAAGGTCAAGAATGATACCTAATCATATAATCTAGATGTTTGAGGCCATTATTAAATTTGTACATAATTTGTATCTGTGCTTTTCTTTTACTAGGCAGGAGCAGTAAAAAGAGGAACTATTTAATATCCTCATGGAAGCTACAGAAAAAGCGGCACCAAATGGCTTTGGATAAACAGGGTCTATGGACTAATGCAACAGATCTGAAACCTGTGATGATCCCAGGAATATCATAGACAATGCAGCCAAGCACATCTATGAGATATGTTTTAATACTAAAATCAACTTATTTTCTTTGGGAGCTCTGAGATACAGTTTGAGAGAAATATCTGGATTTTGTTTGAAAGGGTTAAAGAACTCTGAAAATGATAATTAATATCATATTTTGTATATTTTCTAATATACAAAATATATCCACACTATGTCTCTTTTAGTCTGGACTCCCAAAATGTAGTAAATGATAATTAAAACAGTACATCTGTTATAGAAATAAGAGATAGAAAGTAACTTAAATGATAAAAAAAGAATTAAGAATAAATGAAAGCAAGAGAGAGAGAGAGAGAGAGAGAGAGAGAGAGAGAGAGAGAGAGAGAGAGAGATAGCATACCAAATGTTCATAAATTTATTTTTCATCAGAGCATCTTACCATTTGATCATTAAGGGAATCAACATTTGCTTCTTCTGTGGAACTGGCTTCTTTCACCAGTCGCTGTTGAACTTTGTTCAAATAAAGGGCAAAAGCTGTACGAGCTTGCAATTGACTAAAAATAAACAAAGAAAAAATAAATGAACAAAATAAAAAACAAAACACATTAACATTAAATATAATATTTTACATGACTTGTTATTTTTAATTTTTTCATGGTTTATTTATTTTATTGTCCAAATATTTTAGTTGTTACAAAATAACATTTAGTATTTATCATTCAATTAAAAAAAAAAAACAGTATTTTTCACATATATATTAAATAAACATATTTTTGAAAAAATTATATTGTGTATGTGTGATAGCAATGCTCAATCACTGATCAAACTGGATAACCAATAAAAATTTTACAGACATGTCTCAAATATATATGTTGTATAATTTTCACTTAAATAATACTTCATACATTTTCCACATTGAACAATGATACTTATACAGTTTATATGTATCTACTCACAAAGTTTCATTTAAATATAATTTTTAATAATTAAAATAAAATCAAATGAAAATTTAGAATCATCACAAATTAGGTGAATGGGACCTTGTTTATTATTATGTCCACAAGTTCCTTATAAAAGAGTATAATACAGATGATGTTTCAATCACTCTTTGGCTAATCATGAATAGAATGTATCCCTTTCCCCTTCATGTATTCAGGTTATATACAGTCAACAACAAAATTATTTGTGCAACCATCAATTCTGGATATTTCTATCTATTTCTCATAATCTGTATGATGCCAGTTTTTTTTTTACATCTTAATAAGCAACAACAAATTTTCAGAACAATAGGTTAAATACAAAAAATTTGACAGGCAAATAGAAAATTTGTTCGTACAGTAGAAAATGTAATTTTATTGGTTCATGTAAGTATAAGTAATTTACATAATTATTTTATCGGTGAAGCCTTCTAGACTTTTTATGCAGTAGAATATTTGTGATAATTCCAGCAAATGACATCATGTGGTGCATTGAGTGTCACCATTATTATTCTTGCGTTAACAACATGATGGGAAGACAAAGGAGTTTAGTGTTGATTTGAGACAGAGAATTATTAACTCCTACATGTTGAGAAATAGAGCACTATTTCAAACTAGTTACCTATCCTTAGATCTATAATGCAGTCTGTTATAAAGAAGTTTAAACAGTTTGGCATGACAGAGAAATTTCCTGGGCGTGGAAGAAAACCCAAATTATCATCGAGAACTGCATGAACATTGTGTTTTGAGGTTAATATAAACCCAATTGTTGTTTTGAAAGACATCACCAACAGTTTGAATACAATGGGTATGAGCATAAGTACTCGTACAATACAACATTGTTTAAATAGAAATGGGTTGTGTGGAAACCGACCACAACTAACCTCTCTAAACAAACCATGTCACATTGTTACTCGGTTTAATTTGGTAAAAACATTCTCGGACAAAGAAAATTGCTTTTGGGAACAAGTAATATGGAGTGATGAAACAAAAGCTTTTTGGACATAATGATGTACAGAAAATTTGGCATGAGACAGTGCCAACATTAAACCATAAAGGTGGGTTGAAGATGTTTGGGAGCTCAAGGGAGACTGGACAATTAATTGCAATAAGAGGAATAATGAAATCTGAAGACTTTTTAAAAATTATATTTAATTATTGAATCAATTCATTCTTAATTTAAAACAAATTTTAAAATTTAGGACAGCTTAAAAAGGATTTTAATTTGGAATTATTTTTTAGTTTAATTCTTTGAACCATCTAAATATTTAATTTGAGGTAATAATTTTACTTTTTATAATTTGTTTTTTTTTATAAAAAAACAAGTTGGTAATCAACTTTTTATTCATTTTTAGTCATAATCTTGTAATTATATATGTAATGTATTTACTAGTTAATTGGTAAAGAGAAACAGTTTTTTATGGAAACCTTCGATTTTTCATTATAATCAAAATAATTGCAGAATTTATAGACAACAAACTATTGTTTCATTGCAAAATGAATCAAAGGTGCATCATCAATCAGGCTTCATCCTAATTAATCAAACCCCCACAACACGTCAATGTCTGGGAGTTCACAAGCTTTTGTTAGAAAACCAGGCTAAGAATGATTTAAATTAGGGAAACCTACTCAGAGTCTCACACCTTCATAGTAGAACAATTACTGAAGGATGGTGAAGGTGTAAAAAGTAGTAAAATGGCCATTTGAACTATTATGTTTCATAATCTACACATGTTTTATGACAGAAGACCTGTTGATAAAGAAGATAGCAAATTTACCTCAAATTGCCTCCATTTTCCAGAATTTCAATCATGTCCACTTTCTGTACTGCTGCATTTATTTGACTGGGTAGGGCATTGCTGTTGGAATAGTCAAGTAACTGAGAGTTTTCACTTGGTGCCTGACTACTATAAGCAGACATACCTGCTATGGGTGAAGGACATGTCCGGTTGATAGAACTATAACTGGAACTCACTTTATCTAGGCCATCCAGTGAAGAGTAGAAAAATGGTTTGGTTGGAGATGATGAGGATGATGTGGCTACTTTCTCAGTCAAAATGGAATGGTCTATAAAGAAAACGGGTGCAACAGAAAAATCTTATTGTATCAAATCTAAACTAATAACATAATATTAAATTGATGCAAAAGTTATCAGTAACACAATGTTAGGGAAATATTAAAAATGTATTTCAAATTAACTTAGTTCTTTATTGATTAAAGTTAATGTACGTATATAAGTAATAAACACTCTGCTTGTTCTTTTTTATATTATGACCCCTTGTTTGGGTAACACTCTGAATAGGAAGGAATTCAATTCCTGTATCATGACTAGAGAATAAAGTTGCTGCCTTCCATAGTTTTGTGTCATCTTCACTAATGTATTAACACTACACACGTAACATAGTACATAATTTACAAATCTGAAGTTAGGAAAATAAATGAATTCATTTGTCAGCATTTAATCCATTTTTATCAAGAAAGTCACTGCCAATAAAAAAATAGTTTGGGAAGTTCTGTGTTTGGTGGGATTCAAAGAAAATGTTATATGTTTGTAGATTCTAAGTAAATGTTATTTAAACATGGGCATAAAAAGAGAGAAAACAAGAATGTACTGACAGTTAAAATTTATATGATAAATTAAAAGCTGAATTAAACCTTTTTGTGTCAACAATCATAGTCACATATAAAATAGAAAAATCTGCAATTAAGATAAAATATTTTCCCCATTAAAATTGAATTGGTTCTTCAATATCAATAAATAATATACTCACTTGGTACTGTTTCAGAAGGGGATTTTGATTTTGATTTTGATTTTGATTTTGATTTTTTAGCTCGTCTGCTCCTTCCTCTCCGTGGTTTCCTCGGTCTGACTCTTCGGTCTTCTAGCTTTCGTTCATACTGCAGTGCACGGCGCTGGGCCTGCACAAAGGATTCACAGTTCTGATGGAAACAATAAAACACAACACAAATCAACTACTAACTACCTAATTAAGTTGGCAGTCCACCATTGTCAGAAATGATTATCTGAATAATCATCATCATCATCAGTTAGTGACACATCTGGTGCAGCTGGGGACTTTCCAACATCTAACAGTATTTGTGCAATTCTTTATTAAACTGGAAAAATAACAGTTTCATTTTCTTTTTTTTTTCTTTTTAGTGAGCAAAATAAATGCTAATACAAAGTTAAACATTCAATTTTACTCTAATGTAGATAACAGACATTTTATATTTTTTGATTAAAATGAATTTAAAAAAAATTCAAGTCAAAAAATATTATTACTTCTGATTGTATGGAAAATGAGTTGAAAGAATAAAAAATCTTATATTTAAAACACAATTTGACATATATATATATATATATATATATATATATATATATATATATATATATGTGTGTGTGTGTGTGTGTGCAACCTGGCTTCACTAAAGAGTAATGAGAAATTTTGTGATGGTATGTATCATGACAAAATTTCTTATAACTCAGTAATGAAATGAGGTTGCAAAAAGCTTCACAGTTTAAAATCTGACAGAATTTGGAGCAAAGATTAATCAAGAAAAAAGAATGCATATATATTTTGTGCTTAAAAAAATATTAATGAATTATTTGCTAAAGTAATTTTAGAAAATTTTGATAAAAATCAATGAATTTTATTGTATTTTTCATTTTTTTTATGTGTGTAAAAAAGAATTTCATCAAATTAATAAAGAACTGCAAATTGTCAAGGAATTTTCCAATTTAATGATGATTTATAATATTTAGTTTTATCTACTAAATAAAAAGTTAAAAAATCTAAAATATTCAATGCAAAAATATATATATTGTACAAAAATATACAATGGGAAGTTTAGTAGTCTATAAAATGGATGTCAATTATTTCAAAACCAAATTAGAGTAACTTTATAAATTGGTGTAACAATTCCATATTTAGAATAAAAATAAAATGATTTGTGATTCCAGGGTAATTAATAATGAATCAAAGATGTCCTCAATCTAAAAATGATTCTACTTCTAAAAGATAATCATTCATTATAATCCTTATTATTATCATAAAGAGGAATTCTTTAAACTATCAAACATTTGTACTTAATGTTAAATCTATGAGACTTACCTCATTTTCAAATTTTGAAAGATTACTCACACTATTAGCAAGATTATTGTATACCATTCTGAAAAGAAAAAGGATGTCAATTGAATCATTTGTTACTATATACTCTTCATCAAATTAATTCATAATAATTAAATGTTTAATGTTGTTTGAAAAGTATCAATAAATTTTCACTAAAATATTGAATTGCTAGTATATCATTTTTTTGTAGAATATTGTTTATAATTTACTCATAATAAACAAATCAAAACTATCCATTTTTATGGCTGAAGGTTGAAAATTAGTAGTGAAAATAGCAAGATTTTACACTTTGAGTAATTTCCAGTTCAATTTTCAAGTGAATGATAATTTTGTGGGGTCTGCATTTAGACTGAATGTCATTTTTAATCCCAAATTTCTATGAATTTGAGATAACTATGAAATTCTAATCTTTCACTACTTTCTAAACATCAATATCATCATGAACTGGATTATCAAGGATTATTATATTTCAAGAGATTGTTCTAAATCAAAATATAAGAGAAATAATTTTCATTTTTTAATTAAAATTTATTCTAAAGTAATATTCATAGTAACATACAAATTATTTCTATTTATCTATTAGATAAAAATGTAAAAAATACTATCATTTAATAAAAAAAATAACTGAAAATATAAAAATACTAGTAAGGTAAGTAACATTTACTTTAGTATGGCATACACCACAAAGTGTATTCCTGTTATCTTTAGATATGAGCCTGTGAAAAATATTGAGGCAATGAAGATCATAAATGTTAATTGAAACTTACTTTGCCCGCGATCCAAGGGAAGTAACCGGAGACAAACATTTGTACATCATAGCTTTATGCCTAAAAAACCCACAAAAACATAGCGTTTATAATTATCAAAATATTAAATGTCAAATCATAACACGATGGCTAATAATAAAATGCATTAAAACAAAAAAGTACATCGATGATGATAACCATAAAAAAACAAAGAATAAAAAGATAGAAAATTTTTGATAACATCTACCTGTGAGGAAATAGGCGCTGATGTAACATCAGGTTGTGAGTTGTGGCAAACTGCAAAAATGGTCTGTAGGAATAAAATACAATTTTAATCCATATATAAAATAATGAATAACTACTAGCACATTTAATAAAATTTAATAATTTATAAAATCTTTAAAAATTTGATAAAACTAATTCTGAATGACAAGTAAACAATTTGATGATACTGTAACAGATCATAATCCACAAGTCACCAAATCTAAAAATAGAAAAAGACCTGTGTCATGGTTTCCAGAAAGAACTTTTCATTTTTTACCACCAAAAGTATAAATAGACTAAATCCCCACCACTAGTTAATAGCAGCCCCAGTTCTTCTCAGAAGACAAAGAGACCAAAAGTATCAGAACCCAAAATTTCATGACAACAAATGTTTTACCCTGTAAGGAATTTCAGGCCAGACATGCAAGTAAGCATATACAAAGAATACTAAAACATTTACTTACATTTTACACATACAAAGATTAATACTCACACAACATATCTTTTATAAGCTGTTGCTCATTATCAAAAATAATATTTTTGCTAATTTGATTTTTAAAAATTTTTGATTCATCAAGAAGCATTAAAATGTCTTACTTAGAGAAAGAAAGGTATGATTATAATGAAAAAGACAATTATTAGGATTTTTAAAAATTGTATTTAATATACAGATGACATCAAGCTGTACCTTGAGATAAAAAGGACAGATCCTGATCACTATAGATCTTTCCTGCAATCAGACCTGAATACAATGCAGCAATGGATTACAGACTGGCAGCTGGCTGTAACCCCATGTATTTTAGGAGGAAAAATCCAGCTGGCACATACTCCCTCCACAACACTAATACCAAAAAGTCTTCTTGTGAATGTGACATCTATATCATTTTGTATTTTAAGTGACTGGCTTTAATTCAAACAACAAAAATTCACTGACAAAAAAACAAACAGATGTTTTCCCTGTTTGTTTTTTGTCAGTGAATTTTCTTTATATTCAAGTAAGTAATACTGTTTTTTTTTTCCTATTTATTTTGTTTCAAATTAAATTCTATTTTTGAAGTTATCAAAATACAGCAATGTTCCAGTTTTATATTAATTTTTGGCTTGTTTTGAAAATAATTTGATTTTTAAAATTTTCCATAAATTAGTGGCTTTCTATTGGGGGGGGGGAGTCTGTCTGTGAACTGTGGCTTTGTCCAGGAATTGAACTCAGGTCGACAAGTCCATTTCCTACAACTCTAACCAGTACACCACCGCGCTTTGCAATGTTTTAAAAAGCAAAGGACCAGAGCTCCACTTAACATTGTTAAGAAAGATGAGCACTGGTGCAACTCTTGTTCTTCTAACAGAGGATAGAGCTGCTGTTCTAGAAGTGTACAAACAGGCAATTCTGGTAGACAACACTGGTAGTGAAGCAGGGATGGTTACAGCTCAGGAGAAAAAAATTAAAAAGGAAGGTACACACTATTGGCTGTTCACTTCATCAAAATGAACTTCCATTTAGTCATCATAAAAAGGATCTTATCCATTAGCTAACAAAACATGTCAATTTACAAGGATAATCATAAGTTTCATTCAAATTACACCACAAAAATATAATCAAGTATGGGTAAATTTTCCAATAATATTTTTTTCAGAAGTAACGAACCACTGAAAAAAAGATTTAAAAAATACTGCCATCAATTTTGAAGCCACTCACTGGTCAACTTTTATTGACCCCTCACAAAGTGGGGTTTGTGAACCTGCACTTGCAGAAAGTTTTCAATGAATAAACTAGAATCTCTAATGAATGGAATTTCCAAATTTACCAGCCAACTTGCAAAGTGTGGAAAAAAACATTAAATTAACAACTGAAGTTTCACAGATTGTGTATTTTTAGAAAGCAAGGTACAAGCACATTATAACTAAATCATTGTGTCACCAAATAAGACCTGCATTTACACCGAAAGTAAAAGTATAATTTAGTTCTACTGACATAATTTTATATAGTGCAGGAGGTTTTAGTGCAATGTTCAATGAACATTGCAAATTTAAAACATTGAATATATTTTTTATTCATTGTAGATGAAAAATATCAATTTCATCTGGATTTATTATTGAAATAATGAATTTTTGAAGTCAGTTTGTCAGCAAAATCCTGTAGAAATGAGGTATTTCTGTATATTTTTTGCAGACAATTGACAAATGCTCAATTAAGTTGGAAAATTAGGAATCTAATTTTTGGTGTCAGTTCTTATCACAGCAAACCCCAGATTTTGCCATCAAAGTTATAAAAGTGACAAATCAACCTATCCTAGTGAGCATGCCTACAAAGTCAGAAAAAAAGGACAGCTCCCATGACTTTCGGAAACATTTTTTAACACTCCGAGTTACTGAAGCATGGAACAAACTACCTGCATCAGTTGTTAGCTGTTGAGAGACTGCATCCTTCAAAACCTCCATGCTTCCTGTAATTTACCAAGATTATACCTGATATCTCCCCTCTATACATAGGCATACATACATGACTATACACAGTTCATTTACCTGACATTTGTACATTATTCTATGCACAATACATGCATCTTTCATTAGCACTGTATGTATAATATTATTATCATTCTATTTAGAAAAAACAGCATGTAAAGTTATTTCTCTTAGATAGTGGTTCTCACTGTGTCTTGTACACTGGTGTGCCACAAGATATAGCTATATGCAAAACCAGGAGATAAGAAATTGTCGTGGTGCATTTGACAATTTTTGAACAGAAATTAAACTGGTATTTTCCATCATTAAACACAGAAGATTATGTTAGGGTATAATAAAAATTTAATCCATTTGAAATCATGTGAATAAAAATTGGCTTCTATATCCAGTGATTATGAATTTTAAAATTAAGTATGAAGCGTTACTGATTGATACTTTTTTCATTTCTATAATAGAAAAATAGTTTTCAGTAGCAAAAAAGTTTTAATTATTTTTTATCTAGCTTTTCACTTCATATTTATGTGAATATTTTTTTCTTCTTTAATTTTAAATGCAGAGAGAGAGAGAGAGAGAGAGAGAGAGAAAAACTTGTGTGCAATGAAGGGGAAATTAATCTATTAGTTCTATGAAAATTTTAATATTAAAAAAAAAACATTAATAAGAAACTCGTCATCATCAGATCATGCTAGCAGCATGGATATCCATGACTCTCTTTTGCCAACCATCCCTATCGGTCATTGCCCCTAGGAGGTCCTCTGCTCAGAATCTGCACAGAGCTGACTGATATAGGTTTTTGTTGGTTGGCCTACACAGGTGTGTCCATGAATAGAAGTCCACAGGAGAACATCATATGAGTTCGTCCTTGCTTATTCAGCAGTGTCTAGCATGTACAGTTTGTCTTAATTGGATGGTTTGTGTGATAGGGGGAAAGTGGCCATACAGCTGCTTTCTTGTTAGTACTGCTTCCTAGATTTGTTCAAGACAGCATGAGCATGCTTATGTAGCTCCCATCTAGCTAGAGTCCAAGTGGTACAGCTATATAGTAGCACTGATACGGCTACAGCTTGGAAGAATTTTTGCTTTATCTAAATATTTTTCATTTATAACTATCCTTAATTTACTGTATAAAAATTACTAACATTTTGCAGTTTAATTTATTCTTTATAAACTATTATATATTCATATAAAAGTGAACGAAAACAAGAAAACTTTAAGAATTACAGCTCTAAGAAAAAATAATTGATAACAAAGAGAGAATATTTTCAAAACATAATACAATTATAATTTTATTTATTAAACAGAATGAAAAGAAGTGTACTAATGATACATACGAGTAGAGATCCCATGAATCTGGAGAAGGGAATAATCGTACCCATCCTCCTTTTCTTGCTTCTTCTTCTTTGATTCTCCGAACAATTTTAATCTCTTCACTGTTTAGGCCGGACATACCACGCCTAAAATAACTGGTACGGTTGCCACGACTGGGTGAAGTGGATGCTCCTGCTGAAGCTGGCCGACGCTGGTAGAAATAAACAAATTTAAATTTACATATTTTATTCTGAGCAGAAGATAAAAGTGAAACTGTGATATTTTTGCTAAATACAAATTGTGTGTGTTTTTTTTTAACAGATGTTTAATTAAATCTTTTTTCCCCAATGTTCTTGCAACACTTTATTGAAAATTAAAAGAATCTACATATTTATATAAATCTTTTTCCCAAGGTAAACATTTACACTGAATTTAAGTAACCCCCCTTCTTGATTTAATCAGTGAATAAAAAACAACAAGTTTGAAATGAAAGGTTTCTTTTTTTGTCTGAATTTTTGGCATGAGGAATTATCATATTATTAGACACCGATGTGATATTCAGATGAGTATCCTTATCTTAATCATTGTATCTCAAACTTTCTTCAAGTGTCTGTAATAGCCGGGTATCTTTTTGGGGAATTTTGAACCAAAACCTTTATTAAATCTAAGGGTGGGGGGTAAACTGTTCTCATTCTGTTATCTATGTTTAGAGGATATCAGTTAATTTTCCTTGGTTAATTTGTCCTTGTGATGTCGCTTGTCTCTTTCTTTCATTGAACTAGCCTAGGGATTGAACTCATGACCATCAGGTAACTACACTTTAACCAATGCTTTTATAGGAAGTATCTTTTAAACATGGACATGTTATATCCTGTTTCTGACCAGTTCTTATAATCCCTGTGTATGGTGTTATATACACAAATATAGATATCTCCCGATTCACTAATTCACCAAATTCAATTTGCCCACACACCGGAATAAAGAGAATGCCGACCGGATGTAAACAGGCTGAGGCGTTAAATCAAATGACGAAATTTCGTCTTTGCGCAGCAGGCTCCGCACATAAGACAATCTTAAAATCAAAAAATAAAATTATAAATAAAATCAGAATGCGCATTTTTCGTCCAATCTAAATCATTCCCGGCAGAAATAAAAAAAGGTTTGAGTTGATCCGATTTCGGATCACGACAACCTATATAACTCAGCTTTAAAGAATCGCTGGCATTCACATCACAAAGGACGGCCTGCAAAATGAAACGCTACATCACAAGACGGCCGACCCAAATCTCTCACCCACCCCCTACCTAAAAAATCTAACCGACCGGCAGTCTTAAAGGGGGCGAACAACTACCCAATTCTATATCACTATCATCCATCAGCCTTTAACAACCACCGTAAGGCTTTCCGCACACACGATACAAACCTGCTATCGTACACAACTACTAAAACATCAGATCTTCTGCCCACATAACCAACATCTGACTACTATCACTAGCTCATCTGCCTACATCACCACCTCCACTACAACTGACTCGGCCACCGGACCTTTCACTGACTTTGCTATTCCCGTCACAACTGACTATCACCAATATCAGACTTACTCTTTTAAAAATCATTTCCAACTTTACAATCCTTTCATGTTCCTTTTTTTAATACAATTGATAAACTCAAAATCTGTGTTTGTGTTTTCCTTGCCATCATACGCTTGCTACTAACACGGTTTATAACAATGGTAATGCAAGGGAGGAGCAAAAGAGAGAGGTGAAGAGGAAAGGCTGTCTTGATGTACCACTTGCTGTTTGGCAGAGCAGTAGAAAGAAATGATAGCAGATAAACAAATAGGTTAACAACATAGAAGGTGTATTTAGAAATAGAATATACAAGACAATTTTACAAATGTCTTTTTATATTAGGTTATTACTTGTGTGTATGCAAAGTATAATCACATGGTGCTTAAATGTATGTCAGAAGACATCGAAAAATAGGTTGATACTCTAAGCTTAGGCTTGTAATAGTTCTTATTTTGCTGTTGAGATTTGTGCATAGCTGTGTATTCTTTGGAGGATTTGTCTTGGATAAATCCATAATTGGGGTCCAATGTGATTACATGTGTAGGTGGAGATATAACCGTTAGAAAGCATGTGTGTGGTGATAGGACTAGTGTGTAGGTCTCTTATGTAGCATGTAATTTATATGCCAGATGTAGGACTGTTTAAATGAGGTTCAATATAGATTATGCATGTTGGCACGGAAAGAGGAGCCATTAATTTGAAGTGTCTCAACAGGGTACTTGTTTGAAGTGGGTAGGACAGTTAGATGGGGTCACTATGTGGCACTCATGCTGGTGTATAAAGGACTATTAGAGGAGTTAAGAATGGAGCTTCTATGTGCCCATAAAGGTGAGAAGAACGACTATGTAGGTTAGCTAGTGATACAACTTGAATCTGAATTTACCAAATAACCAATGTAGTTTTTAGTAGTTTAAAAAATATCTTATCACCCTTCTAGGGGTGCAATTATCCACTATTATAAGGCCATTGTCACGATAAAGCCCACGGTTGCAGGTGTCAATAATCTGGTTGAGGTTGTGTAAGAAAAGCAACCTACTAGTTCGCATATTTTGGCCCCATTGTAGACCTACATGGGAGTGTTGACATTGTCACTAGTATCTTTTTTGATCCATAGTTCTTCATTGAAGTATGATAAAGTTTTTCAACATTGCATTATTATTTTATCATCGGGTATGGAATCACTGGCATGTTTTAATGCCTCATTGACGGTACTCTCAATAATAGAAGGGTAAAATTCCTTAATATCATATTTGATAAATGAGCATTTTTAAAATTTTTATTATAATCCTTAAACCATTTAATGCAGTCACCCATACAATAACACTGATTGATATTAAGAGCAATGTGGAGGGTTTTACAGGTGTCTTGCAGAATGACTTTGGTAATTTTCCCCATTAAATAGTTTTTTTTATATTAAATTTCTTGATGTGATTTTCTATTCTTAATTTTGTGGTTAGTGATTTTGCTTCTCTATTTAGATCAACTTCTAAGTTCAGTTGGGTTTTTATGTAATTTTTTGTTTGTTCCAACCTCCTTCAGTCAGAATTATCCTGATGAGCCATTTAGGTGAAAACTAGATAGGTAGTTTCTGACTCATTTAGGTTCTTATAATTTTGCTCTACTTAGTGTATTGAGCATTTTTTTATAAATATAACTTAGACCACTCCCTTTGGTGTTTTTCTTTTGACCACTCCCTTTGGTTTTTTTCTTTTGACCACTCCCTTTGGTTTTTTTCTTTTGACCACTCCCTTTGGGGTTTTTCTTTTGACCACTTCCTTTGGGGTTTTTCTTTTGACCACTTCATTATCATTCCGATGATTATTTTCAGACAATGAGTGTTTTGTTTTTTTCTTTTTTTAAAAACTTTTTTTATTTGCAAACTAAATTATCTGTTTTCTTTTCCACACTATCATAGTTATAGTAATATATATATATTTCCTTTTAGAAGTCTGTCTCAGACAATGATGACGTCACTCCATGTCTTCAACAGTTGTGGACCTCTGGTGGCTAGTTAGTCCAATTCTGGACTTGCAGATGCGGTCACACACATTGCAAAGGAAATTCCCCTCTACATTTGGTGGTTCATGACGACAAAGATGTTGCCACTCTGCAGCCCTGTTAATCTTGATATTGAGCCGCTCAGCTCTTGTACGGCATGCGTCTCACCAACCCTGTTTGTTGGAGGCCGGATCTTCCACCCTTGAAGGTGTGATGGTGCATTTCTTCAGCATCATCTTCAGCGTCATCTTTGAACCACTTTTGGGGGGCTCCTGTCCTCTGTGTGCTATCTGCGAGTTCACCGTAAAATATTTTACGATGGGAGTCTGTCTGCAAGCATACAGACAGTGTGACCCAACTATCACAGTTGGCGTTACGATAGGATGGTCTCAGTTGGGTCAATGCGTGCTCTGCTTCGAATTTCTAAGTGGGGGATTTTGTGCCACCACTTTACGCCAAGTATGTATTGAAGACAGTGGACCATATGACCTTTAGGCACCCCTTTTGCTTTGCTGATTCATAAGTACATTCTTTTCATTTACACTGTCAACATCCAGTAGTTTATTAATAGGCGATTTCTAGAGTTAAAAAAAAAATAAAACTAACACTTAACCTCTAACCCTAACCCCTAACAGACAACCAGATGTTGACGGTGTAAATGCAAAGAATGTATCAGCAAAGCAAAAGGGGTGCCTAAAGGTCATATGGTCCAAGACAGTTGATGTGGAATAGGTCCAGTTTTTCAGGTGTCTGTGACATGACTCACTTCCATATAAGAGTATGGATAGGCATACAGCTTTATATACAGAGATCTTAGTATTGATAAGATCTCTGTTCATGAACAATGTGAGATAAGGCCTACCAAAAGATGCTGAAGCCAGACCAATCTGCCATTGTACTTCACTTGTAAGATCGTTTGTGTTGCTTAAGACAAATCCCAGGTAAGTGAACTCCTTTCACTGCATGCCACCTTCAATATATATATATATATATATATATATATATATATATATATATATATATATATATATATAACAGGTGTGTGTTTCTTGTTACAAAAACATTTTTTTAAAAATATCAATAAAACCTTGGTTGTTTAGAAAATAACGGCCAATTTTACATTTAAATCTGTGATAATATTGCTCATTATTTTCCAAACAATTTTGTTAAAATTGGTTTACTTACTTTACTCCTACCACAATTCATCTGTGCAGCAAATTCTCTGTTTTTTCGAGTCTGTTGGTAATTCTTTAAAATAGGATCATGGCAAACAATTCCTACAAAGACAAATAGAAATTGACTTTCAGATTTTAACGTTTTATTTTTACTTAAAAAAATTATAACAATGTTATAAATACACAAGTATACAATTGTTCTAATTTAGTAAAAACAAATTTCAATCTATTTTTTTAAAAAATATCTATAATTTACTAGGAAAATTGATAAAGAAGATCATTCATATTGAAATAATTTTAATTCCATTTCATTTTCACTTAATTCATTCCTGATGACTAAACAGTTTTAGATCAACTGGAAACTAATTTGGGAGAAATTCTATTTATAGTATATGTAACACAATTTAGTTAAAATTAACTAAATAAATATCATTTATATATATAGATGATATATAATAGTTATATAAGTAAATTTGTGAATATTTGTGAATCTCAACTTTGTATTTAGATAAACTGAAAAATCGATAATAATTGATTATTTCCATTTGTGATTAAATATTATTCAACTCTATTGATGCTCATTTTCTAGTTTCTTGTAAAAATGACTGTTTCAAAAATGTTACTTTAAAACTTTTAAATCACAATAAAATCTTCTAAGGATCAATATAAATATTATGAACTGGTGCCAGAACAACACAACAAATAATTTTCTTAATTAATTCATCAATATTTGGTTTTATAATTTGCTTTTCATTTGAAGCACTGTGTTTTGCTTTATTTAACCAATCTAATGCTCATTTATACAAAAAAATATTATACAAATCCTTTTTGTGGTTGTTACACTTTATTAATAGAAATATATATTGAAATGTAAAAGCAGTAGATTTGTATTTAAAAATAACTTATCTTATATCTATATTCATTTTAAGATTAATATAGATATAATATAAGATATGCATGAATTATTACCCACCTCCCCCTCCAAAAAAAAAAAACTACAATTATAACTTGATAGATTTATCAGAAGACTTCAACCCAGTATACATAAATAAAATGAATAAAAGAAAAAAGAAATGGATGGGAGTTGAAGACAGCTGACAGAATTACAAATTACTTTTGCCTGATAAGCATATGGAAAACTAATCTTTAATTTCAAAGGGAAACAGTTTAGATTTAAAGACTAAAGTTCATAATTAAAAGACAGAGAGAGAGAGATAAGAATAATTCTAGACCAAATAAGTATATATATATAAAATTAGCTACCTTGAACAGCGAAACCTTGGTAGAGAGAAAAACTTTTTTCTACAACAAAAATTGCTCTATATCTTATGAAATATATAAACATATATGGATTAACTACTTATGCTACTACAATGAAAACATGGTAGTAACTTTTTGATGACTATACATATATATATATAAGAGAGAGAGAGAGAGAAAGAAAGAGAGAGAGAGAGAGAGAGAGAAAGAGAGAGAGAGAGAAAGAGAGAGAGAGATGGATGCACAAATTGCATTTTATATATGTGGATATTTTAACTTACCAATGGCACTGAATAGATCACAGACGAGGTTGGTCTTTATTTTCAGATCTAGTGGACTATCACTATAATAAATGAGAAACAAT
The DNA here is from genome assembly GCA_023376005.1 of Doryteuthis pealeii. NCBI lineage: Eukaryota > Metazoa > Mollusca > Cephalopoda > Myopsida > Loliginidae > Doryteuthis > Doryteuthis pealeii. The sequence goes on from CM042167.1 coordinate 13,355,745, forward strand.
GAATAGCATAGTAAATAAAATATTTTAAATAAAAAATGTAGTAATAGAGAATTGAGAAATCTTTACTTGTTATGACTTGACAATAAAACATGAAAAATATTTAGTTTTAATTTAATACAAAAATAAGTTTCTTATTATTAATGCAAAAAGATTGACAATTTTTAAACTTTCACTTTCCCCATACAAAAAATTTTGAAGAAAAATTTACCAGACAAGAGATGGAGATAAATTGACCTCCAGAATCCAAGGCTTCATGGTATCATCGATGAGAATGTCAAATCCATATAATTCTGTAAAATTAAATAAAAATAATAATCATAAAGCAACATATATTCAAATAATAAAAATGTCAACTACAAATTGGAACTGTTCATCTTCAAAGCTATTACTTTTTATCTTTAAAATTTATTAAAAGGTCTAACATTTAAATTCTTTTATGAGATTAATATTTTCACAAATTTTCATTATAATAAATGTATAATCAAATGATAATGTAATATTAATTTTTATTCTATAATTATTTCAATTTGATGCTTAGATGATAGTGTCTCGGTTGCCAGTGTAATAAGCCTTCTTATTGAATGCCTTTTTATTGTGGCTTTATATTTCATTCAGATAAATATAAAAATAAACTAGTAATGGTAAAAATAAAATAAAATGTTTAAAAATTCTATTATTTTACATTTTTGACTTGATGTTAATTCATTTTAATGAAGAAGCTAAAATTAGTTTTTAATTTATGCAATATCTAAAAATATTAGAATATTAATATGTGACACAACAGGGCTTTTTGCTGGCATTTATTATTTATTAATGAAAAAAGGAATAGTGTAAAATTCTTTTTGTAAGTCAGAGGAAATGATTTTATTTAAAATGAAAAACATTAAAACCAAAATATTGTATCCTCTGGATTTACAGATTTAATCAAAGGTCACTGCAACAAATTAAATTGATTTGTTTATCAAAACTGTCTTAAATCCCAGGTGTGAACTTTCTGAGACTGGAGAATGCCACCAGTTGACATGTTAGTTGTCAATTGAAAGAGCTCAAGGTTAGATTTTTGTAGCTCTATCCACTCAAATGTGATACAAAGCCCAATCATTTTCTGGATGAAAGTTAGGTTCTCATCAACCGGGGTTTAGAGCTAAAATTTTCTTCTAAAAATAAAATAAAAATAAAAACATCCTCTGAGCTGTTAAATTAGCCAGATGGGAAAATCAGGAGGTCTGAAGAACGACTTCAAATTGCTGAAGTAAGAAATCTTTGCCCCTTGAAGAAATAGGCATTGCCACTTTAGAAGAATTCTGATAAAAGAAGTGATGCAGTCCAATTCAAATGCTGAATGTTAATTAACATAGAAAAAAAAAAACAGACAAATTCCTTGCTGTGTCTTTTCTCTTTGATGTAGTGTGTAAAACATTCCTTTCAGTTATATACAATAATAAAACTATTGTCATTGTTAACGGTTTGTTGTCTCATTCTTAGAGTTGTTAACAACTATAGCAGCTACTTTTTATTAACCTCCAGACATGTTATAAAGACACTCCATCCAAGTTGCATCGACCCCTGTTCTGTGAATCAAAAGAAAACACAATGTGGGTTCAGAAATCATCGACAGAGCAACTAGCCGGAGAAACATGTGGTAGTCATGGAACTAAGTCAATTCATCAAGTAATATGACTAGCATAGGACCACAAATAAAATATTTTTCAACTCAAATCAACTATTTTATAAAACACACAAACACACACATATGCATATACATACTGTAAACTATCCAATTTAGAGTCCTTCATTAACATCTGATTATGATCATGTATCTTTTTACTGATCCATATTTTCAATAAAGCAAAGACTTACATAAGCACATTTATCTATATACTTGCTGAGATACCTATCTATGCAGAGTAAAATGTCAAAACTTGGATTGAAACTGGTTATAATGACAATAAAACAATCCCTTAGTAGCAATGGTGAACTAGTAAGTGTTGTTTTTATCAAATTCATGCAAAATGGTGTAAAAGTTTGATGGATTTTTGTGAAAAATCATTGCAGACACTCTAATGGCATTTTTAGATCCATTTTTCAACACATAAGATTTTGTGTTGTGTCTTGATGATTATTTGTAATTTTATATCTCCAATTTAAAGAACTACCTATAAGTCTAATTAATAATATCTAATTAAATGTAAATTATTATTTTATGAAGACAATTCATAAATCTTTTCTTTTGAAGTTGGAAATTTTAATTCTGTATGATTAGTTGTAACTTGAAGCAACATAACTTCCTGTGTTAGTGACTTCTGTTGTTAAAAGCCTCCCCACTTTTCTTTATGAGGAACAAAACTTTTTCCATTAAAAATTTCCCCTAAGTCCAATAAATATGCATACCACATTTAGTAGCTCTATATGAAACTGTTTTTCTCATTAATAATAGACATATAATTAATGTATAATACAACACTAATAATCCTAAGTTTAGTAGATGGCATAATTTGAACTTGAAACAATATATTTCTCAAGGATAGAAAATTGCACTTAAGATTCTCAGTGATGATATTCTTTATAGTTCTCATCACCACTTTGAGGAGATAGGTATTAGTTTATGATAAAGAATCTAACAAATCTGTATTGATGTAAACAGCAACATTGATTTTGTAATCATTTGATTTCATTAAATGAAAAAAGAAAAAAAAGAAAAGAAAAAAGAAAAGCTACCTTATACTAACTAGCAAATATATGCACCCTCCGGGTGCAAGTATTTAAGTTTTAATATAATAAAATATCATATTAAATTAGAAAGGCTAATGAAACTGACTAAGAATGCAGATAAAAAGATCTGCAACAGAGGGGGTATAATCGAAAAATAGAACAACTTTGAAACTAACTATTCCATCATTTTCCCTTACTCCCCTGTTTCATTGGTAAATTTTCCTAATTTAACTATTTAGTTAAAATAGGAAGTAAAGGATAATATTACAGTTATTCTTCTTGTAAATAAATTTCTTTTAAGATTTATCTACGAGATTTTTGTTTATATTTCTTAAGATAAAACCAAACAATTAGAAATCAATAATACCAAGCACATATTTATTAAAATAAAATTTAAATATCAATATGCAAATTAGCCTTCTCGTTCAAACTGTAAATCGCTATTTTGTTGTATATATAAATACAATTGCATGTTATTAGTACGTAGATATGATCAACAGTATTAATAATGTAAAACAATTTTTATTAATAACTGAAGGTTTAAAAGAATGAAATCATGGAGAATTTGACGTAAATAATTAAAGGAATTGTGACTTGAGTAGTAATATAGTTTCGGCTTCAGACAAAAATGCAGTCTATCTCCATTATATATAGATATGGACATTTTAGACAGATCTATGTATACAGCTGAAAGTGCCCTAAAGTTAAAAAGCTGGAGGCAAAAGGTTGTCAATATGGAATGTTGTTTGTATAAGAACTGTACCAGACAAAAAGTGACAAGAAAAAGGAACTGAAACTTGAGCAAAGTATTGAATTTTCCATTTGAAAAACTGAAAGAATAAAACCGTGAAGGTTGCAGACACTTGCTTTACCATTTTGTTTTTCTCATTATATAAAATTTATATTGATGTTACAATGTTGTATTCACCCATATATCTTTCTAATTTCTAATTTCTGTCAAATTTTGCCTTGATATCTCAACTCATTGATGATGTATGTTTAATTTGTAACATAAAACAGTTTGACAGTAACGATTTAAGCACCAACTTCAAACTTATCAAATGATGTTTTCAAAATGCTCAAATAAAAACATCAACATTTCCAACATTTGGCACTTAAAAATGACAGTATCATATCAAAGAAAGTTTCAAAACAATAATTTACCAAAACAATTCCATTTGTTATTTACAAACATTTTGGTAGCTGCTGCTATGTGGAGTTCTGCAGAGAGGATGGTTTTTACAATGACATCTTCAATCTTCATCATCAAGGCTGTTGAGAATTAGAAAGCAAAACAAAAATTTGAGTGACATTTTAAAACAAATAACTAGAAAATTTACAAATATTACAAAAATTGCTAAAATAAAATAAACAAATACTGTTTATTAAATATGTTAAAATTTTTAGTTTTATTTAAAAATAAAACCAGTTGATATGAAAAATTAATGTTATTAAGTAAATAATTCAATAAATGTTCTTTGTATTACATTTTTCATTTTATCATTCGTAATTATACAGTAGTTTATTTGGTTGTTGACTCCACCACTGTAACTGATCCCTCATAAAATCTGTCACTGGCATTTATTTACAAAATGAGTGGCTACAGTGATGCTACTGTGAACTTGGGCACAAGACTGGAAGATTTATTTTGGGGACCAAACTGGTCATGCCGTTTTCTTAGCCAGTTTCAGTCGCTGACCGATATACTGTATTTGAAAAGTGAAATATAATTACTTTAAAAATCTGTAAAACAAATAAATGGTTGTAATTTGATAAAATTTTATTAACTTTCAAAATAATTTCTTTTTTTTGAGCTTCGAGAAGGCATGTCATATGTCTTTGAATTCAAAATCTTAAAATTTTTGGGGTTTCATTGCGTTTAATCCTTTTTTTCCACTAACCGGGATATACATGCGGGTTTGGGGACCACATGTGAATTTTTCTATTCCCTTGGTACTGTTATAACAGAGATAGATATCTCTTATGATTCACATCTTTATTTCCCAATATATCCACTCGCTAACAAAGCAAAACAAAACATGAGTCACGGACGCCTACCAGCGGAAGTTAACCCAACGGTACCCTAAAACAAAGAGACCAATTTAACATGGATCTGCGCATAGGCTCAGAAATAACTTCCGGTCGAAGGAACAATATTGATAAACAAGAAAAATATACTCTAATTAATGTTTTTTCAACCAATGGAGGGCCTTCCCGCTAAACGCCCCAAAAGCATTTCTGGAGGCTATCTCGTTACTATATAAGTTCGACATTTTGAGGACCAAACCAGTTGACCGAGGGCCCCCACGCCAGACAGGACGCCAGAGGTACCACGGGCGTCAGGACAGATCAAACAAGGGGAAGCCGACAACAGATCCCCCCTTACCAACCGCCTACCCTTAACCTCTTAAGGGGGTGAGAAATAACTTCCGGTCGAAGGAACAATATTGATAAACAAGAAAAATATATAATTAATGTTTTTTCAACCAATGGAGGGCCTTCCCGCTAAATGCCCCAAAAGCATTTCTGGAGGCTATCTCGTTACTATATAAGTTCGACATTTTGAAGACCAAACCAGTTGACCGAGGGCCCCCACGCCAGGCAGGACGCCAGAGGTACCACAGGCGTCAGGACAGATCAAACAAGGGGAAGCCGACAACAGACCCCCCTTACCAACCGCCTACCCTTAACCTCTTAAGGGGGTGAGCGAGCCGCTACATCTACCCACTACCGCGCACACCGCGTCTACACAACCAACTCAACCTTATTTCAACTCTTCACCACAGCTGGCACGATACCCTTACCTTCCCTGACCACCATGGCACTACCCACTACAACTCACTAGGCCACTGGGCCCTTCCTGACTTATTATCCACACCAAGTGACTACTACTATCATCAATCTTACCATACGCCTGTCAACTCGAGTGACCATATTAACTTACATCGCACCCTGCTGATACCAACTATAACTACCACACCAGGTCCTCCTGCCTGCATCACCAACTCACCGGCCACAGAAAAACTCCTGACGTATTATCATACGATACCCACGCCTCACTGCACCTTGCGACCCCAGGGCCATTCCTGACTTACTCCACTCGGCCATTTCAGAGATTACTACTAATTCTACTCCAAGCAACACCAACATTTTCAACCCTTGTTTATTTTTAATAAACGATATAAATCCAAAACTTCTCATCCATTATTTCTTCTTTGCATACCATACGCTTTAAAGATATACCATTATATATCAGTACTCCTTTGACAAATCTACAATCTTGAATACGACTTCTGCTACAGCTTTTGCAAGATCTGACGTGCTCACTGTTGCATTGGTGTGAGTGTCAAATTAGCAAGCTAGGATGTTCTGTTGCAGAGAACTTCATAATTTGACATGCTGGAATGTTCAAACACTAAAACTTGAAGAAACACAAGCTCTTATGATGTGCTCTCTTCATCAGTATGGCATCAATGTCACTTGCCTCTCAGGTAGTGGCTTCCACACCATCAAGATCCTGCAGGCTGATGTATCCTTTCATTTCTATCACAGCGTCCCTACTGACAACACTGGATGTCATGGTGTAATGTTTGCGCTAAGCGATCAGGCCAATGCCACAGTATTAGCCTGGGAATCAATACCTTGCCTATATTTGTTTAAAAGGCACCCTATTCAACATATCTGCCTTTACTGTTTATGTTCCCACCTGTGAGGCTGATGATGATGATGCCAAAGAATATTTTCTACAAAAGTCTTCAATCAGCAATTGATCGAGCCCCCTCAAGAGATTTTGTGGTAGTTGCAGGCAATTTCAATACCCCGAACAGGCCCTGGTGATGCTGGCAACAGACACGTTATTGGTCCTTTCGCTGTTGGCGAAGGGTCAAGAGTCATGGTGGTTGCCTTATTGAATTCACTTCAACAAATCAATTGTCTCAAGCACCTGCTTCCAACATCCAAGATGTCATCTCATGACCTGGTATTCTCCTGATAGAGTTACATCTAATCATATTGATCACATCCTCGTCAAATGCCGCTGGGCCTCATGTATCCTTGACTGTTGGGTCTACTGTAGTGCTGTAACTGGGAATATAAATGTTCCAATCATGTTCTAGTCTGTGCAAAGATGCGCCTTCATCTCAAAGCAAACAAGACTCCTACTCGAGCCTCAAAGTATGATGTTTCAAAACTCAAATGGAGAACATTGTCAATACTTTCAGGATTCAGTTGTCAAAATGATTTAGCAGTTCTCGGTCCAACTAATTCTTATTGAATTCTTTTGAAGGGTTAAAGAAACTTGTGAAATTGTGACATTATCAGCTTTGACCTGATAAGAGAACCACCTTGTAGATATTTTCTTTTAAGGACTGGTGATGTGATGTCTGAATTCTCAATACAGCCCGCATGGGGATTTTGTTTTTGGTTAGCAAATCCTGTGAAAACACATGAGATGAATTTTTATGTGTTGGTCAAAAAATTTACTTGGGCAATAGGAATCAAGTGTCTCATCTTTTTGTGGAGAAATTGAAATTATCCATAAAAACAGATTTATACAGGCAATCTAATAATAGTTATTTCAAAGGAAGTAAATGGAGTTCACATAGAAAAATAAAGATAAAAGTTTATTTAAAAAAAAAACATTTTTAAGACTTTAACTCTTTAGTTGAAAGCTTGTGTGGTCTAGAGGAAGGGATTGGTCAGCTGGATCAGGTGACACCCAAAAGGAAGTAGTAACAGGTTGATTCTAGGAGGTAAGAGAGAGAAAAGGAACTGACAGCTATGAGTGGAAGTTAGAGATGCCAAAGAAGGGAAGTTGGAGTTTGATGGGTGGATTAGTCCTCTTACTGCCACTAAGAGGGTTGGACCAATCCCCAAAATTGGAAAATCTGAGTTGAAACATGTTTCCTGTTATATAAATAGTTTTGAAGTTGGAAAGAGTTGTTGTCTCATTATATAACCATTAGCAGTTAGGTATCAACTCCTGCAGTAGATTTCTGGTCGTTTGAGATCAAACACAATGTGGCATTTGACAGGACTTTTGATAACTGTAAAAACTCACTGCAACCCAAAGTTGATGGAAGAAATCTGATATTGACGGCCATTATCGGATATTCAGTGAGCCCCTTTATCTCATTGGTGACAGATGGTGTTATAAAATGATGATGCTAAGTGTGTTGAATCTATAAAATAGCTGTAGGTTATTTCTTTCTGGTTAGATCAAGAACTTTTTAGCCCTACCTTCTTGTAGTTATTTTTTCCTAGATTTCATAAAATGATTTTTATATAATTTTAATTGCATTTTTTATTTATTTTATTTTTTGAGGAAGTGTTGTCAACCATTGATTTTTACTAGTATTTTCTTTCATCTTAATTTTTGTTTCTTTACCACAATTCACAACAATGAGGAAACAGTGTAATGAAAATAATAAATGAAAATCTCTTTATGATATTCAATTCACATCCCCTTTGAAAAGACTGGTTAAATGCAACAGCTGTTTTATGATGTTGCAAATTGACAGCAACAAAAAGTTGAAATAAAAAAACAAAAATTAAGATGAAAAAAAAAACAACTTATTAAGATTAATGAATGGCAATGCTTAATCTAAATATAAAATCAATAAAAATGTAATTAAAAATTTCAATAAATGTGCAATGAAAAATTTCTGGATAAGATCAATGGGAACAGCCTTACCTGCTGTATCAGTTCCTAGTCTTTTTAAGTAACGTAACAATGCACCCAATGACCATTTGTTTCCATAATCTTCAATATCTGGGTCATCATTCCTGGCAGAAAAAAGAAAAATTCAATATAATTGATTTGTATTGATATTACATAATCTTTAATTTTAAAATGAGTCATCAAGGGTTTTGGACTACTGAGACCATCTTTATTGATGCTTTCATTGAATTTAAGTCAAGTTGTTCTATAAAGAGCATATGGAAATCTCCCCCCTTTTTATTTTTGGTGGGGAATATAGCGAACCAGATGATAGTTGGCAACAAATAGGGGTGGGTATACTGATCAGAGAAAACCATATTGCCAAGGCTAACATTATTATATACAAGGTTACTTGCAATCAATTTCTTACTAAGCAAAAATCCATACTATCTTAACATACACTACCACTGCTGCTACTGATATTATACTCTTACAATAGTTCAAATCTATAAAGATTAAATATAAGGGAACAGTTAAGAGTGATACATTTCATATTGTCTCATCAGGATTGTCTGCTTTCTCCATCCTCTATGTACTTATGGATAGGGAGGGAAATTCTTTAGAAATACTTTACTTTTGTATCCTAACACATTTAAACCTGACTGACAAATTATTCAAAAAATTAAATTAAATAGAAGATAAAGTATTAATGTCCAATGATTCTTTGAGATTAAATCTTAAACTTATTAATTTCTATTCCAAAATTTCCGTTTGGGTACTCTTTCATATTCTTTATATTTATGTAAAAACAAAAAAAAAAAAAAAAAAACACCTTTGGATATGCTTGAACAGAATTTTTGAGTTTATTATTTTGAACTACCAATTTTTCTTCCATTTAGTGTCATAATTCTCTCGCAGTAAGCTGATGTATTTCTTTACTGTATAGGTCAGAGATTTGTCATATTTTCAGCATTGATGCTTAAACAGGTAGAGAAGATTTTGATGACGAGGATAGAGTTTGTATCAGATATCATTGTGATATGCAACCTGTTTAATCTCTGAAAATTACAGGTCCACACAAAGACCCTGGAGCAACTGATTGGAGGCCTCAACTTTACTGACAATGCTGCGCATCACTTCCTGCTTCACAGAGGCTGCCCAACTCTTTGGGCTAGAAGTTAACTTGAAGAAGATGGAGGGTACTACATCAACCTGCACCTAGGGAAAAGTACCATCCTCTCCACATCACCATTTGTGTGACTGAGTTGAAAGTGATTCACCTACCTGGGGTGTACCATTATGTTAGATGCCAAGATTAACAAGGTAGTTGATAACAGGTTGGCAAAGGTAAGCAGCACTATTTAGCAGATTGTACAAATGCATGTGGTACAACAGACCCATGAAGAAGAGCATAAAGATCAGTGTATATAGAGACATAGTCCTTACCAACTTCTTATCTAGCTCAGAGTTGAGTGGTTCCGCCAGCACCGCCTCCGCACAATCCTCAACATCTACGGGAGTGACTTCCTCACCAATATTGAAGTTCTTAAACAGTTGAAGATTACTAGTGTAGAGGCCATCTTGAAAAAAATTCCCTTGGTGCCTGACACATTAACAATTACCAATGATCCACCCTAAGAACTGTGATCTCTGGTATCTTACCATCAACCATGTTGTCTCCTCCTTTGAAAATACGCACAGGACCATCCTCAAGGATAAAAGGTACAAGAGAAAGAACTACAAACTATGCCATCAGCTGTAGCTGCTGCGACCATGTCTGCCATCAGCTACAAACATGCCTGCAGTCAATGTAGACACCCCCTTCATTCATGAAACCAAAAAGGCCAGGGATTAAACTCATATCACTATTTTCTAAGTAATGGTTTCCATTTTCTATTCATTTATATTTGTTTATTTTGTCTGATTATCTGAGCCCAATATATAAATAAATTTTCATTTTCAACGACAACACTTATTCTCAGGATGTTATAATAAAGCTAATAAAAATGTTGAAAGTAAGTTTATATCTAGAAGTATTTTTTGGATAGATGAAAATGCAATATTTCTTCTTTTAATATAAAGGAGATTGTTATGTAACAGCATCCCCAGAGCAGAAATGTAGACGCATTTGATAGACAATTAGAGGTAATTTTCAACTGAATGAGAAAGTTTGTATATTGAGTTTTAAGAGCTAAATTTTTGGAGTACTACAGCAGATGTTTTTTTTTTTGGTCTTGTACAATTATTGCTCTCGCATGTGAAATAATGCTTTCAAACCTTTGAATCCATATGTCCATACCAGTTCTCACTAGATCACTGAAGTTAAGCAGTGATGAGCCTGTTCAATACTAAATTGAGTGACCACTTCAGCAACAACAAGTACTGTAAGCAATCTGAGTCCTTTGTTATCAAAAATGACTTGATTCAGCATTAAATGACCCGAAAAAAAAGGTTATATACCGTAAAAATAAAACAATCAACCATATGTCCCAAATTTCAGACTGAGTGCTATTTTAATAAAGCCTAATAAAGTTACTATTAAATACAATCATCATAAACTAACTTATTATAGTCTTTCTTTTAATGGTATTGTTATGAAGTGAATCAGTCTTTGGTTGTCTTCAGGTAATTGTAATAGCCATCTACCTTGCCACTGGGGCAGACTACTTTTATAGTATTACCTCATTTGCATATGATAGTACACCTCTGAAAGGGCTTTATATCTCTTTGTAGATCTCTGACTTCTGAAGATTCTCGGAAATCTAGACAAACTTTCTGATAGGGAACCCTATCCGTCTAGAGGAAGGGATTGGTCAGCTGGATCAGGTGACACCCAAAAGGAAGTAGTAACAGGTTGATTCTAGGGAGGTAAGAGAGAGGAAAAGGAACTGACAGCTATGAGTGGAAGTTAGAGATGCCAAAGAAGGGAAGTTGGAGTTTGATGGGTGGATTAGTCCTCTTACTGCCACAAGAGGGTTGGACCAATCCCCAAAATTGGAAAATCTGAGTTGAAACATGTTTCCTGTTAATAAATAGTTTTGAAGTTGGAAAGAGTTGTTGTCTCATTATATAACCATTAGCAGTTAGGTATCAACTCCTGCAGTAGATTTCTGGTCGTTTGAGATCAAACACAATGTGGGCATTTGACAGGACTTTTGATAACTGTAAAACTCACTGCAACCCAAAGTTGATGGAAGAAATCTGATATTGACGGCCATTATCGGATATTCAGTGAGCCCTTTATCTCATTGGTGACAGATGGTGTATAAAATGATGATGCTAATGTGTTTGAATCTATAAAATAGCTGTAGGTTATTTCTTTCTTGGTTAGATCAAGAACTTTTTAGCCCTACCTTCTTGTAGTTATTTTTTCCTAGATTTCATAAAATGATTTTTATATAATTTTAATTGCATTTTTTATTTATTTTATTTTTTGAGGAAGTGTTGTCAACCATTGATTTTTACTAGTATTTTCTTTCATCTTAATTTTTGTTTCTTTACCACAATTCACAACAATGAGGAAACAGTGTAGATGAAAAATAATAAATGAAAATCTCTTTATGATATTCAAATTCACATCCCCTTTGAAAAGACTGGTTAAATGCAACAGCTGTTTTATGATGTTGCAAATTGACAGCAACAAAAAGTTGAAATAAAAAAACAAAAATTAAGATGAAAAAAAAAACAACTTATTAAGATTAATGAATGGCAATGCTTAATCTAAATATAAAAATCAATAAAAATGTAATTAAAAATTTCAATAAATGTGCAATGAAAAATTTCTGGATAAGATCAATGGGAACAGCCTTACCTGCTGTATCAGTTCCTAGTCTTTTTAAGTAACGTAACAATGCACCCAATGACCATTTGTTTCCATAATCTTCAATATCTGGGTCATCATTCCTGGCAGAAAAAGAAAAATTCAATATAATTGATTTGTATTGATATTACATAATCTTTAATTTTAAAATGAGTCATCAAGGGTTGTTTGACTACTGAGACCATCTTTATTGATGCTTTCATTGAATTTAAGTCAAGTTGTTCTATAAAGAGCATATGGAAATCTCCCCCCAATGTTTTTTCAAACCAATGGAGGGCCTTCCCGCTAAACGCCCCAAAAGCATTTCTGGAGGCTATCTCGTTACTATATAAGTTCGACATTTTGAGGACCAAACCAGTTGACCGAGGGCCCCCACGCCAGACAGGACGCCAGAGTACCACGGGCGTCAGGACAGATCAAACAAGGGAAGCCGACAACAGATCCCCCTTACCAACCGCCTACCCTTAACCTCTTAAGGGGGTGAGAAATAACTTCCGGTCGAAGGAACAATATTGATAAACAAGAAAAATATATAATTAATGTTTTTTCAACCAATGGAGGGCCTTCCGCTAATGCCCCAAAAGCATTTCTGGAGGCTATCTCGTTACTATATAAGTTCGACATTTTGAAGACCAAACCAGTTGACCGAGGGCCCCCACGCCAGCAGGACGCCAGAGGTACCACAGGCGTCAGGACAGATCAAACAAGGGGAAGCCGACAACAGACCCCCCTTACCAACCGCCTACCCTTAACCTCTTAAGGGGGTGAGCGAGCCGCTACATCTACCCACTACCGCGCACACCGCGTCTACACAACCAACTCAACCTTATTTCAACTCTTCACCACAGCTGGCACGATACCCTTACCTTCCCTGACCACCATGGCACTACCCACTACAACTCACTAGGCCACTGGGCCCTTCCTGACTTATTATCCACACCAAGTGACTACTACTATCATCAATCTTACCATACGCCTGTCAACTCGAGTGACCATATTAACTTACATCGCACCCTGCTGATACCAACTATAACTACCACACCAGGTCCTCCTGCCTGCATCACCAACTCACCGGCCACAGAAAAACTCCTGACGTATTATCATACGATACCCACGCCTCACTGCACTTGCGACCCCAGGGCCATTCCTGACTTACTCACATCGGCCATTTCAGAGATTACTACTAATTCTACTCCAAGCAACACCAACATTTTCAACCCTTGTTTATTTTAATAAACGATATAAATCCAAAACTTCTCATCCATTATTTCTTCTTTGCATACCATACGCTTTAAAGATATACCATTATATATCAGTACTCCTTTGACAAATCTACAATCTTGAATACGACTTCTGCTACAGCTTTTGCAAGATCTGACGTGCTCACTGTTGCATTGGTGTGAGTGTCAAATTAGCAAGCTAGGATGTTCTGTTGCAGAGAACTTCATAATTTGACATGCTGGAATGTTCAAACACTAAAACTTGAAGAAACACAAGCTCTTATGATGTGCTCTTCATCAGTATGGCATCAATGTCACTTGCCTCTCAGGTAGTGGCTTCCACACCATCAAGATCCTGCAGGCTGATGTATCCTTTCATTTCTATCACAGCGTCCCTACTGACAACACTGGATGTCATGGTGTAATGTTTGCGCTAAGCGATCAGGCCAATGCCACAGTATTAGCCTGGGAATCAATACCTTGCCTATATTTGTTTAAAAGGCACCCTATTCAACATATCTGCCTTTACTGTTTATGTTCCCACCTGTGAGGCTGATGATGATGATGCCAAAGAATATTTTCTACAAAAGTCTTCAATCAGCAATTGATCGAGCCCCCTCAAGAGATTTTGTGGTAGTTGCAGGCAATTTCAATACCCCGAACAGGCCCTGGTGATGCTGGCAACAGACACGTTATTGGTCCTTTCGCTGTTGGCGAAGGGTCAAGAGTCATGGTGGTTGCCTTATTGAATTCACTTCAACAAATCAATTGTCTCAAGCACCTGCTTCCAACATCCAAGATGTCATCTCATGACCTGGTATTCTCCTGATAGAGTTACATCTAATCATATTGATCACATCCTCGTCAAATGCCGCTGGGCCTCATGTATCCTTGACTGTTGGGTCTACTGTAGTGCTGTAACTGGGAATATAAATGGTTCCAATCATGTTCTAGTCTGTGCAAAGATGCGCCTTCATCTCAAAGCAAACAAGACTCCTACTCGAGCCTCAAAGTATGATGTTTCAAAACTCAAATGGGAGAACATTGTCAATACTTTCAGGATTCAGTTGTCAAAATGATTTAGCAGTTCTCGGTCCAACTAATTCTTATTGAATTCTTTTGAAGGGTTAAAGAAACTTGTGAAATTGTGACATTATCAGCTTTGACCTGATAAGAGAACCACCTTGTAGATATTTTCTTTTAAGGACTGGTGATGTGATGTCTGAATTCTCAATACAGCCCGCATGGGGATTTTGTTTTTGGTTAGCAAATCCTGTGAAAACACATGAGATGAATTTTTATGTGTTGGTCAAAAAATTTACTTGGGCAATAGGAATCAAGTGTCTCATCTTTTTGTGGAGAAATTGAAATTATCCATAAAAACAGATTTATACAGGCAATCTAATAATAGTTATTTCAAAGGAAGTAAATGGAGTTCACATAGAAAAATAAAGATAAAAGTTTATTTAAAAAAAAAACATTTTTAAGACTTTAACTCTTTAGTTGAAAGCTTCTTGTGTGGTCTAGAGGAAGGGATTGGTCAGCTGGATCAGGTGACACCCAAAAGGAAGTAGTAACAGGTTGATTCTAGGGAGGTAAGAGAGAGAAAAGGAACTGACAGCTATGAGTGGAAGTTAGAGATGCCAAAGAAGGGAAGTTGGAGTTTGATGGGTGGATTAGTCCTCTTACTGCCACTAAGAGGGTTGGACCAATCCCCAAAATTGGAAAATCTGAGTTGAAACATGTTTCCTGTTATATAAATAGTTTTGAAGTTGGAAAGAGTTGTTGTCTCATTATATAACCATTAGCAGTTAGGTATCAACTCCTGCAGTAGATTTCTGGTCGTTTGAGATCAAACACAATGTGGGCATTTGACAGGACTTTTGATAACTGTAAAACTCACTGCAACCCAAAGTTGATGGAAGAAATCTGATATTGACGGCCATTATCGGATATTCAGTGAGCCCTTTATCTCATTGGTGACAGATGGTGTTATAAAATGATGATGCTAAGTGTGTTGAATCTATAAAATAGCTGTAGGTTATTTCTTTCTTGGTTAGATCAAGAACTTTTTAGCCCTACCTTCTTGTAGTTATTTTTTCCTAGATTTCATAAAATGATTTTTATATAATTTTAATTGCATTTTTTATTTATTTTATTTTTTGAGGAAGTGTTGTCAACCATTGATTTTTACTAGTATTTTCTTTCATCTTAATTTTTGTTTCTTTACCACAATTCACAACAATGAGGAAACAGTGTAGATGAAAAATAATAAATGAAAATCTCTTTATGATATTCAAATTCACATCCCCTTTGAAAAGACTGGTTAAATGCAACAGCTGTTTTATGATGTTGCAAATTGACAGCAACAAAAAGTTGAAATAAAAAAACAAAAATTAAGATGAAAAAAAAACAACTTATTAAGATTAATGAATGGCAATGCTTAATCTAAATATAAAAATCAATAAAAATGTAATTAAAAATTTCAATAAATGTGCAATGAAAAATTTCTGGATAAGATCAATGGAACAGCCTTACCTGCTGTATCAGTTCCTAGTCTTTTTAAGTAACGTAACAATGCACCCAATGACCATTTGTTTCCATAATCTTCAATATCTGGGTCATCATTCCTGGCAGAAAAAGAAAAATTCAATATAATTGATTTGTATTGATATTACATAATCTTTAATTTTAAAATGAGTCATCAAGGGTTGTTTGGACTACTGAGACCATCTTTATTGATGCTTTCATTGAATTTAAGTCAAGTTGTTCTATAAAGAGCATATGGAAATCTCCCCCCTTTTTATTTTTGGTGGGGAATATAGCGAACCAGATGATAGTTGGCAACAAATAGGGGGTGGGTATACTGATCAGAGAAAACCATATTGCCAAGGCTAACATTATTATATACAAGGTTACTTGCAATCAATTTCTTACTAAGCAAAAAATCCATACTATCTTAACATACACTACCACTGCTGCTACTGATATTATACTCTTACAATAGTTCAAATCTATAAAGATTAAATATAAGGGAACAGTTAAGAGTGATACATTTCATATTGTCTCATCAGGATTGTCTGCTTTTCTCCATCCTCTATGTACTTATGGATAGGGAGGGAAATTCTTTAGAAATACTTTACTTTTGTATCCTAACACATTTAAACCTGACTGACAAATTATTCAAAAATTAAATTTAAATAGAAGATAAAGTATTAATGTCCAATGATTCTTTGAGATTAACATCTTAAACTTATTAATTTCTATTCCAAAATTTCCGTTTGGGTACTCTTTCATATTCTTTATATTTATGTAAAAACAAAAAAAAAAAAAAAAAAACACCTTTGGATATGCTTGAACAGAATTTTTGAGTTTATTATTTTGAACTACCAATTTTTCTTCCATTTAGTGTCATAATTCTCTCGCAGTAAGCTGATGTATTTCTTTACTGTATAGGTCAGAGATTTGTCATATTTTCAGCATGATGCTTAAACAGGTAAGAGAAGATTTTGATGACGAGGATAGAGTTTGTATCAGATATCATTGTGATATGCAACCTGTTTAATCTCTGAAAATTACAGGTCCACACAAAGACCCTGGAGCAACTGATTGGAGGCCTCAACTTTACTGACAATGCTGCGCATCACTTCCTGCTTCACAGAGGCTGCCCAACTCTTTGGGCTAGAAGTTAACTTGAAGAAGATGGAGGTACTACATCAACCTGCACCTAGGGAAAAGTACCATCCTCTCCACATCACCATTTGTGTGACTGAGTTGAAAGTGATTCACCTACCTGGGGTGTACCATTATGTTAGATGCCAAGATTAACAAGGTAGTTGATAACAGGTTGGCAAAGGTAAGCAGCACTATTTAGCAGATTGTACAAATGCATGTGGTACAACAGACCCATGAAGAAGAGCATAAAGATCAGTGTATATAGAGACATAGTCCTTACCAACTTCTTATCTAGCTCAGAGTTGAGTGGTTCCGCCAGCACCGCCTCCGCACAATCCTCAACATCTACGGGAGTGACTTCCTCACCAATATTGAAGTTCTTAAACAGTTGAAGATTACTAGTGTAGAGGCCATCTTGAAAAAAATTCCCTTGGTGCCTGACACATTAACAATTACCAATGATCCACCCTAAGAACTGTGATCTCTGGTATCTTACCATCAACCATGTTGTCTCCTCCTTTGAAAATACGCACAGGACCATCCTCAAGGATAAAAGGTACAAGAGAAAGAACTACAACACTATGCCATCAGCTGTAGCTGCTGCGACCATGTCTGCCATCAGCTACAAACATGCCTGCAGTCAATGTAGACCACCCCCTTCATTCATGAAACCAAAAAGGCCAGGGATTAAACTCATATCACTATTTTCT
This sequence comes from Doryteuthis pealeii, assembly GCA_023376005.1. Taxonomy (NCBI): domain Eukaryota; kingdom Metazoa; phylum Mollusca; class Cephalopoda; order Myopsida; family Loliginidae; genus Doryteuthis; species Doryteuthis pealeii. Next base: position 13,373,541 of record CM042167.1, read on the forward strand.
AAGTAATGGTTTCCATTTTCTATTCATTTATATCTTGTTTATTTTGTCTGATTATCTGAGCCCAATATATAAATAAATTTCTCATTTTCAACGACAACACTTATTCTCAGGATGTTATAATAAAGCTAATAAAAATGTTGAAAGTAAGTTTATATCTAGAAGTATTTTTTGGATAGATGAAAATGCAATATTTCTTCTTTAAATATAAAGGAGATTGTTATGTAACAGCATCCCCAGAGCAGAAATGTAGACGCATTTGATAGACAGATTAGAGGTAATTTTCAACTGAATGAGAAAGTTTGTATATTGAGTTTTAAGAGCTAAATTTTTGGAGTACTACAGCAGATGTTTTTTTTTTGGTCTTGTACAATTATTTGCTCGCATGTGAAAATAATGCTTCAAACCTTTGAATCCATATGTCCATACCAGTTCTCACTAGATCACTGAAGTTAAGCAGTGATGAGCCTGTTCAATACTAAATTGAGTGACCACTTCAGCAACAACAAGTACTGTAAGCAATCTGAGTCCTTTGTTTATCAAAAATGACTTGATTCAGCATTAAATGACCCGAAAAAAAGGTTGATATACCGTAAAAATAAAACAATCAACCATATGTCCCAAATTTCAGACTGAGTGCTATTTTAATAAAGCCTAATAAAGTTACTATTAATACAAGTCATCATAAACTAACTTATTCATAGTCTTTCTTTTAATGGTATTGTTATGAAGTGAATCAGTCTTTGGTTGTCTTCAGGTAATTGTAATAGCCATCTACCTTGCCACTGGGGCAGACTACTTTTATAGTATTACCTCATTTGCATATGATAGTACACCTCTGAAAGGGCTTTATACTCTTTGTAGATCTCTGACTTCTGAAGATTCTCGGAAATCTAGACAAACTTTCTGATAGGGAACCCTATCCATTTTCTTCTTCTGATTCATCATCAGATATTTTAACACTCTCATCCATTGATTCTTCATTTTGGTAATTGGATTCTCTAGTCCCTTCATTTCCTTCTCAGAAACACACATTGTCTTCAGGTAATTGTAGTAGCTGTCTGCCTTGCTATTGAGGCAGATTGCTTTTATAGTATTACATCATTTGCATATGATACTACAGATATGATGGAATATCTGTGTGTTCTGTCCTATAGCAAAGTTTGAAAGTATTTTGTGCTTGAGAGTTTTGGGTAATTTTGTGAGCTCAGATAAAAGGTATTTGAGATCTAAGGGTTATGCATAACATTTTTACTATTCTATTTCCTCTCACGCCTTATACTTTTTCCCCTGTCTATGTCTTTACCTTTATATTTTTAGAAAGTATACCTTGATATAGAAATATATACAAAGAAAATCATATGACCCAATGCATATGTGTGTGGGTAGGCAAGCAAAGTTTATACTTACTTGACATAACCATTACTTTTCTTGTTAACACTGTAGTTAGTCAAGTGCATACACTGATTTCTCAAGTTACGGGTATTCTTTTCATATCTCACAGTTGCAAACCTATGGAAAATGAAAGAACATTTTTTTAAACAAAAATTAATTAGAATTATTTCTCAAAAGGTTAAATTAGTATCATAAAAAAAATTTGGGATTTATTGTTTGTTTAAATTACATATTTAAAAACTATAGAATATAGAGAATAAAGAGAAAATAACATCATACTATATTTCCCAGTATATACACCAATCTGTCCAGCTAAATTGTAGAAAAAAGATTTTGTTTGGGATTATTTGAAATCAACCATGGTAATCACTTTCCAAACTGCAAAAGTTCACTGACAAAGTATTTCTGCCTGCAACAATATTACAACAGTCTTTGATCAATCCACCAAAGTTTAATGACCCACTGTTACAACACCTAATTAGAAAGTTCAAATTTTAAGCAACAGGTTTTACCAATAGAATAAAGGAGAAACCCAACATAATAAATACAAACCAATATTGAATGTTGATTAACAGTTGAAAACCAATTCTGCTTGGGATTCATTTGAATTTTCAGCAATGTCTGTCTGACTCTTCCTTCTTCTTTGCTGACATTTCTTCTTTGTCACAAAGGCTCTTCCTGCAGTTTTGCTGACATCTGCTCAGGATTTGATTGTCACATTGGTCTAAATGCAAATGTTTCCGATCTCTGGCCCTTCGCAAATGCCTTCTGATCTCCGGCCCTTTGCAAGTGCCCAATCAATGTATGACAGCATGTTGATCTAGTTTGGATATTCTTACAAAAGTCGCAGCGGCCATCTCCGATATGAATGGCCATCTTCTTAATAAAGGCTGAAATAGCTTGAAAATCATTTTGTAAGGGATTATTTGAAATCAACCATGGTAATCACTTTCCCAACTGCAAAAGTCCACTGAAAAAGTCTTTCTGCCTGCAACAATATTACAGCAGCCTTTGATCAATCCACCAAAGTTTACTTGTTTCTTGTCCGACGCACATCTGTGTTCTTGTTAGCAAAGGTGTATAAGCAATGTGATATTTAGTATTGTAGATACAGAGAAAATGTTCAATGGTTTATTTTAAAGAAAATATCATAGAAGATTGGAACTGGGTTTAATAGGCATTTTCTAGTATTTCAAGATGCCATTCTTGACCATTTCCTTTTATGTTGCCTAAGTATGTAACACACACACACACACACAAATGCACTATCACTCTCTCATGAAGATGGGGGAGTTACTTCACTGCCCCATAGCAGCTGGCATCAGAAACTGAGAACTCTGAGATACTTTCAATCTAGTTGCCTGGCTCAAAATGAATAAATTTCTCCCAGCCAGCTAAGGGGGTTAATTCTTAACTTCTTGTGTCCCCTGACACAGGAGAGTTCCTACACAAATCCTTAAAAATACTCCCCCCACCAAAAAACAAAAACAAAAAACAGAATATCTGAAAAGAAAAACACAAAAAAATGGAAGGAAAACAAAACAAAAATAAAAAAATTCTAACTTGTCACAATATTTTGAAAATATCTTGGTCATTTTGCATGCCTATAAGAGAATGTCGTTTTAACCAATGATTGTCTTTATTTTTGGGGCATTTCTAATAGGGCAATACAAGAGAGGACTACTTCTAAGTAAGTGTGCTCTAAAACTATCAATGGAAATTGTCTGGGGAATTGTCCTTAATAAGAATAGAGTAGTACTTGTGCTTATTGATGACTTTTTACGGTGGCTGTGATATGGTGGTGGCTGTTTCCTGAACAAATACATATGTGTATGTTTTTAATAGTTTTGGCACATATATTATTCCCTGATGGTGAATATGCCATTTCAGCCATTTTAGTAGTCGGTCTTTAAACAACATTCGTAGGGGGAGGAGGAGGAGGAAATACTGTGCTGGTAATCACAATGTGGTTCCATTCTTCTTCTGCTGCTGCTGAACAGTTCGTTCTTTATTCACTGTGATGCAAAGGAGGATGAGTGGTAAATGTTCCAATCAATTGATTCTGGTCAGCTCTGCACTTAGAGAAGCTTCCAAAATGCGGTGCAGTTTCACTACCATGCCATTAACTTGAGGATGGTATGCTGTAGTGTTCCTAGAGCCCATACGTTCTAACAATTAGTGGAATAATTCAGATTTGAACAGCATCCTCTGTCTGTCATTGTTTCTGGGACATCATAACTTGCAGCCCATGCGGCAAGAAATGTTTTGGCCATAGTGTATACAAACATGTCTGACATTTGTGATGCTTCATACCATGTGGAGAATCTGTCAATGCTTGTCAACAGGCATGACTGGCTTGGACTCATAGAAAGTGGTCTGATGATGTCAATATGGAGGTGTTTGAATCTTTCATCTGTGGCTGGGAATTCACCTAAAGGAGCATGAATATGACGACTAATTTTGGCTTTCTGGCATTTCAAGCGTGTCTTTGCCCATGCTTGCACATATGCCATATATCCATGGCCATATGAATCTGTCCGTTAGTAAACATGTGGATGCAATTGGCTTCATTATGTGATAAGCTATGCACCTTTTGGTAAATATGTCAGTCATGTATGGGCATAGCTTACCCATGCGAGTATCACAAATTAACTTTTCTGCACTGGTTGGGTAGCTGATTTTCACAAGCTGCAATGCAATGTTATTTTTCTGGAGAAGATGTTGGAGGTGTTCAAATCCTTTTGTTGCTCCCTTGAAAAGGTGCAAAAATTGATGGAAGGTTCCAAAAGCCAGGAATTAATCCAGAATGATAAAGTGTCTGCAGGGATGTAATTTATTTGTGAATTGGAGGATGTAGTTTATTTGGCAAACTTTCCATGGGGAGTATTTCTTTGACGACGACTTCAAAGTGCCTAATAGAGGCTAAATGGTACATCAATATGTGGAGTTGTGTTGACCTTCCAAAAGTTGCCAATAATGGTGTATTGTGGCAAATGTAGCCAATAATTCTCTGCCAAATGGACTGTATAGAAGAATAGAAATTGGTCTCCATTCAGACTCGCCTTCCTGCTGCAGGACAGTGTCATTCACTTCCAGGTGCAGTTTACAGTTGGATTGGATGTGGGATAACCTAATTTCATCATTTGTTGGAATTCCACTTTAGCAACCTTTAATTCATCAGGTGCTAAGCATTTAGCCCTACTATGGATAGGTGGGCCGTTAGTCTCTATAGAATGAATAATAGAGTTCAACAAGACTTCATTATGAAAGGAGATAATAGTAATTTGTGTGTAAACTTTTAGCATTTTGAGGAAGGTATCCTTCTCACTTGCATATATGCCAAGTTTCCATTGCATTTTGAACTAATGTCTAAAATCATGCTATTTCAGCAAAATTGAAGTACATTATGGATGGAATGTTTGACTATTGGTTCATTCCAGAGTTTGGTGGTGCTGCTATATATATTCTCTATCAATTTAGTCAAATTTGATCAGAGAACAAGTATACAGAATTTTTTCTTTAAATTCAAATAATTTTATACACTTATTTTTGAATATTGTTTAAAAGTCCATAAAGAAGAATATTGAATTTATATTATCAATATACATCAATTTAAACTGTTATAATTTCATATTAGTACAAAAGTACACCAATCCAAATTAACCTTGTCCTTTATAATAACAGTCTCATTAATAAAAAAAAAAAATAAAAAATAAAAAAAACTTTTTAAAAAAGCCCTAGAATGATCCTCATTTTATAATGAGTTTAAATGTAAAATTTTGATAAACTGGAGAATCTTAGAACTATTAACCTACATTTAATTGCAGTATAGTTGTCAATTTGAGTTTATAGAAAACAGGTTTTCTAGAAATTTTCTTCATATTCAGATTTATTGTACTTAGTCTCTTACCTTGTGAGACCCTCCTCATACAAATATATCACAAGAGGATCATAAGATGTCACTGCTACATACAATCGTACATCAAATTTAAAACCTGCAGTAAAAATAAACGGAGTTAAATAAAATAATGGAGAGCAAAATAGCAGTAACAAAAACAAATGTGAAAAGAAGAGATGAGAATGTTCTCAAGAAGAAATGATTGGTTTATTTTTACTTTTTAGTCAAGAAATGACCCATTACAAATTACAATATACTAAGGGTGAACTTAATAACTCGGGTTTTCCTATTCCCTTAAGGAGTATTCAAGCCTAAAAAGGTAGAAATGAAAAACGAAGACAATAGCAATTTTTTTTTCATTCTCCCTTTTGTGTATGATGTACTTTCTCATACTTTTATATCCCAACTTGAAGTAATGTATAAGATCTAATAAATTAGACATAAGTTATAATAGGATGCCAAACATTATTCAGGTCAAATGTGCTTATATATAGAATATAATGAAACATCTATATACGTTGATCATGCAAATATGGTCTCATCATAGGATAATGAGAAATTCCAATGTTATGGAGCATTAGTCTATAAATCCAGACAAATCTTATTTCCTCTACTTAGAATGAGATAGAAATATCATTTGGCTAGATTAAACTGGCTTAATAAACTTCTATAATTATTCGATACTAAATAGAATGCTATTTGTCAATTTGTGGGGCAGAAAATTTTTATCTGAGAAACTGACAGATGTGTATAAGGTTCTCTTGTCATACGTGACATTTGAATGACCAACAATTGAGTTAAATAGTATTATCTGCGTTATTCAGACTATTGTCCTCATCTTCATTGTTATCTGTACTACTAATCATCAAACCTCATCTCAAACATTCAGAGAAATAATTGAGTTAAAAATATGAACTGTTAGACTGCTTTACACAGGTGATTTTGTTCATAATGTTGAAGGCTTTGTGTATGGCAAGACACACTTTTTGGATCGGTTGATAATGGAAAAATGTCACAGATTCTCCAAATAACATTCCTTAGTTTTTTGAGTTGAGTTTTATCCTTCAATTACTCCAGTCTGCCTTACTATTTACCCATAGCTGGAGAAAGAAGAGACTCCTTTCCCAAATGAGAAATGACAGAAAAATGAAATTAATAACTTATTCGTATAACATGTTTCGTCTATATAGTTTCATCAAATACTACAAATCTTTGTAGATAAATAAACCTTTAAAGTAAGAATTATATACATATACTAGCAGTGGCTACAGGAGAAAAAAACATGGTCTAATAATCGTTTGCAGATCTATTACAACTGAATAGTGAGTTCAATCCTCGTAGGATGACCCATAAAAATCACCACATAAAAAAGATCTTATTTTAATCCAGGCTGGTGGGAAGTCAGGGATTTTTTTTCCCGTCAGAGTAGAGGGAATGACATCACATAATGATATAGTAAGACATTTTAATTCAATGATTAACTATATCTTTTTAAATAAAATATAAATGACACGATTTGCGAAATTTCAAAGCAAAAGAAAAAAAAAAAATTAAATAAAGTAATCAAATTAAAAAAATAACATTAACAATTCAAAGCGTAGCCGATCGAATGTCAAATTATTATAGTATACAATACTATAATAATTTGATAAAAAATATAAAAATAATATACTATACTAAGTATAGTATATTATTTTTTAAATCGAAAAGTGCACTGACTTGAAAACATTACGAAAAGAAAAGACCCCCCCACCAAAAAAAAAAAAAACAACAAAAAACAAAACAAAAAAACATTTTTTTAAATAGAATTTTGATGTGCTTAAAAGTTAAATATCAAATTACAGTCCTGATTTTGGAATAAATACAGATTAGCATGCAATAGATAATATTAGAATCGTATTTTACGAATAAATAACAGTAGATTACGGAACTCCTGAAGGGGCCTAATTCTAACATACTTAATCAGGTGTCTCAAAGTTTTCAGGTATTTCTGTGAAATGTAATACGTAATCTAATGGTATTATCTCTAGCGCACTATTATGAAAAATAAAAAAAAGGGTTTGTTTACATTGACGAATGACAGAAAATTGACAATACATAACTATGGAAATTTTGATTTTTGAATAAAAAAATAGTGCTCAGACATAAAACCTCTGTGGAAAATTAATGTTTCCTATTTAAAATATTAAATGCAAAAAAAAAAAAAAAAAAAATCTAAAAATCACACATCTTATTAGAAAGAATTCTGTATTATATAGTTGAATGGCTTAGACTACAAAATTTATTCACTAAAATTAAACTTCACTCCTGGTATCGCTGTAACAAAAAGCAGGCAGTGAACAATATTTCATTATCAGCAGCAGCTGGTATATGGCCAGTTTCGCAAATTGGTTGATTTTGGTTTAATTAATCAATTATATCCCTTAATCAGTAAAAATCAATAACCAAATTTGGTGTGTTTCTTAGTTAGAAGGATGTCAAAGTGTATGCAAGATTTCAAATCTGAATAACATCTCGTTTCTGAGTTATAAGTCATACCAAACTTTCTTATAATATTACATATATGTGTGTATATATATATATATATATATATATGAGAAGTAAACAAACAGATGATGTTTATGATATGGCTATTTTCAGCGGACAATATTTCGGAGAATATGTGCTTAATTGAAGTTGAACCTAATTTTGAAAGTTAATTAATTAATAATTAATTAGTTAGGCAGGATTATTTAAATGTAAGGCTAAACAAATCGAGAAAAATCAATCTCTGTATGTACATTTCGGCCTATTAGGCCTCATCAGCAGAGCTATAGATACGAAGACCGCCCCATGTGCGATTCGAAACCTGACTGTCAAGCTGACCGGCAAGCATCTTACCTCCACACCAAACGGACTTTGCTAGATTTCTTCATTTTGTTCTGCTGATGAGGCCAAAATGTACATACAGAGATTGATTTTTCTCGATTTAGCCTTACATTTAAATAGGTAATCCCGCCTCATTAATTAATTAACTTTCAAAATTAGGTTCGACTTCAATTAAGCACATATTCTCCCAAATATTGTCGGCTGAAAATAGCCATATCATAAACATCGTCTGTTTGTTTACTTCTCATAATGTCGTGTAGAGGTCACTTAAGAGGAATATAAATACTTACTCCTAAACAAAACGAAGAAATCTAGCTAAGAGTCCTAACTAATTAATTATTAATTAATTAACTTTCAAAATTAGGTTCGACTTCAATTAAGCACATATTCTCCCATATATATATATATATATATATATATATATATATATATATATATATATATATATATTATATGAAAATAAACATTGTTTTCATTTATTATAATTGTTTTCATTTATAGTAGGGGGGGTTGTTGTCTTTACTTAATATTGCATTAATTTAATATTTAGAAAGTATTGAATAAAAACAAAATGCAAAGCAAAATAAAGTTTTTGATATCTTATAATTACAATATAATTGAAAAATTATATAAATGTTCCTAAAATCCATTTGTAAATGGTTCTTACAGAAGAGTGAAACCAATTTTGACTGAAAGTCTGATGTTGGAGGGTGAGAAAGTGAAAGTAAATGACCCTCACAAGAAAAAAGGAACTCAGAATAATTTGTCCAAAATGGAATGGATGTTTTTGAAAAACAAAAGAATTAAATGAAATAATTTGTTTTAACAAATTGAAAGAAATGACAGGTAAATACAACATAACATTGAACTCACTTTTGAAATGATTTATAAAAAAAAATTTAAAAAATTCCTAATAATTTGTCAGGTGTTTAATTTTATAATGTTGATTATGTCTTTGCTATGTGATATAATGAATATGTAAATCACTATGTATCACTATAATCTGATTGGACAGTGTCATGTATAAATAGTCGACACTGTGTTGGTCCTCTACCTAATGCCTACAAGCTAACTTTACTTGCTAGACGACTGCTCGGAGACGGATTGCTATTCTATGTACCAATTACTACTGCGATAATATACCAAATACAAACTTCAGAATATATCCCTTAACCCGGATATATCACTATGAATTTATGATATGATAAGAATAGTACAGATGGAAAATTGGTCTTTTGTACAAAATTACAGTTTTCTATGTCCAGTGGTTTATGTCTGTCTTCATACAAAGACAGACATAATCAACTTTATTAAATAAAATTTCTATATTAAAAAAGAAATAATCAGCTCTAGATATTTAAAACAAAATTATTCATCTTAAAACAAAAATTAGGACACCTAATTAAAGTTGAAAAAAACAGAGCTTATTATTTAGGATGAGAATAACAGACGTACCATCAATCAGCAGAGGATTTTGAATATATCTGGAAATAATGAGATTCTCCTCGAGAGGCACCTGATCTGGCTGTGAATGAACAGAAAAAAAACATTTTATAACTTTTTAGTTTCTTGAGGAATTTATGAAATGTACTTCAAATAATGCTCAACTCTTTCAGTTTAACAAAGATTCACAATAAATAATAAGAGCAACCATACTCACATGGCTTACTAAATGAACACCTCTGCCTCTAGAAGAAGCAACAGGTTTGATAATCCATGGCCCTTTGTCTCTGCTGAAAGAAGCTGTAGCAAAGAAGAAAAACATAAAATAAGTTACTTTATTAATAATATGTTTATAATTTCAGGCATTCATATCAATTTACAAAAGATAAAGTTGATAGTATTATAATGATCTGATTTTTGTATATCTGCATATGTATATTTTGTGTGTGTGTATATATGATGTTTTTGGCACATCATTTTTTAGCACAAAAACACACATCTTTTTAAAAATATGTAAGGATATTTTGATGACAAGTAGCTAGTTTAAATTTATTTAATTTGTGATATCAAAACATTGACAAGTTTTTAGCATCAAAGTATCTAGGAAGTAAGGCTATCCTAAAAATAGGTCTGCCAAGTCATTGAAGTGGGTATATATTCACTTATTGTCTTTCTTTCTTTTTCCAATGCCAAAAAATGTTTGGTAAAGAATTTAGATGTAAAGAAATTGTGGCGAGAGAAATCACAAACGTAGTAGTTCGAAGCGTACACGACTGTGTTTGGCATGCAGAATGAGATCCGAGGTGAGTGGGGAGATTGAACTCGCATTCTCCTGATCGTGAGTCGTGGCCTGACGCATGGGAATGGCTAAACTATCCAGAGTGGCCACGATGTGAAGGATTGACGCGTGCTGATTAGTGTCGCATGTGCTGGTCAGAGTAAGGAGCCCGGATGAACACTGTAATTGTGTATTTATTTGACCAGCCCTCACAAACCGGGAGAAAAAGCTTGCAGTAGCATTTTGGCTGTGGTGACGAGTGGATGAGAGACAAGATCTTTTGATAGTATTGGTGAGAAGAGTGCAGCATTGCTGGGAGAGTAAAATCGTCGGACTTAACTGTGCCTCCCCAGAGAACATTCTTATTACAGAATTTTGTTACAAAGTTAATCTCATATTTTTCTCTACTAATTGTTCTGTTATGTAATGGCCTCCTATTACTAATGCTCCCAGTGACTCAGCAGAAGTGGAGAGATGTTGATAAATAAGTCACATCTATTAAAACAAGTCTGAGTTTTGTTTTTAATGAGTTGCATTTTGAGAGATATTTTTTGGGTTTTAACATTTTTAGAAGCCCCTCTTTTTTTTACATTCCTTCTAGATAATAATAAAATATTGTTTTTCATGCATGTTTTGTGCTTTTTGGTGTATGAATTTTTCTAATATGTAATTTTTACAAAATGAATTGAGTTGATATTTAACTAAAGGTAATGATAAAATGAAGTAAATTTTTAGTGTTAAATCTATGAAAATCTAGCAGAAGCATTTGGTACTGACTAAAACAAAAGAAGAAATTTAATAAATAAATAAATAAATCTATTATTAAACAAAATAAATTGAGTAAATTAAATAATTATTTCTATAAACATAAAAAGAAGCATCAGTAAATGTTTCCTTCTTTTTGAGAAAAACTTTCATATTAAAAGAAAAAAATATGATGTCTTCTTTAAGTTTCTTCGTCTGGTAAGTCATTAAATTTTTGGTATGCCAACAAATATCTACATTTTGAACAATTATGTCCTGGATCAAAATTATATTCTCTAACATCAACTTTCAGTAAAAGAATTTAAAAAATAATAATTCAGTAAAGTAAAAGGCAAATAATGTGTATGAAAGAGAAGATTATATAGGATTTTAAAAAATCATGGACTAAAACTTTTGAATATTATCAGAACTAAATTATTACTAACCTACAAATATTGAGAACATTTTTAGAAAGTGACTTATTAGTGATAATTCACTAATTTACAACTATAGATATTGCGAGTAATTAATTATTATTTCTTAAACATAAGAAAGCAGGAGAAATTTACATGTATAAATCAACCAGAAAGTGATTTCAACTTTTACAAAAATATTCATCAACAAAGAACAAACATTTTTAGAAAAAGAAAGAATAATGAGATTCTGAAAAATAATAATTCTGTTGAATGAAGTGGTCTGCCAAACATTTAACCACATATCAGACCTAAAAATATTAAAATTTTATTAAAAGATTGTCCCAGAAAGAAGGAAATATTTAATAATACAGCTTTTAATTATCAAGAATATAGAGATTTTTTGAAAGAAATTGTTTGTGTTGATTTAAAAATTCCACTGGATACAACAATCCATTGGGTGTTTTATCTGTTTAATGATGTCTAGCATTAAATTAAATAATCTTTATATTAGTTTTTGAAATGCATCATTTCAATATGAAAAGGGAGCATACAATATTGTCAAATATATTTTTCAAGAATTACTGTTTGAGTTTTCTAAAGTAACAAAACAATCAGGACTAAAGGTTTTGAAGTTGTCTGAAAATTTGGGAAGGTAGAATAAACATTTTTTCATATACTGTCAAAAAAGGGCAAGAAACTTAAGACTATTAATATAATAAAAAATCATGGACACTTTCAAATGTTATCAAAATTATAGTTTCTTTGAGTTGTTATTCATCTTTTTCCTCAAAGTATTTTATGATTTGCTGTTGAGTATGTTATAAAAGTTGAAATCACATTCTGATTCTCTGCTATTTGATCAATAAGTAATAATTAATTTCTAGTGATAGTCATAGTTGTTAATTAGCTAAATTATTAGATATCACTAACAAGTTTCTTGCTAACATTTTTTCTCTATATTTGTTTAGTTTAATTGTAAATTAGGTCACCACATATAGATCTCCAGTTAAAGAGCTTCTTGTTTGCCAGGTCTCTTATAAGGAAATGGAAGTCATTGTCAGTTTCAAAAATGCAGAATCAGAAAATATTTTTTCTTTTTCTTTCTGTTGTTGTCATTGGCTAATATTCTAACAGATATAATTTGATAATCATAGTGTTTATTACTTACCACAAAATTCTTGATATTCTGCAGGAATCACAAAACTCATGGGAACAAAATTAAAATTCCGTGACCCCTTAGATAAAAATTAAAAAAAAAAAAATTAAATTAAAAAGATAAAACGGTAAAATTCAAAAGAAAAGACATATTAAATAGATAAAACATCAATTTACATTCTGAATTTGAAAACTTTAAGGTTAATAAATATATTAAAAAAATATACAAATCTTTATTAAAGTTATGTTTTCATAGCAACTTAATGTGTAATAACATATGTATGTGGGGAAACTACATGTCACTAGTTGAAACACTAGTCTCAGACAAAGCATCAAAGTACTGATGACCAATGAATGTTCTTCATTCTAAATGACTCGTTATTCTTTTGTGAATATAGAAATATTATCAGGTGTTTTATTGTTGCAGAAAAATATTCATTTATCAGATATCTAAATTCATTAGGATTACAAACCAGAGCAATTTGAAAATATGAAAGAGTGAAGAGATTTTCCATTGGTCAACAATTCAATGTAATACTCATAATATTTAGATGGACTAAATGAAATTTATTTGAAATTAAAAATATCAAATTTGTAAATTTTCATTAGGAAAACATAAATATCAAGGCAAATGTTTACAATTCACTTTTCAATCAAGCATTACATTTTTCAAAAATGTATAGTGTTTTTTATATATAGAATATCTAAATTTATTCTAATTTACTGATATGCTGAAAACGGACAAAAAGTTTCTACCTCTTTGAGTTGGAATTATGTATAGATGGTATAATTCCATTATCTGATATAACCAGCTGCATGTCTACTGAAGGGGAATGACTTGTAGGCTAATGCTAATATGTTTTATCTTTTGTATCTTTTAGTTTGGTAACTATTTTATATAACCATTTGCACTTCTGTTGTAGAATGATGGCTTCAATCTCTAAATTTGAAAATAAATTATATAAAATATGTTTTACTTACTTTTATTTGCTGCATTCTCTGCACATTTTTGTAAAGTCTATCTTTCCTAGTAAGTTCATAGGATCTACAAAATTACAAAAATACAGTTTCTGTCAGTAACATGTACAAAAATTTGAAAATTAATTACTTCAGAAAATCATTTTAAAATAAGAATCTGTAATAAAATATACAAATTTACCTGGGGAAATGATTAATCTTCTGGAATTCAGACATGTTACGGAGGGTTAATGGTTTTAAGTGCCCACCCGTCCATAACATGTTAAAGTCTTGATTATTTGTTGAAACCTGAAAAAAAAAAAAAAAATCTTCTTTATTTTCTCAGTTAGTTAAAATGATTGCATAATTTATAATTCATTTTTTTTTATCTTCTTCAGTAAAACAAATTTTTTGGCAATTTTCATTAATTCAATTTTATTATACCATTTTTTATTGATAGAAATGATAATTACTTTCCAAGAATGTGAAAAATTAAAAATTTTCACTCACTCAAAATAATGAAAATACACATTTTCTCAGAAACTTATCAACAAGAATATTTTATAATTCACATCTCGTTTCAGAGATGTGAATTATAAAATATTCTTGTTGATAAGTTTATGAATAACCAAGCCATAATTATTCAAGACTTTTTGTAGGCTTACTCTTTTTTTCTTATTGTTTATATTACATGTGTTAAATAAAATGCTATCCTATTCTGGAAAGCCCTGTTGGTTCGAGCTGTAAGCTATGCTGACTGCACCTTTGCCAAAGGTGGCAACCCATGATGGTTATGGATGGAATCATGGTGACTGAACAGTCCATGCAATGCAACTTCACTTTGGCCCTTGGGCTAGACTTCATTGTCATTACTCTCAGGTCCACTCTGACCCATAGTGGTAGTACCTGTTAGGGTCCCATCAATGGGTTAAATACATTTAAAAAAGTTTTTTTAAATATTTGAATACCCAAAAAGAATTAATAATACAAAAGCATCTTCAGCATAAAATAACCTAAGGGTTGACATGCTGTAAAATCCAACCAACCAATAGGTTAATTAACCTATTATTAAAATAACATTAACAATTATTTCAAAGAACATAAGAAAACAAATGAATTGGTTCTTGGAGATCATAAAATATTCAAATATCACATAAATCTCATTAGCCACTAAAATTAGGAATCTAAGTTTTTTTTTAAAGAAGAAAACAACAAACAAAAAACAAATAGGTTCATTAGAATCAATATAAACCAAAGATCTGGAAACTAATCAATATTTACAACTGTATAGTAGCTTTCTGGTTATTTTCAGCCATAATGGCTATAAACATAAAATTAACTTCTTATATTGGAAATTTGTTGCAAACAATTTAAGTTTGTTGAATCACATTTTGCTTTTTGCATACTCAGTTTGTATATGCAGGTATAATTCTCTCAAAAAGTAATTGAGACTTAACTTACAAAATCTATATTATAATGATCCAATATTTATATACATGTTACTGTAACATCAAAATGGCATATCATAGCAAGATTTTTATTGGTGCAATAGCTTTAAATTTTCTAAGTTAGAATAAAGTGATTTTCAATTGAATTTACAACTTAATAGTATGGTGTTTTCAGTCATTTTGATCATTATAATTTCTTAAAGGAAATAACTATTAAATGCTAATTAAAGAGTACTTTCTCTTATTTGCAATTAATTACAATATGTATTATTTTGTCAGCATGCTTTATTGTTGATGATGATCATCATCATAATATAAATTCTATAAAGAGGATATGTAGTTATTTTAGTGGTATTGTTTAATAAGAAACAAACATTAAAGAATGCTATTGCTTATTTTTTGCAAATTTCTAAGTTTTTATTTTATATATCCACCCCATAGTCATGCACAGTTTAGTTATAATGCAGTTGACTTTCTTGGACCTATATACACATATTATAAAAGAGGATCATGGTAGTATAATTTTCTAAAATATAATATAAATTCAAAGCATTCTTAGTATTTTAAATGAAAAACTAAAATGTCATCAGGATTGCTTGAAAATTATTTAGCAATAATATCTTAAAATTTGTTAAAAGGGGAAAAAACATAACTAAGAAAATATAAAATTCTATAAATATGTTGTTTAGAAGATAATCAATGATTTTACACTTAAATGTGATATAAGATTGGCAATTACTTTAAAAGAAACATAATTTTATTCTGAATCATTATTAAAGAAAACTAAATTTCATTGAATTTTCAAATTTAAAGTTCTTGAAAAAACAAGTGGAAAAAAACTGAATAGTTTGTTAAATATATCAACTGTTCAAAAACTGACAATAAAAGAACAATGTTTTAAAAGGTTGAAGATGTTATTTCTTAGCAATATAATATGAAAGAACTGGCCAGTATTGTTCCATTAAGCCGAACTTACTCACCTCGTGGAAGCCATGAGCTAACAATACTGTACGTATTATGCGACTTTCAGTGCTACCAAATTTGAAGGCCATATGGAAGCGTTCTGAAAGAAAAACATGATACAGAAAACTGGGTTAGTTCATTTATATCAAAATAGAGTAACAAGAAAAAAAAAAAATACAAAAGTAAATGCAAAGTATGTGATTTTTTGTATTTATTTATAAAATTTTAAAAACTGTGCAAAGATAATTCTACAGACAAAAATTAATGGGATGAATCTGGTCCACAGAATTTGATTAATAATTCTCTGAATTTCATTAGGATAAATTTATTCAATAGAATGATACAGTTCAGAAGAATGACATTTGAAAACAGGATTATTTTTATAAGTATTGTATGTGTAATATTTTGATAAAATGTTTTCATTACAGAAAGTTTTCTCTGTTAATATATCTAAATATTTCTCTTTATATATATATATATATATATATATATATATATATATACATACATACATACACACACACACACACTTTGTAGTTACTAAAATGTTATTTTTTACTTTAAAAAAATATCTAATCTTAAGGTGTTTAAAAAAAATGCAGGGTTTCCACAAACTTTTTGTCATATTATTATCTATATATATATATATATGCTGCCCATTCCCCTAGGGTTGAGCACTTTGGAGGGGATTTCACTGATGACTGCCAACTAAAGCGAAACGCAACACTCTCCAATAAAAGGGATGGAGCACTCTATGGTGGGCTTTACATACATACAGATGTGTGTATTTATGTATGTCTAATTGAAACTATCAAAATAAAACAATTATTGACAAAGTAAATATATATACACATTTACTATCACTGAAACAAACCTTTGTGCAAAGATTATGAAAATTTTATTTATATTCATGAAGATATTTAAAAATTAAGATTTACATAGCAGCAGCAATTTAAATTCTGAGCCATGTCCAGTGTTTGTCATTCTTAAATGTAAACAAATCAATTATGAAAGCTCAAAACAATAATTTTTCCTTTTTCTTTATTTTTTGCTACTATTTATAAAATAATTGTGTTAATTTAGTTTTCTAATTTTTAGTTTTTTTTTAATATTCAAATATTTGGTAAACAATTATCAAATCTTTAAAAAAAAATTTTAAGGTCTTTTTTTTATGTAGGAATTTTTATGGGGCATCCAGCAAGGATCCAACTCACTAATCAGTAGTAATGGATCTGCGAGACCAGCATGCTAACCATTACACCATTTTAAAAATCTTTAAAAAATTTTTCTTTTTTTATCACAGGCCATGCCAGGTATCTGCTTCTAGTATATAAGGTAGATCATACAAATCTACAATCAGATTCAGTTCATTTATATGAATGGGGATGAACAGACAATAATGTCGAGATGCACCTGATATGAGTGCATTATATATATATATATATATATATATATATATATATATATATATATATATATATATAGTATGATTATAACAAAATTTAAACATTTTTATCCCATTAAAGTAACTGGTACTGTAGCTAATTAACTTTGTACATAAGATGAGGAAAATTGGTCTTTGGACAATTCATATTCTTCATACATAAATAATGTTAATTAAAAATTTTATTTCCTATGACTGAATATATTTTTATTACTCAACAAATAAACATGTAAATTTCTAAAATGAATTATCACTAAGGTAGTTGGACTCATGAAGAAGGTCAGAGGATACAATGGCCAAAATGTTGTAACTATAACAACCGAGATAAGGACACCAGACTAAGTACATAAGCATATAATAATTATAATATGTAGCAAAATTTTATCTAAAATCATTAAATTCCTAAATGATAAAAGAAAGTGGATTACTTCTAATCAGTACCTTTGGGTATTTTTTTAGTTTTTTCACTGGAAATTGTAGTTGACTTTGGGATTGTCAAAAAATAGTTACAGAAGGACAGAAAGCATAAATTCAGAAATAATGGAAACACCATTTAAGACAACTGGTCTGATATTAATGTTACATAATAATAGGCATTATTCCATCATTTTTGTAATGTAGTGTAGAATTTAAATTTAACTGTAAGAAGTCACGGAAAAACACAGATAGGTTCAGATAATTTTGAGAGACAAGCTTTCACCTTGATCTGTGACAAGACTTGCTTTTTGGTTGATGGAGTCACATGACCAAGCAATTTCTGGGAAAGTTGGAGTTAGTTTGAGTTTGGACATATAATGGCATTTATGTTAAATTCTTCCATGTGTGTGTTAAAGTGGGTCTCAGGAAATAAATAAAGATATACACCAAAGAAATATGTGTCTGTGTTCATAATAAATAACTAAGATGGATGTAGAGAAGATACAACACCTAAGATAACTTGAAATGATGAAGGACCCAGAGAAATGAGCATGACCAGCAGAAAGGGTTAAAAAACTTATAGCAAAAAGTAATAGTCTGTTACTATTCATTGTTATTTATTATCATTTATTTATTATTGTTACCTTGGATTATAATGCGTAATCTAAAAAATTAAATTCATAAGAAATATCAAAAAGTCAATAACATTTTTTAAATATCCTTTGAATTTGAAGCAAATTATTTTCCAGCAATATTTCGCTCAAAGGGATTTGCAACTTTCTGTGACCTGAACCAAAAGTTTTACCTACCTTTTTATATGAAAAAATGTCTTTGCAATTTACAAAAATATGTAGAAAATGAATTTTATAGGCCAGATTAAATATATTATGTAGAGAGATAATTAAATAAATTAGCATAGTAATTGAACCTGTAAAAATTCCATTTTCTAATTAGTATATCATACTTAGTTTACTACAACAAGAAATTAACCTAAATTCCTGAAAAGAATATCAAACTATTTAAAACTTTATGATAAACAATATTTTTCATAAAGTGACCTAACTTTCTTCAATGTTGAATTGCACAACATTTATTTTAATAGTAAAAAATATAAAAATGATAAATGATAGAAAATCTTGAGGACTCATTAATAAGTGTAGATATATATAGACTACATCAATATGAGATTAGGTTGTAAAAATTTGATGTATGCATGTTTGCATTTTAAATATAGTTTAATTTTGTGGAGAAAAAAATCAGTTGTTACAATTCCAATACTACTGTAGTATTTCAATGAAAGCAACAGAACATAGTGGAGAACAGTTGACTGGAACAGGTATTATGGTGAATGCTAAGAATTAATTCTGTAACCTGGTTCATCTGTTGACCTGTATAGTAAAATCATATATGTATGGGAGGGGGTGGGTAGTTTCCCTTCACTTAGTCTATTTGATGCTCCTTCATCATGACGACTCCACTTTGGCCCTTACTTGGGATGGCCCCATCTGATCAATTGGCGGGTCATGTCAAGTCCTAGCACCTATATAATTGTCCTGACCATATTGCTCTTATAGGAAAACCCCAACCCTTTTTATCATATATGTGTAAGAAAGCAGTAGCTGATTTAGGTATGATGCTACTGCATCTAGTAGTGAGGTTCCAATTCTGGAGCTCTGGAGATTGTGACCATAACTCCCAAATCCACTTTGACCTGGAGTGGTAGTACTTGTTAGGACCCTAATAGGTACTACCACTCCAGGTCAGAGTGGACCTGGGAGTAATGGCAATGAAAGGGTACTCAACACTCCCCCAGGGCTCAAGAATAGGAACCTGATAAAAAAAATGAGTTTAAAAAAAGAAAATGAGTTTTAAAATTTTTTTTGAATACCCAACAAAGAATGACTAAAACAAAAACGTCTTTGGCAGAAAATAACACAAGGGTTGACATGCTGAAAAATCCAACCAACTAACCAACCTTCCTAATGATTCATTCCATCCCAAGGATAAAGGTATGTAGTTACAATATATGAATAATAAACATGTCCCTGTATAAAACAAGCAAAAACAGTTAAAAGTTTGTTTACTACTGAATATAGAGATACAATTCTAATGCAGACAAATAGGTATTCAAGTTAATCAGTGCTAAAAGAAAGAAAGAGTCAGTGGTTATATAACGTTAATATAAAATATAAATCTTGGAATTTATAACTATAAAAAATCTTAAAGAATATGATTAGAAAATAAAAAGTGGCTTTGGTTTATAAAACTATTAAAATCTTCAAAAATGTAATAACATACAGAATATAATAATGTACCCCTACCCCCAAAGGGTCGGGTTAGCTCAGTCGGTAGAGCGTTCGGCTAGAAACCGCAAGGTTCCTAGTTCGATACCTGCCCTTGCCAACTCAGCGTATGAGTAGCACAAAGATCTGTGCGGTAAAGTAAGGAGCTGATGGTAGGTGTGGCACTCCACCTCAGACGCAAAAACAATCTCCTTGGTCTAGCGCTAGTGAAAAGGGGATAGACTCCCTCGCTGATTGGCTGATACCGACATTAGGCTGCCCCG
This sequence comes from Doryteuthis pealeii, assembly GCA_023376005.1. Classification (NCBI taxonomy): domain Eukaryota; kingdom Metazoa; phylum Mollusca; class Cephalopoda; order Myopsida; family Loliginidae; genus Doryteuthis; species Doryteuthis pealeii. The sequence goes on from CM042167.1 coordinate 13,394,030, forward strand.
ACAACTTTACTTTTACTTACACCAGAAGTTAAAAGATTAGGTACTATTACTTGTATATATTGCATCTAGCATGTAATACTGTACACAACTCTCTTTGCAGATATGTTAAGGTTTCTTATGCTAACTGAATCAAATAACTATAATTAAGTTATTAACTAGAGTTTATTCCTCTTGAGTTGAATATTGATCAGCTGCTGATAATATTTAAACATATTAAGAACTTGATTTCAGCCTTTTCCATAAAACCAGCAGTAAACAAAGAATTCCATAGACACATATCAATATTTTTAGCCTCTACAATTCGGGTATATACATCAGACTAACCATTTACTGTAATTCAGCTATATTAGCTGTATGCTTAAAATTCCAACGTAGCAATATGTAATCTACTAAAAGCAGATGTCAATATACCAGAGTGGCATGGGTTGCTATTGACAGGTTATCAATCATATGGAAATCTGATCTCTCTGATAAAATAAAATGAAACTTCTTCCAAGCTGTAGCTGTGTTGATACTACTGTACGGTTGCACCACTTGGACTTTTACTAAACACCTGGAGAAAATGCTAGATGAGAGTTACACAAGGATGCTGCATACTTTTCTGAACAAATCCTGAAAGTAGCACCCCACAAAAAAAACAACAACAGCTATATGGCCACTTATCTTAGCATTTCCAGTTATTTGAGGTTATTGTTATTTAATCACATTAGTTATATAGAGCTTTGTAAATGGAGTTCAAAACTAATTGCCCCAGTGGTTCAAAAGTTATGGGAATTTAAAGCCCCGAAATTGGGGGTACAAAAGTGGACAGGATTTTGTTTTAAAAAAAAGTCAAATCACGGACTAATTAAAAACAAGAAATTCAGTAATTTCTTCACTGTTTCTTTATTTTTGGAGCAATTTTGATAAAAATTGGAATTTTTATGTAAAATTGTATGTTCTTTCTGATTCTGTACATAAATTTTATGTATCTCCATGCCAGAAGCCATTATTTGGGGAATAAAAACTATGGATATCAAGATATTTAAAAAAAAAAGTTTACCACAAGATTATTCAACATTTTCATTTTAATACAGCATATATACACATATATAGTATTAATCTATATAAATAACATCACTTTGGACTTAAAATACCTTTTTAAATACCTGCTATGTTGTATTATAGGGACTGGCAAACGGAGCCTAAAATTCGTTTTTGACAAAATGACTTTAGCCCCCCTACAGAAAATAATTTAGCAAAAATCAGGAAATTATCGGATTTTAATGAAATTTTCAGTGTTTATGTATCAATTAATGATCTTTATAATGCATTATTTATTTTATTTCAAAACTTTCTAATTTTTTTCAGGTCACTTAATTCAAAACATTTTACGCCCCCAACATAAGTTGGGGGCGTAAAATGTTTTGCGAGTTGGTCATTTTCGATACTAATTACAGTATAAATAAAGAGATAAAAGACCGAAGTTATGAATAGAAACAAAAAAAAAATTTTTTACGGTGGCTTTTCTATGAGAAAATAAGTACCGAAAATCGAAAAATAAAATGTAAAAAATAATAAATAATTAATTTTTTGGAGATTTCTTTTTTACTCATTTCGATAATTATTTAATTGGCTATTATTTTATAAAAGAAAAAAATTATACATCAATGTTTTTTCTGCTTAAAAAGGGAAGGGGGTACATTTTCAATCGAGTTTTTTTTCAAAACTTATTACTTTTGGTACCTAAAATAAGGTTTGCATTAAGTAGATATTTATTTTTAGAATCTAAAAATATAACATTTTAAACTTAACATCAGCATTTTCATTTTTTAAATGAATTTTATATATTAATTTTTCATAGCAAAAATACTAAATTAAAGTTTTGAAATAAAATAACTGATGCATTATAAAATTCATTAATTGGTAAATCAATACTGAAAATTTCATTAAAATCGGATAATTACCTGATTTTTGGTAAATTTTTTTGCAAACGCTAATGTTACAGTAAAATTGTAAACAAGCACTTAAAAACATCGAAAACGAGGCTGACTGGCTGATATCGTCGAAATTGACCAAAACAAATACTTTTAAATCTATTAAAAATACTGCATATGTAATGATATTTTTCTTTTTTTAATGATGGTAATTATGTTACTACCTATCGATTTAGACAAAGTTTGACCTTAAATAATAGATTTAATTATTTCTAATTCGCTTTTAAAACTCCTAGCAGACGAAATTAATGCCACTCCCTATTGTATTACAATACAAGAAATAGAATAACTCTATATATATAATTTTATTTAACAAAGCTTGCATGTAGCATGTATAGTTTTGTTTAAAAATAATACCGTTTTAACTTGCCGTAAAAAATAATGCAATGGGTAAAAACACATAAAAGTTAGATATTTAAAAAGATTATTTTCTTTTCTTTCCAACCATAAATATTTTAAAAATTGGACCAGAAATAAGCGATGAATTACTATTTAAACTTTATGATCTGGATAAACGATACCTAGCTGAGAGTTGCTTACATTACGGCAGACAAGTAAATGTGAGTTTTTTTTCTTCTTTCAAAATTCAAAGTTTCAAAGCAAATCCCTGACAGTATACAATCGATTTTATTTCACATATTTTATATGAAAATAATCCTAAGGCAGTCTACCATTCGGCATATAGTGCTTTTTTTTTGTTGCTTATCTTTTATTTAAAAAAAAAATTGCCTTCAACTTTGGTCTATTGTAGTTTCACTCCCAAAGATCGGAAAAGAAAAAAACAAATTTCTGCTTGTAGTTAAACGTGTCTCCTATTTAAGTTTTAAATTTCAAGAATATTGATAAAGATTAACCACTTTGATTTTACAAAAAAAAAATAACACTGAAAATTCGAGCGCGGAAAAAATTTTGTGTCACACGTTTTTGCCGCTTTTAAACAAAATACCATTTTAACTCACTGTAAAAAATAATTCAATGGATAAAAACACATAACAATTACATATTTAGAAAGATTATTTCATTTTCTTTTCAACCATATAAATATTTTAAAAATTGGACCTGTAATATGCTAGTAATTACCTTTTTAAGCTGATAAGGTAAAAATTACAAGAGATTGTTTACATTTGAAAATCGAGTAAATTTGACGGTTTTCTTTACAAAATTAAAACTTTGAGCAAAATCCCTGACGGTATACAATCGTTTTTATTTCACACATTATATATGGAAATAATCTGGAGTCTGTTTTATATTACTGGTATAGTGCTTTTTTTTTGTTTCTCTTATATTTTTTGAAGAAATCTATTGTATTTTTGCTTCCACGGGGCCTAGAAACAAAAAAAAAGATCCTGTTTGTACTTCTAATTGAGCGTAAAATTTCAAGAATATTAGATTAAAATAAATAAAGATTAGCCACTATGATTTTGAAAAACAAAGTAGCGTGTAAAAATTAGTCTTAAAAAAAAAAAGAAGTCATATTTTATGTTTTCATTTTTTCGAAGCAAAATATCATTTTAACTCATTGTAAAAAATAATTCAATGGATAAAAACACATAAAAATTACATATTTAGAAAGATTATTTTATTTTATAACATTTCTTTGGATCAGAAATATAAGAGGAATTGCGATTTGAACTAATTCAGGTGAAAAATTGTTTATGTCCAACGATTTTACGAAACGAGCTGTTATTGCTACTTATCTACAATCTAATAAAACTATCCAAAGTATTGCTGGAGAAGCAGGGATGAACTCATAAGCAACATTCTCCTGTGGACTAACACATGGACACACCAGTGTTGGCTGACCAGCAAAAACTTACATTCAACAACTCTGTGTAGACACTGTATGCCTTGTAGTGGACCTGCTAAAAGCCATGGCTGATAAGGATGGATAGTGAGTGAGAGTCAAAGGAATCTGTTCTATCAGCAACACTTGATATATATAGTACTGTCTATAAGTACACTCCTAACAATTGTTTATAAAAAGTTAATTTTCTTCTAAACCAACGATACCAATATCATGATTTGATTATTTCTAGTGGAACATTATATAATCAAAATTGATATTATTAAGTATTATTTATTACTAAACTCTACAGAATTGAAACTAGCCAAAAATATGATTATGCATCAGTACAAATTTTCATGCAAATTTGGTCATACCAACATAATATGGGTAGGATTTAAGAAACAAATATATTAAAACTCCCATTCACTCTAATGATTACATAGTGACCTAGCCAATATTTTTAATAGGAGAATATAAAAAAGTAAATGAAACAATAATCTAAATTATATTTTAGAGCTTCCTGAATTTGAATTATAAACGGGTGATGAAGAAAAGATTAACATCAACAAAGGCAGAAAGCCAACAAGAACAAAATGATATTTCATAGATTTATTCCATAGTTCAATATACTACATATAGCATTTTTCAAGTTTCTTTTTTTTTTAATGAAGTTTATTCAATTTTTAAAAAAATGAAGTTTATTCAATTTTTGGTTGGGTAGAGAACTTTTCATGTCCACTTGCATGTATAATAAGTACACAAGGTTTTATCATTGATATTATTTGATACCCCCACCCCCTGCTTTGCACTAACAAACTTAATGTTTCAGGCATTAAAGGACATATCCATTATTAAACACTGAATTTTTCAATTTTTTCTCTAAAACTTATTTTAACAAGTTTCAATATTCAATGTGTACATTGAAACCCAAGACAAAGACCTAATTGGTCATCAAGAATCAAAGCAAGTATTTTCAAAAGAATAAAGTTAAGAGATCTCATATTTTCATCATAAAAAGAAAGAATTTTTTTTTCTCAAATTATAAAGCATTTAACGAATTTATTAGTGGAATATTAAGGAGAAAAACTCTTAAATGTTGATGTTCATATCTCCATCCCTAAAGAAAATGAGCACTCTAAAATTCAAGACTAATAAAAATTTGAAAACAATACAAACATCACAGAAATGTGGTATCACGTTTAGATATAGTGACATAAAATATGAATAGGATTCTATAATTAACAAATAATTTGAAAACTTTACTCACCTCCAACTTTTTTGTACTTGGATATATTCTGTAAAACTGCTTCTGAATGAAACATGATGACTGGAACTTTTTTATTGTATCCAGTCCATTTAATATTTGGTTTATCAACATCTCTGAAAAAGAAAAAAACTGTTTGCAATAAAAGAATTCAATTCTGGCACTTTAAAGAATTTAGGAGGCATGTGGTATAATTGTTATTATGTTGGTTCAAATCCTGGATAAGGCTGTTTGTATTTCACTTCATGCTAATGTTCTTGGGAAAGGCATGCATCCATCTATTCTCTACCCAACTATGAGTAAATAGTTGGGTAGACTGGGCTCTTTAGCTTTGGTGCAGAAAGTGGTCTAAGAAAAGGAAAGCTCTGAATTAAAACCAGCTATACTCTGCTTAAAAATTGACCTGGTGTCATATCCTGCCTATGGTGGAGGGATTATCTCACCAATTTAAAAATCATATCTGGCATAAAGTTTGGACAGATAAAAATTCAGATGTTCAATATTTTTTTACCTTTTATAAAAATAGAAAAGACTTGTATTTTTACGGAAAAAAAAGCAAAGATTATTCAACTTTATATGGAAATATCAAATTCCTGAAAAGAGAAATAATCTTCATACAATGACTGCTATTTACACAGTAGCATTGCAACCAACAAAGCCTTCATCAGATGATGACTCTGGGTTCAGGCATGGTTTTGGGGCCGAAGCATCATTACCACTAACCCAGAGCACCCCAGCAGTATCTCACGATACCACCAGACTTTGTCAGTTTGATGTCACAATATAGGACTGCCATATCCACGCTGATGCAGTTAGAGCTTTCTCCTGAATCTTTTTTAAGTATTTCCTCTTGTCTGGTAGAGAAAGTCCAAGTTTAGACAAAAATGCTGAGGTTGAGTTGGCAATAAATCCCCGACATCCGACCTCAATGGGAAATACATCTGTTATCCATCCGTTTCTGACACATTGTTTACGTAGGTCTTCATATTTTTCCAACTTCTGCTGAAATATCTATTTATCTATATATTCAACTGGTTAAATATTAGTATATATTAAATCATTGACTAATTTATTAAATAAAATCTACTTAGATTACTAGGATATTCTTGAAAGCAATTTAAAATTTGTCAGTTCAAGATAATCTTAAATCATATTTGGAAAACAACTTTGTTGATTATTTAAAAATTGAACTATTTTATATCAAAATGTTATATTGTTTTACCAGCACAAAGTTTTAATGATGATACATTTTTAGAATTTTAAATTAAATTTAGATGAAATTTTGAATAAAAAAAGCTTCAGATGAGAGTTATACCATACTATAGGAGAATACTATATCATAACTGGGGTGGCCAAACTTGCATTACAAATTATAAAGTTCAAAGCTGCAGGACATGAACAAAATTTACAGTTTTTTTTTTGGTTACATATGCATTTATAAAAAATGCATATTAAATGCAATAATATTTATTCATACAAGCAGTTTTTAAACTTAATTTGTATTAGTTTCAGTAATCACAAAGAAAACAGATATGTTTAAAAAAAGAAAGAAAGTAACCAAAAATCAAGATATTTTAATCAGATTTCCACCTTAAAAAATTAGTCTTATTATAATAATATCTTTAGGACTAAAATACAATGCTACAAATATCAGGTACTATTTACTGCTTCCAGAACTCAATTGTAGACTGGGATTTATGGGCCATCTTTAGACCCAGGCTCATTTGTAATTCCATTTCCACAGTATATGATTCTGTAACCAAAAAGCCCAGGAATTGGACAGCCATCATTGACCCTATCAATCATGAAATGATTTACAACAAAGACTAAACAAGGCTTCATTTTTTGTAAATCATCAAACCTGACTACGAAATTATCAAAAATCCTTGGAATTTATCTTTGTATTCTTCAAGTCTTATTTCAAAATCAGGAAATGTATTTATTCTCTTAGGGGAAGTGATTAAAGTTTCTTGACAATATATCTCTTTGTAAAACTCCTATTTCATTCTGAAAGCCGAAAATTGAGTAAGAAATAATCTTATCTTTCCTCTAGAGTGCCAAGTTGAGAGTTTGTAGATGATTCATTATATTAGTAAGAGACATCAAATCTTGCATCTACTTATCATTTTCCAGTTGAAAATAGGATGTTTTATTTTCTTTAAGAAAAGTAATAATAGGTCCCAAATAGATCCACAAACCTACTCAAGACATTACTGATTGACAGCCACCTCACAATGGAGTGGAAAGAGACATCACTAGGTTTATCCTCATGCTCCAATTTTTGAACTGTTGATAGATCTTCCCATTTGCACATATAAAATTGACAATTTTAAGGACAGATTTCATAACATCTTCATACTTGAAGTATCTGGTTTCTAATCCTAGAGATCCTCCTACCTAAAAAATTAACTAGGAAAAAAGAAATATATATAGAGAAATACATCAATAATTACAACATCACAGATGTTAGACCCTACCAGACCCCCCAAAAGGGGACAGGGTTTATATACAAAACCAAGACAGGTTTAGTGAGGTCACAGAAAGACTAGCCAACCCAAGGTCATATCAGGTTGTAACAGAAAAAAGTTCCATGATAAGGAGAAACAGGTGCTTTCTTATTGAAAGGAGAGAAAATAATTATCTGGACACATCCACAGAGATACATTGTCCCAACAATGACCAATTCAAACTTTTTCTGCAAGATCAGATACTTTTTCAGCACATCTTACTCCTATTAAAACAGCAAGTCAATCAGGTTGACAACTGAAACCTAACAAACGTCCAGAAATGGTTTACTACTAACACTGGACATGTGTATATAAATAATTGAATAAATGTTAAGTTTAAAATAAAAGGTTGAATAAACTTAAGGGAGGATGTTGTAAGATCAAAACATGTGATGAGACTTTTCGTGTGATGTAGTATGTCATGATAAGGTCAGATAATCAAGACAGACATGATTTTCATGAATTCTCATTACAACAAACGTTTTTTGCTCTGGATTTGGGTAAAAATTTTGAGAATATTCAAATTTTCTAGAATTTTTCATGGGCTCTAGATTAAAGGTCAAAGAGCCTTATGTGGCTCACAAGATGCGGTTTGGCCACTCCTGTCATATAAACAATACCTGCACTATTTTGTGATCAAAATGATTGACCACCAGGTAAAGTTTTCATCAGCATATTCCTACTTTTGTTTCATTTTTTCTTCATGCCATACTTCTTCTCATTAAAAAACAAAAATAAAAATAAAAATAAAAAACAATTTCGATAAATTCTGTGTAATCAATAAATGCTTTGGAGTAATTACTTTGGGGAAAGATCTACACTATTTTATCACCAGCTATTTTGAAAAATATATAAGCTGGAAAATTTGGTGGCTTTAACTTGTCCTTGAGTTATAGCAATAAAAGAAAGACATTTGGTAAATTATAGTTACATAGTAACAAATATTAATTGACAAGGTACTATACATATAAGATTTGTATACTGTATTTAATTGTCTTATATTTAACTTTTAGTTATTTACAGTAGCAGTATGAAACTATATTATCATGATCTAATTTTTGTATATATGGAACGATAACACAACAAAAATGGCATACTGTAGCAAGATGTTTTTTGTTAGTACAAAATGATTATATTTGTGGTCACCATAATCATTATAATTTCTCAAGAGAGATAACTATAGAGTACTTTGTCTTATCTATTTGTTAACAATTAATTATAATTTTTTTCATATAGAATATGACTTTACATCATTGCTGCTGAAGGTGGTCTTTAAGTCAATACTATTTTATTGGATTTTATTATAGATATGACAAGCATAACACCAAAGAGGAAATGCGTTTTGGACCGATTTAAAATCATATTTTCCATTTTGTGGATTTGACTGTTTAATCTGCCTCTTGAAATGAAACCTCCAAGACATTCTTATAATGAATTCTAACCTTTACCATGTCATTTTTCTAATTACATAAATGTGAAACTATAAGTTCTTCTGTCCCTAGGTGCACATATTTAGGTGCAATAATGCATATGCACATAGGTCTGAGCATGTCTATAAGAGTACATATAGGCATAATGTATATGTATGTATATGCATGTAGATGCAACCATATCTCTATGGGTGTGTGTGTGCATAATTGTGTGTATATGTATGCATGTATGTACAGGATCTGTGTGTCTCACAGTATCAAAAAGTAAGCTAAACAAGTTAAGGAGATTAACAGATTGTAATAGATAATAGAAAGAGAAGGATTTCTCGATGGGAATGAAAGGGTTAGTTTTTTAATGTCCATAATAAACTGAAATCTTTGGCACTAGTATGGTCAGATCAGTATACAAGGAGATCATATTTTCTAATGGATTTTTGCACTAGGTGGTCTAAGCTGGAAAAGTATTTTTTTTCTGGAAGTCAAAACCCCATATATTCAAGGGGGTAATTTGAGTCTAGAGTAGTAAACAGTAGTTACTAAGAGTTATAGCAATTGAAGAGAGCAGCAGTCAGCAGTTGGCTATTAGAGACAGAATGAGTCAGAAAACTGACCAGTTCTCATTCTTCATCTGCCATCCATATTGTAATAGTTAAGGATTATTTGACTTAGGTTGAAGAGCCAAGTGACACAAATGCCATCCCCTAAACAAGGTTGTTTGAAGAATAAATGTTGTGGGGTTTTAAGGGTCAAAAATAAGACAAACGACTGGTAACAATTTATACAAATGTATTGAACAAAAGGAGTAGGAATTTACAGCAAAGAAAGTGGAGATTGCGTCCGACCAATACAGTTATGAGCTGACTCGCATTTGCTTCATGTCAAGCCACAATTGTGGTAGTAGCCGTCGGCGCATTCCATTTATGTCCATAGGTTATATCACCTATAACACCCCCCTCCTAAGATTTCACTCCACAGGAGTCTTAATATTTTTTCCTCTTGGAATTTATGTTGATAAACTCCGTCGCTCTTCGTTTTCTTGAAGAATGGCATTGTTGAGGGGCTGCTTGTGGAATAAGTAAGCTAAATGTGTCATATATGACATCCATTACCTCCTCTTGTTCCGGGGGACTGCTGTTAACATCCTCCGACAAGCGTTTTCTTAATTGGTTGAAGTGTCTCTTATGGGAAAACTTGGGACCTTCGACAATATACACCATATTGCCGATCCTCTTTTGTATTTTTCCCAACTCCCAGAAAGTCTTGTTGTTTCAGAACATCTGGAAGTATACTTTCTCACCAGGGAGGTACCGCTTCTTTGGCACTGTTGTAGATCTTCCTAGTTTTGTCTGTCTCGGGAGCAATTTGTCGAAGACAGACCTTATCTTACGAGCAAACATTACCTCGGCCGGAGACAATGACGAAGGTGTATTTTCGTTCGGCGTAATCCTGCTGAAGCGCTTTTTCAGTAGGTGTGCCTTTGGCCTTCTTCAGGGCTCTCTTTAGAGTGTCCACAAAATGTTCAGCTTGACCGTTGGACCTCGGGTGGTACAGAGGTATGGTTATGTGGTCGATTTGAAATGTATCACAGAATTCTTTGAAGTCTCCGGACGTGAATTGTGTGCCGTTATCTGACACTAAACAGTCTACCACTCCAAAGCGAGTGAACAGTTCGTGCAGAGCACTTATAGTCATCTCAGTAGTCGGGCTTTTGCATTGAAATACTTGCGGCCATTTCGAGAAACTATCAACTACTATTAGATAATAGTAACCCTCCATTGGTCCCGCGAAGTTGACGTGAATAAGTGCCCATGGGCGGTCTGTTTTAGGCCAAGGACTGAATTTTATTGAGGAAGCCTTAGCTGCTAGAGCACAGCCCATGCATTCTTTCACTATGCACTCATTATCCTTGTCCATATTTTGCCAATATATGTAGCTCTGCATTAGACTTTTCATCCTAGTAATGCCAGGATGACCCATATGAAAATCCTTCAGGTCCTTTTTTGTAGCGTAGCTGGGATGACCACTCGTTCGCTGTATAGCAGTACCTCATCGCATATGGAGAAGGCATCTGGACTTTGTTGGTCTTTTTGTGCTAGCTTTTCCTTCATCTGTATTATGAACTCATCATTCACTATTTCCCGTCAAGAGTTACTGGGAGTTCCCTTATCGTGTTGCACAGCGAAGTTTTTAAATCCCTTTCAGTTCGAAAGGAAGCAATCACGGTGTCTTCCAGGGGTTCACTCTGTTTGGGTATCAATCTAGAGAGTCCATCTGTGTGACAGTTTCTTAGATGGGAGAAATTCCATGTCGAAATTATAATTTAAAAGGATTGTCCCCCATCTTTGCAGTTTATTCACTGTGTGTGTAGGCAGACCTTTTTTTGAGCCGAAGATGGTAAGTAAGGGCTTATGGTCTGTCTGCAAATATTATCCCGAGTGACTCCTTTTCAATTTGGGAATAATTTCTCTCCACTGAAAGAAGGGTTTTTGACGCGTGGGCTATGGGTTTAAGTGACCCGTCCGGCATTTTGTGTAAAATGCATACTCCGATGCCATACGAGCTGGTGTCGCTGGCAACAATAATCTCTAGGTCTGATTTGAAGTGTGTGAGAAACAAGTCCGACATCAATATTTCTTTGATTTTTTCGAATGCTTTATGGCATTCAGGAGTCCATTCCCAGGCCTTGTCCTTTTTTAAAAGTTCATTTAGTGGGGCACGTAAATCATGCATATTAGGAATAAAAGTCTGGTAGTAATTAGCAAGTCCCAAAAAACTTTGTAGTGACAAAACATTTTGGGGAGCCGGTATTTCTTTGATAGCTACAGACCATTCTGGATCTGGACTTCTACCCTCTTTGTCGATTATGTGCCCGAGGTATTTTATTTTCTCAATGAAGAAGTCGCACTCAGATTATTTTAGTTTGAACCCGTAGTCCTGGATCTTTTTGAAAACTTGGTGGACATGTTTGTGCTGCTCCATATCTTAGTAGGCGATTAAAAAATCAAGTCCGCCCAGCATCTTATCCATTACTTACTGAAATATTCCTGGGGCGACCTTGATCCCAAATGCCAACTGTTCAAACGATGGGTATTAATACAAAGCAGTTTGGAGCTTTCTTCTTCGACGGGTATTTGTAGATAAGCGTCACTGAGGTCGATTTTTGAAAAAATCTTTCCCCCACTCATTTTTGCGAACACTTCATTTGGGCTTGGTAGAGGGTAATTATAAACTTTAAGGGCAGCATTGAGCCCCATGGAGAAATCGGCGCAAATGCGGATTTCTTTAGATTTTTTTTTTTACGTAGACAGTCGGTGCGGCCCATGAGTTATATTCAATTTTTGAAAGAATGCCGGTCTTCTCCAGTCTATCCAGTTCTTTGTTGATCTGGTCTAACGAGGCAAATGGCACATTTCTTTTCTTCTTAAATACTGGCTGGATATTATCCTGTAATGCGAGTTTCGCAGTCATTTTTTTGCAACGATCAAGACCCCCCAGAAAAAACGTCAGGAAAAGTTTTTTTCAGTTCTTCTATTAATTTTTCTGACTCAGCCGTTGAATTTTTTATTTTCTGGCAAAAAGTGTTAATGGCGAATTCCACAATTCAAATTTTTGCATAGCATTTGTGCCGAATAAATTGTTTGTATTTTTTAGAACAAACATTTTTAATTTCTGGGTTTGCCCGTTTAAAGTTACGTTGGTGATAATTTCATCTTCGAAATCGATTTTTTCCCCCCGTGACAGATCTGGCTATTTTTTTCGTTCTTAACATCGTTGGTTTACCAAGCTTTTTCCAAGTGTATGCATTGATAATAGTTAAGTCCAACCCAGAATCTAATTGGAGTTTGACGTTTCTGCCTAAGATTTTTACCAGTACATATTTCCTTATGTTACGGCCATCTTGCTCAACTGACTTTGTCGTTTTTATGCTGCTTTTTCCGGATTTCTTTTTCTTGCAGTGAGAGGCCTTGTACCCGACACGGTCACAATTTAGGCATTTCTTGTTCCGGTACATACAGTCCCTGTACCAATGAAGGGATCCACATCCAGAGCAAGGATTAGGGGCAAATCGTCGTGTCTCTTCTTAGGTGAAAAAGGATTAACTTTTTTGGGGGGAGAGGTCTGAATTTGTTTCTATTATCACGCAATTTCCTAATGTGTCCTACAGCAGACAGCTTGATATTTTTTGAGTCTTGTTTTAAACTGACAAACCTTTGCGAGTCTTCTGCCAATTGTTGCAGAGTCAAGGTGGGCTTGTTTTCCAGCTTATTTAATACCCTTCGTCTAATTTCAGCGTCTTTCGCTGATACTAAATCCTGGCAATAAATTAGACATTTAAAATTGTCAGAGCTTAATTCAGACAGCTTAAAATTGTCACAGTGTTTATTAACTGTGGATGTGAAGGTTGTATAATCCTTGTTTTCCTTTCGAATTAAGTTCATGCACTTCCAACGTTTATGGAATAATGAAGTCTTAGGGCTAAACAATTTTGTTAAGATTTTGATAGCTTTTGAAAACGTTAATTCGCTGGTCTTTCGGGGCAAAATATAGTCAACAAATCTGGTGTGCTCAGTCGTCCCCAGTTTGCGTAATAAAAGGCGGACCTTTTTAGAGTCCGTCCAAGTAGCACAGTCAGTCACATATAAGTCCTCGTATCATCTGTAATATGATTCAAAACTTATATCTTCATCTAGTGCATAAGTAAAAGTTTCTATCGCTGTCCAGATAGAATTCTGTGTAAACGCGTTCTCGTTGTCTGCGTTTTGGCCCCTATTCTCTATTACTTTAACAAGTAATGCCTGCTGTTCTAATTGAATATTTTGGAATGTTTTCTGTATCTCAATTTGCTGCTGTTCAGTTTGTAATTGTCTTTCCTGGAATGTTTTCTGTATCTCAATTTGCTGCTGTTCAGTTTGTAATTGTCTTTCCTGGAATGTTTTCTGTATCTCAATTTTCTGCTGTTCAGTTGTAATTGTCTTTCCTGGAATGTTTTCTGTATCTCAATTTTCTGCTGTTCAGTTTGTAATTGTCTTTCCTGAATGTTTTCTGTATCTCAATTTTCTGCTGTTCAGTTTGTAATTGTCTTTCCTGGAATGTTTTCTGTATCTCAATTTTCTGCTGTTCAGTTTGTAATTGTCTTTCCTGGAATGTTTTCTGTATCTCAATTTTCTGCTGTTCAGTTTGTAATTGTCTTTCCTGGAATGTTTTCTGTATCTCAATTTTCTGCTGTTCAGTTTGTAATTGTCTTTCCTGGAATGTTTTCTGTATCTCAATTTTCTGCTGTTCAGTTTGTAATTGTCTTTCCTGGAATGTTTTCTGTATCTCAATTTTCTGCTGTTCAGTTTGTAATTGTCTTTCCTGGAATGTTTTCTGTATCTCAATTTTCTGCTGTTCAGTTTGTAATTGTCTTTCCTGGAATGTTTTCTGTATCTCAATTTTCTGCTGTTCAGTTTGTAATTGTCTTTCCTGGAATGTTTTCTGTATCTCAATTTTCTGCTGTTCAGTTTGTAATTGTCTTTCCTGGAATGTTTTCTGTATCTCAATTTTCTGCTGTTCAGTTTGTAATTGGAATGTTTTCTGTATCTCAATTTTCTGCTGTTCAGTTTGTAATTGTCTTTCCTGGAATGTTTTCTGTATCTCAATTTTCTGCTGTTCAGTTTGTAATTGTCTTTCCTGGAATGTTTTCTGTATCTCAATTTCTGCTGTTCAGTTTGTAATTGTCTTTCCTGGAATGTTTTCTGTATCTCAATTTTCTGCTGTTCAGTTTGTAATTGTCTTTCCTGGAATGTTTTCTGTATCTCAATTTTCTGCTGTTCAGTTTGTAATTGTCTTTCCTGGAATGTTTTCTGTATCTCAATTTGTTGCTGTTCAGTTTGTAATTGTCTTTCCTGGAATGTTTTCTGAATTGTTCTGTATCTCAATTTTCTGCTGTTTCAGTTTGTAATTGTCTTTCCTGAATGTTTTCTGTATCTCAATTTCTGCTGTTCAGTTTGTAATTGTCTTTCCTGGAATGTTTTCTGTATCTCAATTTGTTGCTGTTCAGTTTGTAATTGTCTTTCCTGGAATGTTTTCTGTATCTCAATTTTTTGCTGTTCAGTTTGTAATTGTCTTTCCTGGAATGTTTTCTGTATCTCAATTTGTTGCTGTTCAGTTTGTAATTGTCTTTCCTGAATGTTTTCTGTATCTCAATTTGCTGCTGTTCAGTTTGTAATTGTCTTTCCTGGAATGTTTTCTGTATCTCAATTTTTGCTGTTCAGTTTGTAATTGTCTTTCCTGGAATGTTTTCTGTATCTCAATTTGTTGCTGTTCAGTTTGTAATTGTCTTTCCTGGAATGTTTTCTGTATCTCAATTTGTTGCTGTTCAGTTTGTAATTGTCTTTCCTGGAATGTTTTCTGTATCTCAATTTCTGCTGTTCAGTTTGTAATTGTCTTTCCTGGAATGTTTTCTGTATCTCAATTGCTGTTCAGTTTGTAATTGTCTTTCCTGGATGTTTTCTGTATCTCAATTTGTTGCTGTTCAGTTTGTAATTGTCTTTCCTGAAATGTTTTCTGTATCTCAATTTTCTGCTGTTCAGTTTGTAATTGTCTTTCCTGGAATGTTTTCTGTATCTCAATTTTTGCTGTTCAGTTTGTAATTGTCTTTCCTGGAATGTTTTCTGTATCTCAATTTTTGCTGTTCAGTTTGTAATTGTCTTTCCTGGAATGTTTCTGTATCTCATTTGTTGCTGTTCAGTTTGTAATTGTCTTTCCTGAATGTTTTCTGTATCTCAATTTGCTGCTGTTCAGTTTGTAATTGTCTTTCCTGGAATGTTTTCTGTATCTCAATTTGTTGCTGTTCAGTTTGTAATTGTCTTTCCTGGAATGTTTTCTGTATCTCAATTTGTTGCTGTTCAGTTTGTAATTGTCTTTCCTGAATGTTTTCTGTATCTCAATTTGTTGCTGTTCAGTTTGTAATTGTCTTTCCTGGAATGTTTTCTGTATCTCAATTTGCTGCTGTTCAGTTTGTAATTGTCTTTCCTGGAATGTTTTCTGTATCTCAATTTTGTGCTGTTCAGTTTGTAATTGTCTTTCCTGGAATGTTTTCTGTATCTCAATTTGTTGCTGTTCAGTTTGTAATTGTCTTTCCTGAATGTTTTCTGTATCTCAATTTTCTGCTGTTCAGTTTGTAATTGTCTTTCCTGGAATGTTTTCTGTATCTCAATTTTTGCTGTTCAGTTTGTAATTGTCTTTCCTGGAATTTTTCTGTATCTCAATTTGTTGCTGTTCAGTTTGTAATTGTCTTTCCTGGAATGTTTTCTGTATCTCAATTTGTTGCTGTTCAGTTTGTAATTGTCTTTCCTGGAATGTTTTCTGTATCTCAATTTTCTGCTGTTCAGTTTGTAATTGTCTTTCCTGGAATGTTTTCTGTATCTCAATTTTTGCTGTTCAGTTTGTAATTGTCTTTCCTGGAATGTTTTCTGTATCTCAATTTTCTGCTGTTCAGTTTGTAATTGTCTTTCCTGGAATGTTTCTGTATCTCAATTTTCTGCTGTTCAGTTTGTAATTGTCTTCCTGGAATGTTTTCTGTATCTCTGTTCAGTTTGTAATTGTGGAATGTTTTCTGTATCTCAATTTTTTGCTGTTCAGTTTGTAATTGTCTTTCCTGGAATGTTTTCTGTATCTCAATTTTCTGCTGTTCAGTTTGTAATTGTCTTTCCTGGAATGTTTTCTGTATCTCAATTTTTGCTGTTCAGTTTGTAATTGTCTTTCCTGGAATGTTTTCTGTATCTCAATTTTTGCTGTTCAGTTTGTAATTGTCTTTCCTGGAATGTTTTCTGTATCTCAATTTTCTGCTGTTCAGTTTGTAATTGTCTTTCCTGGAATGTTTTCTGTATCTCAATTTTTGCTGTCAGTTTGTAATTGTCTTTCTGGAATGTTTTCTGTATCTCAATTTTTGCTGTTCAGTTTGTAATTGTCTTTCCTGGAATGTTTTCTGTATCTCAATTTTCTGCTGTTCAGTTTGTAATTGTCTTTCCTGGAATGTTTTCTGTATCTCAATTTGTTGCTGTTCAGTTTGTAATTGTCTTTCCTGGAATGTTTTCTGTATCTCAATTTGTGCTGTTCAGTTTGTAATTGTCTTTCCTGGAATGTTTCTGTATCTCAATTTTCTGCTGTTGTTGGAATTTAATTATTTCTAACATTTGTGCTTTAAAATCCTCCATGTCAAATAATATGTAGAACGAACCAAAAATTTTTTAGAGAGAGAAAACCGAATAAAAAAAACTCTCTTTTATGAATCCAGAAAAAAAAATTTTTTTTTTGTACAACTTATTTTTTTTCTTTCAGCAAGTGTTATTTTCTCTGCCTTGAACGAAAACGGCTTTTTGCTTATTTGGACTGACGAATTCTTATAAAAAAGAATTTCTCTATTGCAGAGCAGCCACGATTTTCTCATAATCTGGATGTCGTGGTTTCGAATTTCAGTGTAGCTTGGTTCACTTTTTTTTCTTTTTTAGGTTCAATTACTTCACAAGATTCTTTTTAGGGTCTTTTGGGAGATCCTTAATCGT
This sequence comes from Doryteuthis pealeii, assembly GCA_023376005.1. Classification (NCBI taxonomy): domain Eukaryota; kingdom Metazoa; phylum Mollusca; class Cephalopoda; order Myopsida; family Loliginidae; genus Doryteuthis; species Doryteuthis pealeii. The sequence continues at coordinate 13,411,539 of CM042167.1, forward strand.
CTCTTCCAAGTTTTGTGTCATTAAAAAACAATAGTTATGAGTGAAATCTTTTGAATCCTGCTTCGCTGGTGTTGTTGTAAACGATAAACCTGTGTGAGTTTCTTCGAATCCTCGGTCGCCAGTTGTTGTGGGGTTTTAAGGGTAAAAAAATAAGACAAACGACTGGTAACAATTTATACAAATGTATTGAACAAAAGGAGTAGAAATATACAGCAAAGAAAGTGGAGATTTCGTCTGACCAATATTGTTACGAGCTGACTCACATTTGCTTTGTGTCAAGCCACAATTGTTCCTATTACTTATAATAGCCATCGGTGCATTCCATTTATGTCCATAGGTTATATCACCTATAACAATAAATAAAGATGACAATACATGTGGATTCTCAGATTTATTTCTTCTTTTACTTGGTAGTCCTGACAGGTGGCTTCTATAATTTTGGCCCAAACCAGCAGCTGACTATCTCTTGTTAAAAAAACAATGTAGGGGGATATGTCAGTTAGTGTATGATACTAGATGGGCCACAAAACAATACAGCCACATAAAGAAATTGGGGCAAAAAAGGATTCTAACATTGTAATGTTTAGGAAACATCAAATATGAGCAGAAACAACACATCAGTTCAAACATTCAAGTAGAGATAACTTCAACTATTTTGGCTACATTCCAGGTGTACAAACAATATCAATCCAGTTTTAGGTAAATAACATTTTTCTTTATATAGAGTGCAGATGCATAAATCCCACTTATGCACCCCCCCCCCCAAAAAAAAAAAACCTGTAAATTTCCAATGGGATTATCCTGTAAGTGAAAAGAGAGATGGGCTTGCTAATGTTGAAACTAATTTATGTTTACTAAGGTTAGATGCTCCTAGCTGGGTATGCATATCAACAGATAAAATGTTAGACAGAAACCAGCAATTTCTTATTTAGAAGAGAAAGAAAACTTTATTTTTAGGAATATTTCCATTAGAAAGAAAACCAACCAAAAATAAAAAGAACATACTTTATCATAAATAATGAATACTATATTATATACAATATATGAAAGGTGCCATATCCCTTTCCAAGATTTGAATGGTCATGCCTCTCCACACCTTCCTTTATCAGTAAACTGCCTTCTTATGACATTTGGGGGAATATAGGAGTGATTTTCACTGCCTATCACAATTTAAAAATTGTAAATTCAAAGTTTTCCTTCTTCTAGACTGGTTGCCCTCCACCAAGGCTAGATAACCTAAACTGCTTTGCTATTTTACTCATAGTTGGAAGAGAATCAGATTCCTTGTTCCCAGAACCAGTGCAAAATAAATGCAAACAGTCTCAGACAAAATTTGAACTTGCTTCACAGATTCTATTTTCCATGCAGATGACCATTTATGCTACCACCCTTCCATACACAAAATAATTCTCGATTCCAAAGTTCTTTAAGTACTTACACTGGTAAATTCATAATTAAAAAAAAAAATTGGTAATGCCATTGAGAATTTATACTTACTCAAATGTTACTATAATACTCCTTTTCATAATTCTCATACAAGTAAACCATTAATTATTGAATAAACTGGCAAGCAGAAGATTCAATAAATTCACCCAAAATTCCCACCAAAAAGATATAATCATCACTTAGGAAAATACCTAGTTAATCCCTGTAATCAAATATTGAAAACATCAAAATAAAATTCATTGTGTGTAAAAGGCAGTAATGAATGAGGTTATTCAAAAGCCACTCAAGTGATGGTATAACAGATTGTGGTTTTAAAAAACAAATAGTTTCCTGGATCAGATTTTTGTATTTCTGAAACACAGAAATAATTTTTGCTAGGCCTTATTCTTATCAAATAGTACATCATCATCATTTTGAATCCTTCTCTGTATGACGTGGTGGAAGTGATTATCAAAACAGCATTCTGGTTATCAAACTTAAAAAATTTTTTTTACAATTACTTGTAATTTGTTATTAAAAAGAAAAATGTTGTTGGCTGATTCAGAAAGTAGTTTTTGCAGTGGCCATTAAGTTCCATGTTGAGCACATTAAATTTATATAAAAATTAACTGCAAATAAATAAGGCAAATTAGCACTTAATAGTTATCTCTCTTGAGAAACTATAGTGATTGGGATGGATGCAAATGTATAACCCACACTATATTGCAAACTGGATTGTAAATTGCTTTATTCTCTAAGAGCATTTTAATGCTATTGTATAAACAAAAATCTTGCTATAATGTGCCATTTTGCTGTGTTTATGGTCATATAAGTAAGTAAGTAAAGTCGTCGGGGCGGCCTTATGTCGGTATCAGCCATGCAGCGAGGGAGTCTATCCCCTTTTCACTAGCGCTAGAACAAGGAGATTATTTTGGCATCTGAGGTGGAGCGCCACACCTACCATCAGCTCCTTACTTTACCACACAGATCCCTGTGCTACTCATACGCTGAGTTGGCGAGGGCAGGTATCGAACTAGGAACCTTGTGGTTTCTAGCCGAAGGAAAATAGATCATTGAGGGTTTTTTATAGCATGTTTTATATATGCAATTTGATTCAAGAGTTTTTGAACAGGATTTATTTTCACAAACCTAGATTGATACCAACAACTCCAGGTTTACCCATACACTTGCAATATAAAAACTGGTAATTATCAAAATTTGATAAAGTGTTACTGCTGTGGCATTCACCCTGGGTCAGTTGAGCTGGCTCCACCCAACAAATTCACTGTATCCCTAATGAATGCAGACCATGTGCAGCAATCCAATGCAATTGATATTATCAATATCAGCCATTCATGATTCTATTGATGAACTTCATAAAGGCATGGATCAAGGATCTGCTCGGTATATTGGTTGATTGTTTTGAGCCATGTTTTCAGTTGACCCCCACAGGGTTTCTTCCATCCTTGAGGTGGTACTGTGTCAATGGATTCATGGTTGATGTCACTGGGTTGGTGACGTAGGGCATGACCAAGGCAGCAAAGATGTTTCACAAGAAAAGCCTGCTGGAGGGAGGAGATTCTGCATCTTGCCTGAACAGTGGTATTTGAGATGAGATGCCGCCATCAAACACGGGGGATGCTCAAACGCCTGAAGTTTGTGCAGGTCCCCAGCCCTCATTGGCCAAGTTTTGTAGCCGTATAGGAGGAGGATGGTGTGAACAATGCATATTTTTGTATGCATTTCTTATCACCTGCTTGGACCATAGTCTCGCACAAAGACGGACAGAAAGTCAGTGGTACAAATGTGTCTGTCAGTGTCCTCTTCTCCTTCACCCATTGCAGTGATTACCAAACTGAGTTATCTCCTGCTTGGACCATAGTCTCGCACAAAGATGGACAGAAAGTCAGTGGTACAAATGTGTCTGTCAGTGTCCTCTTCTCCTTCACCCATTGCAGTGATTACCAAACTGAGTTATCTCCTGCTTGGATCATAGTCTCGCACAAAGATGGACAGAAAGTCAGTGGTACAAATGTGACTGTCAGTATCCTCTTCTCCTTCACCCATTGCAGTGATTACCAAACTGAGTTATCTCCTGCTTGGACCATAGTCTCGCACAAAGATGAACAGAAAGTCAGTGGTACAAATGTGTCTGTCAGTGTCCTCTTCTCCTTCACCCATTGCAGTGATTACCAAACTGAGTTATCTCCTGCTTGGACCATAGTCTCGCACAAAGATGGACAGAAAGTCAGTGGTACAAATGTGTCTGTCAGTGTCCTCTTCTCCTTCACCCATTGCAGTGATTACCAAACTGCGTTATCTCCTGCTTGGACCATAGTCTCGCACAAAGATGGACAGAAAGTCAGTGGTACAAATGTGTCTGTCAGTGTCCTCTTCTCCTTCACCCATTGCAGTGATTACCAAACTGAGTTATCTCCTGCTTGAACAATAGTCTCACACAAAGACGGACAGAAAGTCAGTGGTACAAATGTGTCTGTCAGTATCCTCTTCTCCTTCACCCATTGCAGTGATTACCAAACTGAGTTATCTCCTGCTTGGACCATAGACTCGCACAAAGATGGACAGAAAGTCAGTGGTACAAATGTGTCTGTCAGTGTCCTCTTCTCCTTCACCCATTGCAGTGATTACCAAACTGAGTTATCTCCTGCTTGGACCATAGTCTCGCACAAAGATGGACAGAAAGTCAGTGGTACAAATGTGTCTGTCAGTATCCTCTTCTCCTTCACCATTGCAGTGATTACCAAACTATCTCCTGCTTGGACCATAGTCCCACACAAAGACGGACAGAAAGTCAGTGGTACAAATGTGTCTGTCAGTGTCCTCTTCTCCTTCACCCATTGCAGTGATTACCAAACTATCTCCTGCTTGGACCATAGTCCCACACAAAGACGGACAGAAAGTCAGTGGTACAAATGTGTCTGTCAGTGTCCTCTTCTCCTTCACCCATTGCAGTGATTACCAAACTGAGTTATCTCCTGCTTGGACCATAGTCTCGCACAAAGATGGACAGAAAGTCAGTGGTACAAATGTGTCTGTCAGTGTCCTCTTCTCCTTCACCCATTGCAGTGATTACCAAACTGAGTTATCTCCTGCTTGGACAATAGTCTCACACAAAGATGGACAGAAAGTCAGGGTACAAATGTGTCTGTCAGTGTCCTCTTCTCCTTCACCCATTGCAGTGATTACCAAACTGCGTTATCTCCTGCTTGAACAATAGTCTCGCACAAAGATGGACAGAAAGTCAGTGGTACAAATGTGTCTGTCAGTGTCCTCTTCTCCTTCACCCATTGCAGTGATTACCAAACTGAGTTATCTCCTGCTTGGACAATAGTTTCGCACAAAGATGGACAGAAAGTCAGTGGTACAAATGTGTCTGTCAGTGTCCTCTTCTCCTTCACCCATTGCAGTGATTACCAAACTGAGTTATCTCCTGCTTGGACCATAGTCTCGCACAAAGATGGACAGAAAGTCAGTGGTACAAATGTGTCTGTCAGTGTCCTCTTCTCCTTCACCCATTGCAGTGATTACCAAACTGAGTTATCTCCTGCTTGGACAATAGTTTCGGACAAAGATGGACAGAAAGTCAGTGGTACAAATGTGTCTGTCAGTATCCTCTTCTCCTTCACCCATTGCAGTGATTACCAAACTGCGTTATCTCCTGCTTGAACAATAGTCTCGCACAAAGATGGACAGAAAGTCAGTGGTACAAATGTGTCTGTCAGTGTCCTCTTCTCCTTCACCCATTGCAGTGATTACCAAACTGAGTTATCTCCTGCTTGGACAATAGTTTCGCACAAAGATGGACAGAAAGTCAGTGGTACAAATGTGTCTGTCAGTGTCCTCTTCTCCTTCACCCATTGCAGTGATTACCAAACTGAGTTATCTCCTGCTTGGACAATAGTTTCGGACAAAGATGGACAGAAAGTCAGTGGTACAAATGTGTCTGTCAGTATCCTCTTCTCCTTCACCCATTGCAGTGATTACCAAACTGCGTTATCTCCTGCTTGAACAATAGTCTCGCACAAAGATGGACAGAAAGTCAGTGGTACAAATGTGTCTGTCAGTGTCCTCTTCTCCTTCACCCATTGTAGTGATTACCAAACTGAGTTATCTCCTGCTTGAACAATAGTCTCACACAAAGACGGACAGAAAGTCAGTGGTACAAATGTGTCTGTAAGTGTCCTCTTCTCCTTCACCCATTGCAGTGATTACCAAACTGAGTTATCTCCTGCTTGGACCATAGTCTCGCACAAAGATGGACAGAAAGTCAGTGGTACAAATGTGTCTGTCAGTGTCCTCTTCTCCTTCACCCATTGCAGTGATTACCAAACTGAGTTATCTCCTGCTTGGACCATAGTCTCGCACAAAGATGGACAGAAAGTCAGTGGTACAAATGTGTCTGTCAGTATCCTCTTCTCCTTCACCCATTGCAGTGATTACCAAACTGCGTTATCTCCTGCTTGAACAATAGTCTCGCACAAAGATGGACAGAAAGTCAGTGGTACAAATGTGTCTGTCAGTGTCCTCTTCTCCTTCACCCATTGCAGTGATTACCAAACTGAGTTATCTCCTGCTTGAACAATAGTCTCACACAAAGACGGACAGAAAGTCAGGGGTACAAATGTGTCTGTCAGTGTCCTCTTCTCCTTCACCCATTGCAGTGATTACCAAACTATCTCCTGCTTGGACCATAGTCCCACACAAAGACGGACAGAAAGTCAGTGGTACAAATGTGTCTGTCAGTGTCCTCTTCTCCTTCACCCATTGCAGTGATTACCAAACTGAGTTATCTCCTGCTTGAACAATAGTCTCACACAAAGACGGACAGAAAGTCAGGGGTACAAATGTGTCTGTCAGTGTCCTCTTCTCCTTCACCCATTGCAGTGATTACCAAACTATCTCCTGCTTGGACCATAGTCCCACACAAAGACGGACAGAAAGTCAGTGGTACAAATGTGTCTGTCAGTGTCCTCTTCTCCTTCACCCATTGCAGTGATTACCAAACTGAGTTATCTCCTGCTTGAACAATAGTCTCACACAAAGACGGACAGAAAGTCAGTGGTACAAATGTGTCTGTCAGTGTCCTCTTCTCCTTCACCCATTGCTGTGATTACCAAACTGAGTTATCTCCTGCTTGGACCATAGTCCCACACAAAGACGGACAGAAAGTCAGTGGTACAAATGTGTCTGTCAGTGTCCTCTTCTCCTTCACCCATTGCAGTGATTACCAAACTGAGTTATCTCCTGCTTGAACAATAGTCTCACACAAAGATGGACAGAAAGTCAGTGGTACAAATGTGTCTGTCAGTGTCCTCTTCTCCTTCACCCATTGCTGTGATTACCAAACTGAGTTATCTCCTGCTTGGACCATAGTCTCGCACAAAGATGGACAGAAAGTCAGTGGTACAAATGTGTCTGTCAGTGTCCTCTTCTCCTTCACCCATTGCAGTGATTACCAAACTGAGTTATCTCCTGCTTGGACCATAGTCCCACACAAAGACGGACAGAAAGTCAGTGGTACAAATGTGTCTGTCAGTGTCCTCTTCTCCTTCACCCATTGCAGTGATTACCAAACTGAGTTATCTCCTGCTTGGACCATAGTCTCGCACAAAGATGGACAGAAAGTCAGTGGTACAAATGTGTCTGTCAGTGTCCTCTTCTCCTTCACCCATTGCAGTGATTACCAAACTGAGTTATCTCCTGCTTGGACCATAGTCTCGCACAAAGATGGACAGAAAGTCAGTGGTACAAATGTGTCTGTCAGTGTCCTCTTCTCCTTCACCCATTGCAGTGATTACCAAACTGAGTTATCTCCTGCTTGGACCATAGTCTCGGACAAAGATGGACAGAAAGTCAGTGGTAAAAATGTGTCTGTCAGTATCCTCTTCTCCTTCACCCATCGCAGTGATTACCAAACTGAGTTATCTCCTGCTTGGACCATAGTCTCGCACAAAGATGGACAGAAAGTCAGTGGTACAAATGTGTCTGTCAGTGTCCTCTTCTCCTTCACCCATTGCAGTGATTACCAAACTGAGTTATCTCCTGCTTAGACAATAGTCTCGCACAAAGATGGACAGAAAGTCAGTGGTACAAATGTGCCTGTCAGTATCCTCTTCTCCTTCACCCATTGCAGTGATTACCAAACTGAGTTATCTCCTGCTTGGACCATAGTCTCGCACAAAGATGGACAGAAAGTCAGTGGTACAAATGTGTCTGTCAGTATCCTCTTCTCCTTCACCCATTGCAGTGATTACCAAACTGAGTTATCTCCTGCTTGGACAATAGTCTCACACAAAGATGGACAGAAAGTCAGTGGTACAAATGTGTCTGTCAGTATCCTCTTCTCCTTCACCCATCGCAGTGATTACCAAACTGAGTTATCTCCTGCTTGGACCATAGTCTCGCACAAAGATGGACAGAAAGTCAGTGGTACAAATGTGTCTGTCAGTGTCCTCTTCCCTTCACCCATTGCAGTGATTACCAAACTGAGTTATCTCCTGCTTGGACCATAGTCTCGCACAAAGATGGACAGAAAGTCAGTGGTACAAATGTGTCTGTCAGTGTCCTCTTCTCCTTCACCCATTGCTGTGATTACCAAACTGAGTTATCTCCTTTGGACCATAGTCTCGCACAAAGATGGACAGAAAGTCAGTGGTACAAATGTGTCTGTCAGTGTCCTCTTCTCCTTCACCCATTGCAGTGATTACCAAACTGAGTTATCTCCTGCTTGGACCATAGTCTCGCACAAAGATGGACAGAAAGTCAGTGGTACAAATGTGTCTGTCAGTGTCCTCTTCTCCTTCACCCATTGCAGTGATTACCAAACTGAGTTATCTCCTGCTTGGACCATAGTCTCGCACAAAGATGGACAGAAAGTCAGTGGTACAAATGTGTCTGTCAGTATCCTCTTCTCCTTCACCCATTGCAGTGATTACCAAACTGAGTTATCTCCTGCTTGAACAATAGTCTCACACAAAGACGGACAGAAAGTCAGTGTACAAATGTGTCTGTCAGTGTCCTCTTCTCCTTCACCCATTGCAGTGATTACCAAACTGAGTTATCTCCTGCTTGGACCATAGTCTCGCACAAGATGGACAGAAAGTCAGTGTACAAATGTGTCTGTCAGTGTCCTCTTCTCCTTCACCCATTGCAGTGATTACCAAACTGAGTTATCTCCTGCTTGGACCATAGTCTCGCACAAAGATGGACAGAAAGTCAGTGGTACAAATGTGTCTGTCAGTATCCTCTTCTCCTTCACCCATTGCAGTGATTACCAAATTGAGTTATCTAAAATTGCTCACTTCTTCGAGGGCTTCCCCACTGAGGACAATCGGTTGTTTTTCAAACAAGACTCATTAGAGATGGAGATCAAATAATTTAATTAGCAATTTATATCATTAAAAGAAACGTTGAAGATTTATTTAATGACAAATGAATACATTTTTTCTCAAATCAAGGAAGCAGTCTGCATAATATTCATAAATTCTATAAAAACAATACTTGAACAATTTCAAATAGAACATTTATTTTTAGATTGTGCAGATAAAGGTAAGTAGATTATATACTATAGTATATTTTAGCTGTCACTGTCATTTTCAAATAACTGCTGAAAATATATATGACCTTATGCTTCAACCAGCAAAGTAAATTAAATCTAGATTTTAGTATTTTACTCAGCTCCTAATTTTCTAATTGAGCCCTGCACTTTGTAGTGTCAGCCTTGGTTATAATGATAATAAATCTCACAATTAAACTGACAAAAACTCATTATGGATTTACCATAGGAGATAAAACAAAAAAGGCCAAGAACAATTTAATAGTTTAAATCCTATTTTACCATGTTATTAGTTTTATCTATAACATAACTACTAAATGATAATCAAAAATATAAATCTGGAAAATAGTAATATTGTATAACTATATTAACACTATAAACTTACTTGTGATATTAATGATTCTGATATTGTAAAATGGCTGAACTGATGTTCATTATATTGAGTAAGGACATTTTTACAGATTTAAATGAAAATTAAAATTATGCCATTCTAAGAGGTTTCGAATTGGAACTCAAAATTGTCTGTTAAACTCTGGCTATGAACAAATATATTTTCATGCTATAGCTATAGCATGAAATAGAAATATTTTTTTAACAATTCTAATGTTTTGGAAAATTGTTAAAAAAAAATTAGTAACCCTAAAATAAGAAAAGAAACTATTATATGATAAATATTAATAAGATTTTTAATTGGTTTGTAATGGTATTTTTATAAAAAATGTTTATTACTATATTATATAAACTTGCATCAAAACATCAGTCCTTAAGAAATCTTTTAGAATAACAATGTTTATACTCCTACGTTTGTGAATGTGCAAGCATTAAAGAAAGGTTATTTTTTCAGTTAAATAATGAGTTACATCAATAGATTTTATGTATGCTAATGGATTAATCCCAATGAGCAAGTAAAAATTAAAATCTCAATTTTTGTTTTTGTACATGAAAGAAAATGCAATTATATAAAGCTTGCTTAGTGTACACGAAAATCTACTTCACTACTTTTTTTTTTAATAAATGAACTAAAACTATTATTTTTACTAGTGCAAACTTTTAAAATTCCTGCTCCCCTAAAAAACCCAAAAAAACCCCAAAAAAACAATTAATATTCCATATTCTAGTACTTAAAAAAAATGAATTCTATCAATATAAATGCAATTTAAATGTAGTAGTTTCGGCTTTATTTACACACAAATTTGTTTTAATTAAGGAAATGCTTTGCCAAATTATATGAGTAGTAAAATATTCAATTGTTTTTAAATTTTCAAAGAGATTGTTTCAATAAATGAAGATATTTTTGCATCACAAGATACAAGATTATAAATTTATCTTTAATTTCTAATTTTGAGGTATGGGGAGGGAGAGGGGTAAGCAAAAAAAGTCCGTTATATAGGCTTCAACATCTTTTAAAATTATTTCTGAGTCAAATAAAAAAATGATTCATTTTTTTCAGGAATTGCAATTACTGTAAGATGTATCTTTAAGGATCATCATCCTAACTAATTCTTGTTATAAAGGTTCCTTTTCTGAAAATGACAGATCTGGTTTTATCTATAATAATATCTGTAGAATATGAGTGATATTTAATGGGTATAAATAAGAATTAAAAATTATGAATGAAAAAAGAATATAAAGAATAGCATTTAAGAAGAGTTGGGGATACAGAGCCTATTTAGCTCAGTCGGTAGGGCATCTGCCTAGGAACTACAAGATTACGAGTTCGATACTGGCCCTAGGTGACTCAGTGCATGAGCATCACAGCTTGAATCTGTGCGGTAAAGTGGGGAGCTGATGGTAGGCGTGGCGCTCCACCTCAAATGCAAAAAAACAATCTTCTGGTCTAACACTAGTGAAAAGGGGATAGACTCTCTTGCTGTCTGGCTGATACCGACTTTACTTACATTATTATATGAAAAACATATCACAAAACAAACAATCCTATTCTGTCCATAATTATATGCTTTAACAAATAAGTAATTTCATAAAGTTATTCAATATCAAGAGGAGAGAATAAACGAGAGAGAGAGAGAGAGAGAGAGAGAGAGAGAGAGAGAGAGAGAGAGAATCAACGAAGATGATTTCTAGATGATTATGGTGTGTAAGACTCACCTTTTAGCTGTCATTTTTTTGATAGGATGAATATATATAATAATATAAAAGCTCTTTAGTCAATCTCTAAAAAATAATCAAGAGAAAAAATGGTACCCCAGGAAGCAATTGTGTGATGTATCCCAACAGTTGACATGATGGTGTGTGAAAAGTAATATTGCCAAAATATAAAAAGAGAAATTATAGAAAAGATAGATATGTAGATGGACATCAAATGTAAATGGATTAAGCTGTAATCTCTCCATTGCTATTTAGGTTAAAACTAATCTATTTCTACACAAACAAGCCTATCAGTATGCAGTGGTAAGTCAGAACTGGACTGATTCATCTCAATTAATAGTCTTATTCCTAACTGGCAGTAGGTATCTTTTAGCATAAAAATAATAAAAGCATTTATTGAAGATAATATGTATAGAAATCTAAAAAAACAATTTTGTAAAACGTGACAATCTAGTTCTAGTTCATCTAGTTTACAAGTTTTAAAATCCTGTGTTCAACAGAAAACAATATTATTTGATAAAAAAAAAAAAAATCTTATTCCAATTTCATCAATCCAACTGCAATAAAATAATATCTTGGAATTACATTTATAAAAGTCTAGTATTAATTTAAGGTTAATTACATATTATTACATTATTATCTTAGCTTTCAAATCTTGATATTTATTAAAATCAATTTTATTGAGAATATTTATCTAATCAGTGGGGGATTGGGGTCTGACTCAAGGCCCCAATCGAAAGTCCAACCACTCCCAAATGTATCTCGCTCCAAAATCCAATATCCAAAACTCTTTCTTTGTCCCGTTCGCCTCGACAACAAAATACTACTGCAAGTCATTCTGCCTGGTCTCTGAGAATAAGTCCTTTAAATACACCCCAATTTCACCACATCCGGGCTCCTCACTCATAATTGTCCGTTCAGCACATGCGACACTCGCCAGCATGGCACGACCACCCACATCCGGGCCACTATGCCATTTCCTACTTCACCGATCGTCCACAGCTCTCACATTCTGAAGGAAGCGGGTTCGACTCTAGGTCAGTCCTACACGCTAGGCAAAGCCTAGCCCGCTTCCTTCGAGAATACGGCAAGCCTTCACGCCTGCCACCCTCTCCGTCACACCGTGTTGCACGAGGCAGGTCTCCTCTCTCACTACAATTTATGAAAGAGAAATTAAAGTTTAAAGCTGGATTCTGTAGAAACAATGATACTCACCATCGTGAAGAATAAGTTCCAATTACCGTCGAACTGGGAAGACAAGGTAGCATGCGATTGTAACTCAATACAAACTCGAAATGCTACAAAGTACACTGCAGAATGACCAGGTATATATAGGACTCCACAGTGTCATGCAGATCAACCAGTCAAGCAACCAATCAGAACTCAAGGAGTGGAATGACCCAAGTCACCCTGATTCATGAGTGGATCATTCTTGATTCCTATATTTACCAGCTGTCTTGGACACTGCAAAAGTTCTACTTAGCTGCTGTTATTAAAACCAACAGTAGGCTAACTGACTTCAATAGATTCTTTGAAAAACTCAGTATATTAAATATATTTTCAATTATGGTAAAACCTGTGACAGAGAACACGAGGTGAGTGGCGAACGTCAAGACCTGCCGTATTCTCGAAGGAAGCGGGCTAGTCTTTGCCTGACATGTAGGACTGTAGAATCGAACCCGCTTCCTTCAGAATGCAAACATTGGCACCGAAGTCGAGAAGCTACAGTCCCGGATGTAAGCACCAGGTGCCCTGATGATAGCTATGAGGATTCCAGTGGCCGGGTTTGGCTCGAGAATCTCGTGTGTGGGGCACAGACACCCAGATGTTGAGGAGAAACTAGTATAAGTAAAAGTGGGGTGACGACAGGAGTCGAGTCGCAATTTTGAGTTGCTGAAGATTTTACGATGACGGATTTTTCAGCTGCTGAAGATTCTTGAGTTGATAAAGATTTTTTGACGGCGATGACATTGTCAACAAGTCGAATATTTATTTTTTTTTTTTCCCTTCTATCTTTTTTTTTCATTCTAGAAAACCAGAGCTGGACCAAAGTATAATTGATATAAGCAAATTTAGTGATAGTTTTTGTGATTGATTGTCAGCTAGTAGGGAGCAAATAAAATTATTCAATTAATGCATCCCATGAAGACTTGAGCCATTCCTAGGTAAAACAAAAGCTAACATCAAATTCACATGTGAATGTAATCAATAAGTTCAACTTTAGAGGGTCATGCCTCCCAAGTAACACCTACCCTCTCACCTCAAAGAGAATCAGGTTTATTGCCAAATAGCTGAAGTATTTTGACAGGAGGGTGTCAAAAGCTGAACTTGATTTGAAACACATATGAGATAGTGAATTTAGGGTTTTAGATAGTTTGGTCTTCACAGCAAATGAGATAACCATCTGGGATTTGAATACTTAATGCATAGAGGCTTCCTCAGAGGGAGGCTCCATATGGACTTTTATAAAATGCAAAAACAGTGGAAGACATAAAAAAGCCTGATTTATCAAAATAACAAATGTGGGAATAAAACTGAAAATGTGTGTTTATCCATTTCTTTCACCATAGGAGATCAAGTGACAACATCTCTTAAAGTTTCCAACTTTTTCTCTTTAAGAACCAACAATGCCACAGAAAAGTATTTTTTAAAGTTAGTTTCTGAAATCCCAACAATAATAGGCATTATCTTTTTTGAATTTATTTTCCAAATTTTAAATTTTTTATTTAAAGTATTTTGGGGGTGATTTGGCATCTTTCTATATTTCTTTAAACAATTTTTTTTCAAACCAAGAGATATGCCAAATCAACCCAAAAATACTTTAGATAAAGAAACTATAAAAAAACAAAAACAAAGAAAAACAAAACAAAATAAAACCCAGTGGGGTTTCAGCATTAAATAACCCACAAGGGTTGATAAGGCCAAGCAAAAATAACCTAACCTCATTTTTTGCAGATAATTTAGAGATTTCAGTCAGGTCAAGTTTAAATTTAGTGGTCACAACTAAATACAGGGTGGGGCAGAACTAATAGAAAAGTCAATATCAACATATTAGGAAATTGCCCTATTCTGTAAACACGTTTTATAACACTAGTTTTGATTGTTCATCAAATTTTTGAATTCATCCCAATATATTTGTATGATTTAAAAGGCTATTGCATAGGAACAGAATGCACAAATACATTTTGTTTTGGCTGTTACAATCTTTGGCAAAAATTCAAATTCTATTACAATAACTTTATGCAAAAAGATCACAAGTTAAATTAATTGAATTAGGATATGTTATTCTCAGTACTTTATCTATGAAGCAAAGTTTATACTTTGCTTGATAAATAAAGTACAGAGTAAGAATAGAAATTCAAGCAAAAAGGTTGGGTTTTTTTTTTTGTTGGAAACAAAAATAGTCTTTAAATTTTTAATCTTCTAGCTTAATTTCTAAAAAACAAAACAATACCCCCCCAAAAAAAAAACAAACAAAAAAAAACTCGTAATTAGTGCAACACACAAGAGCAATAAAGTCAAACAACTGGAAAGAAGATTTTGCTTGGCAATCTTAACAAAATTTAATGTTTTCAATTATTCACTTTTTCTATTATAAAGTAAGTCAATCTATTTTTGGTTGGTACAAATAAAATCAGTTGATTTTATTAATAGTAATAATGTTTGCAATCACCAACTGATAGAAGATATGTCCATGATGTAAAATGTTTTCCATTACTGGGATTTGTATCCTATATAAAAGTATTTTTAAACTTTTACATAATAATTGCTAAAAACATTATTTCATGTTATATCACAACAGAATTATAATTGTCATCATATACAATAAAAGTACTGGTGCACTGAAAATAGTTTGACATCATCAAACTAAAACAATAAATTGTTAATATTCAATAATTCTAATAGCCAATTAATCTATAGACCAAAAAGCTGTTAAGCATAGAATAAAGAAAAGAGAGAACATTCATAAGACAAAACGGATATTCATGCTTGAAAAAAGAATCAACTGAATTATAATTAAATCTTCTAAATAGAACCCAAGAAGCATTTTCACTTAATTAACATTTATTATAAACTAATGACTTTATTTAAAAAAATTTAAAATCATCATTTAATTCATGATGTGTAAATTAACTTGAAAATGAGAAAGGTTAATTAGAATTTAACATTTTTACCAGTAGAAATTTTTGTACAAAATGAAAAAACAAAAACAAAAAACAAAACAAATTTAAGTTAGTAGAGACAAGTTAGCACACACTCGTGAACAAAATAAATGGGCCAAGCAAGTATTATACATTTTATTGTACAAAAAGCTAAATCAAACAAAATACAATTGAACAAAAAACAAAAACGAGTCTTATATACACAGAACAAGACATTTACTTTAATAAATGCTTAGTATGGAATCGCTTTCCCCTTTGATTTCTTTAAAAGATTAATCCTTTTAATCATGCTCTCAACCAACTTGGAACACTGTGAAGAGGGGATGCTATTCCATTCATTTTGCAGAGCTTCCCACAGTTTTTCTTTGTTCAAAAAAGTTCTTCCAGCCAATGCACAAGATATTATGGCCCAAATATTCTCGATTGGGTTTAAATCGGGGCTTTGGACAGGCCAAAACATCACATCAATTGAATTATCAGCAAGCCATTTCTTAGTGACTTTAGCGGTGTGTGCAGGTGCATTATCTTGTTGAAAAATAATGTTATGGGATACTCCTAGCTTCTGGATACTTGGAAACAGTTCTGTTTCTAATATTCGAATGTATTCCTTTGCATTGATTGACGCCTCACATCTAATAAGTTCCCCAACTCCTGCGGCATTAAAAGTTCCCCATACCATTATCCCTCCATTCCTGTGTTCCACTGTCGTTTTTATGCAATTTGGCGATAATCTTTCTCCGGATCTTCGAATGCAGCGTTCGGGAGCATCACTAAAAAGACAAAATCTTGATTCATCGGACCAGAAAACATTCCTAAACCATTCTGTATCTTTCTTGCCATAACACAAGACAAATGTCTTTCTATCATTGATGTTCTTCTTAGATAATAATGGCTTCTTTGCGCACCTTTTTGAAGAAAATCCCATTTCCTTCAATTGTCTAGATATTGTCATTCTAGAAATGGAATTTCCATCCGCGGTTTTGAATTGTTTGCTATGGTCAACATGAGTTTTCTTTCGGTCCTTCAAAACAGTCATTTTAAGCCTGTGGTCGTCCTTCACAGTGGATGCTCTAGGGCGACCAGATCCAGATTTCCTTTTTACTGAACCTTCGATTTCGAACCTTTGACCAATTCGCTTCACAGCAGAGAGAGATGTTGTAATGAACAAGCTTACTTACCTCCGGCAAAACGCATCTGCTTAGCTTGTCAGGTTCTGCCTGAATTTAGCTGAAGAAGCATGGTCGCCGTTGACGAGCGAATTTGTAAGGTGTGGTCTCGTTATGTCTCGTTCGTGGCATGAGCATGGCCTATGCAAATTACGCCTACGATATAAAAGGAGCTCATTCATTTGCCAAGGCGGCAGCAAACTAGTCACGTAGAACGAGGTGTGAGAGAGTGAAGTTACTGCTACGAGAAGACACAGATGTTGTCACATTTTCTTTTTTCAAAATATCAAAAATCTGCTTGTAAGTCATATTAGACTGCCATAATCCTGCAATTTGGTTTTTCATATCCTCGCCCAGATGCGGTCTTACCTTTTTAGGACTCATTTTTACCACTAAATTATTATATACTATAATATTAATGATCTGAAAAATAGGAATTTGCAGTTAAATTTCAGTAAATTCCTGAAAAATATCGAAAAATCTATTTTCTTCCTTCTTTCAATCCTGGCCCATTTTTTCTGTTCACGGGTGTATACTTTGACTAAGACTATGAATAGTGAGTTTGATCCTTGCTGGATGCCCCATATTTGAGACCTTGTGTCACATCCTGCCAGGATGGGATGGATAAATAATTTCTTTGAAACTTAAAAGTTAAAATGATAAAATGATTCAGTAAACATAAAAAGCAATCCATTTCATTCATTCATAAAAGTATTTACAACCTACACAAACTGATTTATAGAATTAAGTATACAAAAATATTTTATAATGGGAGTTTAACACACATGAATATAGCAGATATCATTTTTTTTTTCTCTTTTTGTGAAAAGATTTGTAAAACTAAATGTTCAATAGTCTGGGTCATTTTTGTCTAAATTTAGTGAGATTTAGACAACTGACAACTATACAAAACAAGATGGACATTAATCTGAGTACATTAGGCCAAAGAGTCAAATTATCTAGAGAAAATTTGAAATAACAAAAGTAATAACAATTTTTGTCATTCCAAATTTTCTCAAGATAATTTGATTCCATTGTGTTCTTGATATTATCACAACATTTCAGTCAACCCATTCTTTACACCTTTGTTAGGTTTATAATCATAAGAGAAATCTGGATGATCATATTACTTATCTGTGAGAAATATAGCATGTTCACCTAAATTGTTGAAATTTCTCATTACATATGATTGAAATTATTTAAAATATTATAGAATTATCTGATCATTATTTTTTAACCACAAGAAAAACTAAGCCACAAGTAATTACAATTTTTTAATATATCAATTCATTTATGGTCTACTTAGCGAGTATATCTTGATGTGTATATTTTAAAATGTTTATTTCTTTTGAAGCTTTTAAAAACCTTTAAAAAAAGATGAAGCTTTTCACTAAAGTCAATACCTATATAAACAAAACAAAAATGCTCATTATGTTATTTCAACTTAGACAAAAATTTGACCTAAAATAATCGATTTAATTAATTTTAATTCATTTTTAAAATGAAAATGAGACAACATTTTGGTAGTCTCTAGGATTAGGAAAAAGAGAATTTGCAAAGTGAATTAAATTAAAAAAAGAAAAGAAAAAAATATGTCCGGAGGGTTAAAACAACATTAAAATCATTTTGTAAGATTTTTAAGAAAGGAAATGTTTGATCTAATTTAAATTAAAATGGATCATGGACTTTTATTAAGCTATGGCTCCTCACTGAATCTTAACATACAAATAAAGAAGTTAATGAAGTATATTGAGTTCATTATAGATGATGCCTACATCTATCAATTAATTATAGAGGGTGTCCATAAAGTCAGTGTGCAATTTAAACTTATAAATTCATTAAAGTGAAAACAGATTTTATGGACAAACTGTACAATAAAATTGTCAGGCCTCCTGTTTTTGCTTAGCCATGATCACCATTGCTGTTTTTTTTATTGGCAAATCAATTTAGATATTTTATCCCTCACCCTCCATGTTTAAAATAATTTTTTTATTGAATTTGTACAAATTTCAATACTCAAATTTCAAATATTTACCATACTATGTTTCTCACTTTTTATCAACAAATATATGGAGATATTTCCCAATGCCTCTTCACTTTATATTATATTTTATATACTACTATATGTTAAAGTTATATTATTATTTCAAAGTTAAAATAATAGATAGTGAAGAACATTGGAAAAGAAAACATCCCAAAGAAGCATATGTTTGACTGTAGTGACCTATTGAGTAGACCAAGTATAGAGATGAACACAATATGGGAACCAATTATTAAAAAAACTAAATCAAATTGTTTTTAAAGTTAATTACTTTGAAAATAAAAATATCGAAAAAGACTGATGGCAAATTTTATGCCTTAAGTTGCACAGGAAACGCCAATAAACTTTTTCTAAATGATCATGATTCTTCTCGTGACACATGTCAGAATGATAGGCATGCAAAAACAATGGTCATTGTTTTTGAATGTGATCTTTGAAGGTTCTTCAATGCCTGTTTGATCAACTGTCAAATTGTTAAAAATGATTTCCCAGGTTGGATCATTACTATAAGATACAAAGGGAACACCTAAGGAAGGCCGAAGGATATAACAGCTGAAACATTATATGTATATATATATATATATACAATAAAGATGAGGACAACAATCTGAAAAATCAAAATTATTCCTATCAAGCCTCATCTCAAAAATACAGTTCATATTTATTTATGTTGTCATATTAGGCAGGGGGGCGGAGGGGATTGTGTTTTGTACAAATTCATAAAAACAAAATGTTTTAAACAGAACGGGTTGTTTGATTTTGTTTGGTTTGTTTTACAGCATATCAACCTCAGGGGGTCATTTAATGCTGACAAATTTTTTAAATAAAGTAATTCTTAATGGATAATCAATTTTTTTTATATATACATTTTTCTATTTAACCCATAGATGGGACCATAACAGGTACTACCACTCCGGTAAAGAGTGGACCAGGAAGCAATGGTGATGAAGGGGTGCACCACATTCCCCAGAACTGGAACCTCACCATCAGATGTCATTCCTGGGACATGAAGACCTTCAGCCACCACCACCACCTAGCACATATTATAAGAAGGGTTGATCGTAAGGGCTCTCTCCAACCGCCCGTCTAAACTAAGTAATGGTCTAAGCTAGGTATACCCAATTTGTCGAAAAATCCATGTTTTTACAATAGAAATATACCCCCCTCCCCGTTTCAAAAAAATTTACCAAAAATCAGGGAATTATCCAATTTTAATGAAATTTTCAGTGTTGATTTATCAATGAATGAATCTTATAATGCATCATTTATTTTATTTCAAAACTTTTTGATTTTTTTCAGGACACTTAACTTTGACCCCTCCCCTTATTTTTGGGGTGCAAAATATCAATATATGATTGATACTAATTTCTGCATGAATAAAAAGACAAAAGATGGAAGGTGTGAATAGAAGAAAAAAAAAAATAAGCAGAAAATAAGTACCAAAAATCGGAAAATAAAATGAAAATAATAACTAAAAATTAATTTTTGGATTTAAAAAAAATTTTTCTTTTACTCATTTCGATAATTATTTAATCTTTATTTAATTATTTATCTTATAAAAGAAAAAAGGATACATCAATATTTGCTCCGTTTAAAGGGGGGGGGGTGCTAATTTTCAATAGAGTTTGTGACAAAAAATTATTAAAGATTGATACTAAAGTAAAGTAGTTATTAAAAAAAATGTTTTTAGAATATAATAATATGACATTTTAAACTTAACATCTTAAATGTATTTTATATATTAATTTATCATAGCAGAAATACCTAATTAAATCAAAAAGTTTTAAAATAAAATACATTCATTGATAAATCAATACTGAAAATTTCATTAAAATCAGATAATTCCCGGATTTTTGGTAATTTTTATTTTCAATCAAGAGTGTTAAATTTATTTTGTAAACACGGATTTTATGGCAACTCCGGTGGCCATATTAGGTCATATTTGATAAAAATTGACCAAAAAAATAGTTTTAAATGTATTAAAAATAAATTACATGTATAATATTATTTTGCTTTTTGTACTGATTTTTTATGTTACTACTTTTCGACTGGGACAAAAATTTGACCTTAAATAATCGATTTAATTTTAATTAGTTTTTAAAATGAAAAGCAGACAAAAAAATAGGTATCCCTAGTCTAAGCAGAGTGTTGCATATCATGGACTGCTCATCCACAAAGATTCCATCCTTAAGCATCATGGGTCGCCACACTATGGCCAACAGGTGGCCCCATTGAGGAGGGTTTTTTACACCTCTGCAGAGGTGCAGTTGGTGTATTCTAAAGACCCAGCTGAGAGGGCTAGGGGCGGGTTATAAAATATCTTAATTGATGTGCCAATATAAAGCTGGGGGGGGGGCGTAATTGTATAATATCTACGTATATTTGCCGATAAAAAGTAAAAAACACAGCATGTACATATTTGAAATTTGAATTTGTTTTATAAAAATTCATGGATTCATGGTAAAAAAAATTAAACCTGGGGAGAGGGTAAAATATCTAAATTGATTTGGCGATGAAAAGCAGGGGTGAGGTGGGGCATTGTAAAATATCTCCATTAATTTGCCGATAAAATGTGAAAAACACGACTCGGAAAATAT
Source organism: Doryteuthis pealeii (assembly GCA_023376005.1). NCBI lineage: Eukaryota > Metazoa > Mollusca > Cephalopoda > Myopsida > Loliginidae > Doryteuthis > Doryteuthis pealeii. The sequence continues at coordinate 13,432,613 of CM042167.1, forward strand.
CTATATTTGGCTAGAATTATGTCTTATGCCAGCAATTAAATACATAGCGTACATTAAATATATAAATTGTGTACATAGCGTAAATTAGGACAGGAATCCGGGATGACAAAACGTTAAAATGACCAATAGTACTATTCGCAGAGTTCCGTCCCGGCCTCCTGCCTTAAAAAAATGCTAAGTGATGATAGAGGAAAAAACAAACCCACCTATAAATGAAGTCCCTAGCTGAAGTGGTGCCTGCTGTATATGAAAAAATAATTTGTCAGGCACTGCTTCAGCTAGGGACTTCATTCATAGGTGGGCTTGTTTTTTTAACCTATCACCGCCTAGCGTTTTTTTAACCTATCACCGCCTAGCGTTTTTTAAAGGCAGGAGGCCAGGATGGAACTTTGCGAATAATACATGACCACTATTTCCAGAAGTGGGTGGGGAGTAAAAAGAACACTTACTTTAACTGAGTTGAAATTGACATTTGATGTCCTTGAAAATTTTGTTCAAGCACCGCTTGCTTGAAGACTTGCTAGGAAGGTGTGTTCCCCAACCCCACCCCGTCAACATGACTAAAGACAGTAACACTACCAATCCCTACATTGTTGACAGTCACTTGATCCCAACCCTCACATCCGACAAACTACCGAGACTAAAATGGTTATCAACTTTTGTCTTAGGAAATTTTTTTACTTTCCAGTATTTCCAAAAATGTTTAACAAACTTTTTTGAATGAACATTAATTTTATTTAATTCTTAAATGTATATATTTTTTTTAATTGTTCATTTTCAATCAAAATTTTGCGTGTCTGCTATTCTATACAAGTACAGAAAATTCTTTTTAAATGTTCTAAATATTTTACGAGGTAGAGGGGCAGTTTTGTAAAACGTAATTTATTTTTTAAACTTTTTTTAACGAATACCTCATTATCTTTAGTTTCATGACAAATTCTTGTCTTGTTCATGTTCGGTGTTGTGTAAAAATAAATTAAAATATTGCTAGATGATGAAAGCAAACCTTCAAAATAGTCAGTCAGAAGCATTTTTACTGTTTAATGAATATTCATGACCAGTTTGGGAAATGTTGGGTAGGTTCATTGAGCAAAAACAAAACAAAAAAATAAAAAAGCATTCTTGTTATTTTACTAGTTATATTTGTTAACGGTAACAATAAGATTAATTTTGTCTCAGATAATTGAAATTTTCCAGGACAAAATTCAAAATTTTTCCAGGATTTTTGAAAAAAAAACCCCAAGGTTTCAAGGTTTTCCAGTACTGGAAAATGTACATTTCATTTTCCAGGTTTTCCTGGAGGCGTGGGAACCCTGTAGTTGCTTCTGAAACTTAACATATAAATATATTTCAAACTCTCACAGAGAAACTAACATATATAATGAGGAGGTAATCAAGATATACATAGAGAGAAAGTGATAGGCAGAATGTGAGTAAGAGATGGGTCAGTTTTTGAATTAATTGTAAATTATGACTAATTAGAACCAATTAAAATGGAAGTTTTTTCAAACATAACTCAATCCCAAAACTAAGGAATATTTTAGTATGAATTTTATGTCCTTAAACATAACAGAAAAAAAAGCTTTTAGGAGAAAAACATTGATTCACTCAGCTTTAGTATATATATATGAAAAAGGAAAATAAATCCAAGTGATCTATTGTTGGTATCAGCCGGACAGTGAAGGAGTATATCCCCTTTTCACTAGTGTTATACCAGGGAAATTGTTTTAGGGTCTAAAGCGGAGTGTAACACCTACTATCAGCTCCCCACTTTACCATACAAATCTATTCTGTACTAGTCATGTGCTGAGTTAGTGAGGGCCAGTATTGAACAAGGAACCTTGTGGTTCTAAGGCAGATGATATACCGACTGAGTAGTCTAGAGAAATTATGCAAAATCATAAATTTTTGCAGGAAACATATCTATTACATATAAGCGTAAAGTCAATCAGGGTTCGCTTCTGGTTGGAGTTAGTTGTTGTGTCTAACCACACTGAAGAGGCGTGAAACACCGAAACACGGTGTCTGTGGATGACTTATTATATGCTCCCATAACCCGGTAGAGCTCTTTAGGAGTGACTTTGATAAACTTTCACCGCCAGCATAACGCAATGATCATCAGTTTACAGATTTGATCTCTCTGGTGATTGTAAAATATATACACAGATGTATGTATTTAAAACAGTTAAAACACTGCTCCTTGAATAGCAGCTGGCAATGGCCTAGAGGTTAACGGATCAGACAGGCATAAAGTCAGTCGGGGTTTGCTTCTGGTAGGAGTTAGTTGTGTCTAACCACACTGAAGAGACGTGAAATGCTGAAACATGGTGTCTGTGGATAATTTTACGGACCAGATTTCTAGTGTGACATGACGTAATTCACAAAAACAGCTTTTTTCCAAAGCTTGGTGTACTTACAGTTTTCCGTCTGAATTGAGCAATCTGTAATCTATGTGATTCCATCCATGAAAAAAAGCACTAAGTTTATTTAGGCCACAAAAACAATTCAAAATAATAACCAGCAAGACCCCCAGCCAAGATGCAAATGATGTGATGTGACATAATTTTATGTGATGTGACATAACAGAGTGCAATTTTAGGATACAGAATTCATGATTGTCAGCATAATTGGTGGTCAAAAATCAACTCAATGTTTTTAAAGTTAATATTCATAAAAGATTATCAAGTTCGAGACCACATAACCCAGACAACAAATTACCTTATTTGCTTAGCAATTCAATGTGTGTATTGGAGCAGGACCTTATCGAGGTTCTTGCCCAAAACGTTTGTGTATGCACTACACAGAATTGAAATATGGAAAACACTTGAAAAGAAGTAAGACAAGTCTCATTTGTAAAAATCAGTTTTTTTTCATAACAAATAGTCTACCTACATTACAAACTTTGAAATGAGTTTGTCAGTATTTGCTGAACCATTTATGCCCTTTTCAGTCCTTAGCATCAGCCCGAGTTAATTTGGGTTTCACATCAGTGTAAAACACATGGCTAAAGAAGATAGCCTCCTCGTCCCTTTCTAGATCTTGAGGGCCATTTACCCCAAATGGCTTCTCCAGACACCTTATACAGATTTTGTTGGCCTTTTTGTCTATGATTTTCCCTAGCCAATTTTCTTCCTCATAGATGGCAAGAACCCACATTCCTACTTCTACGTTGGCATGATCAATTTCATCAAGGTTACTTTCTCGGTCTGCAACTGGAAGCTGGGTGTTTGTGCATAGGGAAGTTGGCTTGGCAATTATGAGTTATCAGCACCATTTACTCTTTTAAGAACCAAGTCAGTTGAAAGCCACTATTTTGCCACAAAAGTGAATTGTCCCGATTGACATAAATCACATGCATTTTCGAAATTTTCACCATGAAAAGGGTTATCATTTAACATGTAGCAATAGAAGACAACTGTATCAATGCAAGTGCAACACATGAAACAGCCAGTACAGTTTCCTAGAACAATAAAAACACTGCTAGAGTAAAGCAACCATGAAACTTTTGCTACTAGATGTGCACTATCACAATTAAAGAACCCAAGATACTTGTAACTGGTTACCTTTCTAGCCGAATTAGTTTGAACACAAATGTTTAAAAAGAAATGTTTACCTGGAGTTTCATAATATTGTTTTCAACAATTATAACATTTCATTGGGATTGTGAATTATTAAGCTTTCAGAAAATATATAGATTATATATCTTTCATTATAAAATAAAAGTATAAGCACATACATGCCTACCAATTACTTGGTCATTTCCAGTCACTTTCAAACCATGTGGCAAAAGGAGCCATTATGGATGTGTGCATCAAGTTGGCACATACACAAATGATGGTCAGAGTTGGCCATAATACTGGGAATCCAAAGTTTCTCCTCTTTCTATGATTTACTCTTAAAAGAAACCAAGGAATGGAGGTCTTAACTGTATTTATGATAAAGCAAAATGTCAAGTTTGTGTACTTACACCATTGGTTTATTTTGTTTTCTTCAATTTTTACAGAAACAAGGCCTTCATAAGTATCAAAACATACTTCACCTATCTTAAAGTAGGGGTGTTACATCACGTCACAGCATGTGTAACATGACGTAACAAAAAAGATTTGCAGAATAATTCATACTACAAACATTTTGGGCAAATATTTGGCAATGCATTTGGGAAACAACCTCTTTTTAACTTAGAAAATGAAGTTTCATAAAAAATAAATTTTGTATTGAATGTCTATGAGACTTATTGCTCAAAATCGTGACATAACAAGCGGATTTGCAATTTTTAATTGCATGTAACTTCAACCCAGGTTTATTTGACAATATGAAATGGAAATAATAGATGCATTTAACAAGGAACTACACTAGAAAAATAATTCACTAGTGTAAACCTCACTTAGCCGTGGGGGATTAAATCCAGGGACAGTGTAGCTCATAAGTGCCTTTATGTTCCACCACAATTACTATAGCAACAAAAGTGTTTTTATAAAAGATGCAGCTAGTTTTTTGAACTAGAGGGATTAATTTTCTGGAAAAAGTGACTTTTTTAACTTTCAATTAAAATTTTGAAAATCCCTTTTTGGTTGATGTTAGTAGAGAATGGCCATATATAATTAATCAAAATAGAATAAAATTAAATATTTGTTTTTTTATTAAAATGTGTTGACATCCTGAGAATATTCAAAAAAATCTTTTTAAAAAGAATAGCATTCATTACAAACTCTTAGAAACGTTTTGGAAAAAAATAAAATAAAGAATTTCTAAAAATATCCCCCCCCCCCCCAAAAAAAAAAAAAAAAAAAAACCACCAAAAAACAAGTAGGTATTTACCCAACCCATTCACCATGAGTAGGATGTGATACAAAGTCGCAAGTATGGGGCATCCAGCAAGGATCAAACTTACTATTCAGTAGTAATGGATCTGTGAGATTAGATTAAGATAAATTCATAATTTTTCAAGTCAATTATTTTTATATTTGTTATTCTAAAGTAATGTAAGAACATCAAATATAGTGACTTAAAATTTGTTTGCATTAGTAGAACTTGTAAGAATGTCCAGCTACGAATCCAAGATCAAATGGTCAGGCTGAACATTTTGTTGGCATGTTCAAAAAGGCTTTAAAGAAAACAAATAAGGAAGAGACTCATAAAATAACTCTCAAATGGTTCCTAAGTATTTATTGATTGACCCCTAATCCTAATATGGCAGCAAAAATGTCACCAGCAGAACTAATGTTTGCTAGGAAGGTCAGATCAGTGTTTGATAAGTTATAAATTGGATAAACAAAATTAAAACTTGGCAAAGAAAGGAAAAGTTTTAAAATTTTGTCAGGATCAAAAGGATCATTAATGACTTTTAAAACTGGAAAATAAAGTTATGATAAGATTTCAAATTGCATTGGCAAGATGATCTACATGGTAGAAAGTTGAAATAATTGATATATAAAATAAATAAAAGACATAAATCAAAACCAGATATGTTGATGAAATGGGACCCAACAATCTGAATTACCATTAGAGATACTAGCTAATATATGCACCCTCCGGGTGCAAGTATTTAAGTTTTAATATAATAAAATATAATATTAAATTAGAAAGGCTAATGAAACTGAATAAGAATGCAGATAAAAAGATTTGGAACAGAGGGGGTATGATTGAAAAATAGAACAACTTTGAAACTAACTCTTCCATCATTTTCCATTACTCCCATCTTTCATTGGTAAATCTTCCTAATTTAACTATTTAGTTAAAACAGGAAGTAAAGAATAAAATTACAGTTATTTCTTCTTGTTAATGGATTTCTTTTAAGATTTATCCCCAAGATTTTTGCTCAGATTCATTAAGAGAAAACCAAACAATTAGAAATCAATAATACTAAGCACATATTTATCAAAATCAAATTTTTAAGATCAATATGCAAATTAGCCTTCCAATTCACACTATAAACCGCTATTTTGTTGTATACATAAATATAATTGCATGTTATTAGTATATAGATATTGTTAACATTCTTAATGTAAAACAATTTTACTAATAATTGAGGTTTAAATAAAAATAAAATCATGGAGAATGTGACGTCAATAACTAAGGGAATTGTGACTTGAGTAGTGATTTAGTTTCGGTTACAGACAAACAAATACACAATCTCCATTATAATAAGATTACATGGATATTTTTGAATTGCTGATTGGTGGGATTTATGCTGATACAAAATAATAGTAAACTGAAAAGGAATCCAAAAACAGAAAAATATCAAGTCAAAGAGTACATATTTGAAAAAAAAAAAAAAAAAAAAAAAATAAAGGGTGTATTGTATATGAATATATATGGTCAACAGTAACAAATTTGACATAGAAGAAATACTACTCCTCAGCTATGACTGATAACTACAATTTTATGTTCTTTTGTGAGGACATATAAATAATGAAATCGATACATATCCAATAAACAATATGAAAATGCTGTACTTACTCTTCACTGCTGTCATCTGTTCCATCCTCAGATTGGTAATCAGAATCATCTCTATCACTGTCACTATCATCATCATGATCTGCATCACTGTGATCTGAAGGGGTCATAGGTTCTCCATCAGATTCAGGGTCCTTGTTCGGAGGTACAACTGAAGCTGATTGGTCAGCCATTATTTCAGGTGCTCTCACTAGTTACTTAATATCTTATTTTCTCTCTTTGTTACTGCAACATATTCTTTATAAGCGGTTCACATACCTCAACAGGATGCCCCATTTTGTAGTCAGCCATCAATTAACAATCAATTTAAATTCTGTTGAAAATAAAAAAAGAAAATATATTAGTATTTTCCACTTAACATTAAAAAAAATCTAAGAATGATGAGTTGATGAAAGCAGACTTGATATTCATACATTTTCAAAGATCTCTAAGTTTGAGATATTTAAATTAAAAAGATTAATCAGAAAATGTTATACTTAAAAAAAGCAATAAAATGTGCATATGGTAATAATGAAAATGAATTAAAACTGTCACTTCTTATAGAGAAAAGAATAAAGAGGAATAAAAAGGGTCACTACTAAAAAGGATAACATAAAAAATATGAATGATAAAAAAAGTAAAAACTTTCTTTAATTTAGAGAAACTAAATGAAGTTTTGATGATAGCAAAATTAAGATGATTCAGATGGGATGAAAATAACTGATAATGATTTATTCAACACATGATAAAAAGAAATTGTTTTGGACTGATAGATTTTATTACTTCAATAAGTTCTTACACATTCATTTTGCTGTTTTTTTTGGGGGGGATTCAAGAGAGCACACATACACAATGTTTGTATTTATTTGTATTGTCTTTTACAAAGTCACCAATTAATAAATTTTTCCCCTATTTTCTGAGAATATTCTTATTCATTATTTTGAATGAATAAGTAAAAATATGAATAATTGTCAAAATGGACACTTTTATAGGTATTGGATGTCTACTGATATAAAAGTTAAAAAAATAATTTATCTTACAATCAATAAAACAATCTATTTCTGAAAATTAATCTTTAAAGCAATTAAAAAATTACATTCAATACAGAAATGAACAACTTAAATAATATGATAGTTTAAATAAAAATTTTAAAAAATCAGACCCAAAACACTGAAATCTAAAGGTTTTTATCTAATTAAAAGGTATGGGACTATTATTATGCCTTCCTGCAGCAAAAATACTTTAGTTTTAATGCAGGATATGAATAACTTAAAATGTTTAAAACTATATAGTAACATTAAAAGTTCATTGGTGGTTAACTATGCTAAAAAGTTGTATGAGGAATGGACACACACACATGACACACACACAGAGCTGTTGTAGAAAAAGTAATGAACTAAGATTTTGATTCTAGAGAAGGATGTAACAAAAGCAGAATTTGTGAGAGGAATGAATTTAAGAGGAGTAAAGTTTGCTTTAAACTTTGGTTTCTAAATTTTCTGTGGATTATTTATAACCTGAGCTGGTTTTTGTTATAATATTAACAGCTCAGTATCAGGGGGTCTTCCCCTTGCCTTAAAAGAGGTAAGTGCTAAGTTGATTGGCAAGGTGGTCTTGAGGTTCCCCTGAATCTAATTGTCAAACTGAAGTAGATTTGCTTCCTGCATGGCATCCTACACTAAACCAACCATGTGTAACATATTATCTTGTGTATAATGTAAGGTTTTCAACACATGCTGAAATCATTTACTTTTTAAATTGATTTAACAGTATATATATTATAATTAGGAGTTTGGTTTGATACATTCAGATGAAATTTACTATCATTCATTTTGACCCATGTATTAAAAAACACAAACTTAAACCAAAAACAAAACAGAGTCAATTTCTCTCAGACTCATGGCTTTTACAAAACTCAACAAAGTTTAACTGGATTCATATATAACATCAAATATAAAATAAATTTTTAACATGCATCTTTAAATAAAGAAAAATATGATTAATATTCGATTAATCTCATGAAACTAAGTTAAGCACCACCATTTTTCCTGCTAAGTTCAAAATTGCACATTTTTATCAAGACAAAATGCAAAAATCTGTATATGTTATACAAATATGAGTACGGGTAAATGTAAAATCATTATCTTATATGAAAAAAAAAAGTATTTTAATCTGCTGCTTCATAAGGTAGGCAATTTATGGCACAATGTTGTCAAAAACAATTATGCTTCTACAGGTTTATTGGTACACTGCACACAGACCCAAAAATATCCTACAAAAAGGTCTATTGAATTAAGAATAAGATCAGGTTTTCTTGCATAGAAGAATGTCAATGGTATTACATCTGTTTTGGAGAAATCTACTAACAAAAGTGTTGCATTAAGATTTTTTGTAAAATTCAATGAAAAGTCAGAATTTGAGATATTGTGAATTGATTTCTATGAAACCCATTTTGATTTTTCGTGAGGAATTTCTATACTTCAGGTTGGATGGGATTAAGAAGAACATTGTCAACCGTAACAGCTATGGCAGTAAAAGTTATATCTCTGTAGTTCACAGGTCACTTTTCTTGGAGATTCGGAGGATGCAGCCTTTCATCCATTGTATTTTGTTTATACACTGCATTGTATAATCACAGAAGGATGTTGTTTCCTTGTATTTCATACTTTGGAAGGTATTTTGTTGAGGTCTGTAGCTTTTCTTATTTTGCTTGTTTTTAGGACCTAATGGTTTAATTTAATAATTCATCCTTTGTAAAGTGTCCTAGCTTAATATCTAGTTGCCTATCAATGATTTTTTGAGTATTATTAATGTGATTTTTAGAAGGGCTTCAAAGCAGTTTCTTTTCACTTCAGAAGTCTATCTTCTTGGCTGGCAGCTTCTAGCTTTGATCTCTAGGTGCGAAAAGCACTAAGTTCATTTACTGTCTGCCATAGCAAACAATAAATTCTCCTTTCACAACTCCCCAAACAGAAATGGTGAACTTCTAGTTAAGTTCTCTCTTGAGAACCGGCTTGTATGCTTATGGGAATAAGTCTTGGTTCATTCATCTTGTATTCTATCCCCAAATAAAAAGTATTACTTCATGTGGGCTGGTGAGCTGAAATAGAATTTAACGAAGAGAAGAAAAGGACAGAGACAGGGATGACTTTAAAGTAAAACCTTTATCAGGTTCACACTATTTCGTTGAGGGGATATATTTCCTGAACAATTCGATAGGTGTACCTCTCCAAAGTCTCAAAGTCCAAGCCTCTTAGAGACCTTTTTGATGCCAAGAACTTGGGGTTTTTCCTGCGCATGCCCGGAGGGCTCTTCCTGTCCTAAGCCCTCTGGGAGATTGTTATTTTTGTGTTTTTATTTTTTTTATTTATTTCATTTAATTTTGTTTTACTTTTGTTTTATTTATTTTTACTTTTATTAATCGCCACATGCTTAAACACCAAATGGACCTACACTAACCCAAATAGCACAAAAGCACTGATTACATTAACAAAAAAAAGTGGATAAAAACATCTATGAGGCATACTCCTTTTTTGAAAGAGTATCCACTGATCACAGAATTGTTTCAGGAAAATTATGTCTGGATTTACGCAGAAACAAAAAGCAAACTGGTAAATCTGTACAATATGACGGGTCCTCACTTGCCAACAATGATATATGCAATCACTACTTGGTAACAGTTATGAACGATTAGTATTATCTGCATTATTCGGTTTGGTTAATATGGGTTGGTTAATCAAGTGGCATGGGCATACTCCCTAAGCCCCATAATGGCTCCTTTTCGAGACCTGGTCAAACAAAATTCACACTTTACGTGGAACCAAGATCTCGAGAACGCGTTCCGCAAATCTAAGGAGGTTATCGTTGGCTTGGTAAAGAAGGGAGTTACAACCTTTGACATCAATTGCGCAACCTGCCTTGCCCCAGACTGGAGCAAAGAAGGTATGGGTTTTTTATTGCTCCAAAAACACTGCAGATGCCCCACAGAGAAGGCTCCAGTTTGTTGCACAGAGGGCTGGCGCATCATATTTGCAGGTAGCAGATTCTGCACTGAAGCAGAGCGCCGATATGCACCCATTGAGGGCGAAGCAGCTGCAATCGCCTGGTAATTAGACAAATGCTGCATGCTTATCATGGGATGCCCTAATGTAATAGTGGTCACAGACCACCAGCATGTAACAGGGGTATTTGGTGATAGGGACCTTAGTAAGATTCACAACCCACGCCTATTTAAACTGAAGGAGAGGTCCCTAAGATATTTCTTTACCATTCAGCACTGCCCCAGCAAGTGGCACAAGGGTTCTGATGCCATATCCCGCAACCCAGTTGCCATAGTAGAAGCCCTTACTACTTTATTCTCAACGCAACCTTCTAACCAGGACACACACCTCTCTGACGACATAGATGACTTAATGGAATCAGTGACCCGTCAGGCAATGACGAATTGTAGGGATAGCAACAATGTCATATCACTTGACCATATTCGTGCATCTGGCCAGAATGATCAGCATTACACATCACTTTTAAGGGTGATTGAACAAGGATTTCCTTCTATACGTTCTCAGGTTGAACCAGGAATCCGCCATTTCTGGGATGTACGTCACAGACTCACCACGGACAGAGGCTTAGCACTGATGGACAAAAGAATTATCGTACCTAGGACCCTACAAGGGAAAGTGCTACCTTGCCTACATTCAGCTCACCAGGGTGTAGAGGGCATGAAAGCTCGTGCAAATGATTCAGTGTATTGGCCTGGTATGAACGCATCCATACGCAATTTCAGGAATAATTGTCGGGTGTGCACCAGTATCGCCCCATCCCAACCCCTCGAGCCAATCACTTTAACAGCAACTCCAGATTGGCCCTTCCAACAAATAGTAATGGATATATTTTACGTTGGGCATATTGCATACCTTGTTTGCGCAGACCGACTCATGGGCTGGATCATCTTATATCACCTAAAACCTGGTCATGCCACCACTAAAAAATTAATATCTATTTGTAGGAAACTCTTCCACACTTATAGTACTCCTGAAGAGCTGAGTAGTGATGGTGGCCCACCTTTCAATTCTGAGCAATTTCAGCAGTTTCTCAAGTCATGGTGTGTAAAACATAGAAAATCATCAGTAGCATACCCTCAATCCAATGGCCGAGCGGAACTCGCTGTCAAAACTGCCAAAAGAATAATCCATGGCAACACAGGCCCTCAGGGTTCACTAGACAACGATAGTGTTGCCCAAGCAATCCTCCAATACCGCAATACTCCCATTCAAGGCATCGGCCTATCCCCAGCGCAGTTGCTGCTCCACCGCCAACTCCGGGATTCGATCCCATTGAGACCTATCCTCTACAAACCACATTCTGAATGGATAGCCGCAGCACAACGTTGTGAGGAGAGTTTTCATCAACGGAATGTCCTGCTGTCGGAAAGATACAATAGGTACACACACAGTCTTGACCCGCTACAGAATGGTGACAAAGTAGCCATCCAAAACCCATCAAACCGCCGGTGGACCACTACAGGCACCGTCATTGAGGTTCTCCCACATTGGCAATACCGGCTCCGAGTGGACGGATCAGGTAGGATCACTCAGAAACCGACGCTTCCTGAAAAAGCTGATCACAAAACCCAAACCCACGCCATTGCCTAGTGCTATGCTTGATCCCATTGGCTCCAACTCTAACACCCCACACCTCAACACTAGGGACCTGGCATCACCCAATGTCACTCCGCCCCCAAAACCAAGGCCGACGAAAATACCCCGGGCATTGTCAAGATTGCTCCCCTGTAATCAGCCTGGCCGAAAGGAACTAATTTCTCCTCAAAGGCCGATATGCTTGCGCAATGGGAGAGGGGGGAGGAAGGGGAGATGTAGAATACTGTTAATTGTTATTCTGTGTTACTTTCACCCTTAGCCAGGATTGAACCTGCAGTCTGGAAATGACTGTTACAGATTGTTAACTATTGGACAGTGGAACAGTCAAACACCTCCTCAGCTTAATGGACTCTTCCTGGCAGTAGTGGCAGTAATTATTTAAGCTGTTATAGTAGGTTCATTAGAGAACTAGTAACTGCATGGTTAGGCTTGGCCAGTCACATTGCTCAAACCAATTGTTGACTGTCTAACTTCAATAATTATAAATTAACTTTACTTGTCTTCATTTTTATTAAGAAATTAGGATATTACTTTAAAATGAAACTATAAATTGATGAAATCATTTTAATCAATTTTATGTGAATTACTTACCTAATGGCTAAATTTGTTTATAGCTTTGTCCCTCACTTCCAGTTCATCTGGAATTTCAGGTGGTAGCTTTGCAGCATATTGTTGAAAGCATACAGTCGATGGTTATGAAATTTATTGTCTCTTAATTTCAAACCAGCTAACTGCATACACTGCAACAATAAACTGGATTAGGCTGTGTAGTTTTGATATGTTTTCAGAGTAAATGCCTCAAGTCCACAAATACACTAGTCTGGTGGCTAACATCAACTATCTTGCCCAATTTTCCATGCAGCATATCTAGGGTTGGCTTTCCCTCATGTAATCCCTACTGCATATTCTAGAAGAAGTATCTGATCACTATTGAGATCATCTGTCTGTTTGATACTAGAATATTGGCTCTCTGGTGGACTAACTATTGGTACAAATTTGACCTGGGGCAAATTATGATAGTCATTTGCACATAATCTCTTTAGTGGACCAATAAATGATGTTGGGCTTTTTGTGCTGCCATCAATGTGTGCTTAAAAACAGTTCTGAATGGAAGATCATCTTGATGTAGAGAGCAACCAATAGTGTGTAATTTTCGTTTTCTTTTTTTCTCTAGAATTGAAACTAACCCAGCTTCAAAGCCAGTATTTGTATGAGTGTTGTCCAGTAAAACAGCTTTAACACATTCATACTCCTCCAAAACACTAATAGCCTCCTCTGCTAGAACAGCACCAGTTGTAAAAATGGTGCTATGTTCCCTTCATTTTCTTTAATTGTTTCTTTCCATCTGCCCCCACAATCTTGTTGTATAAGAAAATATCTTAATCATGTTATCCATCAACACCAGTACAAATATTTTTTTCTGTTTTATCAAATGGGCATTTTGTTTTGTTCTTTCTTTTGTACAGTCTATTTTAGATTTATCCAAAATTATGTTTTTATATTTTGTGAAGGATGAAGATACAAAAAATTCTTCTAAATGAAAAATATAGATACCGTTAATAACTTTGTGATCAAACATGTAAATTTTTACAAAATTTAAAAAAAAAATATTCAAGGAAATGATAATCGTAAATTTGACTTTTTCCAAAGTGGAAAGCAGCTCAATAAACTTGAAATTCAAATGTAAACAACAAAACGTGTTGATATGGAGCCCAAATTTTGTTATTGTTTATAGTATCTTAAATTAAATATTTTTGCAGCATTTGTTTTTTTTATTTACTTTTTTTTAATTTACCAAGAATTATATGATCTTGAATGAAATAACATTTTTTATTAAATCTATTTTTTATACATTTTTTTCTTTAAAACTCTGGTTTAATCGAACCTACTTATCTTTTTGGTTAACACCAAGCGAAATTCAAAACATTCAATTATGTTGATATTTAAATGCATTTGCTCAAAAAATGGTAAAGTTTTAGAGAAAAATATTTTGTACAGTTATTCTTTGTTAATTAGCAACTTTCTCCATTTATGGCAAGTTTTGGTATAAAAATTGACCTACCCTTATACACACACACACACACACACACATATATATATATATATATTGACTATATATTCTGAAAGAAAAAAAATTAGAATTAACAGTTTTATTACAAAATTTTTGGGTTCTGTTTTTTGGGGGGTCACCATATATATATATATATATATATATATATATATATATATATACATACACACACACACACACACACACACACACGGTGACCCCCCCAAAAAAACAGAACCCAAAAATTTTGTAATAAAACTGTTAATTCTAATTTTTTTTCTTTCAGAATATATAGTCAATTTAGTGCTTAAAATATTGTAAAAATAATTTTCCCCCAATATGTCATGGTCAACCAAGGAAAAAACATTTTGAGTGGAGGCCTATTTCACCAAAAAATCATACACTGTAGTGCAAGCCAATTTTTGGGAGAAAGTTTTGATGTCACCATGCTCCATCAAAAAGCAGGATTTTTGACTGGATCCAGAAATTCAGAGATATTGGAACTGTGCAAAATCTTAATTCTAAAAGTCTAAGAGACACTTATTCTGGTTGTAGGGTGCGTGCTTAGGACAGAAAGAAACATTGATGCTGTATGGCCCATACAGTCCTCATGACTGAGTCCTATACTATGAGACTCAGTGACGAGGAACCCAAAGAAATCACTTCAACCACGTAGTCAAGAGTTAGGAATCTCTCAAGAATCTTTGCAAAGGTTTCTTACATCAGATTTTCATTTGTATCCTTACAAGATCCAAATAAAGCAAAAACTTATGGATGCGGACATGGAAAAATGCTTAAATATGTGTGAATGATTTTGTGACATAATCGAAACCACTCCAAACTTCTTGAATCATGTTTGGTTCTCTGACGAAATGCACTGTCTGCTGTCAGGACATGTAAATAGCAAAAATAATGTTTACTGGGGCACAGCTATACTGGAAGATGTAATACAGAGGCTGTTAGACTTAACAAAAAGCAAAACTTGAGTAGCAATTTCTAAAAATTGCATTATCGGCCTTTATTGGTTAGAAAACGAAAATGAGAAATCCCAAACTGTGAATATGGAGCGCTATGTGGCAATACTGAGAAAAACTTGGGCATTTCTGTTACGACAAAGACAGATAAATCGATATGAACAATGGTTTCAACAAGACGGAGCTACACCCCACACATCGAATGATTCCCTAGTCTGGCTTAGAAAATGGTTTCAGGAGAGGCTGATCAGTAGGAAATGTGACATTGAATGGGCACCACACTCACCAGACTTGAATCCGCCAGATTTTTATCTGTGGGGATACCCCAAGGATAAGGTGTACCAGAACAACCCTCAAACAATTGGTGAACTAAAGGCAGCAATTACAGCAAAAATCAGAGAAATCCCAATGTTCGTGTGATTGACAATTTTCGATGATGTGTGCAAGTTTGCCTCCAACACCGCGGTGCCCATTTGGAGCATATTTTAGACAGCAAATGTCTTTAAAGCAAAGAATCTAAGATAACTGAAACTTTGAAGAATGATTGTACAAAGACTGAAGTTTAAGTCTAAAAAGTTTCTTCAAATTTTATAGATGTTGATAAGATTAAATAAAATTTATTTAGGATTCTTTTTTTGGGCTACCATATATATATATTTTGCTCAATTTGCAAGAAACTTGCCGATTAGGTGAGTCCATGTAGGCCTAAACCCTAAAAAATTACAACATTAGAAGCAATAACACAAGTCTATTATTATTATTATTATTATTATTATTATTAATTTTATTAAACACAATTCACTTAAAATACATATCAAATATTTTTTTAATAACTGATTAGTTATTAATTCATTAAATTCAAGTGTTTGTTTTTTTAATGATACTGAAATCATTTAGCATTCAAGTTGGTATTGAATAGGTAAGAGTAAAAATAAGTTTATTCAAAACTTCAAAAATTACTTATAAGTAACATACATTAAAAAATAAATTGTATGATGTACAGAAAATAACAAAGCAAACAATAAACTAAGCCCACAATTACATATTTAATTTCTCCTATAATAAACAATATATTGTAAACTTATATTTCTGCAAGGGACATTTAATAAAAGAGGTTAGAAATGTGCATATCTATGCACAAATACAACACAATAGGCAGAAGTATAAAGGATTGACACTTTAATCCTAGGCAGTGCACAGAAACTACATGATCCTAGACAGAAGGACAGAGAGTGGCACTTATTCTAGTGTGACACTCTATAGGTACGTCCACTAGTATTCATATTGATAAGACTGTTAGTTGATTCAGTTTGAAGAGAGATTTACTAGTGCGTGGGCGACAAGCGAACAAGAGTCTGTTCAATCCTTACATTTTTATCTTCACGACAAGAAATACCTAAAAGAAATTCTTAATACTACTACGCGTAAGTGTAGAGGGCAGGTGGGTTACCGGACCCCCCCTCCTTCTTTGAGGTAGCTTCATGAAGAGTGCAGACGACCCAGTGACCCCATCATTATGGTAACGACCAGAGTACCCCCCCCCCGGCATCCTTACGGTTTTCTTTTTCGCTCTAAGAATTCGCACACGTCCGAAGCAAGATCACAGTTTAACAAACTCAGCTTGAGGCAAGAAGTGCAATCCCTTGCTCCGGGAGATGACTACTTATTTGGCTACGAAGAAGACTACTTAACAAGAATTACAGATGACCAAGAGAATGAATAACAAGCAAAAGAGACTGAATTATGATTGTTTTGATTGGAATTTTCTTTTTGCTTGATTTTATGATTTTTGAGAGAAAGGATTTTTAGCAGGATTTTAGTCGTTCGTGAAAAAGGAAGGACATTCATTTCAAGATACTGTGCAACAAATCTTGAGTTGAAGAAAAGTAAATATTGTTATTGTATTCTGTATTGCATGATTTTCTTTCGGTTGTATTCCGTGTTAAGTGATTTCTTTTGCGGTTGTATTCTGTATTGTATGATATTTTTTTGCTGTTGTATTTTATAAACTCTTTTGCCTTCATCTATATGCCTGTCTGTATGTTCGTCCGGTCGATCGCCTATGCATCTCGGAAGAAGAGTCATCTAGTGAACATTATACCTGTACTTACCCCCCCCCGTTTTCTTGTGTAAATAAACTTTTACACGTTTAGTCAAAGGCGTTTGGTGTTGTCGTCATTTCAGTTGTTGCTATTGTGCTGTTTTCTTTACTCGGTTCCTATCCTTCTTCCACGGGAGCAGTAAGAAAGAGAAGAATCTGAAATCCCATTTCCCTTTTATATGATATCGTTTATTTTATAACTGGGACCTATCTCGCATATTTTTGCTTTTTTTTATCATTGCTTGTTGTGCGTGCGCGCTGGTCGATCCCAATGAGTGTGCAGGTGTAACACTAGGTAGAGCAAATATATTCAGATCCTAGACAAAAGTGTTGATCTATACATATGGAATTAGGAGAAAAGGTATTTACCCAATTCGCCATATGTATGATGTGACACAAGATTGCAAGTATGGAGCATCCAGCAAGGATGAAACAATAGTAATGGATCTGCGAGACTAGCTTGTTAACTATTACCCTATGATGGGATCCCATAAATAAGAGAAGGTATATCCCATCAAGAGAACACCTTACTGCATGTTATTTTAATAACCAGGCAAAAATTATTATTGGTTAGTCATCCATTGTATTCAGCAGTGTACTTTTAAATTACTATTTATTCTTTTTTTTTTTTCATATAAAAATTCTTTTAATGAAAAACCTTCTCTTCCCTGGAAGATATCCAACGACACCAAGAACAGTTCTTTGCTGAGAAAGATGAGAAGTTATGAGAAGATGGAATTATATTTATAGTTTTCTGAAAGATGGTAGACGATAGTGGATGAAAACAGCACATATGTTGTTTGAAAAAGAAAAAAGATGTAAAAAATATAAAATTTGTCTTATTTTTACATAAACCAAAGGAAATTTGTTGATTTAGTAGTAATCCACTAACACTAGTTTAATACCATATTACATAAGACAAACACTAGAAACAGTTAATATAGTTCATATGTCACAGATTTTATAAATAAAAGTCAGTTATTGGTTATACATAAATTTGTTAAGGGTTACACTACTAACACATTACTCAATAATGAGTCCCAGGCTTAACTAATAAAACAACTTTTAGGCAAAATTCAGCTTTATTTATCAATATAGCCTCCTTCTTTGAACACAGCTTTCTCATTGGCAAATGATCATGAAAAATGGTGAATACACTGCCTTTTGATATCTTCAACTCCTCTGCTAATTCATGCAACTTCAATTTATGATTGGCCAAAACGAGTTTGTGGTTTTTTTGGGGGGTTTTATGGGACAACTGCCGAATTTGGGTGACCTGAGTGTTCAGCACTTTTGTGTCTGTATGATCGTGTTTAAAGTCAGCATACCACCTCTTAACCATTGTTTCTGACGGAACAGAGTCCAAATAACACTTATTCAAGCTTTGCTTGAACAGTATTTTTTCCCATCAGAAAGCAATACTTTATCAACACATGAAATTTAGATTTTTCCATTGTTTTGAAAATTTGCAACAGTAGCTTCACTTAAATAACTGTAATTTGCAAACTAATAATCCGATTGGGCTCAAATTTTCACATGTGCCATTTGAAGGTTAGTACTTTATAAAAGTCATATGGATTTTTTTATTCGTGGTACTATCTAGGGACTTGTTGAGTGATGTGTTAGTGACAAACCAAAGTGATATTTTTGTCCTAGTTTTAAGCAACTAAATTGATTATAGGTAAAAAAGCTCATCAACTGGATAGCCAAAACAGAACCCTGCTATTTCCAGTTCAATAATTTAATCTCATCAGAGTAGAACAAATAACAGATATTGTCATAAGAGGATTATAGATTTACTTTCTATGCTAAGTAGGAAACAATTACAAAATAGGTTCATTTACTATTTATAACTGTTTATTTTATTTTATTTTTAATAATTATCACATTATTGTCATAAAATAAAAATAAATATCAAAAAATTTTGTGACAGATTCAAATAAAACAATTGGCAAGTTGATTGGTTTTGCATCAGTTGCAGCTGTCATGTGAATCGTAAATAAAGCAGATATAATGAAATGGCCTTGAAATTAATGGTCATAACAGGGTGTAAAATCTGTTGTAAATAGAAAATCTATTTGATTAAGGATAGATAAAAAGATTTTACATTAATGACATCCTAAAATCATCCTGCAGTTTTATATATAACAGTATTTGCCAATCTTTGTGTCAGGTTGCTTAATGCGCTACTGGTGGTACTATGTAATTCAGTATGACCTATTTCCTAGTTGAATCATCGGCAACTAAACCGGTAACCCCACAGATTTTATCTGATGAGGAGGGTGGCTAGACACCCTGCAAGATGAAAAACAAGACCTGTTCAAAGGGCGGAGGAAGCTATTGGCTCAACGGCCATCTAGAACATTATTTCTGGGAGTGTTGGACCCCTTATTCCTTGTTAAGTTATCCAACTAGGAGAAGAACAACTCTGATTTAACACTTGCGATTGACATGATTACTGGTTATCTTGCTTCAGTTTGTCAGTGGATAATCATGAAAATTTAGAGAATGGTATTCGTGTTGTACAAACGTTGACTACTATAATACCATGATGTACAAATGTTCCCTTGCTTTCTTTTCATCTATCAGTCTCTCTCAAAATGTCCCATGGTGATGGATGTGTGGCAACATGTGCAGAGCTGACCAGTTGGAAGCATGCAGTTACATATCTACACATTGGCGGCAGGAGTCTTATCCTAATATTGTTGTTGTGTCCACCCATGACAGAGACTGATCCCTGTGGAGACTCTTGTGCCTATTTAGGAAAGCACTGCTCACCCAAACTAATGGGATAGTGCTACAAAAGGTGCACTAAACATTGCCTGTCACCTCAACATTGGTTAGTTTCCTGTGTCTAACGGTGGTTCATTTCTTGAAGGAAGAAAAGAAATATAAAACAATTTTCAAATGACCGGATGAAACTTAACATTTGTTGTTGCAATGTGAGAACTCTTCTAGATCATAGCTCTTCAAATCGCCTGGAAAGAAGAACAGCACTTGTGACAAAGGAACTTCAGAAATTACAGATTGATATTGCTGCTCTATCGGAAATCTGATTGTCAGATGAGGATCAGTTGACTGAAGTATCAACGGGTTATAAATTCTTTTGAGTTGGTAAGCCAAAGGGTGAACGGCGCGTGAATACAAGACTGGCAAAGTATTTGGAGTTTCCTTCTAGCACTAATGATCACATCATGAAACTGCATATCCAGTTGCAGTATGGGCGGTATGCGACCTTATTCTCTGTATATGCACCAACTCTTCAAGCTGATGAGGAGATTGTCATGACATTTTACGAAGCCCTTCGCACTGGTATTGTCTCCATGCCAAAGGAGGATAAGTTGATCATACTTGGGGATTTTAATGCATGCATTGGCAGGAATTTTGAGATATAGAATGCTCTTGGTCATTATGGTATTGGTAAAGTAAATGCAAATGGACTGAAACTACTTGAGCTCAGTTCTGAGCTCAATTTAACTATTTGCAATTTTTCTGGCAAAAACTTAAACATAAAATTACTTGGATCCACCTAAGATCAAAACATGGCCATATGATAGACTTCATCATAACCTACTGTTGTGATATTAGTGATGTCTGTAATGTACGTGTTATGTGTAGTGCAGAGTGCAACATGGATCACAGTGTAGTATGAGGAAAATTTAAACTCAGTGTTTGCAAAAAAGACTCACATGCCTGGAGTAAAAACACCAAAGCACCTAGATTTAAACAAAGTCAAGCAAATGGGTGTGAAAGAAAGATTGATTAAATATCTTAACAGTCTGGAGTTTAATGGGATAAATTTAGAGACCAAGTTTATTCCACTGGTGCAGTTGTACTTGGATTTAGAGTGAGGAAACATCAAGACTAGATTGATGATAACGTACTTGCCATCAATCAATTACTGGAAAAGAAAAGAACATGTTTTATAAGTATACTTCATAGTAAGTCATCTTTGATCGTCTACCCTGATGGAAAACATACTGAGTCGAAACATCTATTACAGTGTGAAATAAGGAGGATGAAAAATGAGTGGTGGTCAAATATTTCCTTTGAAATTCAGAATGCCTTTAATAAAAAGGACCTAAAACTGTTCTATAGCCTCATGCATAATGTTTTCGGTCCATTAACTTCTTGCGTTGCTCCTCTAAGGTCAAAGGAAAAACCAACACTTCACGGATTTATTTAATAACCCTTCAGTAGTCAGTGCTGATGTTCTGCAGAGTCTTCCTCAACAGGAGACCAAATATGAACCATTTACCAACTTTTACAGAATTTGAAATGGCTATGAAATTAATTCTGGTAGGGTACCAGGTTTAGATGGGCTTCCAGTAAAACTGTTTGATCTCATCACTCAATTTTGGAACAGTTCTCCTCTACCAAATGAATGGATTGATGGTGCTTTGGTGTGTTTATACAAGAGCAAAGGAGATAAAAGGTAGTTGCGATAACTACCGTGGAATCACACTTCTGGGTGCTGTTAGCAAGGTTCTCTCAAGAATCTTGTTGAATCGATTGTTTTTGTACATTTGCCCGGTAGTCATTCCTAAATCACAAAGTGGTTTTAGGTCAGGCAGAGGAACAAACAACATAGGAAGAGTTTTTGACTTGAGAAGATTTAACTTCAAGTCAAAGACATCCTATACACTTATCAGAGAGTTCCTTTACACCGATGACATGGACTTTCTAGCTCCCACTGAGGAGGATATTCAAAATATTGTGAACCTATTTGCTGCCTCGTGCACTGCTTTTGGATTAAAAATAAGCTTGACAAAGACAAAGGTAATGTTCACCCCCGTAAAAAAATGAACCGTATATCAAACCAACTATAACCGTTCATGGTACTTGTCTGGATGTTGTTGAATCTTTCACATACTTGGGAAGTACACTGACTTGTGATGGATCTTTAGATGCTGAGATTCAACTACGCATCCAGAAAGCATCTGTGGCCTATGGAAGGCTAAAAAACGGTTATGGTCTAATACCAGCATTATCCATAAAACAAAATTGAAGGTTTATAGGTCCTGCATGTTGTGTGTTCTATTGTACTCCTCGGAAACATGGACTTTGTTTCGAAGATATTTGAAAATTCTTGAACACTTTCATCAGAAATGTTTGAGACGCATTCTAAACATCAAGTGGAATTCCAACACACCTAACACAGAAGTCCTTATAAAGGCACGATGCACAAGCATTGAAACTCTTATCATAATGGCCCAAATGCATTGGGCAGGTCATGTTGTGCATATGAGTGATGCTAGAATGCCAAATCAACTCCTTTACAGTCAGCTGCATGATGGCAAAAGGCCACAGCATTAAGCCTTGGAAGAGGTATAAGGATTGCTTAAAAAACAACCTTGTAAAAACAAAAATAAATCCTGACAACTGGGAAAAGCTGGCATTGAAGAGAACTGACTGGATAATTCATGTGTATGATGGCTGTACCAGTTTTGAGAGTGAAAGAATTTAGCATGAAAACCTCAAGTGTCAACTTCGAAAGGGATACACCTGTCATATTAGAGAGAACATGGAGGGTTGGAAATGTTAGACATGTGGTCGAATTCTGCTTTCTAAGGCTGATGAGATTTCCTATGATTGACAATCATAGGAAATCTCATCAGGGACAATTCATGCAAGCTCCAGGAACAAACAATGTGTCTTGTGCAATCTGTAACAAAGTCTGTAAGTCAGCTTCTGGTCTTAGAGACATATGGTGGTGCATAAGTATCAAATTATATCATCTGATTCATCTGATACAACGAGAAGGATGTCCTTCCTATGTCATATTTGCATCAAACTTTGTGGATCTGCAGCGGGTTTGATGAGTCATTTGAGGGCTCATGAGAGGAAAGGTTCTGGTGGTGGAGTTATAGGATGTGAGGGATGGCAATGATCTGTAAAGATTATGCTATTGCTATTTGCTAATCTAACAGCAGTCATTATACCCAGGTAAATAGCTACATATATACACAAGTATTATATATAAATAAGTACAAACCTACCTATTTTTTTAATAAAAAATTATTTTTCTTTCAAACCAAAGATATCATGGTTTTATTATTTCTAGTGGAATATTGTACAATGAAAACTGATATTATTAGATTAACCCTGACCAAACTCCATAGCATTTAAACTCTGTATAAAAATAAAATTGCAATATTCTGTAATCAAAAATAAAAATTCATAATATATATAAAGTAAAGATATTTTTGGACATCTACATATTTATATTTTTGGTTACAGACTTTTTGGAACATCAAAATAAAATCTTCATAAAAAAATTCCCTAATTCAAAACAGAATTTCATATAAACAAGATAAAATGCTATTTAACCGTTCAAGTTTACATTACATGCATGTTCCCTCTAGCAGGTATAAGATATTTACCTTACCCCCATCCACTAAAAGTAGGTTTGACACAAGAATGTTGACCCTTCTCATTTTAGATGATGTAGTAGGTGCTACCTGGATGGATGGCCAACTGAACAAAGTTAAAACTAAGCTGATGCCATATTAAGTGTATTGCTCTAATAAAAATCTCACAATGCTGGGCTATATTTTCTGGGTAACATACATATATGTGAACATATCTTGTAAGCAAGGTTCTGATATGTAACTATTATATAAATAAATCTCTCCAGAAAGCTGGGATACCTGGCTTCCATGGCTGTTTGGAGCATTCAACAATATAAAACTCAATACTTTCAGCTAAAAGAAACAAAACAGATCTACATGTATGTAATCTGGCTTGATCTCACCAATGAATACAGTTCAGTTCCACACCAATTAATCCGGATGGCCCTAGGCCTTTTCAATTTCCCTAGCAAGGTTGGGGTGTAAGATCTTCGGTGGGCCAGAGGCCTTCTGCACGTCTTTTACTGCATTACTTCTGCATCTGCTGCACTTTTCATCTTCTTGCTGACCGTGATCATCCATGTCGTCTGCTATACTTAACTTAGAGCCTCCACTCTTGTGATATTCTGTGCTAAAAGCGCCCCTGGGGGCTCCCCACCGAAAAGGTGAACAAAACAATCAAATATCAAAAGAAACCAGACAAAACAGAGTAGGGTTCAAATTCAAAAATGGTTAGAGATGTACATGGTACTTGCATTCATTTTCATTCAATCATTCTCCTAATTCTATTATGTACTGTTTTGAAATGGCTATGAAATTAATTCTGGTAGGGTACCAGGTTTAGATGGGCTTCCAGTAAAACTGTTTGATCTCATCACTCAATTTTGGAACAGTTCTCCTCTACCAAATGAATGGATTGATGGTGCTTTGGTGTGTTTATACAAGAGCAAAGGAGATAAAAGGTAGTTGCGATAACTACCGTGGAATCACACTTCTGGGTGCTGTTAGCAAGGTTCTCTCAAGAATCTTGTTGAATCGATTGTTTTTGTACATTTGCCCGGTAGTCATTCCTAAATCACAAAGTGGTTTTAGGTCAGGCAGAGGAACAAACAACATAGGAAGAGTTTTTGACTTGAGAAGATTTAACTTCAAGTCAAAGACATCCTATACACTTATCAGAGAGTTCCTTTACACCGATGACATGGACTTTCTAGCTCCCACTGAGGAGGATATTCAAAATATTGTGAACCTATTTGCTGCCTCGTGCACTGCTTTTGGATTAAAAATAAGCTTGACAAAGACAAAGGTAATGTTCACCCCCCGTAAAAAAAATGAACCGTATATCAAACCAACTATAACCGTTCATGGTACTTGTCTGGATGTTGTTGAATCTTTCACATACTTGGGAAGTACACTGACTTGTGATGGATCTTTAGATGCTGAGATTCAACTACGCATCCAGAAAGCATCTGTGGCCTATGGAAGGCTAAAAAACGGTTATGGTCTAATACCAGCATTATCCATAAAACAAAATTGAAGGTTTATAGGTCCTGCATGTTGTGTGTTCTATTGTACTCCTCGGAAACATGGACTTTGTTTCGAAGATATTTGAAAATTCTTGAACACTTTCATCAGAAATGTTTGAGACGCATTCTAAACATCAAGTGGAATTCCAACACACCTAACACAGAAGTCCTTATAAAGGCACGATGCACAAGCATTGAAACTCTTATCATAATGGCCCAAATGCATTGGGCAGGTCATGTTGTGCATATGAGTGATGCTAGAATGCCAAATCAACTCCTTTACAGTCAGCTGCATGATGGCAAAAGGCCACAGCATTAAGCCTTGGAAGAGGTATAAGGATTGCTTAAAAAACAACCTTGTAAAAACAAAAATAAATCCTGACAACTGGGAAAAGCTGGCATTGAAGAGAACTGACTGGATAATTCATGTGTATGATGGCTGTACCAGTTTTGAGAGTGAAAGAATTTAGCATGAAAACCTCAAGTGTCAACTTCGAAAGGGATACACCTGTCATATTAGAGAGAACATGGAGGGTTGGAAATGTTAGACATGTGGTCGAATTCTGCTTTCTAAGGCTGATGAGATTTCCTATGATTGACAATCATAGGAAATCTCATCAGGGACAATTCATGCAAGCTCCAGGAACAAACAATGTGTCTTGTGCAATCTGTAACAAAGTCTGTAAGTCAGCTTCTGGTCTTAAGAGACATATGGTGGTGCATAAGTATCAAATTATATCATCTGATTCATCTGATACAACGAGAAGGATGTCCTTCCTATGTCATATTTGCATCAAACTTTGTGGATCTGCAGCGGGTTTGATGAGTCATTTGAGGGCTCATGAGAGGAAAGGTTCTGGTGGTGGAGTTATAGGATGTGAGGGATGGCAATGATCTGTAAAGATTATGCTATTGCTATTTGCTAATCTAACAGCAGTCATTATACCCAGGTAAATAGCTACATATATACACAAGTATTATATATAAATAAGTACAAACCTACCTATTTTTTTAATAAAAAATTATTTTTCTTTCAAACCAAAGATATCATGGTTTTATTATTTCTAGTGGAATATTGTACAATGAAAACTGATATTATTAGATTAACCCTGACCAAACTCCATAGCATTTAAACTCTGTATAAAAATAAAATTGCAATATTCTGTAATCAAAAATAAAAATTCATAAATATATATAAGTAAAGATATTTTTGGACATCTACATATTTATATTTTTGGTTACAGACTTTTTGGAACATCAAAATAAAATCTTCATAAAAAAATTCCCTAATTCAAAACAGAATTTCATATAAACAAGATAAAATGCTATTTAACCGTTCAAGTTTACATTACATGCATGTTCCCTCTAGCAGGTATAAGATATTTACCTTACCCCCATCCACTAAAAGTAGGTTTGACACAAGAATGTTGACCCTTCTCATTTTAGATGATGTAGTAGGTGCTACCTGGATGGATGGCCAACTGAACAAAGTTAAAACTAAGCTGATGCCATATTAAGTGTATTGCTCTAATAAAAATCTCACAATGCTGGGCTATATTTTCTGGGTAACATACATATATGTGAACATATCTTGTAAGCAAGGTTCTGATATGTAACTATTATATAAATAAATCTCTCCAGAAAGCTGGGATACCTGGCTTCCATGGCTGTTTGGAGCATTCACAAATATAAAACTCAATACTTTCAGCTAAAAGAAACAAAACAGATCTACATGTATGTAATCTGGCTTGATCTCACCAATGAATACAGTTCAGTTCCACACCAATTAATCCGGATGGCCCTAGGCCTTTTCAATTTCCCTAGCAAGGTTGGGGTGTAAGATCTTCGGTGGGCCAGAGGCCTTCTGCACGTCTTTTACTGCATTACTTCTGCATCTGCTGCACTTTTCATCTTCTTGCTGACCGTGATCATCCATGTCGTCTGCTATACTTAACTTAGAGCCTCCACTCTTGTGATATTCTGTGCTAAAAGCGCCCCTGGGGGCTCCCCACCGAAAAGGTGAACAAAACAATCAAATATCAAAAGAAACCAGACAAAACAGAGTAGGGTTCAAATTCAAAAATGGTTAGAGATGTACATGGTACTTGCATTCATTTTCATTCAATCATTCTCCTAATTCTATTATGTACTGTCGAGATGGGAGAACGCCCCCCTCCCTGTTCCTTTAAGGACTTCTGCTGAAGTTGTCTTTTCTCTCCAAAATCCGTGTTCCAACTGATATGCTCGACCGTTTGGTTCTAACTGACCACTGCGATCTACAACAACTAACTGATTCTCATTTTCAAATTTCATCCTACCTCTCAAATCTCATTCAAGTCTCACCCCCGAGATTTCACACAGGATTTTAATTCTCTTTGTTCTAAAACTGGTCAAATTTTATAGCTGTTTTGACCTCTCAACTGACTTTCAATGTGATCTGTTTATAGTTGATCCCTATCTGGTATCTATTCAAAGACAGCCCAAGTTGTCTCTTATCCATTTTCTATGGCCTTTTTGATCAAGCATTCACATACACTTATCTATACATGTATACACACACACACATGATCCACACTGAATACAGTACATATACTTATATGTGGGTGGCCTTACTACTATCTCCAATCTACACACACACACACACACACACACACACACACGATCTACACTGAATATATATATACTTATATGTGGTTGGTTTTACTGCCCATATTTATATAAGTAACTATACACTTATATATATATATATATATACACACACACACACACACTTGCTTGCACTAGATTTTCATTTGTGCAGCAATGCATATTGTCATAGGGGAAATCATAATGAAATATTTCAATTCAGTCTTCATGAAGTTTACCATTAAATATTACATCACCAAATGGCAAGCACTTGGGATCAGCATCATGATGGTTTCCCCACTTCTTTTCTTGCTGGCCATCATGAGGTGCAGCAAACATGTCTAAAGGAGTGATGACTAAAAAATAACTGATTCTTCTTCTTCCAGGGCTTTTATGGATTACATTACCATTATTGTCCAGTCCAAGATTGTTGGTGATGACCAGATACAACAATACCACAATCTTATCATATGGGTGAGAATGAAGGCTAAGCCCAAAAAATTCAAAGCCTACCTATTGTTGGGGATTTTGTCAAGGAGATCCATTTCAAAATTGGGGTGACATGATCCCAAAAGTCAAAGAGAAGCTGGTAAAGAGCTTTGGAGATCTTTATTTAATCCCACTGACTGATTGGCATCGTGATACAGAGGTCCAAAAAGTAGCCCTAAAAGGTCTTGGATCAATCAACAAAACTTGTCTACCTAGAAAGATGAAGGTTTGGTGCTACCAATATGGACTGCTACCCCGTCTTTTGTGGCCATTACAAATATATGAGATTACATTATCTCACATTGAGTGAATTCAACAGTATAGTAATAAGTACCTATGTAAGTGGCTTGGAGTTCTTTTTTTGTTTTTTGAAAATAGGTCTCTATAACAATACTGGAAATCTACAACTCCCAATATTTTCACTGGTAGTAGAGTTCAAAATTAGAAAAGTCCACCTTCATATGATGATGAAGGACTCAGCCAATGAGTCCAGATATAAAATTTTGCACAAAGTGATCAGCTATAAAGGTTGTTCAAAAGGTGGAATGCAGCCTACAAATCAAAGACATCATAGGTGTTGCTCAAACCAATCAACAAAGTAATCTCCAAAAAGGGTCCAAAGTGGAAAAAGAAACATGGTGATTGAAAAAGTCAGGATGTTTGAGGAGTAGCAAAGAACAGTCACTACGCTAAACAATGTGTGTGGAAAAAATGGAATGATACCGAATCATCGTGGAACTCCTTTTAATTGCAATGGAACTACTGGCAATATCATTTTTTCTTTAATCTCCCATATGATCTCCCACCTAAATCTATGAGCATACACTGATACAGATCTGTATTTTTCATGTAAAAGTGATAGAGGCACTTTATGTCATGTGCTATCTACATGCCCACAATCACTTCAGACGTACTTGTGGTGACATAAGGTTTTGGAAGTAGTGGTGGACTTAATAAGAGCACAATAATATGAAGCAGCAAACCAGCAGCCAGGGAAGCTAAGATTCAGTTTCACAAGGAAGGTACATATCCTGCGAGGAAAAGTCAACATTCAAAATGGAACTGGTGACTCAAAGGTTTCAATGGACCTCATGACATCCCTACAATTTCCAGTACAGATAATCCAAACAGACAAGCAGCCTGACATTGTAGTGTGATCCAACTCAAAGAAGAGTGTCCTCCTAATAGAATTGACTGTCCCTTAGGAAGAGAACTGGGAGGAGGTCAGATTTTGTGGGTTTCTAGGACACTCAGTAATAGGAATCACTGGTTGCTTTTTAAAAATATCAAGGATCATTACCACAAGCGTGTAATGTCATTAACAGAAGAAAAGTAAATGTGTTTTTGCTAGAAAATTGCAAATTACACTTAGAATGAAATTGCAAAAATGAATGTGTATTATAATTTCTTCTCTCTTTGTTGTATGGAAAAAAGAAAAAATGAGTAAATTGAAAAACATATTCAGGATGTTGCAATTTTATTTTCCATTGCTAATATATTTAAGTTTTTTACTTACATATATTCTACATAGATATGGTAATTATTTAGATTACCTTAGGCTGGTATGAAGTCAAAAGAGTGGGGCATCCAAGAATTAAATTCCCAATAAGACCAGCACATAAACAATTATTTTCTTTCAGCTTCAGTAGTTAAGAATATTACATTTAGTGGAATGTAGTTTAATTTGATTTCTTTTCAAGTAATACTAATTGAGTCAATATGTTTAACTAAATCTTTTGTTTAATGGCATATCAACCTTTATGGGTTAGTTAATGCCAAAGCCATCCTAGTAGAACAGTAATGGTACTATTTAACCCATAGCTGGAGGGAGGGTAAGGGTGTTTAGCTTTTCCAAGGGTATCATTAGTATTATTATTATCGCTTACTATGATATCACAGCCCAGTATGTTAGCTATTACACCATGGGGACTCCCCACTAAAATTCTTGATAGATAATTTCATATCAGACATTAAGAAACAAATTTATTAAGATGAAATGTAATTGCAAAATGTGCAAAGGTGATATCATTAGGTAAATCTCATTAATGAATCTAAAAATAATTGCATTTGTGGTAATTATGTAATTGTAACTACTTGAATTGCATTGTGATATCTTCATTAATAATATGTACAAATATAAGACCTGTGTTTTGATTAACATAACACTATACTTAATTAAATGCAAACATTTAAAAATATAGTTGTAGCTTTGATAGCAAAAAAAGAAGAGTCAAGTGTTTTTGTGAAGAGTTATAAAATTGAATAGCCTGTACATTCACAAAATATTGTTTTGAAAAATATTATGAAGAAAATAATTTTTCATTTCGCAAATATGGTAAAAAAACAAAGAACAGGAAAACAAAAAAAACAAAAACAGAAACAACCAAACCGGAGGTGATTTAAAAAATTTTTAGGAAACAATTACAAAACACTTTAAAGAATGTTAAGAGCGGAAACAATTTTGAAATTTATTTAGGAATGGCCGTTTGGTTATTTTCTTAATTTTTTCATTTTTTATACTGGTACCAAGTATTACCATTAAGTGGTCACATGATTAAACAAACTTTGTGCTTGTTAAATTAGTAATCTACTTCAATATACATCTATCAAAACTAATTATTTTATATCTTTTATAACAGTAAATTTTATGCTTGCCTTTAATACAATTATTTGTAAAAAAGATAGTGGATAAAAAAATACTATGAATAATAAAGATTTTTATGTTACAAGAATATAAACACTAATCACTTGGGGTTTTATTGAGATTTATTTACAAGTATAAATTCTTAAAAGTCAACATATCAAAATTTGATTAGACATTAATAAAGTAAAACAATATTTTAAAAAAATCCAATGAAATAAAATAAAAAAGTATAATGACAGAATCCTAAATGCTTTAAGATGATAAATCTCTGTAATTCTCAGGTCAATCATTACAAATAGACAATTTTGTTCATGATAGAATAATTAATTTTGTAATTATATATGAGAAACAATCAACATATCAGAGTCATTTCTATGCCATATGTTCTTTTTTTATCAAAGTGATTAGCCATTAATTTCACAATAAGTTCAATAAGAAGATGCTCAGAATTCAAGAATTGGAAGCAATTAAACAATATCTGACTATACTACCCAAAACTTGTTCAAATATTCTCCTTTTAAATAAAGCCCAGAAGTTAACAACCAATTATGATGCTTTAAAATACAAAGTAAAGAGAATCCTTAACCTTCAGCAAAATGATGCATTATTTTCATATACACTGATATTCATTTTTTCATGGTTAATATTGATTAACTGAGTCCAAATATTTAATGACTTTACTTTCTCACATAAACAGAGCAATTTAATCTAATGCATAAAGATTGTTATATTTTCATTTTTTTAGCTTGTTCAAAAAATCAACAAAGTATCTAATGTAAACTGACCTCTCCATGGAAGAAGTGAATTCCAGTCCTCTAAGGGTTAATGGCCAAAAGTTTTTAATATATTATCTCTATTCATCTTGGTTCTGATAAAATATACTAAAAGGTTAGAAGAGTATAAACTGACTAATAGACAGACAGACCTCATTCCAATGTACATTTACTTCACAGTGTGAGTCAGTTATTTGCTCCTTTTATCACATACACAAGTTGTACACTTGTTGAATTGTAACTTTCAACAACCCATTATTATACAGCACTTCATATGCAGCCATTTCAAGAATTAACCAATTAAGTATATTTATGTTTAAATTGCATTATTCATACTGATGAAACATTTTCAACTGTAACATTCACTTTCAGAATTGAATATATATACAAAATTGTTAAGCATTTACAGAATGATATTTATAAAGAATGTATAGATAAATTACCGGCCACAAGTAATTTTCACAAAAATAAAAAAAAAATAAAAAGAAGCTCCACGTCATAAAGTTGTATTAGAAATGTTATATTCTCTGATTCAATTATGCAGCCAAGTATTTGAGGATTGCAACAATCCCTTTTAGGGAATGAAATGAGATATGGTAATTAATTATGGTAGACACTATAGAGAATATTGTTAGTTCAAAAGTTAAATAGGCAATCATATGATAACATAATTATTTACCAATAAATGGCAGTGATGTAAATAAAACATTTTTAAAAAGCTAAAATATGAGATGAAATGGAGATTATAAACTATTTTAAAGACATCTGCATGAACAGTCAATGCAATGAGAAGATGATTAGAAGAAATTTGAAGAAGGGTTTGGTTTGGTTTGTTTTATGGCATATCAACCTCGGTGGGTCATTTAATGCCGACAAAGTTGTGAAATAAATTCATTCTTAATGCATAATACAATTTTGTTTATAAACTCATGCTTTTCTATTCAACCCATAGATTAACATATTTAACCCATAGATTAACATAGATTAACCATAGACCCTAACAGGTACTACCACTCCGGGTCAGAGTGGACCAGGGAGCAATGATGATGAAGGGGTGCTCCACATTCCCCAAACCTCCAGAACTAGAACCTCACCATCAGATAGAGTTTAACGTCATTCCAAAGACATATAGACCCTCAGCCACCGCCTTCTAGCACCCATATGATAAGAAGGATTGGGGATTGCCATAAGGGCAATAGGGTTGGGGCAATCATATAGGTGCTAGGGCTTGACGTGGCCAGCCGATTGATCGGAGGGGGCCTTTCCGACCGCCCGTCTAGCCCAAGAAAAGCCTAAAGTGGAATATTGCAAGTCATGGACTGCTCAGCCACCTACGTTCTATCCTTAAGCATCAGGGGTCGCCACCCACGGCCAACAGGTGGCCCTATTGGTGGAGTCTTACCCCTCTATAACAATAAAACATTTTAACTCAATATTTGTTTTTATTCTTTATTCTGTACCATGGTACAAGGGGATTGAAATGGATCAGACATAATCCACACGTGCTTGTTCATGCAGCCATTTTGTTTTCTTTCTCCATTTTGCATGCTCGTTGCTGATACTGCTTTGTATTGCCTTTTACTGAAAAGATATCATTTGTTAGGCAAGATTTATCTCCCAACCTATGTTATAATTTATCTAAATCGTCTAAAAATATTTTTTTCTACAGACTATGAAAAACAATAGAACAAAAATTGAATGATTAAAAAAAACAAACTTTAAAATTTGAGTGTGCATTAGTATTTCCATGTCTTTCAGCAAAAAGCTAAATTAGCATTTCTAAAGTGAAGGAATATTTACAGACTAGTTAACCCATTCCATTAAAAAATGATATCAATACTTAAAGAATTTGGCAATTACATTATACCTATAGAATATCAAAAACTTGATTTTCATCTGCATTTTCCTGTTTATTTTCAGTATTTTCTATCATTCCTGACTCAAAAGGTGATTTTCCTTAGATCATAAATCAGCTTATTCTAATGGTAATATTTATAAGATTATCTAATTTATTCTGTCATTTCATGAACTTTTAATAATAATTAATAAGCCAAAAAATAAAAATATTGCTGGAAAGACCATCATCATAGAAATATTATGGCCACAATAATAAAAGTTGTCATGAAAACTTAATGTTATTAAAATTTATTTCCCTGTACACCTATTGTAGAGGAGGCACTTGGAAATGTGCTTTGATGAATGTATTATGGGATTAATTGGAGGCACTTGTCAAATAAATGGGTTAAAAATAATATCTGTAGTAATTCATTGATTAAAATAACTAATAATAAACAGAGTAATTATTAATTTCTAAATCAAATTCTAAAGAAAAGAAAAAATATCTTATAAATAATAAGAAACAAATATAGAAATATTATCAAACTATCTCAACAAATTTACATACTGGACGGAGAGAAGTATTTTTCCATGTAGGTTAAATAATCATCTATTTACCCAATAGATGAATAGCAACAATATGGTAAGACAATGGACACTTGGCGATTCAGAAAGAAAAAAGATATTAGAGATTGGCAAGGAGTATAACAGAATGCTATATTATTTTAATAAAAATTAAAAGTACAACAGAATAGACTAAGAGATTGTTTTGCCCACTGAAGTAATGAAATCAATATATACACACTATTATAAATGTATTGATTATGTACATAGCAGCAGTTTGCAAAAATACATGGCAAATACATTTTAACAAGATGTGCTAAACTGACAGAATTATGGTATGGAATATAACTAACCTAGAGATGTTTAACCGAAAAAAAAAAAAAAAAACATTTTTTTTTTGTTTCATCTTCATACTGTAAAACTGCACCAAAATATTTTACAAAACCGAAACTGTTCAATGTAGTGCTATTACAGTATGTGCAATTACCTCAAGTGAGGTAATAAATTTTAAAAATTAATTAAAAATTTTTCAAACAATTACCAAAAATCAATTTTAATGAAATTTTCAGCACTTTATTTATTAATGACTTAATTTTATAATTAACAGGTTATTTTATTAAAAACAAAATTTTTTTTTCAAATTTGAAAAAAAAATAAGAATGTCGAAAAGTTTTAATTTTTCGATCCAGTCGAGACCGAGTAAATTTAGTTCTGAATTCTCAGCAAGATAACATAAACTGAGAAAGCAATATTCCATTTGCTTATTTGATTTTAAAAAATTTCAATAACTAATTTTTTCATTTCTAGAAAGATAAATCCAGAAGACTGCAATAAAAAAAAAATAAAATAAAAAATTAAAAAATTTCAAGACCTTAAAAAAGTTATTTGAAAATTTAAGTTATGTTCAAAAAATTATTTTTTTGAGTTTTAAACTCAAAAAATAATTTTTGTAATGAGTTTTCTCTCAGCATTTTGACATTCCTAATCATTAGATATTTAGGGGGGGGGGGACAAATAATAAATAACAAAATTAATCATTGTTTTGGGATTGCCTTTTTTTATTTTTTTTTAAATTCTTTCAAAATTTGTTAAGAAAATTGGGATAACGTTTAGTTCAAATTATTCCATTATTTCCATAATGACAGGGTCAACTTCATGACTAAATCATAAGTTTTATGGAGTTGTCTGTTGAAATCAAACTTCTATTATTCTAGGGACCAAAAATTATGTGGTCATTTTCACTTAAAAAAAACAAATTAAAATTAATTAAATCGATTATTTAAAGTCAAATTTTAATTTTAGTCGAAAAATAGTTACATATGAACACCAGTAAAAAAAAAAAAAGCAAAATAATATTACATATGTAATTAATTTTTGATACATTTTAAACATTATATTAGCCCCAAAATTTACGAAATCCGACGTTGTAAGAGAAGTAAGTTATGTAAAAACAAAACACGTAATTAAAATTTTTAAAAAATTATAAAAGTTTCTTCTTAGTGTATTAAATATTTTTGTTATTGATTTCTATGTTCAGAAAAATTACTCATATGTCGATATTTTATTTAAATGTAATATCTTTTTTTCATTTGTTCCAAACAGAGAATAAAAAAGTCCGCTAAAAATTTTTTTTTGTTTTCTTGTTTAGATAAAATCCTTGCAAAATATCTTAATACTATTGTAGGTGAGATGTAACAATTCACTAATAAATCTAATTGATAAAGAAAAAATTACCAAAAATCTCAGTTTAAAAATTTAGCCCATGCCTTTTAAAACAGAAATTGATGTATAATTATTTCTGTTGTATCCGAGATGTAAGAATAACAGAAATGATAATAAAAACAAGGAATTTGTTAACAATAACAATACTTGTTTTATTTATTCTTCACTGACAGAGAATACAGTGGATGGGTTTGGATTAGAGTTCTAGCTTGATGTTGGATACAAGTGTGTCACCTGCTCTGTTCTGATCTGCTGTGCCGTCTTTTTCCCCCTCCTCTTTTTAGAGAGTCCGGTTTGAATCGTTAGGGGGAGATAACTCTCCCTAACACCTCGCCTATTTAGCTTTTAGCTCATATGTTTTGTTTCGGGAATCTATGTGTAGTTGATAGGGTTTTCTCCAAAATCTATATGATCTTCTAAGTACACATTTATTTGGTGTCTTGGGATTATCCTTTGGTATGTCTTGGGGACGTTGTGGAGGCAGTTCAAAAGTGTCCAATAAAATATCTAGCGGTAAGGTAAAATTTGATATAGTCTCTGGAAGGTGAGAAGACCGTAATTGGTTTGCATGTCGAACCCAAACTGTAGATTCTATATCAACATCATATATGACGTTTCCAGAACGACTTATAATGCGACCTTGAATCCATTTTTCCTTGCCATTGCGGTAGTCCTTTGCAAGTACAGATTGTCCTGGTACATATGTGCGTTTCACTGCACCACGATGTTGGTTAAATTGTTCCTGCATCATCATATTCCTTTTTTGGGAATGTTTTGGAGTAGGATGAATGACATCTATATGTAGACGAACTTTGCGATTCATCAGTGCTTCTGCTGGTGAATTACCATTAGGTGTGTTTGGATTTGGTGTAGCTCTGTAACTACTGAGGAATATTTCTAATATTTCCCGTGTGGTTCCCTCCCCTTTGTTTTTGATGAGTGCCCTCTTAAAAGTATCTACAAAACGCTCCACGTCCATTTGATTGTGGGTGAAAGGGTGATGTTTTAATGTGTTGTATACCATTAAGTGCACAGAAATTTGCAAAGGTACCTGAAGTAAATGCACGATGGGAGCAGCCCATTTGGAGTAATTTGTTGGCTCTATTACTCCTTGTTGTTGAAGACGTAGCAGTTCTTTTTCGACAATATCCAGTGCAGCATAAGGTACTGGTCGTTTCGGCCTAAAAATAGGCTTAGCATCCTTTTTTAATTTTAAAGCAACCTTACTTTTTGAACAACAGCCAAGGCCCTCCTGAAAAACTTATTTTTAAGTTCACTAGTAAAATAGCGTTCAATTTCCGTAACAGACGTTACACCAAGTGTGTTAAAAACAGTCCTGAGAAGAATGTCGAAAAGTTTTAATTTTTCGATCCAGTCGAGACCGAGTAAATTTAGTTCTGAATTCTCAGCAAGATAACATAAACTGAGAAAGCAATATTCCAAAATGTCACATTACAATGTAACCCACCGGTAAGTTGAAATAGGTCACCAGAAGTGCTTTTTGCCATGTGTTGCGATTCAGAATATCTAGGTTTTCCTAGGTATTTCCATGTCTCTTGAGATATCAGTGTAATATCTGACGCTGTGTCGAATTGGAAACGAACTGGTTTATCGTTTACTGAAACTAAATATTTCCGTCTGCTTTTGTAGTCAGTTTTGAAGGTAGCGAACACCGAGTTTGTTTGTGCCGTTTGTCTGTTCCACTGTTTTTTATTTACGGATTTTTTTCCTGGTTGGATTTTTGGACCATTTTTTTTTCTGGGCTCACAAAAGTTTTCCTTGTGACCAATTTTTTTGCAAACATTACATTTATGTTTTTTAAACGGGCAAAACTTTGAATAATGCATTTCTCCACAAAACCAGCATGCCTCTGAAGGTTTATTTACCTTTTTGGCCTGAACGTTAAAAGTTGACAGTGTGGTATTTTGTTTTTGCACTAAAATGGTATCACTTTTAATTTTCACCATGTCGTTGCATATATTTGTGAGCGCACGAATTGTCACATCTTTATCGTTTTCTAATTTACTGAGTAACCTCGCCCGAATATCACTGTGTGTTTCGGAGGTGAGTCCCTTGATAAAGATTAGACATTTAAACTGTTCTTCTGTGAGAGAACTCAGTTTAAATTTCTTGCATTCACGATTAACAATACCGGTGAATGTTACAAAGTCTTCGTCACATTTTTTTTCCAACTTCAGAAAATTGAACTGGGTGTTGAATAGTGACTGCTTATTTCCGAATATTTCTTTAAGCAAGTTTACTGTTTCAGTGAAGGAAAAATCCGTAGCTTCTTTGGGAATGATATAGTTTGTATATCTTTCATGTTCCTGGGTACCCAGCTTCCGAATTAATAGACAAATTTTCCATTCTTCGTTTTTGTGTGAGAATTCGTTTTGGAAAAGGTCAATCCATCGCTTGTACCACGGAGCAAAAGTTTTTCCATTCTTGTAATCATAGGTGAATTCTGTGATAGTTTTTGCCATTTCCTCGGCTGAATTTGTGTTCAAATTCTGTTTTCCCTGTAGAATATCAACCTGCTGATTGAATTGTTGAGTCATCATAGCCATGAACTCTCGTTGTTGCTTCGCAAACATCTCTTGTTGCTGGTTTAAAATTTCTGTTAAGGCTTCTTGTGAAATCGCCATTTTTAAAATTTTTATATCCACATGTGTAAAATCTTCAAAATAATCCTCGTCGCCACAAAATCTGTTGTATCCGAGATGTAGGAATAACAGAAATGATAATAAAAACAGGGAAATTGTTAACAATAACAATACTTGTTTTATTTATTCTTCACTGACAGAGAATACAGTGGATGGGTTTGGATTAGAGTTCTAGCTTGATGTTGGATACAAGTGTGTCACCTGCTCCGTTCTGATCTGCTGTGCCGTCTTTCCCCCCCTCCTCTTTTTAGAGAGTCCAGTTTGAATCGTTAGAGGGAGATAACTCTCCCTAACAATTTCACTGATAATCTTTAAGAAAATTATATTTCATATACAACAGAGTAATTAAAAAATTCCCCCAAATCTTTTTAGTTTAAAAAAAAATTTAATTTTCAGATTTTGAATATTTTTTGTCGAAAATCTTTCATTAAAAAATTTTTTTATTTTTTTTTATTAAATAACTGTTGCATTATAAAATTCATTCATTGAAAAATTAACACTGACAATTTTATCAAAATCAGATTATTCCCTGATTTTTTGTATTTTTTTTTTTCAATCAGGGGTAGGGATTTAGTTTTGTAAAATACGTCTAAGACGTCACAATCATCATGTTGTGTTAGTAGCACAGATATCCATGACAATTTCTTGTCAGCCGTTCCTATCATTCATTGCTTCTAGGAGGTCCTCTGTGCAGTATCCAGTATCCATGCAAGCTGGTCAATGTATGTTTTGCTGGGCAGCCCAAACTGGTTTCTACAGGAGAATGTCACTTATTAGTTCGTCTTTGCTTCTC
This sequence comes from Doryteuthis pealeii, assembly GCA_023376005.1. Lineage (NCBI taxonomy): Eukaryota > Metazoa > Mollusca > Cephalopoda > Myopsida > Loliginidae > Doryteuthis > Doryteuthis pealeii. Next base: position 13,471,815 of record CM042167.1, read on the forward strand.
CAGCAGTGCCCAGCATGTCTTGTTTGTCTCACTTGGATAGTCTGTGTGATAGGGTGCAGGTGGCTGTACAGCTGCTTTCTTGCAGGGTGCTGTCTCCATGATTTGTTTAATATCATATGCAGCTCCCATCTAGCTTATTTTCTAAGACTTGCTAGGGTCCACGTGGTGCAACCAACAGTAACCAGAGATGTAATATTTCACATTTCATCTTGTTGGTGAAAAATGGAAAAAAAAATTATTGGAGCCTTAAGGCCACACAGTGTCACAGAATCTAAAAAAAAACTTTGTAAAATACTTCCATACATTCAATATTTCTGAAACTTGGTATGCACAGAAAAAAATATTGAGTTAATCAAAGCTACCTTGCCAAATATAAAAAATATTGAGTATTTTATTGACAGTTACACAGTGCAATACAAGAATTATAAGAACTTTGCCAATTTGCGTAACCATCAGAAATATTTTGGACTAAATGCAAAATGGAATTTTTTTGCAAGAAGTCATGGTAACCAACTGTGTGATGGTATAGGTGTTTCCCACCTATACCATCACACAGTTGGTTGAAAAAGAAAAGGGTCAAAAGAAAGTCTCCAAAGACCAACTACGAAATAAATCCTTTCCACAAAATCTATGTTTGAATATTGTAAATTTGCAATTGAAGGTATCAAATTCATTCTGGTTGAAAAGGAAGAAGTTTACAAAGCAAGGAGGAGCCTTACAATTAGATTCAAAAATACATCCACAATCCCAGGAACAAGAAGTTTTCATCAATTTATTCCACTCGTCAGATTAGCCATGAAATAATGTAGTGAAGATGAAAACTATGACTTCTCTATTGGTGCTGAAGAAAAACCAGTGAAATTTGTTGTTTCAGGATATGTTTGTTGCAGGTACGGCAATAAAATTTGGATTGGCATGGTCTTGGAAATTGATAAATTTATGCACCCAGCTTTATCATCAGATATGTTTTGTGCTATTAACAAATATTTTGTTGATATCCCTACAACACCAAATGGTAGAGTTTATCATCTGTCCAAAATGGATAAATTATCTGTGCAAAAAATTATATTAGAAACAATTTGTACATTATTATTCTAACAACAATGATACAAAAGGATTTGTTGCAGGGATTTCCTGTCAAATCTATTTCATAATCAGCACAGATGGTTGGAAATAAAGACCATTACAGAAAATAATTTATTTAATTCCAATCTAAAGTTAGGGATTTCCTTAAAAAAAAAAAATGCTTAGCATAGAATCCAAAGCTTGTCATTGCCGTCCATTCTTCACTCTTCACAAAACTAACAAAGCAGAATGTTCAAACTGAATTCTTGGACCAAATGACAATAGCTTTCAATTAGTAGCATAAAGTGTTTATTAAATTATAAACATTTTAGTGGTTCCTTATAATGAAAAAACCCCCCAAAAAAACAACAATTTCATAGATTAAAAATGAACATTTTTTGCTAAGAACAAGGCATATAAATCAAGAATTAAATGTTTTATTTTCAAAGTTTTAGCAATTGATTTATAAATAAAAGTTCATTTTAATTTCATATTTTGATTAAAATATTATACACAAGTGTTATTTTTATTTGTTAAAATGTTATTTATATAAAATGTATAGTTGCAACAATTCAGTTTAGAAAATGGAACATTTTAAGATAAGTTTGATCCAATAAAGATTATTTTGATAAAGTTAGTAAGTGTGGACTTTAGTATTAGGCCATCCCATCCATTGACAAAATTAGTTAAAACTATTTTACTAAAAGAATTCCAATAGTCTGAAAATCTGCACTGGATAGAGAGATAATGTATATGTTGTACAAATATAATTACATTATCACTTTATTCATGAAAATATATAACTGAAAATGAATCTTGATTTTTAGATTTAAAAGTTGGTTAAATGAAGCTGATATAAAGAAATATCAAATTATTTATAGCATAAAATAAAGCATTTGACATTGTTTTGCCAGAAACAACCAAAACAGAAAAAGGCAAGTAACATAAAATACAATTAAAAGCAGATTGTTAAACAGCTGATATTTGAGAGGGCTCAAAGGTAACAACAGACTAAATGTAAAGATGATAATGAATGAATGAAATAGTTGTTACATGTGGATAAGATGAGGCAACACTTTGGAATACTTTGTAACCAAAAATCATAGAGAGATTCCTGTGAACTAGTATTAGTTGATAAAAATAAATTTTATACCGCTCACTTTTCCCAAAAATATCAGAATTTCATAAATTTGTAATGAATATACCAAAAGAAACCTTTTTGAATTGGGTCAGATAGGGAACATGCATGAAGTTCAATAAAATTTTATGTATCATTGACAATTTTTTCTTTATATTCCCTGATGGGCATTATATACCAACAAATACAGTACTTCAACATATCTTTCCATAAGATTAATATATCTTTTCTTTAATTATCGTATATACTTGTGTATAGATTAAATTTTGAGAACCTAATTTTTAGGCAAAGGATTAGTACCAAAATGAGGAATAATTTTGTATGGTTGAAATTCAAATATAATGAGAAAGACTACGAGCAAACTTTGGCATCAAAATTAATTCTTGACATGAATAATTTCCTGACCATAAATTACGAATCAATCTCCACATTAATTTATATACAAGTATATATGGTAAATCATATAAATAAATTATTTAAATACTATTATATTCTGATATACTATTTTGTGATCCACCTCTCCATCAAAAATAATTAGCATATCAGTCAGTATAAACTAATATTGATGCTATATCCATCATCAATCTACTTGACAGTTAAATAATCCAATATCAACTCCTAAGTGCAAACATTGCAAGTACAAAAGATACAATTATTCATTATTTTCAAGTGATATAAATAAATGAATCAAGTATTTTTCTATGGTTTTTCCAGTGTTTATTAGAGTATTTTAAATGGAAAAATACCAAATAACCATTATTGTATCTAAACTATTGAACATTTTATTTTTGAATAAGTAATTTCAAAAGCTGCCAACAAATTAAATATATTTTATCATTCATGTATTTTTATTATTAGTAAGACTTGCAAATATTATTTATTGTATTATCAATTTTTGATGAAATGATATGAAAAACAAAAAATCATTTTTAAAAGATTAATCAATGTTCATATTGTATATTAAATATAAACATAATTATCTTAAATATTCATAAAGATGCTCAGTTATAGAAAATGTCAGATCTTCAAAACAATTGCAAATAAAGCTTTTGTTTATCAGTACTAAAGACAAACTGTTATTATAATATGTAAATATTATGAAAGATGATAAATCTAAAATATACGTCATGCCATGGGGTTGGGTGATTGGATTCTTGATAATATGGTAGTCAACATCAAAAATATTTACCAGAAATTGTTCCAACAATTGCATCTTTTTGTATTCTTGAGATTATTAACAATGTTTTGGCCAATCCACTCTTCAGAGTTTCATCAGGTATATAATCCAAGAGAGAAACAAACAAACAAACAAACAAAAACAAAACAAAACAGAATCATCTTTTTTCTAAGTGGTGGGAAAAAAAACAATTTCCTCCAAAGAAAAAGAAAAAAAAGAAAAACATTTTTTTTCCCTCTTGGATTATGCACTTGACAAGCTCTGAAGGATGGATCAGCTGAAACACTGAATATGAAGGAAAAATGTAATTGTCTATATAATTTCTGGTATATTAATGACTTTTCTTAAAGTTATAGATAATATAAAAATAATCATCTGTATGGTGTGGTGTAACAGAACAAAACATTGCAACATTGTAACTTATAGCTACAATGTTGCAATATTGCTTGTTATTTTTTAAAAATATATCAATATTTTTTGTATAAACCAGAATAAAAAAGTCTTAATTTAAACTTTCATAAAGATATAAGAGTATGGAGTGGCTGATTTAGTATAGCATAAAATCTAATGCTATAAGGTTCTGAGATTGAAACATCTTAAAATAGTAATTGCTATTATTAATATTGATCATTTTTTTAAAGTTTTTAATTTCAGTTAATTAAAAAAAAATTGAAACTCATTCTCTTCATTAAAAAGATAAAAATGAATAAAATTATTAATACTACTTGTGTATAAAACAATAGCAACAAACATGGCACCCACAAATGAAATATGAAATGGATTATAAATGTTATTCAAGCTTCTATGATACAAATTTCTTAGTTGGTAAAACAGTATGGAAAATCAGATTTCCCTGAAGCAAAAGGAAGTGTGAATTTTAGTCTCATTGGGAACTCGTCTTTTGATATTGTTTTTGATATGTGCTATTCTTCACTGTCATAGAAACAACTTCAGATATGATAGAAAAGTGTTGTCCTATGTTAGTCAAGGTACTTGATGAGATGACTTAGTTCCGTGTCTACCACATCTGTCACCAGCTAGTTGCTCTGCCAATGCTGTGTTCCTTTGATCCATAGAACTGGGACTGATGCAACTTGGTTAAAGCGGCTTTATGATAGGTTGAGAGATTAGTGAAAATGAGCTGCTGTAGTTGTTGGCAACTCTAAGAGCGAGACAACACACCGTTAACAATAACAGTTTTATTATTATATATAACAGAGAGAAATATGTTTTGCACATTAGACTAGAAAGAAAAGACATGGTGAGGAGCTTGTCTGGCATTTTTGTATTGAGTAATTCAGCAAAAGTGGGTTGGACAGCATCACTTCTTTTATTGGAGTTTTTCTTTGGCAGTCAGGTTGTTGTATATTGGTTCTAATAGAAATGGAAGTAATGTTACGGTTATTGTTCTAGGAAATGGAACTATCGCTTCGGCCATGTTTGACTTGTTTTAATAAAAAGGCAGAAGTGGTTATTTCACCAGCTCAGGACAAATGGATTACATTGTTGGTGTTATTCATAAGTATTTGCTAAAGCAAACTGGAACAGAGATCTATTTCTTCTAGTGGCAAAGATTTCTTATTTCAACAATTTGAAGTCAATTGGTTCTTATGACAAGCTTCCTGTAGCGAGGGGAGACTTGCCTCATGGAGCAAAGTGGGCGTGAACCTGTCTGGCTTGCAATATGAGTGGAAAAGGAAAATATGGCTGCCTTAACACTAAAATTCAAATAAGCGCGATCTTGGAGCCAAAAGACATGGCAAGAGTAAATCTGCATGTGAGCAAATTTTTCTCAGATCGTTGTATATAAAACCAAGCACAACTGAGAAGGGGGCGAAATGCTTCAAAGTGATGAACGAGTTGTATGCAGAAAACTGCTGGAATATTATTGCGAGATGAAAAAGTTTGTTGTCAGACCTTGGAGTTGGAAAAAGAGATTAGCCTAATCAATTTTGCAGCCTATACTTCCCTCTGTCTCTGCGGTCTGACTGACTTTTTAACATTTCGGACCATTCTGTATATAAACTGGGACTTCTGACAGCTTCTGAAAAATTAGTGGCTTTCAGTCACCTTTGACTGAATCTGAAAACACAATGAACAGAATCAAACTTTATACAATATTTTGATTTTAATGTTTCCCATTTTAGCAAAACCATTTCCTGTGACAAAAACAATTTTTACACTTTTTACGCTAAAAATTAGAAAACAATGCCAACAAAAAGAACCTTGCCGTGTCACATATAAAAATTTAAAAAATAATAGTTGCCAATGCTTCACTTAAAAGATAAAAATGAATAAAACTTGCTGAGTCAGACTTAATATTTTGAAGATAAAATCCCCCCTCTTTGTCCCCCTCCTCCCCAAAAAAGAAAAAATTACCAATTTTGAGTTTTATTCCAGAATTTAAAATGAATAAATAGAAACCAAATATCATCCATACATGTTACTTATCAATTTATACAGAAGATATTTACCATCTGCAGTTTGAATATAGAAAGTAAAGGCTGAAAAATCACTTTATCAAAGGCAAACTGAGCTAATTGCGAGCACAGAGAAGAGGGAGGATGAACACTAGGATAAAGAAGGCATTTACAGAAGGACCCTTACAGGTGTTATTGGATGGTGTGAGAGAGCGGTGGATCTTATTGATAACAGCTATACTAATACTTTACTCAGTCCCGAGCTTCTTTATGGATATGGTGGGAGTAGAACCACTAAAAGCAATTGACAGAATGGTGGTAAAGTGTAGAGGAATCCAACCGGTAGAGCTAAAATTATGTGAAATGAAGTTAACAACTGAGGCAATTATCATCAACAGGATAAACATTAGTGTTATTTGTATTATTCGGACTATTGTCCTCATCTTCATTGTTATCTCTACAATGTTTTGGCCGATGTGCCCTCTGGCCTTCTTCAGGTATTTCTTGCCGAACTCGGGAACCTTCTTGTCATAATCGGGAGCCATCATGGAACTTTGAACCTAACCCTTTATTCAGTCCACGGGAATATCCTGCTCTTATTCCGCTAAACTTAGCTGGTTAATTATTATTCTGTGTTAATTATTATTCTATGTTACTGCTGCACCTGACCAGGATTGAACCTGCAGTCTAGAGATAACTGTCACTTAGAACTGTCTTGACCTAACTCCTTTATCCACTTGACCATATGTCCAATTGGATAATCCAGTGCGAATTTTGGGAACTTATAAACCTAATGTCTTGTTTTGGCTAGAATATCTACCTATTCATTTATGTATGATTTTTTTTTACCTAGACTCATATTGGTTTTTTTTATTTTTTATTTTTTTATTAATCTAATCTAGCCTTTTTGATTATAGGTTTCCATATTGTGTTCATTTCTATGCTAGGTCTACTTAAGAGATTACTACAGCTTGTACAGATAACAATGAAGATGAGGAGAATAGTCCAAATAATACAAATAACATTAATCATCAAGCCTCATCTCAAAAATTCAGAGAAATAGGATAAACATTGTTATCGGAATGGACATGATTAGTTAACTGGGGGGGTTTGACTGTAAAAAGTGACGAGGTTAAATTTGGAAAGAAACAATGTACTGTAGCTGCCCAAAAGCCAAACACTTGCAGAATCAAAGACAAAGATTTTAAAGCCAAGTTTGACGGAAAGCAATGGATGGATCTCACCTGTAGAAGCAACTTTCTGGTACAACATGAGAGAGAAGAGATAGTGCCATAAAGGTCTATCTTTATTTATGAGTGAAGGCACCTGAGAAATACATCCGTGGATATCAATGAGAATAGGCTGCCCCCAATAACAATAAGTGTATTTACCTCAACCTCCCACCAAGTAAGGATGTGATGCAAGGTTTTTTTAAAGTGCATAAACCGAAGCTCAGGTGATGACCTGTACAAAAAATGCATGGATCCCATTTGCAATCCCCATTTTGGAGAGTCTCAGACACTGGACAATAAACCCAGCACTGCCTCTTTAAATTGAGGCGGCAGGAAGATGGGCCAAAGGGAGGTGAAAAGGTTTGGGTGAAACCATCAAATGCATGGTGTACGATGCAATGGAGGAGAGGGATGATAACTGGAATGGAATTGCCTAACAACTTAAATGGATGCCATGGCATATTTTAGACTTGAGGCGCATAATCTGTGTAAGGGACAAATATGAGAATGCCTATCATGGAAGTGAGTCAGCACCAACTCAGAGACTACAGAGAGAGTGCAAAGCGCCGATCTGGACATAGGACTATATCATGTGATCTTTTGAGATCGTGGGAGCATGTAGTTTGAATATAGAAAGTAAAGCTTCAAAAATCTCTCACCTTAACAGGAAGAGGGGAAAAAGTTAAGCCGAACGTAAGTGAATATCTTATTGAGAAATGAGGAGGATTGTGGGAGCATAATTGAAGTGACATGTATAAAAGACTATGTTAAGAGACAGTCGAAACTGTTTTGGAACAAAGGCAAATGCAAGCTAATTGCAAGCACAGAGAAACAGGACAAACTTGGAGTGAGAGATAGAGAGAGAGAGAGAGAGAGAGAGAGAGAGAGAGAGAAACTTAGTTAATGTCAGAGAGAAAGAGAAAGAAGGATGAAACTGCTTGAGAGAAAACATTTTTTGCCAACTAGTTTAAGATGACAGTATCATTTATCAACTGTTGTCAGTATATTTATTTTTTGTATCTTTTTCAGGATTTTTTTTTTTTTTGCTATGCAATATTTTCAGAGCAGTACCATGATTTATGATCCTGTACCAATATTAATTTGACTAATGAGTCTATACAACTTTGTTTTTATTCCTATCTACATTATTCTGGGATATCACACAGGTTTATTTGATTAAAATAATTTATATCCCATTTTTTCAGAGTTGACTTTAGATAAAAGCAGAATTATATAACACAACCTGAACATTTATAGAACATTACCTAATGATGATTATTTACTTTTTTCTTCTCTCTTCATTTCTATCAATGGTAGAACACTGTTAAAATCACTTTTTTTATTTGCCAAGAAAATATTTGTTGATGGTAGGACACCATCAAAGCCTAATTTGACATACTAACTTCCCTGGTTTGTAATTGGTTATAAATAAATGAATGACCATCACTATATTTATACAGGCAACTTGCTAGGAATAATAGAGAAACAACTGAAACTGTTGTTCCTCTGAATCAATAAGCTTTCCTTTGGTTAATAAGTGAATTAACACTTATTTCCAAAAGCTTAAAATATTAATATACATCCTTCTTATCTGCAAGAGATAAGTTCTAAAACACTCCCCATCAGATGCCTGAAACCAGAGATAGTAATAGTATTAAACCCATGAGATATATATATATATATAGATATATATATATATATATATATATATATATATATATATATATATATATATACACACTAAAATTACATACCTTTTAGTGTTATAAAACTTAATTTACAAACAGGTTATTTGCTTTCTCCCTTGATCAACAAGTCTTTTTCACCTATTGGATCAAGCCCTCTTAGTAAGGACAAAAGTGTTTTAAAGTTGGAACCTTATAAAAGCTGGGATCACAAAGGTTCACTCCAGACAGTGTAATACCTATCATGTAGTAGTGTCATCAGTAAGATTCATTACAAATATATTCTTTTATCCACATTCTTAGAAAGTAGTACCAGATGCTTGAGCCATAATGAACCATGAGAGAAAAATGTTATATAATCTTACTCCATTTGTGTATGGAATCCATTTATTTATTTGTTGACTCACATTTAAGAATTTTGGTTTACCAAGTTATTTTTTTAAATTTCTTTATCACCCTCCTGGCATAATGTAACATGCAGTCTAAATCTGTAATAGTTTATGCTGGATATCATCTGCTTTTTGCCTTTTTTAGTGTGAAAGTTTTTCCTCCCCTGATGATTAATAATCAGAATCTGAGAAGTTGTGGATCAGTTTTTTGGAAATAGATTAACATTTTTCTTAAGAATTTTTAGATGCAATTGAGAAGCAGAGCATTATTGAGATCAAAACTAAAAGCTGCGAGCCAAGAAGCAAGACTACTGAAGTGGAAAGAACATTTTTTTTAAATCACAGATAAGTCTACCCAAGATATTATTAAAAAGATTATAAATTACCAACTTCTAATAAAAAAAATTAAAAAATTTAAATATTTTGTTATGTCCATTATCTTTATATATATACACAAAGTTTAATTGTTCAATTCACTAATTTTGATATACAATCATCATTTCAGATTTTTAAAAATCAATTGTAATACAATTTTTTACAGTTTTTTAGAGAGAAAAAAAATCAAGAAATGTTTATATTATTGCTGTAAATAGATACACACAAATATTGTGCATAACCTCTGTCCTATAATAGTTATTACTTCTAAATATAAATTTCATATACTGAACTATTATGGAGCATAAGTAGTATATAATTTGTTAATATAAAATGATAAATTACTCATTTGTTTATAAATCTTTAAGTATACTAAGAGCAAAACTGAGAAAGAAAAAGACAATATATCTTGGAATAAGTGAACAAAAAATAAGTCTACATTAAAAACAGATATGACAGAAAAATGTAAAAAGAATGCTTAGTGTATCTAAAAATAATGTTAAAATGATTATAGAATAAATCAAGAGTCTAGAAATATTTACAAACATGCAAGAGTGAGGTTGGAATTTGGATATGATAGAAAAGACTCAGACAAATTGGTCAGCAGCAGACATTATGCTATGAATAAAGAAATAAATATTAGTTATATCATCACACTTAATATTTATTCTTGTGATGGTGTAGAGCAGACAGAATATGAGTTTCTTCACTTTCCTTATCTCCATAACAATTCTACCAAAAATGTTACCCTTTATTTTTATTTTTCAATTATGATAGTCATTTAAAAGCTAAAAAAAAAAAAAAAAAAAAGAAAGGATTTTTTATGAACACTGAAATTTAAAAAAAAAATATATAAAAAGAAAAGTTTTTATGCAAATAGACTTTTTTGAATGGCTCATTTGTATAGAGAGAAACAAATGTAGGTCAACAAGAAGACGGTCTATTTGTCATTTCTTAAAAAGCAATATGTCAACAGCAGAATATCTTCACATACAAAATGGATTTGATGTGGCTAAGTTCCAGATAACATTTATTACACTTACATTTTGTTTAGAAACAATTTGGCTTCATTAAACACATCTCACAATAATAAATTCAAGGTTTATACTATTAAAAAAAGATTATAGCTGTAGCATATTACTGTAGCCATAATAACACTGCAGTACCCATAAAGCAGGATAAAAGAACCTGGTTGTGTCTGCCCTATTTGGTTTGAACTCGCATCCGTCAGACCACAAAAAACATGACCTAGGAGTGACGCGAATGCGTGGCTCGATTAAGGTGCATGAAAAGTCGCATGGGCTCTGTATAACCCGTCGGCCGCTGAGCTAAAGGGCTCACTGAATATCCGAAAATGGCCATCAAAATAGGATTTTCTCCATCAACCATGGGTTTCAGTGTTTCTACACTTGCTAAAAGTCTGGCCAAATGCCCATGCTGTGATCTTCTGATCTCAAACGACCAAATTTGTGCTACTACCATAACGATTTTCGTATGTGATTTTATGTGTCAGAACTTAGAAAAACAACTTTATATTACCAAAGAGTTCAGTCTCTTGTGCTACTAACATCATGATTTTCACCTGTGATTTTCTGTGTTGGACCTAAAAAAAACCCAACTATTTCAGTGACTTATAAGAATTCCTATTTGATGAGGAATATAATCATAATATTCCTCATCAAATAGGAATTCAATATTGTATTATATTATAATGCAATATTGCCAGCAATTGATGGATGACTATTTTAAAGGATTGATTTTTACCAAAACAACCCAAGAAAACAAACAACACTGATGTTAACAGTAGACTGAATTCAGGGGCGTACATTTTATACCATAGTCTACCGGACTGATTATTTAACCCAGAACTGCAAAAGTGGACTGTTTTAAGTTTTTTTAAAATTTTACTTTAAAATAGAAATATTGTTAAATACTTGGCAAAATTAGCAGCAAATAGTAATTTTCAGTTTATTTCAGTACAGGACTTAATAAATTTATAATCTCAGGTTCCTTAAAATAACGCTGTGGTTAAAAAGTGTATAACTGAATGACTGTGCAACAACTTTAAATCTATACAACATCAATTAATGCTGTCCATTAATTTTTTTAAAACTTATAAATGAATTAATGTATTAAGTTATGTTTTCATTAGAGTTTCATTTTTATTAAAAGTATTAATCCCAGTTGAGAAATTAGAAATATATACATTGAACTTCATTTCATATTCTACTAACATCTTTACTGTAGACTATAGTAAAAATCTACACTCCTGAATTCACAGTCAACCAATGTCTACCACTGAATTATTTAGAAGAACACAGGAGATCTGTTGATAAGGCTTTAGCTTTAATGGCGAATAAAAGTCTACACAGGAGAATGGTAACAAGGGGATTAACCACATATGGTCAAAGAGAGGTAAGTTCAAAGTTTAAGGGAACAGGGAAGAGTGTAGAATAAGACATTCTCCATTACTATTAAATTTTACAGTTCATGATAAGGAGTGGCTTTTCAGCGTTCTCTTATGGGCCATCTCTGATGGTCAGCAGAGGCAAGGCCCTCTAAGATAATAAAATTTTCTGTGAGGTATAGGGTTAAAATAATTGGATATTTGGATTCTACAGTCCTTATTTGCCTTACATACCAAATTTCAGAAATATTGAATGTATGAAAGTATTTTTTAAAAATTAAAAACAACCACTGAGATTTTGCGACACCGCACAGCCTTAATTTTGAGGTAAAATAGCAAAATTATATCCCCCCCCTCTAAAATCGGAACTGTAAGGTTTAAGACAAAATAATTTGGCACACTTTCCTAACTCATGAAGGGGAACATTTGTGCCAAATTTCAAGTAATTCGGTGTCGGTGGGTGCAGATTTCAAATTTTTCCGGTGTTTTGACATGGAATGACCCTCCTTTTCAAGGTCAGTCAGCTTACTGTTTGGTGACCTGTAGCTGATTGGGTCTCATACTGAGATAGTATCTGCATGTCGCACATGAGTGTATTGAGAATTCACTTCAAGCAACTCTACTTCATCAACCAGGGGTTCATATTTACTGGCTTGAACATGACGGTGTAGTAAGACTGGTCCTGGTACCGATAGACAACTTGGTAATGAATGTCCCCTGGGAGATCAGCATCGATATGCGAAGAGTCTTTCATGTGGTGTTACATTTGTGGTTGGTCACAATAAGGACCTGATCGAGTGTAAAACCATGGGTAGTACTTGTTCTCATTGTGATTCACATAGACCTCTGGATGCTACTGCCAGTGTGATGTGCTTCCAGATGATGCTGTTGTATCACTCACACTGTCCATTTCCTCGAGCATTATATGGTGTTGTTCGGCTTGTTGCAATACCTAATTTTGTCAGGTACTCCTTTAGTTCCTTAAATAGGTGTGAATGTCCTCGATCAGAATGCAGATATGCTTGTGTTCCAAACACTGCAAACAATTGGTTAAGACAACGGATAATTGTTTCTGTTGCCATGTTTGGACATAGGAAGATGAACGGGAAGAGAGAATACTCATCTACTATTGTCAATAAAGAGCGATTCCTAGAAGTAGAAGGTATTGGTCCTTTAAAATCCATGCTAATCCGTTCTATATTCTGTGTGGCTTTGATGAGATGGGATGTTCTCAGAGTATAAAACCGTGGTTTTAATCATGCACATGTGGGACACTGTACACATTTTCTTTACTTCCTCAATAGAATAAGGGAGATCCCGTACACTAATGAAGTGAACCAGCCTTTTTATTCCTGGAGGGTGAAGACGAATGTATCATTCCCAGTTGATATTTTTATTTGAGGTTATTGTTATTTAACCACATTAGTTATATAGAGCTGGGTAAATGGAGTTCAAAACTGTTTGAATTATGAAAATAACCCCAGTGGTTTAACAGTTATGAGAATTTAAACCCCGAAATTGGGGGTACTAAAGTGGACATGATTTCATTTAAAAAAATGTCAAATGACGGACCAATTCAAAACAAAGAATTCAGTAATTTCTTCACCATTTCTTTATTTTTGGAGCAATTTTGATAAAACTTGGCATTCTTATGTAAAGATGTATGTCCTTTCTTACTCAAATTGTGTGTATCTCTATGCTATACCTATTATTTAGAGAATAAGATACGGATATCAGCATTTTTTTGTTGTTTTTTTAAAGTTCACCACAAGATCATTCAACATTTTCAGTTTAATATATACATATTATTAATTTATATAAATAACATCACTTTGGAATAAAAAATACCTTTTTAACTACCTGCTATGTTGTATTACATACATAGAATAACTCTTTATATATTAAAAAAAACAAAAACCCTGTTAAGTTAGTTTTTTTCCCAAAATTGAAACTTTGACAAAAAAACAAAAGCAAAAACAAACAAAAAAAAATAATGGTAAAGCATTATCAAAATTTCACACATTATATATGAAAATGATTTTGAGATTGTCTTTGATTTTACAAAAAAAAGTAACGTGTAAAATTTAGTCTCAGAAAAAATTCATATTATGTGCTGTTTGAAGCAAAATACTGCTTTAACTCACCATAAAAAATAATTCAATGAAAATATAAATTATATATTTAGAAAGATAATTTTCTTTTCTTTCCAACCATATAAATATTTTAAAAGTTGGACCAGAAATAGGTGAGAAATTCTGATTTAAACTGTTAAGGTCCGAATTGTTACGCCTGTTCAGAGGTTATGTTTATGTCCAAAAAGTAAATAAATTTGAGAATTGATTTCCAAAATTGAAACTTTGACAAAAGTCCCTGATGGTATACCATCAATAAAGTTTCATACATTATATATAAAAATAATTCAGAGAATGTCTTCTATTAGTGATATAGTGCTCTTTTTTTGCTTATCTTATACTTTGAGGAAATCTCCAATAGCTTTGGTCTGTTGTGGCCTCGCTTTCAAAGGTCAGAGAAGAAAATAGAAAAGATCCTGTGTTTTAACTCACTGTAATAAATAATTCAATGTATAAAAATACATACAAATTACATATCTAGAAAGATTATTTTATTAAATATTACATATCTAGAAAGATTATTTTATAAATATTTTTAAGATTGGACCAAAAATACTCAAGAAATTCCAAGTTGAACAGATTAAGGTGCAAATTTGTCAATGTCCACCGATTTTACCTAAAGTGCTGGTAATGCTAAACAAATGTGGAAATCTGCTAATTTTTCTTTGTTGGTGCCCCTGAGAATGTTTATGCTGGGATATTATTTTTGTGTTATATTGTACTCATAGCAATTCCATCATCCATCATTGGATTTTTTTGTTTTTAAATTTTCCCAGTCTTTTAGAGTGGAATATAAAATTGACAGCCAGTTGATCTGTGATAATAGTAAACCTTCACCCTAATAAGTAGTGACACCACTTTTTCACTGCTTCTATTATAGTGCAGGCCTCCTTTTTGACCGATGCATGTTTGCATTCTGTGGGTGTCAGTATCCGTGAAAAGAAGATGAAGAAGAGTTGCTTGAAGTAAACTCTCAATATGCTCATGTGTAACATGCAGATGGACATGAAGATACTCTGTCTCAGTACAAGACCTAGCCCCAATCAGCTACAGGTTACCAAACAATAAGCCAACTGTTTTTTAGCCATGTCTATAGCTCTGGCTTGATCCACCACTGTAGTCAAATCTAACGTTTTATTTTCAAGTAAACATTGCCTCATGGTTTGTGACCGCATTCCCCTAATGAAAGCATCTCTAATATAGTCATCCAAATTCTGTACGGTGCTTACCGATTTAAAATTACACTCCTTTCCAAGTAGTTGTAACTGTTGTACATAATCGACTATTGATTTTTATTCCTTTTGGTATCTCACATACACCCCATTCTTTAGTTTTATATATAAATCTTAAAGAATATTCAGAGCTGTCTTGTATTCATTGCATTCCGCAATGTATTTATACCCCAAAGGAGAAACAAAGGTGACCAGTGCATTGAGTTTGTCTGTATCGCCCACCTGGGTAGATCGACGTATCAGTGCCACAAAGGTCTGGTACCAATGAGTAAAGTCCCTGTCCACTGAGGGTGAGTTTGGTGAAACGTTCAGGCGTTTTGTCCATCATTAGCTAAATCTATTCACCATTAAATTGAAGTATTTTCAAAAAACACAGGAGACCTGTTGATAAGGCTTTAATGGTGAATAAAAGTCTACACAGGAGAAATGTTAAAATTATATCTTGTCATTATCTACTCCAATATGTGAATTCAGAGTTTAAGCACATCTAAAGAATTTATTCACATTGTAAAGCATTGTGCATGATTTCAGTATAAGAAGTTCTCAGTTTTTTTTTAATAAGTGGCACAAAATGGTATGATTGACTTAAGGAATCATCTTATTGTAATCCACCAAATGTGAATTAGAATAAAATTATCTTTCAGTGCATAAAACAAGAAAGGCTACAGGTATAGTCATCAAATTTTCTATGGCCTATGTTTTAGCATATTAGTTTTGGAAAATTCCAAAACCTTAGTTTTAGGGAAGTTTACAAACTGAACTTTTCTTTGTGTCCATTGGGCAAAGTATGTAAACTTTTTAAAGATTTAGCTAAAAATGTCCTAATCAAAGTTATAACCTTTTTTCCATAATGTTTCCTTATGACTTTTTAAAACTGGAAAATAAGGTTTTAAGAATGTATATTTGTAGTATAAACAACGATCACCAGCCACAAAATATTCAGTTATACCTGTGTTTATCATTGTAATAAAAAAATGGGACTGATAAATTCATGGTCAGTTTATGTAACTCAAAATTACCCTTCTCCATAGATATTTAGCAAATCTAAATGGAATTAAGTTATTTCTGTATTCTACTGATTGTGATCTAAGAATTACTGTTTTATCACTATAAACTGACATTTTTCAGGAATAGTTTGGTATTACTAGATAGCATCTCATGAGCATGTATTTTTATCTTAGTAAGAATTTGAGAGGCTAAATATATTTTTTCTCAAGTGCAAAATAAGTCACCAGATATAAAACCACATTAAAAGTTCTATTTTCCTATTGCACAAGTCAGTGAATTGCCATAAGGTAGGCACTGTCAACATTGACGTAAAATCTGTATTTTACAAAATAAATTTACCCCCACCCCACCCTGATTGAAAAATCTTTTAACAAAAATTAGGGAATTATCTGATTTTAATGAAATTTTCAGTGTTGATTTATCAATGAATGAATCTTACAATGCATCAGTTATTTTATTTCAAAACTTTCTGATTTTTTCAGGTTACTTAACTTTTCCCCCACACCTATTTTGGTGGTGCAAAATATAGGTTAAGTTAAGTAAAGTTGAAACTAATTACAGTATAAATAAAAAGACAAAAGGCCAAAGTTGTGAATAGAAGAAAAAATAATTTTTTAAAGGGAGCTATCCTGGTAGAAAATAAGTACCAAAAATCAGAAAATTAAATATAAAATAAAAACTGAAAAAATAATTTTTGGAGATTTAAAAAAAATTTTTTTTTTTTTTAAAACTCTTTTTGATAATCATCTAATTGGCTATTATCTTATAAAAGAAAAATTATACACTGATATTTGTTCTGTTTAAAGGGGGGCTAAATCTTTAATTGAGGTTTCTAGAAAAATTATTAGATAACAATGAGAAAGTTAAAATAACTGATGCATTATAAAATTCATTCATTCATCATCACTGAAAATTTCATTAAAATTGGATAATTCCCTGATTTTTAATAAATATTTTCAATCGGGGAGGGGGCGGGGTTATTTTGGAAAATACGGATTTTATGTCATCTTTGCCAGTGTTTATAGCCATGTTTACTATATATTTGAGCCAAATTGACTGAAAAAATAGTTTAAAATGTATTAAAAATAAATTAAATGTGTAATATTATTTGTTTACTGATGTTTTTTTTTATGTTACTACTTTTCGACTTAAAACCTTAAATAATCGATTTAATTAATTTTAATTCATTTTTAAAATGAAAATGAGACAACATATTGGTAGTGCTTACCATAAGGTAAATATAATTATAGGTGAAAAATGAAAAGAAATAGTTGATTAGAGTTATTAACAAAATAGAATCATTGTTAATTTTTTCAGAGGAAGAAGAATATCAAATATAAAGTCATATCAAGAATAATTTACTTAAATGATTTTGTTAATATGAGTTATGATTAAAAGCTGCAACTAAATATTTTAAAAAAGTAAAGTCATTGGGGCGGCCTAATGTCGGTATCAGCCAGACAGTGAGGGAGTCTATCCCCATTTTCACTAGCACTAGACCAAGGAGATTATTTTAGCATCTGAGGTGGAGGGCCACACCTACCATCACCTCCTCACTTTACCGCACAGACCCCTGTGCTACTCATACGCTGAGTTGGTGAGGGCCGGTATCAAACCAGGAACCTCATTGTCCAGGACAGATTCAGGCTTGTGCATATACCATTTAGTTGTATGGTAAAAATTGAATTTCTTGCACAATTCCCAGTGGATCACCTTTCCTATCCAGTCGTGCCTAGTCTTGTAATCTGCTGCATTTTCATATTTCAGTTTCTTTCCCCATCATATATAAATTCCATATCTAATCAACTATTTACATATTCTACCTTATCTCCAAATCTTTTAAGTTTTAGGAGACCACTATTGGAAATAATATCAGAATATGTAATATATCTAATAACAAATAGTATTTATCATTATATATAATTAACTATTAAAATTTCAGGTCCACTTGAAGCTGCAGTCAGTCTAGTTTATGATTAATAGTATTACTAATAACAGCTATATAAACATTACCTCTTTTTTTAATTTATTTATTTCATTTATTTATTTGTTATATAAATAACAATTTTTTAAATAAAATTGATAATTTTTTATACTATTAACTATGTTTCTCTAATCACTCATTAGTTATATATATATATATATATATATATATATATATATATAGCAGGCCTCGCATACACCAAATCTTCACGAAACTAGTCAGAGTGACTTCAACTGTTTCAGATGCGGGGGCCCAAACCATCTGGCTATAAATTGCATGCAACGTGTCAGAAAGCAGAGAGAAATTTTTTCCAATTCTGATTATAGAAAAATGTATGCATATAGTAGAAGATTAAGCAAAGATTGTCCTTATTATTGTAGATAAGCTGAATGTATTTGTATATCCCCTAATTGATAACATAGAAACGAAAATGAATACAATGAACAAGTCACAACATGAAAGATCCCAAACAATATACGGGCAACTCAAGTCAAACTTGACTAGACTTGCACATACATTGAAGGTAGTTGAGGGTCAGAACTCAGATCGATTTTCACCTATAAATGAATTAAATGGCATCTTTAAAGGGACTAGTCCAACTCAATCTATTTAAAATTTATAATTAAGTCTTGTTTTAATAGAGACTAATAAAGCAAAACAATTATATGGGTAAATTTCATACTATCAGAATTCATTGCTTCTTGGTTAAGAATAATATTAAAACTATGTATGTATACAAGCAACCTTTGGCAATAGATATCATTAAAAAATTATAATAAAAAAGACTGTTCAAAAAGAATGCATGGAAATTGTTAGAGATTTCTAACATTTCTTGTAAGATGAAATTTAGAATATTATTACCTGACTCATAATAAGTGTTACATCTGTATATACAAGGTGCGATCTAAAAAAAATATTAAGACTGGAGTGTTAAACTTTTTAATCTTTAAATCTAAAATTTAAATGAAGATGTGTGCACAGCTGAGCAATTTATAAAATGATGACATCTACTCTTCATCTAGATGAGTCAGTGCCAAGTTGAAAAAAAAAGATGTAGCCAGCTCAATACTTTTTTATCAGTATTTTTTAGTGAAACACTGGATTATGCAAGCAGAAAGCGACCAGATTTTGGAGACTATCACAGTTAGAACACATACAGTGGAATGGAATAGTTTTATTTCGAAGGTGGCTTCGAAATTAGATATTCACAGTACAGAGATGAGTAGAGACTCAGAATTCAAATCTTATGTGGCGGATCACTTACTGGCTCCTTGGCTGAAAGAGTCTATCAACCTGCCATTTGATGGTTCTGTAATTAGAGCATTAGAAGAAATTCTGAATGGAAGACTAGGGGAAAAGTATTTTAGAACTTTGGATGACCAAAAATATATGGTTTCTAAAGACCACTTTGCTCAGTTCTGTCTCCTGCCCTCGGCTAGAACATTGAAGAAGGAATTATGGCTCTGCTATCTATAAGCTCATTCAAATCTAAGACTCAATACGGAGTACACACTATAAATTTTCTAGCAAATCATCAGACTCTGCTAATTTGTGCAGATTTGAGTTTTGAGACTTTTGCTTACGATTCTTTAATCTCTTCTTATATGGATGATTCAGGTTTTGTAGCAGATTGACAAAAAGCCTTGCAGGCTCGGATCTATAGCAATGTTATGGCTGGGGTCATTCTAGGCTCCATCTTAGTGAGATGTAACCTTTATTTGAAGGGCATGGCTTTTAAGAAAACAAGCTGTTATGTTTGTCTGCTTTAGGCTTGTGTGACGAGACTGAAAGGAAGCCCTATGAACAAGCGGATTCCCAGCCTCCACAAACAAAGCGCGTCAGGATATGTTTGGCCTGTGGCGAGCGGCTATGGATACTCGAACTCGCTACCTCCTCGTAGTTGAGGTATTGTTAGTAGAGACCCAAATAAAGTATATCCGAATTTTCATAAACGCATTCGAACGAGCAGATATAAAGATGGACTGTCGCTGACAGGGCGAGTGAGGAAGAAAGTGTTTGGATGGCAAGAAATCTGACGACTGCTATTTGATGTGAGAGTGGCGTGTTCAGTTGGGAAAGGAATTGCATTTCGTTTGCTGGAGAGACTTTCAAAGGATTGATATTACCTTGAATTTTTGGACCCCTTCAAAAGAAGCTATTTCGGCCATATTGGAACCATGGCATCTAGACAATTTGACATTCGGCTTATCCCCGAGTTCAGCGGCGCGGCAACAGATATACCGATACTGGAGTGGTTGGAAGACCTGGAGTTAACTAGCGACCTTTGCGAGATAACCAAAATAGAGCGGGTTCTGCCACTACGGTTAAAAGGTGCGGCCCGAGAAACATATCGGCAGCTATCGAAAGAGCAACGAGATGATGTTGAGGAAATCAAACACGCTCTTTTGAAAGCCTACGGAATGGATTCATTCATGGTGTTTGAACAATTCACCACGCGCCGCCTTTGTCCAGGAGAGACTAGACGAATTCCTAACCGATTTGCAATGGCTGGCACGGCTGGTAGGTGAAATGCTGCCAGAATGTTGGATGAATGGGCTACCGAGCCATGTCAAGGGACTCCTCCAGTCGTCAACCAGGATGGAGACCTTGACTTTGAGAGAGCTACTTGAGAGAGCTCGCGCTGTGTTGGTAGATACCTGGGACGAACATTTAACTGCTGCAGTGTGACCTAAACAGGCCTCGCATACACCAAATCTTCGCAAAACTAGTCAGAGTGACTTCAACTGTTTCAGTCCCAGTGAGGGTCCCAGGTTTTAAAAAGTCCAGGTTTCAGAAGTCATTGGGGTTTCACCCCCAACAACAATAGTCATAGTATTTCCTCAATCCGAGCTGGTTGGAGGGCAACTAGCAGGATATTTGTAGGGTTGGAAGATCACTTCTGACTGTTACATCTTGAAGGACTAGAACTTCAGTTAGCTTTAAAACCAGAACAGAACAGAACAAAGTAGTGTAAAAAGAACAGTATTCAGTTTGTTTTGCTAGAGAAACATTATTTCAGATGAAATAAAAGGCTTGTTAGGAAAACAAGCAATAGCATTAGTTCCCAGAGCCTAAGAAGGGCAAGGGTGTTACAGCACCTTCTTTTTAGTTCCCAAGAAGGAAGGATTCTGTCCCATTCTAAATTTGAGAGGGATAAATACCCATCTTGTGGTTCCTCATTTCAAGATGGAAATTTCAGGACTATTCGTCAGGCCTTGAGGAAGGGTGATTGGGTAATTACTGTGGACCTGAAGGATGCTTACTTCCATGTTCCTATTTTCTAGGTCACAGGCAGTTTCTGCGCTTTCATTATATGGGGAGACATTATCAATTAAAAGCTCTGCCCTTGGGCTTGCAATAGACCCCAGGGTGTTCACAAAAATGATGTCAGCACTGGGGGGATTTCTAAGGTCCCATCAAGTACATATTTTCAGGTACCTAGACGAATGGATAGTCAGAAATCAGGATCAACATATTCTTAGTCAGCAAGTAGTTTTGATACAAGACCTTCTCCAGGATTTGGAATTTCATAAATCAGAAATCTCACTTGATTCCATCATAAGAGACAATGTACCCGGGAGCTGTCTTCAATTTGGAGGTGGGAATAATTCATCCTTCAGAGAAGAGATTCCAGAATCTGCTACAACAGATACGCCACATTTTGGAGACAAGGTTCTGCAGAGCTCAAATGTTTCTCAGACTTCTGGTTCTAATGGCTGCATGTATAGAACTGATTACCTCAGTTTGTTTGCATATAAGGCCAATCCAATTCTATCTTCGGTCATGGTGGATCCTCAAAGAGACAATATCAAAAAGATGATCCCTATAAATAGTTTATTAGCAAAACACCTAGAATGGTGGATGAGAAAAGAAAACTTCTTCAAAGGGGTTCTGCTTCACTATGTAGATCCTCCAGTTCTTTGGACAGATGCCTCAGAAAAGAGCTGGGGAGCTCACTTAAACACTCACCAGATGGTAGTAGTTTGAGATGAATCATATCAATTGACTGGTGTTAAAAGCAATCCATCTAGCGCTTGTTCCCGCTACTTCCTCATGTCAGAGAGGAAAGAGTTCTTTTTGAGATGCAACAGAAATAGGGTCAGATAGAGCATTCAGACCCAGCAAGTCTAAAGATAGTAGCATGGAAAATATCCAGCATAACCCACCTATAGAATCTCTTTCTAGAAAGGCTCAAGGTTACAACAAGAATAGCAAAAGGCCTTCCACTAGGAGAATGTATGAGGCTAGGCAGAAATATACAGAAGCTGGTGTATTGAACAAGATATTGACCCGTATTTTGCCTCTATGAAGGATGTTGCAGATTTTCTGATTCATTCGCATGAAGTCAGAGGTTGCAGAGCTTCAACTATTGCAGAATATAGAACAGCATTAGCAGATATTGACAAGGGTTAGGAGAAATGTTCTATAAATTCAGAGAATCTTCTATTGAATTTGGTTAGAGAATTTTTTAATTCAAATCTGTCAGTAAGACCACTTCTCCCTAACTGAAACTTACCTTTTGTTCTAAGGGCTCTCACTAATCATTCCTTTGAATCTTTAGATTCTGTGGAATTATAGTTTCTACCTTGGAAGACAGTTTTCCTGGTGTTGTTGGCTTCTGCTGCTAGAGTAGGTGAGCTAAATGCTTTATCCATCAGGGAGTCCAATCTTAGGCTTGAAGAGGCTGGTATACAACTTTAACCTAACTTAAAATTTCTGTCCAAGCGTTTAAAAAAACCTCGGATTTCACCAAATCTACGGATGACTCTGAGGAGCTCCTTCTGTATCCTTGTTGTTGTTTGAGAACCTATATAAAAAGAACAGAGCTGTTACAGCAGGATAAGAAGCACTTTTCATAACCTATCAGAAGAGCCAATATAGACTGGCAATGATTAGTAATATTTCAAGGTGGATTGTATCTACTTTCAGACATGTTTATGAAGCATCAGATCAACTAAATTCAAAGGATGATGAGAGCCCATGATACTAGGCAATTAGCTTCATCTTGGGCTTTATTTAATGGAGCTTCACTTAGAGACATCCTCCAAACAGCTTATTGGTCTTCAGAAAGCACATTTGTATCTTTTTATTTAAGAGATATTGCTAAGGACAAAGGAAATTTAGCAAGAGCATCCATCCTAGAGACAGTCAGACTAGCAAAAGAATAAGTGAATATGTTCCTTTTACTCTTTTTCCACCTCATGGATTTCTGCAACAAATTCTATTTCTTGCATTAGTTATACAGGTAAGATATTGTTATAAACTGTTTTTTTTTTTTTTTTAAGTAAAACCCCTGCTTATGAGATATCTATACTTACCTATATACATCCCCTTCCTCTTTAAGGTTCCTGGTTGAGAAAGGTGCTAAAGTGTCCCTCTTATAAAAAAGTATATCTCCTTTTTGGGGAAGAGGTTATCTTGGACAAAAGAGATAATTAAGAATAAATAAATAAATTCTACTCGAATGATAAAGTATCTTGAGTATGATTGCATTAGTTATACAGATAATTATATTCATTTCATAAATAGGGTTTTTACTTTAAAAACCCTGAATTTCAAGTCTTGGGCAGGCTAAGGTTGCTCATTGATATCGTTTTGTATTTGAGGAACCTCCTCTATAAACTCATACATGTAAAATGTTTAAAACTTATTAATTTTTTTTCTTTAAAATCCAAAACTGATAATTGAGGCCAGTTTATGACATACAATATCATGTAAATTTGTATATCATTCTAGTAGCTCTTTATCCAGACATTAATTTTTGTTTGAAAGTAACAGAATTGCTTACATTTTGCTTAGGAGAAATAAGACTCATCAATAAAGAACCATCTTTAAAGGCCTGAGCAATTGAAAATATGTTAAATGTTGTTGTTTACAATAGCGATGATGATGATGATGATTAGTCAAATTTACTGACAACTGGTTTTCCACCATAGCATCATTAGGAGGAGGAGGAGGGGGAGAAGAGATAATTCAAAAACTACTGAATGATAGTTTAATCCCTAAGCCTGAAACAGATTTAAATAATTTCAAGGTTATCTGTCAGCCAATTACAAATCAATTACTAAATAGAAATCTAAATACAATGATTTGTCAAGAATTTTGACCAATTTTCAGAAAATGTGAAATATATCACTTCAGTCCCTAAAGTAAATTTTTTATTTTTTAAAATTTTTTTTTAACAGATGCATAAATCGGTGGCCTTGATGAAAAAGTCTGGATGAAACTTTCTGCATTTCATTTTGCACTAATGTCCTTGGGAAAGGCATGAATCCATCTCTTCTCCCCCAGCTATAGGTAAATAGTAGGGTAGTTTTAGTATGGCAACCAGTCTAGGAGAAAGAAAACTGAATTCAAACCAGCTGTACTCTCCTTAAAAATTGACCTTGTGTTACATACATACACAAAAGTATGTCATTAAAGTAAAGCACACATTTTTTTTCTTTTAACAAGACAAGCTACCATATATAATACCAGCTGTTTCATATCTATACAGGAACAAGCTTGCCTTCTTTCTCTTTCTATTATACAGACAATATTCCTGTTCTGGTAAATCAAAGAGAATGCTAGGTCTCTGAATCAGGACACAAAAAGAAATAATGGAGAAATCAATAATACAAAATACAAAACAAGATTAAGTGATAATAAAAATCAATGCTCCATTACAATATAACAATTATAATTATCATAGAAGAGAACAATAACAGTTAAATGTTTAATATCCACAAAAAAAAAAAAAATTTGATTAAAAATAAGATTTCAAATAACAATACTAATTAGAAATAAGCATAATGATAATAGTAACTAAATATTTGTATATGAGAATATATATATATATATATATATTATTATACTAAAGCTGAGATTATCAACTTTCTTTTCCTAAAGGATTTTTTTCTATTTATGTTATGGACACAATATTTATATTTAAATATTCCTTGGTTTTAGGACTACTCATTGTTTAAAAAAAATCAGTTTAATTGGTTTTAATTAGCCGTAATTAGCAATTAAGTTAACAACAGACCAATGCCTGTCTTATATTATATATGATTCTCTTCTTCCCCTCTATAGAGAGTTTACATGTGTGGGAGAGTTAATGGGAGTGGGGAATTAACGGGAGTGGGAGAGCTCACAGCCTGTAATAGTTTTATTACTAAAAAATCAGCACTCAACCCCCCCCCCCTAACACTAGGTAGATTCGCCCCTCCCTTTCTCCAGACCATAACAGAGAATAAATGTTGGTTTGTTTTAATAAAACAAAACAAAAGTATCTTTTTACGGCATGATTTCAATTTTAGTTGAGCGTAAATTTTACAAACTTGAAATCATGCTTTAAAATAGATTTTTTAAATTACTTTAATTATTAATTTATAGAGTCAAATTCAGAATACAGGTCTGGTTTAATATGATTACTAAACTTACTTTAAAAATATTTCATGTTGGGTAAAAAAAATAGTTATATATTTAAATATTATGGAATTCAAATGAGCAAACATTGACTACCCCCACTGTTTAAGTGAAAGTTTTCTTCGGGCTTAAAAGTTTGTTTTAGTTAAAACTAAAACAAACTTGACTGACTTCTGATTTAGGTTGGTAAAATTAAAACGGAAAGTTTTTTGCTGGTACCAAATGACAGTTTAACTGCAGTCTATGAATTAACATTTTGAGAATTTGGTTACGGTTTTAGGGGATTAAGGTTGTTTTTAATTACGTATTGCTTAAAAAAAAATAAACAACAAAAAACACAAATTACTATACATTTAATGTTGAAAAATATTTTTTAAACTAAGTTTAATTGAAATTATACATTGCAATATTAACACAAACAACTGTCTCAATAATAGATTCAATAATTAATTTCAATGGTTAATTAAATGTATAGTAATTTGGGTTTTTTGTTGTTTATTTTTTAAAGCAATACGTAATTAAAAACAACCTTAATCCCCTAAAACCGTAACCCAATTCGCAAAATGTTAATTCATAGAATGTAGGGCTGACTTCTGACTTAGGTTGGAAAATTAAAACGGAAAATTTTTTGCTGGTACCCAATGACAGTTTAACTACAGTCTATGAATTAACATTTTGCGAATTGGGTTACGGTTTTAGGGGATTAAGGTTGTTTTTAATTACATATGGCTTTAAAAAAATAAACTGTCTTTAGTCTTTATTTATGCAGAAAATGGTATCAATCAAATATATACCACTCCGATATTACAGTCTGAATAATACAAATAATTGTAATCTTTGTGGAGTTCCGTCCTGGCCTCTTGGATCAAAAACTGCTTGCCAGTGACTGCTGAAAAAAAAAAAAAAAAAAAAAAACACCAGCTATGACTGAAGTCCGTAGCGGAAGCGGCATGAAAAAACAAAAACAACTAGGGCTTAGGGTTTAGGATTGGGGTTGGGGTTTAGGTTAATGGAAAATAAATAAATAATTTGGGCTCTTTTTCTTTTTTTTTTCCAAGTGATACCATTTCGGATAGAGACTTCAATCATAGCTGGTGTTGTTTTTCCATCAGTTTTAGCAGTTTTTGAGGCAGGAAGCCAGGACGGAACTCTGCAAAGATTACCATTATTTGTATTATTCAGACTATTGTCCTCATCTTCATTGTTATCTGTACAAAGTTTCGGCTGATGTGCCCTCCAGCCTTCTTCAGGTATTTCTTGTTGAACTCGGGAACCTTCTTGTAATTGGGAGCCATCACGGAACTTTGAACCCAAACCTTTATTAGGTCCATGGGGGTATCCTGTTCTCATTCTACTAACCATATCTGGGGTACAGGTGTTAAGCTGTGTTAATTATTATTCTATGTTACCTGACCAGGATTGAACCTGCAGTCTAGAGATAACTGGCATTTAGAACTGTCTTAATCTAACTCCTTTATCTACTAGGATATGTGTTCAATTGGACAATCCAGTGTGAATTTTTTCAATTGTAAAAGTTAATATTTATTTTGTAAAAACGGATTTTAAGTAACCTCTTGGCAGGCATCTTGATCAAAATTGAGGAAAAAAACCTTTTAAATATATCAAAAATAAATTATATGTGTAATATTATTTTGCTTTTTTACTACTTTTTACTACTTTTCGACTTAGACAAAAATTTGACCTTAAATAATCAATTTAATAAATTTTAGTTCGTTTTTAAAATGAAAAGCAGATGGTATTTTGGCAGATCCTACTCTTTTCTGTGTTGTTCTATATATATATATATATATATATATATAGAACAACACAAAATCTCTTCAAATAAACACCAGGAGCAACCTGACGATGGTGAAATAACCTGAAACCTGGGTAGTTGCTTATGAAAAACTTTTATATTTAAAAAATTCAACAAATAAATAAAGCTCCTACAAATTTGTGGTTGAGCACTGTGATTTCTTTGTTTCATCCCAAAACAAATTTTTAAATATATATATATATATATATATATATATATATATAAAGAAATATTTTTTAATGAAGTATATAGATTCATTTTCATAAGTGGATATATATGGAATTTAAAGCATGGGCTTTTAGTATTTCCATGTAATTAGCTGAAAGCTTCTTTGCCTGAAAACCTAATCTCATTAAAATCTGAGTGACACAGTTGAAACATGTTTTTCTTCATTATTCTAACCTTGAAATTTAAATATAAAAACAGTTATGTAAATATAGAATGAAAAAATAATTAAACAATTAGTAATTTGTAAAAAACAGGATTTTCAATTAAAGAAAATCAATATATATAGACTGACATGAATATGTTAATGTTTCGTTTTTTTGGGGCAGTTGGTTTTGAAGGCTATCACAATGCAAGTGTAAAGAAAAATGAGGTAACTATGATGTTGTTCATTTACCTTTTGATTTATTTTTTTATATTTCGGGATAAAGATCCCTTCATCAGAAGATTCCTAAAAGCTAAGTTCTGGAGCTGTTACCTTGTTGCTAGGATTTGTCCATTCTGTTGTATGGCTGGTGATATCTTCTTCCAAATTCTCTGCGTGTGTGTATGTGTAAGAGTGTGTGTGTGTGTGTGTGTGTGTGTGTATTTATGTGTGTGTGTGTGTGTCCAACAATATCTTAGTATCATTCCAGATTTGTCCTATTTTCGGGGGGGGGGGCTTAGTAGTTTCTTCATTTGTGTGTGTAAGCTGTAGTGGTGATTTTTTATTATTATTGCCCTATCTGTGACACAGGTGTCATGAAGTGAATGTGGTACAATGCAACAAATGCAACCAATTCTACATAGGTAGCACCACTAGATCAGTACACATTAGGGTCAATGAACATTTACATACATAAACATCCACATTCCGCAAACACTTGGTTAAATGCAATAACACGGATAGCAGCATAACAGTCAAAATTGAGGCCAGAGAGAGAAATTTGGGCAACCTTCAAATTAAGGAGGTGCTGTTGATAGCTAAGAGATCAATAACAGAACCAAACTCAGTGCAGAGTTCATAATACATTAGGCCCATAATAGATCACAACCAATGCACACACACAGTGGAGAATTCATAATACATGAAACTTACAATGAAAAGACAAATGCATAATACCTCTACATCCGTCACACACACTCACACGCACACACACACACACAAGCCAATGCACACATGCCTATCTATCTATCAGTCTCTGGTTTTGTTCTATCTACATATATTAGGTAAACCTTTACTTTAGCTATATATAAGACACATTGCAGTATTTTAAAAGCACTAATAACATGGGTTGTTTTGAGGCAAATCTAAATCAGATTTTCATAGAGACCTTGTTAATAAATAAGATTTACTCTATGTATCAATAATTTTGACTATAAATTAAATACTCTTTGATAAACTTACACAATTCCTGACATAATTTTGGGTACAGACAGTGAATCTCCATTATAATAAGATAAGTTTTAATTAAATAAATAATCTTATATAAAAGTTTATTAATTTTTCTTGTTATTTTCTTAATAATTAATTTCTGCAATCAAGCTATGGTTAAAATAAAATGAAAAATAAAATAAAAATTATAAAATGTAATCAAGCTAATAATAATAATAATAATACAATATAAAAAAATTATCTTTTTAATCATTTTCTTGATTCTTTGGTAAGCTTTAGTCAGTGACTTGGCTACAGATATTTTGTTTTTATAAAAAAAACTTGGCAGCTATTTTTGTTAAGAATATTTACAAGTAACATTGGTATTGAGAAAAATGTTAGTTAAGAGTTTAAGGATTAGATATTACAAATTAGAAAATTCTAGTTGATAATCTTAAATACTAAATGTTACAGTTATATTGGGAGAGACTTATATTGTAGAATAAATCAATGTAAAGATGTTGGAGATAATCTATTAGAAAACTGAGGCATTACAGACTGAATAATTCCCTTCATGGCATCTATGAGAGTTACTCAGCAGTACCCATCTCCTCTCCAAGTAACATACAACAGACTGTACTGGGTTACATAGTATCAGCAGCAACAAACAATCCATGATTTGACCTATGATTGAATACCCTCAATTTACAGGCTAAATGGCTCTAATAGCTCTTATTTATTGGTACCACAGGGAAAAGTGGATTCATGCCTAATTAATAGAACGAGCGTCAAAAATGGATAGATATAAAAGTATAGACATCATATTCTATTTGAAGAACACATTTGTTAAAAGAATCATATAGAATGCATATAACTTTTTCTTTTAAATTGTCAACATTTTAATGAAGATAGAGCAAGATTTAGTTCATATGCAAAATTCAATCAAGGCCGTTGTAAATAACTGAAAAGATTTATTAACAGGTCAAAAATCTTCCAGATAACTGAACCTTTCCTACATATTTTTTTATATTAATTCTTTGGATTTTCTATTTCTCAGCAAATCCATAAATATAACAGCATGACATTTGACTAAATTCTTAACTGCTAAAAAAATTGAGCAAACCTACAGCTACCTAGTTGCATATCTGAGTTAGTCTATATGTAAGGGTGAAATCAAATCATGAAATTTAATTTTTCTTACTTAGCAATTTTTCATATTGGCCAAAAAATGTGTGTAACAACATGACAAAAGTTTTCTGTTAAAAAATTATAATTACTTTTACTTATTATAACAAGCCAATGAAAGGGAACTTTTAAAATCTTATTATACTGAAAAGATTTTTGAATGAATTTTCATATAACATAAGCAGATGATTTTTATTATGTGGGTAACTGATAACCCATTGTGGCTGCACCACTGCAAACAACCCCTTCAAAAAATTTGCTGCTGTCATTTATTTACAAAAAGAGTGGCTACAATCATGCTACCATGAACCTGGGCACAAGGCCCAAAGATTTATTTGGGGGGACAAAAACTGGTCATGCCAGTTTCTTAGCTAGTCTCACTTGCTGACTGATATACTGTACTTGAAAAGTGAAATATAATCATAAGTAAGCGCATTGTAAGGGAGATAAATGCGTAAACTTTGTTCAAGAATTATCGTGATTTTTGGGTATAAATAGTTAAGAATCTATGGGTGACCATAAAGTAAAATTTTATTGAACCAGATCAGATAACTTTTTAATATGTTTGACAATAAAAAGGGGGATAACTTATGTCCTTTTTAGTCCTCTGTGTTAATAACAAAGAAAGATAACTTGAGTTATCTTTCTTTAAGAGAACTCTCCTCTTTCGAAAAACCCTTTTCAGGTCCCTATTCGTCTTCACATGCCCTTTTCGTGTTGGCACGTGGAGCGAGTCAGGCATGTTAAAATAAACATCATGACTATATTGTTGGAATTTGTATCGATTGTTAAGGGTCTCCTTAGCCCAGGGCGTATTAATAAATAGTAGCAGAAAAGTGAAAGTTTTTTGAAAATACCACATGGCAAAAAGTGACAGTTTTATTTTAACTTAGCAGCGAATGCAAGTAACCAATTTGAACATTTTTTTATCAAAAAGGTTTTGGAAAAAAAAAAAAAAAAAAAAAAAAAAAAAAAGGATTAGAAATTGTTTCTTAACCAAATAAGAAGAAAAATTTCTATATATCCTCAGACACAACTTAAATTAGCGATTTTTTATGTTACTTTGCTCGTAAAAAAAAAAGGAGTTTAATAAATGTCCCCACCCTCACATCCTCGGAAAAAAGTTTAACTGAAACACATTTATAAATGGATATGGCTATGAAAATAAGCCTCCTTCTCCTTCAACAAATCCAAATAAGGAAATTTACAAACAAGGATTACTAGTGTGGTCAGAAATAACAGATTTGGACGAACATAAACAAGCGATAGTAATCGCTATCAGTTTACCTGAAGAGGAAAACAAAATAAGGGAGAAAATTTTTGAACAACTACAGCTTGACAAATTCATGGATAAAAACCTTGCCAAGGACGATCTTTTGGACTCTCTTGAGAAATTCAAAGCTTTTGAGGAATTTTCACGTAACAAACAGCAATCAATACATGAGTATATTGCTACATTTGATGCTTAATACAGGAAAATTGAAAAGAAAAAAAAAAATGACTCTACCACCTAAAATTTTTGCATTACCAAGGAAGAACAAATGCTGGAATTAACAGGAATGAACTGTGAAAACTGGCAAACATTGTATGAGGAGGCTAAGCAGTCATTAAAGAAATTTAAGGTTTGGTTTGGTTTGTTTTACGGCATATCAACCTCAGTGGGTCATTTAATGCCGATAATGTTTTGAAATAAATCAATTCTTAATGGATAATACAATTCTTTTATAAATACATTTTTCTATTTAACCCATAGATGGGACCCTAACAGGTACTACCACTCCGGGGCAGAGTGGACCAGGGAGCAATGGTGATGAAGGGGTGCTCCACATTCCCCAAACCTCCAAAACTGGAACCTCACCATCAGATAGAGTTTAACGTCATTCCCAGGACATGTAGACCCGCAGCCACCGCCTTCTAGCACCCATATGATAAAAAGGGGTTGGGGCTTACCATAAGGGCAATAGAGTTGGGAAAATTATATAGGTGCTAGGGCTTGACATGACCAGCCGATTGATCAGTCTAGCTGAAGATAGGGCCAAAGTGGAGTATTGCATGTCATGAACTGCTTATCCACCTGGGCTCTATCCTTAAGCATCACAGGTCGCCACCCACAGCCAACAGGTGGCCCCATTGGGGGAGTCTTACCCCTCTGCAGAGGTGCAGTCGGTGCATTCTAACGCCCCAGCCGACAGAGCGGAAAAATTTAAGTGCGACAGAATCCATGAGAAAGCAAAAACAATAAACTTAGAGCTGGCCTTTTTAGCAGAAAAACAAGAGGATTTACTAGCATCAGGTTTTATTAGAGAAAAAGCATTCAATGAAGAGAGGGTGAGTTCAGAAGCAGGGGAAGCAGCTTCAGGGCACTAGAATTCCAAATGGAGGCTTAAAAACACAAATCCTGTTGGACTGGATGAACAAATCCTTAGATGTAAATCATGTGGATCCTACAGACATCTAATGGGAAAATGTCCTGATAGCTGGGAAAACATGGCCAAAGTGAAAATAACAGAGGAAAATGTTGTTCTATTCACAGGATAGCAAAAACCAGACATAACACAATTAGGTATGGATGCTAGTAATTGTGCAGTGCTGAACAGTGCTTGTAGTTTGACGGCTTATGGAAAAAACTGGTTAAGAAGCTATTTGGGGTCACTGGAGGAAGAGGACCAGAAAAAGATCACCAACAAAGAGGGCTGAAAGGTGTTTAGGTTCAAAGGGGGAGAGAAGCAGAGGTCACCCGGAGAGTACAAACTACCAGTACGGATTGTTGGAAAAGATATTTACATCAAGACTGATGTGGTAGAATCGGATATCCCACTATTGCTTTCATGGTCATCTATGAAGAAAGCAGGAGTAAAAATGTACTTAGACAATGATACAGCCATTATCATGGGAAAAGAGGTAGCATTAAATATTACATCATCCGGTCACTACTGCATACCAATCAATAAAACTAAGACAGTGCAGACACAAGAAGTAAATGCAGTGCAATTTGATGAAATCAACAATGCTCAAACTCCATTGTCAGTTTGCACCCTGCCACAAAAAAATGCAAAAACACCTCCTTGGCCAGTGGTGTCTATGCCAATGGCAAAAGACTTTAAGAAAGTAGCAACGGACCTCAATTACTACAAAGGCCAGTTGATTCTCCACATGATTGACATGTGGTCCAGATACTCTATATCTGTGTTCATTTACCAAAAGAAAAAAAGAAAAAAGAAATGTCATTGAAGCATTAATGAAAAACTGGGTGAGAGTATTTTGAGTTATGGAACCTTTGATAATGGATAATGGAGGGGAATTTAATTTGGACAAAATGAGGGAGAGATCCTCAATTTTAAATGTACAACCGTGCGCCACAACAGGTATGAGCCGATACCAGAATGGACTGTGTGAGAGTGTGCATGCTGTTACAGATATGATAGTGACAAAACTGGAATTTGAAAATGAAGTTGAACTTGAAACACTTCTTTCATGAGCCAACATGGCAAGAAACTTATTGCAAATGTGGAATGGTTTTAACAGCAACCAGCTAGTGTTTGGAAAAAATCCAATCCTACCTAATATCATGCAAGCTGAACTTCCTGCCCTGGAAGGGAGCACCAGTAGCAAAACATTCCACAAACACATGAATGCACAATATGAAGCCCGCAAAGCCTATATCCAGCCTGTAGCTGATGAAAGAATAAGGTGGGCTTTGTGGTCAAAAGTGAGAGTATCAGAGCAGTTTTTTGAGAATGGAGATTTAGTCTTCTATAAATGAGAAGGGAAGGATCATTGGCTCGGACCTGAGAAAGTGATCTTCCAGGATGGAAAAGTGTTTTTTGTCAGACATGGAAGAGTATTTAAGAGTCTCATAAAAAAAAATGCCTGGTAAACTCAGGGTTTGACAACCTTGAAGCCAAAGAAAAAACTAGTTCAGATAAACTGCACTATGAGAATAAGACACTATGAGACAAAGAGAATAAGACACTATGAGACAAAGAGAAAAAAAAGTAATGGAAATATCCAATTAAGGGTCATCAGGGTAATGAGTCCTGCGATAAGACAGTTATGCAGCACTAAAGAATTGAGTCCTTCTTCTTTAGAAGAAGGACCAAATCCAATACAAGTTACCAAGAGAGGAGGAGTGGATAACAGCGAATATACTAGTAAAACTACCATAACAAATAAAACATGGTTCAATGTCCAAGATCAGACTGCTGCTGCTGCTGGTGAACAGAAGAGTCTAGATTTGAAGACAATCGAATGGAAAATTTCCCATCCAGAGGACAACTGTTACATTCACCTATTGCTTTCAACGTTTACAACGCTTTTCCATCAGAGACCAAAGAAAATGAAAGGTGCACATGCAAAAATTGGCAAAGAACAATAAGACATAATATATATATTTTAATACATTTTATTCAGCGGTTTATAAGCTGAGAGGAGGATGAAATGGATGCCGACAGGCTAGGGTTAATAAGGTCATTAGGCGGAACCTCTTTCATATCAACTAGTAACTTTTTACTTAGCTTTTATGGGTTGGTTCATCTTCTGTTGGTTATTCTTGGGATATGTCCTTCTTTTGGTTATGTATCTGATCTGCATGAAGATGGCATCGGGATTCCAACTGTCTATAGTCATCAAATTTTCTTCATGGGGACGATTTTCTCCCGTCCCCAACGAGGTGAGGAATCCTACTGTCTTCACTGACCGGGTCCCGAGTCCAAACTGAACTAATGATAAGGATCTCTTTCCTTCCCCCCCCAAAAAAAAGGAGGTGGGGTGTATTCCCGTTCATCCCTTTGCCTTCCTCTTCTCTAGAGGCCGGCCGACGTGATATGACCAAGCAGAATTATTCTTATTCCTTCCGGTAAAATATGTTGCTTCGACGTGCTGAAGTTGGGGTCATTTTCTGTGATTCCTAACCTCCACTCTGGTGTCAGAGACCTCTAAGAACATTCTAAAAGTTTCTAATTGTTGACCATTGATTATACATAACACAATGAACATGTCAATTTGACGGAAATGACACCATACCTAACTATGAAATAGCTAAGCAGGATGAACTTTGGAACCTATGATGAAGTGGAAAACCATGACCAGAAGACAATATCAACTAGGTGGGTGATCACCTCAAAAGAAGGAACCACCAAGGCATGTCTGGTTTCGAGGAAAACTACTTCATCAGAACAGATAGCCTGACAGTAACCAAAGGAGCAATAAGAGTGTTCCTCACAGTTGCTTCAAGCAAGAAATTGAAAATAAAAACAACAGATATAAAATCTGCATTCCTGCAAGGATAACAACTGGACTGTGATGTCTATGTAAAACCTCCTAAGAAAGTAAAACTCCAGATGGCCTTATCTGGAAACTGCGATATGGACTATGTGGTCTTAAAGATGGAGCATACTAATCTTGAACCTAATAGGACATTACAGAAAACAGACCAGCTCATTATGGTGAAACAGAAACTATCATAAGCTGATCGGGCAAATAAAATGGGCTATACAAGGTTCACGGCCTGATTTAGCATTTGAATTGGTTGACATGAGTACCAAGTTAAACAAGACAACAGTAGTGGACTTAGTGCATGCTATCAAAGTCATTGGTTGTTTGAAGCAAATCAAGACTATCCAATTATTTCCTCCTTTGAAAGGAAACATGGCTGAAAACTGGGAAATCTTTGTCTTCACTGATGCTTCACTGGGAAACATAAATGAAGGAAAAGTAGCATTCCCACTTGGTTTTTTTATTTGAGGTTATTGTTATTTAATCACATTAGTTTATAGAGCTCTGTAAATAGAGTTAAAAAAATGTTTGAATTATGCAAATAACCCTAGTGGTTCAAAAGTTATGAGAATTTAAAACCCCGAAATTGGGGGTACAAAAGTGGACATGATTTTGTTAAAAAAAAAAAAAAAAAAGTTAAATCATGGACCAATTCAAAACGAGAAATTCAGTAATTTCTTCCCTATTTCTTTATTTTGGGAGCAAATTTCATAAGACTTAGCATTTTTATGTAAAATTGTATGTTCTTTCTGATTCTGCACTCAAATTGTATGTATCTCCATTATTTAGAGAATAAGAGATACAGAAAAAAAAATGGGGTAAAATAATCCCCTATGACCCGAGGGCTGTCTAACCCTGTGACAGTCTTTTATCCATATAAACATCCAGTCTTTAGTTTCAGATACAAAAGACAAAGAATAAAAAAGACATTGTAATTAATGTTGATGTCATGTAACAATGAAAGATAACTGGAGTTATCTTTAAGAGAACTCTCCTCTTTCGAAAAACCCCTTTCGTGTGCCATCCATCTTCACGTGCCCTTTTGATGAAGTGAATTAGGTGTGTTGTAATAAACATCCTAAATATATTATTGGCATTTGTGTTGATTGTTAAGTGTCTTCTTAGTCCAGGGTGTATTAACAATCCATTGCTGGAAATCATTAGTAATAATTTTTTGAAATATATAAAAATCTTGGGAAATATGTCTTGCAAAATTGTGCATTTACATTTTTAGATAGATAAATTGAAGCTTGTTATTGGGTTTCTATATTAACTTCAACATGGATGCTTCCAGATGTTTAAAATTCACTATTACATTTTTAAGTGAATAAAAATAGGCTAACTGAACCAGAAAAATACTTTTTTTTGCATAATTTTAAAGAAAAATATAGTTTTTAAAACTATGAAAAAAAAAAAAAAAAAAAAAAGAAAGAAAAAAAAAAAAAGAAAGAAACAGGGTACATAAATTATTTTTTGAATTTTAAGAAAATAACTTTTGAATTTTCAAATCACTTTTTTCAGGTATTGAATTTTTCTTTTTCTATATGTTCATCAGGATTTGATCTTTCAAGAAATGTAAAAATTTAGTGACTGGGAATTTTTTTCTTCAAATGACCAAAGTACATTTGGAATTGAGAAAAAACTTTTTTCATGTTTTTTTTTAAATAAAATAAATAGATAAACTAATTTTAAATAAAATTCATTATAAAATTAAGTCATTGAATAATAATTTGGTGAAAATTTCATTAAAATCAGACAATTCCCTGATTTTTGGTAATTGTTTTAAAAATTAAAAAAAAAAAATTATTACTACCCTTGGTCACAATTGTGTTTACCCATATAATTACTATAAAAATCTGTAAAACAAATAAACGGTTGTAATCTGATAACATTTCATTACCTTTCAAAGTAATTTTAATGCATGATTTTTTATCTTAACTCTTAACATCCTGTTGAGAATTTTCCAGAGCCCCATTCCTATAAGGATTTATCAATAAATGGCTAAAAATGTTTTTTTCATTTGAAGTTACCTGCTATTTCCTGTAAATCAAAGACTGATAAATATGTTTAATATTACATTTAAACAAAGGTTATCGTTTGGGGTGGATTAGGAAAACAAATGTGGCTTCCGGCCGGGTGGAATGAGGGGTTATAGGATGTTTAGAGTTAATATATCATTCAAATCTAATTAATAAACGATTATTTTCAATAATTATTAGCAATATAAATCTATCACTATTATTCATCTATATGATTGTTTTTTACTTTGGTTGTTATTTTAATATTAATTCAAATTTATACATGAAATCCACTGTTTAACATCCTTTTTGAATACAAAATAAAACAAATAACATTATTACTAAAATAGTGTCATAAAGTAATAACTCAATAAATGTTATTCTTTTTTCTTTTTTTTTTTTTATTTAGCTTTGAGAGAGCACCTCATATTTCTTTGAATTCAAAATCTTTGAATCTGAAATTTTTGTGGTTGTGTCATTGCATTTAAACCTCTTTTTCCTATAACCAGGATATACATACAGGTTTGGGGACTGTTTGTGAGTTTTTCTATTCCCTTGGTACACCTTTGATGAATTCCCATACATACAACTTCTGCTACAGCTTCCAAAAGAAACAATGCACTCACTGTTCCATTGATGCGAGTGTCAAATCAGCAAGCCAGGATGTTTTGTCACAAAGAATTTCATCATTTTGCAATTGGCTTGAATGTCCGGACATTAAAACTTGAAAAAAACTCAATGTATGGTATCAATGTCAACTGCCTCTCAGAGGTATGGTTACCAGATAGTGGCTGCCACACCATCAAGATCTCATAAGCTACTGTATCCTATCATCTCTATCACAGTGGCCCTACAGACAATTCTGGATGTCACTGTGTAGTGTTTGCACTAAGCAATCAGGTCAATGCCGCACTATTGGCCTGGGAACCAATATCTCCTTGCTTTGCCTCTATTCATTTAAAAGGTTCCCTCTTCTGCCTTTGCTGTTTATGCTTCCACCCTTGATGCTGACGATGATGCCAAATCAAGAGATTTTGTCGTTATTGCAGGCGATTTCAATGCCCATACATGCCCGTGATGCTGGTCCTTTTACTGTTGGTGACCACTGCTGTTCCAATGGTCATTGCCTTATTGACTTTGCTTCAACAAACTAATTAACTGACTCAACCATCCACTTCCAGCATCCAAGACATCTTGTGACCTGATATTCTCCTGATAGGGTTATGTCTAACCAAATCGATCACATTCTTGTCAAATGCCACTGGGTCTACCACATTGCTGAGAATATAAATGTTTCCGATTATGTTCTAATCTGTGAAAAGATTTGCCTTTGTCCCTAAGCAAACAAGACTCCTACTTAAGCTTTGAGGTATGGTGTTTCAAAAGGCAGTCAAAGGACGGGATTTCAGGCCATATTATCGACCTCGCTGACAAGCTCACTTGACACACATTTGCTCCATGTAGCACCAACTATTATGCAAGCCATTGTAGATGTTGCATCGTCAAAAGATGACACTATCCAATAAGAAATATTGGTGTACATTGATGATGAGGCAACAAGATCCCGAATATGCCATGCATTCTCACCCTTCGTGGTGTGTTTTCACAGTGTGGAAAGCTGGTTGGGCACTTTCCTATCGTTAGATGGCTTAGAGTAACAACAGCATTCATTAAGCAGAGAGCAGCAGCAGCAGTTACTAAGGGTTGGGACGATGAGGTGATAAAAGAGGTCATTATAAGAATACAATTAGAAGACCCCAAGGCAAGGCAAGTTTTGTGTTGTGTTAAATGGTATTGAGCTCGATATTTATATCAATACATGCATGATGGAGCTGCTGTAGAGGATGCAAGTTGGTTGTGAAAAGAGAGAGATATATACAGCATATAAACTTGGCAGAAAACACTGTGTTGAAAGGTATTAAAAATGGCATCGATGTGGGAAGCAAAGATATTGCACCTCTTCACCGATTCAGCTTGTGTGCATAAATGGATCATGGACACCCTTATGAGAAAGTCCAGGGTGCATACCAAAACAGCAAGCAAAATGCTAACTGACTTGGTGTGCTCATAAGCTTGGGTGAAGAGTATGGATTATTGGTACACGTAATGTTGGTGAGGTCAGAATATAACAGAGCTGATGATGATCTGACTAGAGTACTACAGCAGTGCCTTGGTTTGGTCAGGAACACAACTGAACTGCAAAACTATGTGTACTGCATCAACAGGTAAGCCCAACTCCGACTGTATAAGGTCAATCCATGAGTGGTCAGCCTGGCAAAAGGTGGACACTGTATTTTGTCAGGCAGTTCGGCCCCATAATTTTTAAGGCATCAGTAAGGGCTGTAGTGGGAAATTGCTAAGAGTGCCATCTATGTGTTGGCTAAAGGGAAAATTGGACATAGGTAATATCTGGTATTGATTGGGAATGGACATAACCCACTACCAGGGTAGATATTACCTGTCATTGATTGACTGTGGGCTGACACATTTTTCTGTCGGGTGTCAACTGAGACGGCAAGTTGCAGCAAGCATCATCAACCACTTAGAATAGCATTACAAGCATTTAGCTGAAAAACGCTGACATTTTCAAATTTGCAATCTTAATCAGTTCAATTTGCAATTTCTCGAGTATTTCTTAACCAATCTTAAAAAGATTTATATGGATGGAAAGAGAATAGAGTAATCTTTCTAAATATGTAATTTTTATCGGTTTTCATCAATTGAATTATTTTTTACAGCGAGTTAAAACCGTATTTTCGGTCGAACAGCTGAAAACAAAAATATGACCGTATTTTTTAAGGATAAATTTTACACGCTGTTTTGTTTTTCAAAATCAAAGTGGCTAATCTTCATCAATATTCTTGAAATTTTGCACTCAAATAGAAGACACCTGGAAGTACAAACGGGGTATTTTTTTTGTTTTTAGGACCCATGGAAATAAAAATATGAGAGGGCAAAGTTAAAGGTTATTTGCTTAAAAAATATGAAAGACGCAAAAAAGATGAAGAAAGCACTGAATTACTTTTTTTTTTTTAATGGTCCGTGATTTGACATATTTTTGAAACAAAATCCTGTCCACATTTGTACCCCCAATTTCGGGGGCTTTAAATTCTCATAACTTTTGAACCACTGGGAATATTTACATAATTCAAACGGTTCTGAACTCCATTTACACAGCTCTATATAACTAATGTGATTAAACAACAATAACCTCAAATAAAAAAAATCAACTGGGAATGCTATATATATATATATATATATATATACACATACAAAAATACATACATACATACACACACCAATGATATATATAATACAAAATTTAAAAAAATATGAACTGGGTCTTAAGAACACACACACACATGAAAAACCTCCTACAGGCCAACAGAAAGCTAACAGGTGAAAGTAATAAAATAAAAAAAAGAATCAGATGGGCCTAGAAAGTGTACACACACACACTTAATAATAAAACAAAAAAGGTTAGGCCAAACCTGGAATGATAAGACATTGTTGAACAGCCATACACACACATATATATATAGAATTTGGAAGATATGACACAATGAAGATATGACAGAATGAAGGATTACTAGCAACAGCTTCAGAAATCTTCTGACGAAAAGATTTTTATCTCGAAATATTAAGAATAAATCAAAGGTTAACAAACAACACCATAGTTACCTTATTTTTCTTTACACTTGCATTGTGATAGCCTTCAAAACCAACCACCAAACCAATATAAACACAATGCTTCAAGCAAATTATAAAACACTTTTATATGGATTTAAGTATTCCTATTTAATACTAATAATCTGCAAGTAGTTATATGGTTTCAAGTAACAATTCTTATTTAATAATAACCATTAGTTTGCACACAGTTATATAGTTTCATATATTCCTATTTAATACTAAGAATTTTCAAAAAAGATCTATTTGACTCATACAGTAACAGGTAAAATAATACAAAGAACATTTTAAAAGAATATATTTTCCTCAAAATCACACACAAAAAAACAAAAACAAAAAAACAACCAACAACAACAGTAATAAATAACTATTTTAGATAATGAAACAATAATTCAAACAAAGTAGCAATAAAATGTGCAAATGGAGAATCCAGCTTAAATATTTTCACCTATAAGATGATATGATTGTTCTGAACAAAAGCAAATGATTAGCATAGATACAGAAAGAGACTGTTCATTTTTCTTGTTTTATTTGTTCATTAATTAAATCCATATTTAATGATTATCAAATCAGGAATAATCCAGTAAATAGATTTTATAATAGATAAGAGTGGAAAGAGAAGAAAAAGTATACAACTGTGCATAGTCTGATTATTAACAGATTAAGATAGTAGTAAATGTGTTCAGTATTCAATATGTTTATAAAGTCAGCATAAAAGAGAATAGAAAATAGACACATGAACAGATTATCAAATGTTTGTCTACCTTCATTTTTAATTTGGGACTCAAAATTTAAATGTCAGTAGAAATATACTTATTCATCAATAAAATTCTCATTATATAATCCAGCAAAAATAGCACATCATATAGAGATTATCATAATGATTTATTATTAATTTAAAAAAAAAAATCTTTTTGAAAATAAAGCAATTTTCAGTCAAATTTGCTACTGAATAATAATTCTGTGGGGTTTTCTTAAGAGTC
The DNA here is from genome assembly GCA_023376005.1 of Doryteuthis pealeii. Taxonomy (NCBI): domain Eukaryota; kingdom Metazoa; phylum Mollusca; class Cephalopoda; order Myopsida; family Loliginidae; genus Doryteuthis; species Doryteuthis pealeii. The sequence goes on from CM042167.1 coordinate 13,514,008, forward strand.
ATTTTGTAGATTGACCTTGTTCTAATCCTACAAAAACAAATTTTACCATTCTTGAAAATGGTTGGAAACTTGAAAGCTAAAAGATTTCAAGCAAAGTGTAAATATAGATACACAACATATATTACTTCCTAACTGCTAGGCATAACATAACCCCAGACAGGTTGATATGCTGTTAAAATCAATCAATCAACCAACCAACCAACATTCATTCAATCTGGATTTATGTTCCCTTGTTTATAAACAAGAAAAATTTGAAAAAAAAAAAATGAATACATTATTCCTTGTCTGTTCTCTTTAACTAAATTTACATATATCATATACATTAGATAACCTGTTAACCCTCCAGTGTAACAATGGTTCATTAATGATATTGATGTTTCTATTTAGGAAATAGCAAAGGATTTTAATCAAAATAGTTATCACTGTGATATTAATAATTTGGGTTCAGTGCAAATACAGTCTTCACAATATTATCAATAGGGTTGCAAATTGGAATGGAAATTGCTTTATTCTCTAATTTTGGTGGACATTGACAAATTCTGACCTAAATTGGTTTAAATCGCAATTTCTCACATATTTCTGGTCTAAACTTGAAAATATTTATATGGTTGGAAAGAAAAGAAAATAATCTTTCTAAATATGTAATTTTTATGTGTTTTTATCCATTGAATTATTTTTTACGATGAGTTAAAAGTATTTTACTTCAAACAGCTGAAAATGAGTAATATGAGGGTTTTTTTTTTTCAGACTAAATTTAAATGGTAATTTCTTTTGTACAATCAGTGGCTAATCTTTATCAATATTCTTGAAATGTTACACTTAATTAGAAGACACCTTACACTACAAGCAGGAACTTGTTTTTTTTATTTTTCTGACCTTTGGATATGATAGAGAAAAGTTGATTTCTTCAAAAAGTATAAGATCAGCAAAAAAAGAGCACTATATCACTAATAGAAGATAGAATTATTTTTATAAATAATGTGTGAAATATTGATGATGCTGTATCGCAAGGGTTTTTTTGTCAAACCTTCAATTTTGGAAAAAAACAACTTAAAATTACGAGAAATGTAAACAAAACTCAGCAGACACCAGACCGACTTTGTTTAAAAATAGATATTCTATTTCTTGTATGTAATTCAACATAGGTTTTTAAAAATGTATTTTTAAGTTCAAAGTGATGTTATATATTTAAATTAATACTATATATGTGTATACATGCAGTATTAAAATGAACGTGTTGAATAATCTTGTGGTAAACTGAAAAAACACAAAAAACCCTGCTATCTGTACCTCTTATTCTCTAAATAATTGGTTACAGCATAGAAATACATGCAATTTGAGTGCAGAAGCAGAAAGAACTTATAATTTTACATAAGAATACCAAGTTTTTCACCATTTCTTTATTTTTGATAAAACTTGGCATTCTTATGTAAAATTATAAGTTCTTTCAGTAATTTTTTCAGTAATTCAGTAATTTTTTCACCATTTCTTTATTTTTGATAAAAATTACTGAATTTCATGTTTTGAATTAGTCTGTTATTTGACATATTTTTTTTAACAAAATCATGTCCACTTTTGTACTCCCAATTTCAGGGCTTTAAATTCTCATAACTTTTGAACCACTGGGGAAATTTGCGTAATTCAAACAGTTTTGAACTCCATTTACAAAGCTCTATTTAACTAATATAATTCAATAACAATAACCTCAAATAAAAGAAAATCAATTGGGAATGCTACTCTACTAAAAATCTTATAATTCATTTTTGCTGGGATACATACAAAGAAAGAGACTTTTGTGATTAAGAAATATGAGAGAAAAATAAAATCCCATTGTTGGATATCCAAATTATTTGTATATGAAGATGAATGCTTGTTAAATCAAAACCCCATATTTTGAACTGTAATGTTTGCCAGTTACATAATATCTAGTAACAGGCAATAATGATTACATAAACATTAACAACTAAATTCATTTGGCTGAAATGAATTATGGTTACAGATCAAACCAAATTTAGAATATGAATTAAGATTTTGTTTGCTTAGCATATAAACCCACGGAATTAGCTCAATGTATTTTAGACTTCATAAAAATTGGTTCAAGGCCTTTGTATACAAATGATTAGCTGTAAAGATTAAAGACATAAACATCTTATAGTCTGGTCGATTTAGCCTCAAAAAGAGATGTACCGGTGAGGGGGAATTACCAAGGCATATTTGGTATTATTGGAAGCATAATTTTATGCTTTGTAAGAAAATAAAAACTCCTCTATATGCAACGAGGAACTTTTTTATAGCCATTCTTCTGAGCATGTGTCAGGATGAGTTGGATAAGATCAAGGAATCTTTTACTTATCAAATTAGCCGGCTGTAATTGGGGGTATAATAAAAATTCGACTCTAACTTTAGAGTCAAATGAACAAAAGAGAATTTCAGGACAGATTCTAAATCTGAAAGAAAAAGGGATGTTTATTTCATATCAACTGGCTGTAATAAGGGGAATAATAAATATTCAACAGTGACCTGAGTTGAATACTCCAATTTAGGCAGGTCAAGTGAATAGGAGTCCTATTCACTTGACCTGCCTAAATTCATTAAGATTCTTAAGGTAATTTTCACCTTTAGTTGTCAAAATTCCTAGCAAATAAGGTTATTAGAGTAACCTCCATTGACTTTCACTTTGAACTAAGCCAGTAGCTATTTTGAAAGTCTCCGTGCAAAATAAACAAGTCTTAGAAACTTTTTCGAAAACAATACAACTGCATGCTTTAACACAAAAATATCATAAAATGTGTTCTTGATAAGAATTAAGTTCATTTCAGATAATTTTATGCTAGGAATTTAGCCAACTGACTTTCACTTTGAAACAAGACGGTAACCATTTTGAATGTGTCTGTGTGAAATATACAAATCTCAGAATCGTTTTGAAAACAATATAACTGCATGCTTTAATACAAAAATATCATAAAATGTGTTCTTAATAACAATTAAGTTCATTTCAGATAATGCGCACACACAATTTTATGCTAGGAATTTTAACAACTAAAGGTGAAAATTACCATTCTTAATGAATTGTAACATGGTCAGAGACTCAACCAATCAAATTAGACTTGGTAATAAAACTGACTACTGAAGGAAAGTTGAGAATTTTGACAGCCCCCCCCCAAAAAAAAAATTAAATGAATAAGGACAAAAAAAGGTTGGGTCAGTAGTGGGAAAGGGGGCAGCAAGGATATGACCTGACAAGACCCAGTTATTGAAGTAAAAAAAATTTGATCAGCTTCTGTGTTTCACTGCTTTTCAGGTATCAAAACTAAATTTGAGCCTATTTTCTACCAATTTCTTTCTGACAGCAAAATTTGATGGTCATCTACGACAATGGTTTTGAAATGGCTACTTATCAGGTGAAAGTTATACAGTTATACGAGGACTCTCTAACCTTTATGAACTGAGTTAATGTCTATTGTAAACTTTAGTAAAGTTCACAATAGACATGAACTCCATGCATACCTTATTCAGCAAAATAGTTTGGTTCCTCTTGGCTAAGTTCTTGTTCATCGTTGAGTGTTTGTTGATGATAAATGCTTGCAATATTCAGATAAATAATCAGAATTTTCCAATCCTAAGAAGCAGAAAATGCATTTTGGAAAGAGCATTTTTTTTTTCTGCACAAACCTTGTTTCATTTGATGGAAGACATCCTGACCAAAGTAAAAGTTAACGTTTCATGATGACACACTTTTAAGATGTCACATGGTTAAAACAAGTGCAGTTCCATTTGGAAAGCTGTGCCTAGCTTGAAGAAGAGGTTAAACTATACACACCCAGTGAGTTACACGAATGAGTGGCAGAAATGGCTAAAAACTGAACTGAAGATGTATATTTAGTAAAAAGGCTGAAGCCAAAACTTAAAGAATGCTACAGAGACCATATAGTTTTTGCAGAGATAAATGGAGGGAAAAATGTGGTTTGCTTTTGCAATATGGTATGAGATAAAGCATCCTAGCATTCAGTCTGCAAGAGTTGTCATGGCAACAGTTGTCATGTCAAATCATTAAAGCGCAAATTCAAAAGATGTCCTGCAGCATGGAATTCTATCCATCAAATCATGACATTCATAATATTGATACCGCATGTTAGTGGTTGCCTTCAATGTTGCGCATGTTTCTACAGACCATCATTAAATCAGACATTTAAAGAATCACTGTTGGACAGTGTTAAGTGCATGCTGCAAGACTTCGATTAGTGATACTACCCTTGCTTTTTGGGTTGGGTGTTGATTATACATTTAGGTCAAAATGGTTGATCAACAAACTTTCCAGACTGGGATATTGTATAACTCAGTGGGTGGCCAACAACATAGACCACAATGTTTGTACATTAGATGGTAAGAATACCTTCCATGGTATGAATGTAATTGCTGTATCTACACTATTAGGCAGCAGCAGCAGCAACCATAGAATTTGGAATCCACAAGTCCAATACCATAAGATCATGAAAGTTGGAGAAGCAAAGAAAGATATTCCTATTCAGTAGTATGAACAATCTTCAAAGCTGGGTCTCTCATCAGAAAAATGTAAACCATTTATAGAACTGCAATTTCCATATGTTCTACCTAGGTTTTCACTGACATTCAATTTTGCAAATTATCAACTAAAAATCCACCCTCAAATTGGCTGGACCAGCTTCATTCAAGATGTATCAGCTGGAACACACTTGCCACTTGCTCACATTACAATGCTGCTCATCATTGAATTGATCCCTTCAGAGGATAGCTATATATATATTCAGCACCATTATTTGTGAAAACTCTAGCTAAGCGGCTACAAATTCCTACCCCATACATGGTCTTTGATCAACCTTTGTGGTGGAAATATCCTGCCAAAATTATTGATACTAAGTCTATGGGCATAGTTTGCAGATTGGGAGGCTTTCATGCCATTGTGAATTTCTTGGGACGTCTTATTAATGGTACTGGGTTGTCTGAGTTGCTAGCTCTCTATGGAGACAACTCTGTAGCACACATTCTTTCCAGAAAGGCTGTTTTTCAAACTTTGGTACATGCAGCTTTGAGGAGCAAGCTTATTGATTCTGTACTTCCACCAGTAGGTGTTGATCATGTTAGTGAAGGATCTGATGAAAGCAGTAGATGTGGTCTGTTCCAGAATAATTTCCATAAAGTGGTACAAGGCTGTTTGACTGAGAAGCTGGAAAAGTCAGAAGTGGATGAAATAAATGGTTTCTATGAAAAAATACAATCACATGAGATCAGCAGTGGTAGTAAATTATACATGCCCATCAATTGGCAAGTGTAAATTGCTCCAGAACAAATTAAAAGAGCTAAAGGTATGTATTGCTAGGTGGTAAATGATCCTAGGTGCATAATGAACAGTAAACAGGAGAGTCATAATACACCAATAGTAATCAGTTTAATAATAAGCTTATACATTGAGTAGAGAAATCTGAGTTTTTCATCTTTTACATGAAATTGAAAACCATAATATAGCTTTGTAGAGTATCGACCAGGAGAAAGAAGTTGATAAAGCTTAATATACAATGGCAATCACAAAGGTAATGTCTCCAAAATATTTAGAAATTATAGAAATGTTTATTGTTTATTGTCAATGATGTTTGAACCTGTATCTATTTTTTTTCCTTTTTTACATAATTGCCATTTCAGTCAATGCATTTTTGTAGTCTCTATAGAAGTTTTTTTTTGTATCCCCATGTCATACCAGCTCACCATTGTTGGGGAAGCATTGAAACTTGTTGTCATTGCAAACTCCCTACACCAATTATGGATATTTTTGACATTGATGCACGATTCTCAATGACTAGATGAGAAGGAAGCTCTGCCAGAACAAAACAAAAAAAAAAAAGAAGCCCCCCCCCAAAAAAAAACAACAACATAATGGCATCACAATTGTCACCACAATATTACCCCAAAATATCCTACTCCTTAAAACCTCATCTCTACCCACAACCCTGCAGACTCCTTTTCCCTTCCTTATGCCTCCCAGCTCACCCATCATCCACACTAACTGCAAGTGAGAGAACTCTGGAAAGGCTCCTGAAAGCAGTCAAATTCCGGAGGGGAGGGAGTTCTGCAAAATTTGACCCGCTGCAGGTGGCAAGGGACTTTAACCATCAGCAGAGACTGACCTTGTCATCTCTGTTGAGACTTGAATGAATCAATAGAAAAGATATTGAAAATCCACAGAATTTTAGGAATGCTCCCTCGGTGACTACCTTCATCTAGTCTTTGGGATGCTAGGCCACAGTGGTATGAGGAATGGTAGAGGTTACCATGACAGTAAAGCTGGACATAAGGCTTACTTCAAACCTTGGAACCAGTAGTCTTCGATAACCATTTGTGTCCTCAGCCCAGCTGATTTTCGGACCATAGTGGACAGTGTGTAGAAGTAAATATTACTCTTTCCTTGCCAGTCTAAACAAGGGCGGTCTGAAGAACTCAGCCCACACTATTCGGTTGGTTTGGGAACCCAGTCACATTTTGAAAAGGGTTTGGATGACCATGTGCTGAGTGATGGCTTCGATGTATACTCATTATACAGTGACTGGAATATCATTGCTGATGAGAAGCAGTCTGGAAGCAGAGATTGATGTTTATGCAGGTTCCAATATCAGATTGGTTGTGGCCATATTGGAGTTAAAAACTACAAGTTCTGGGTAATTGTGGATTATGCACCTGATTGCAACCTTCTTTTGGTGGTTGGGGCTGTTCATGATAGTTTTAATGGGTGATTGGAATGTGATCCTTGATCTCCAGGGGGAGATGGTTGCTAGACGGTTGAAAATGGTGTGAAAGCAACCTGCGCAAACTAATGGCCAAACTCAATCTGGTTGACAGGTACCACATAGATCACCCTGGAAAGGAGGTGTGGAAATGGGCTTGTAGCTTGTCCTTTACTTCAGATTAATCCTATGGTGAATATAAGGGGCGCGACCATAATTTGTTTACTGTCACTCTCTATTTAGGAGATAGGCCTAGACTGGCTGCTGACTTGAAGTTCAATACTTCCTTACTGGGGATTTCTAGAAGATTTCTGGGATTGGCTGGAGTTAGTAATCCAGCAGGCATTAGTGGTAATAAGTGGTGGAATAACCTAAAGGCATAGGATTAGGGATTTTACAATCAAGTACTGCCAACGACTCACCCTAGATAAGGCAGTGAAAGTGAAGCCCCAGGGCAGTGGATGGGGAAAATCCCTTAGCCATACAATTAGTTAGATGGAGCCTGGAATGTGAGGCTATCAAGCGCTACCAGGGTTCTATAGTTAGAACTAGGCTAAAAAGAATATTCAACAAAGCCATGAAACTCAATACAAAAAGCAGAGAAGCAAAGGTTACCCCGATTGGTACATCAAATGTGTCAATTCCCTGGATGGGCACAGCCTTCAGTTAAATTGCGAAATCTGTGAAGTCTTTCGGACTCATTTTCAGGCACACTTTAGTGACGCAATGCACGTGGTGCATGCATGTACATCCACGCATGCATATATGCAAGCTGGAGGAGGAGAAAATAGAGTATGTTGTGTATGCATATGTGTATGCATATGTGTATGGATGTATAAATATGTGGCTATAAAATCAAGATAAAACCCCATATGTGTGTGCTTATATATATATTATTTCTCTGAATGTTTGAGATGAGGCTTGAAGATTAGTATTATCTGCGTTATTCGGACTATTGTCCCCATCTTCATTGTTATTTGTACAACGTTTCGGCCGATATGCCCTCCGGCCTTCTTCAGGAACCTTTTTGGACTCGGGAACCTTCTTTTCGAACTCGGCAACTTTCGTCGTAATCGGGAGCCATCACGGAACTTTGAACCTAACCCTTTATTTAGTCCACGGGGGGTATCCTGTTCTCATTCCGCTAACCATAGCTGGGGTAAGAGTTATGTTAATTATTTTTCTAACTGCTTCTACTCAGGATTGAACTCGGGATCCAGAGATAACTGTCACTTAGAACTGTCTTAACCTAACTACCTTATCCACTAGGCCATGTGTCCAATTGGACAATTGAGTGTGAATTTTGGGAACTTATAAACCTAATGTCTTGATTTGGCTAGAATATCTACCTATTTACTTATGTATGATTTTTTACTTAGACTCATATTGTGTTTTTTTTTTTGTTTTTTTTTTCAATCTAATCTAGCCTTCTTAATTATGGGTTCCCATATTGTATTCATTTCTATGCTAGGTCTACTTAACAGCCCAGTACAGCCTATCATATGTGCGGATTCTTTGAGGCGTCTTCTCTTCCAATGTTCTTCTCTATCTATTATTCTAACTTCATCCCATAAGGGCAGATGGTTTCCCTTTTCATTCCATATATGGTCAGCCATACCCGACTTTTCTATTTCTCCTCAAACTACTGCTTTACAATGTTCTTCTAGTCTTACTTTCAGTGGGCGGCATGTTTCACCTTTGTATTCTTTGCCACAGCTGCATGGGATGGAATACACACAATTTTTGGTCATGTTGTATTCTTTTTGGGGGCTTGACTCGGACGAGATGTTTACGAAGAGTTGAGTCAATCCTGAATGTTGTCCTGATGTCATAGGGATTACATATCTTTTGAATCTTTTCAGCCAAGCCTTTCACATAGAGCAGACAGACCGTGGTGAGTTTTCGGGTATCATCTTCTGTCCTGCAATCCAGATTTCTCATAGCCGATGTTATGCTCTCAGGATAATTGTTACGACGGAGGGTCTCTCTTAAGCTGTCCATTTCCTTCTTGTATACTTCATCACTGCTGATGGCTTCATCAAAAAAGAAAAGTTCCCGAGTTCGAAAAGAAATACCTGAAGAAGGCTGGAGGGCATATCGGCCGAAACATTGTACAAATAACAATGAAGATGGGGACAATAGTCCGAATGACGAAGATAATATATATATATATATATATATATATATATATATATATATATATATATATGTATATGTTGTGATGTCCACGTATGATAGATTAATTTGAAAAAAGAATGTTGAACTTCCGAAATATAGAATGAAATAAAATGAAACTTAACCTTTAAACACCAACTGAGTTTCTTATTAATTTCACAACCCATGCTTCACACAAAATAAAAAATAAAAAATAAATATTATAGGTATATATAAAATACATATATATACAAATATGATATATTTACACTGAGAACTAGACTCACCAGATATATATATATATATATATATATATATATATATATATATATGCGAGCTGGGCATTGGATGGTAATAGTTTATGTGCATACATGTGTGTGTATAAATGGACTCTCCCGTCGATTTTCGACGTATGAGGGTTCATACACACAAATCTCATGGTTTGAGAAAATGAGACTTTGGATTGAGATTTAGTTGAGGTATTGGAATTTGACACATTGATCTTTTCCCAAATAATCAGCTCATACATTGCAAGTGTTTTTCTCACTGCAACTATGTCTGTAAACGTGAACACAAATATAGTAATGTCATCGGCATACATGGATACCTTGGCTCTTCAAGGGCCAGGAACAATGACTCTGTGCAGGACTGGACCAATCCTCCCATCCCTAACCCTACAGAACAAGGGTTCCAAAGTGAGTCATGTGCACAAACCCTGAGGGGGGAGGGGGCTATATTGACACACTTTGCTCGGTAGCCAAAACTCCAGCACAAGAGTTCCATAACTATTTAGATGATTTCTCTGCCCTATGGAGGTGGAAGCGGCTAGTTGTGAGGGGAGAGTGATGAATTGCGAAGTCCATAATGCATTAAAGCAGGTTGGCCTCAACAAATTGCCAGAGCTGGATGGACTACCCGATGAAGTGTACTTGAGGATGGCACACATTTTTATCCCTATTCTGATGGATGTGTTCAATAATTGGTTTGCTCAGGCAGCCATCTTTGGTTGCATTACCAAGGGTCGGATCACATTACTGAAGAAAGGTGGCAGGAATATTTGGGAGGGCTTTGGATAATTACAGGCCCATAATTCTACTTAACATGAACTGCTTGCAGCATGTTGCTGGGGATCTGATCTGAACTAAGCAGAACTACGCTGTGAAAGGAAGGTTGATCCAAAATAGCTTGCATTTGGTCTGCATGATCCTAGAAGGGTTAAAAGAGAATGAAAAAAGCAGCTCAGATAAATTTGTCCAAGGGACATGGTAGACCACCAATTCATGGTGGTCGTTTTGGAGACAGCCAGATTTGAACAAATTCCACAGATGGATTAGCATCTTGTACCAATCCCCTATGGTAAAAGAACAGAAATGGGAAGCACTTGTGGAAAATTGTGGACATTTTGAAAAAAAAAAAAAAAAAAAAAAAAAAAAAAAATGGAAATAACTTGGAGTCTTCTGTAAAGAAAAATAATTTTCGTTAGTAATAATTTTTTAAATATATAAAATCTTGGAAAATATGTGGCGCAAAATTGTGCATTTTTAAATGCACATTTTTGGATAGATTAAATAGAGGTTGGTTTATAGTGTGAATATCATCTTAGACATAGATATTTCCAGATATTTAAAATTCACTATTAAATTTTTAAGTGAATTAAAATAGGCCAATTGAATCAAAAAAATACTTTTTTTGCATCAATTTCAAAGAAAAATAATAGATTTAAAACTACAAAAAACAATCTGCTACATTTTTTTTTTGAGTTTTAAGAAAATAGTTTGAATTTTCAAATCACTTTTCTCTGGTTTTGAATGTTTATTTTTTTTATGTTCTTCTAGAAATGTAAAATATAGGGACCAGAATTTTTTTTTCTTTAAATGAACAAAAGGTCAAACCCCTCCCCTTACATTCTGAATAAGAAACTTTTTTTCAATTCTCATAACTCTTGAACCACCGAGGATATTTGCATAATTCAAACAGTTCTTATAAAGCTCTATATAACTAACATGATTAAATAACAATAGCATCAAATAAAAAAATCAACTGGAAATGCTAAAATTTTTTATCTATTCAAAAGAAGAAACATTTAAAAAATTTCCTGATGATTTAAACAAAATTTTTTCAGTTCATGGAAATAATGTCTATATTTTCACACCGTTAAATCAATTGAAATTTAACAAAGTCAAAAACAAGTTACGACTAGAGGCTTTTTAAAAAAATTCTATGAAAAATCAATTAATAGTCCAAATTTCACAAAAATTTCCATAATTACTTAATTTTTGTTGAAAATATGTTTGAAATAGGTTTTTCCTAAAATATATTAGGGGAAATATTTTGTTTTACAAGGTGTACCCCTCCCCACACCATTTGATTTTATGAAATATAAAAAAATGAACCCACAAAAAACAATTTTTACTTTTTTCTATACTAGCTGTCTGTATTTCTTCTTTTTTTAGTAAAAGAACCATAAATACAGAATTCTACTAAAAATTATCAAAGAAATTAACCCTGCTGTAAAAAAAAAAATGAACTGTTTTACGTATTTCTCAAGATAACGGGGAGCAATTTTTCCCAATTTGAATTAACTGTTTTTCTTTAGTATTATCTGCATTATTCAGACTATTGTCCTCATCTTCATTGATATCTGTACAACATTTTAGCTAATTGAAAAAATGGTGGCTACTGCAAGGTTAAGAAGAACCCAACCCCGAAGAGCGAAAGGAAGCTGTCACAGATCTTTAGCAAGAACAAGGACCTTATACCACAGAAGAAATACAGACAGCTAGTTCAACACTACAGCAAGCTACTACACATATACAGCCTTCCTAAGATTCATAAGGATGGTATTCCATTAAAACCCATTGTCAGCTGCCGAGGTTCAGCATGTCACCCATTGAGCCGTTACCTAGTTGAGATAGTCACCCCAATGATAGGTAAGTCTTCATCATATGTCAAGAATTTTGCCCACTTTGTAGAAAAAAAAATCAAAAATGCTCCCATCCATTCCAACCAAATGGTGAGTCTAGATATGGTGAAGGTACCCACTGATGAAACCCTAACAGTGGTACGGGATAAGTTAGCTGCAGATTCAGATTTGGAAGAACACACCTGTATCCTAATAGATAATCTGATGGAGATGCTGACTTTCTGTATAGAAACAACCTACTTCTAGATGGATTCTGACATATACCGACAGGAGGAGGGCTGGCTATGGGATCACCATTGTCCCCAGTGTTGTCCAATATATATATGGAATACTTTGAAGAGATGGCCTTAGCTATCATGTGGCTTAGATACGTAGATGAGACATTCATTCTCTGGCCCCATCAGGAAGATGTTCAAATACTAATGGATCATGTGAACTAAATCCGTCCATCTATACAGTTCATGATGGAGAAGGAACAAAACAAATTGTCCTTCCTAGATGTGTTAATAACTAGCACAGAGCAAGGATTCAGTTAATCCGTGCATCGTAAGCCTACCTTCACTGGACAGTATCTTAACTTCAATTCCCACCATCCATACAATGTAAAGAAAGGAATCATTCGTTGCTTACAACATCGGGCAAAAGCCATCAGCAATGATGAGGTATATCAGAAGGAAATGGACAACTTAAGGGATACCCTCCATTGTAACAATTATCCTGAGCATAACATCAGCTATGAGAAATCTGGATTGCAAGACAGAGGATGATACCTGAAAAATTACCAATCTTTCTGCCCTATGTCAAAGGCTTGGCTGAAACGATTCAAAAGATATGTAATCCTTATGACATCAGGACAACATTCAGGAGTGACTAGACTCTTTGTAAACATCCCCGAGTCAAGCCATTAACAGAATACAACATGACCAAGAAATGCAGCTTTGGCAAAGTATACAATGGTGAAACATGCTGTCCACTGAAAGCAAGACTCCTTATTTTTTTTTTTTTTTTTGCGAGATTTAAAAAAAAAAAAAAAAAAAGTATAAATATTTACATTTCTTGCTTCAATATTGCCTAAACTGACGTGAGTTTGGTGATACCTAGTGCTCAAAATCCAACCCGCGCTACTATTAACCTCCCCTAGCTGTTTGATGGCGTTTTTCCTGAAAAGTTAATGTAATATGAAAGTCTTTTCTCGACAAGTAAATGTAAATATTTTATCCCCCCCCCCTTAAAAAATATTTTTTTCTCGGCATTTTCATTTTATTTTAATTCAAAACAACTGTGATGAATTTTTAAATAAATACGATTGAGTTTCGAAAATAAAAACAATCAATACATTATTAAACCAAACAACTGTCACGAATTTTTAATTCAAAACAAATGTCACAAAAACAATCAAGACAAAAGATGTTAAACAAACACAAATAAAAAAAACAGAATATTTAGATATTATTTTTTTTATTTTAATTTAAAAAAAAAAAAATTCACGTCATTTTTAATTTTAAACAATCTTTTTTTTTTTTTTTTTTTTTTCGGTATTTTTATTTTATATTAGTTTAAAAATGTCATATTTAAATAAATACGACCGAATAGTAGCGCGATTTGGATTTTGAGCATGCACCGCTTAGTATTTTTTAGAGCAGGATGCATTATGCGATAATACTCAAAATTTCATTAAAATTGGACAATTCCTTGATTTTTGGTAGTTTGAAAATTCAAAAAATATATATATATATATTACCTCCCCTTACAGATTTTGCGCAATCCTATAGACACACAAGATTGAAAAGGAAAGGAAAACAAAACAAAAACAATGTTTATATTGTTTTGTTTTCATTACCTCCACTTATCTTTTTGTGTCAATGTTATTTTCTTTTAGTCTAGAGTGTTGACCAGATAGACCCTTTATCTTCCAAACTTAAAAGTTGCTTGCACCCTCACCCCAGTAATTTCTTTAATGGCTCTGTAAATGACTTAATTTTAGTTTCCTGCAAAGCAAAATTAACAATCTTGTTGTACAGTATTTATTTTCAGTGATAAAACGACCTTTTCGGGGGCAACCAACATGAAATTACATGCACAAAATGGTTCTTAAAATTTAAGGGAAATAAATAAATACAAAATTAGATGGATTATTTTACATTTTCGCACGTATACAAGTATTTGTTTGTTTATAACATTTGTGTTACTGTTCCGTCACTTAAAAGGAGAAAAAAAGGAAAAAAAGAAAGAAGATCATTGAGAGATGAAGATAAAAAAAAAAAAGAAAAAAAAAAAAAAAAAAAAAAAAAAAGTCAGGCTCACATGAGTTTGAAGTAACTTGATTGACTGCAGTTGCTAAAATCTTTTTTTGTTTTTTAATCGAGTAGACAATTTTCACTTTTCATTTAAATAATCCAAGGGTGCAAAGAGCTTCTACTTTCTGGTGCAATATAATACAATAAGTTACTTGAATTATGATGATGCGATCAAATCCATAAGATGTAAAACTAATACTATGCGCCTAAGTTAATAGTTATAGTAGCAGCAAGTTTGTTTTTTCGTTTTTGTGTTTTTTAAATTTTATTTTTTATTTTACTGCTGCTGATTTTATCGCACGCACATGCTTTATTCTGGCATTAATAAAATAATCAAACCAAGAATAGTGTAGTTCATTTTGTTGAGTCTGTGGAAAACATTAGTTACATTTTTTTTTTTTAATTCAAAAAGAAAACGATGTAATATTCTGAAAAAAAAAAAAAAAAAAAAAAAAAAGAAAAAAGAAAACATTTAATTTATTTCTGATTGATTTTCAAAACAGAACAGTAACACTGATAACTCGAAATTCTCAAATAATCACTATGTCCAGAAATCAAAGGCACTAGAGTAGAGTAGGGTAGGCCTATTGTTGCTATCAGCCGAACAGCAAGGGAGTCGATCCCATTTTCACTAGCACTAAAGTAAGGAGATTGTTTTTGCGTCTGAAGTGAAGCGCCACAACTACCATCAGCTTTCTACTTAACGGCCCCGATCCAAGCTGCGCTACACATGCGCTGAGTTGGTGAGGACCGGTACCGAACCTGGAACCACGTGGTTCCTAGACCGATACTCTACCGACTGAGCTTAACCAATTCTGTTCTATTCGTTTCAGGGAAAAATCAGTTTCATGTTTCATTTTGTTAGTAACATAACAAACAGGATTTAAAAACAAGAATAAAAATAAAATGCTAAATTTATTATTTCAAATAGATTTTGTTCAAGTTTACAAAATTAATCAATAATATTGTGATTTGTATTTTTACGTGACTAATAACAATTATTTTCTAATAAATAATGATTAGCAGTATTAAAAAAAATGTTAAATTACTTGGCAGTGCCAGACAAACTGCAGAATTGAGAGAAAAACTCCCTATGCGCTTCACAGTTATCTACCTTGACTATTCAGCAAAATTATTGTAAACAATGTAAAAAAACTGATTCAAATTTTCTCGCTTAAAAAAACAAAAACAAAAAAAAAAAAAAACACGGTAAATTTCAATTTGAATAGCTTGATCAATGACGGAAAATAAAGATTGACTAAATCTGTTTTTAATCTTATTTTTTTATTTATTTATTTTTTTCATTATTAAAGTGATTTTTTTAACTTTCAATCTCATTTTTACTACTACTTATTAAAAATTGAACGGATGATCTAAAGAAAAAAGTCTAAGAAAAAAATAAAACTATTTGGGGACTTATTTTAATAACAAACTATGTAGTCAGAACAGCTCGAACACAAGATATTTCATGTAAATTGCATTTTACGAACTACTAAAATTGCATGAAAAACTAAAGACTCAGAAGAAAAGGTTCACCAAGAGCGCTTATGCTCACAAATAATAATCAATGTTTTTTTTCATCGCAAACACCTTGTGAGAGAAAGTTTTTTTTCGTCAATCAATGGGAATATGGAAATTATTTGGTTCCTCGATAAAGTATTGTCAATTTTAAGAATTAGTCTGAAGTTAAAATAATTTCAGCGGATAATAGGAGTTTTATTTTGCATTGATTTGTTTCACAGGGGAGAGTATCTTTACATCGCGAACTTAAAAAGAGAAATTAGTAAACTTGTACATTGGATGATTGATTTGACTTAACTACTTCAATTTTTTTCTTCTGGATTTTAACTAATTACACGTATTTAACCCACGTCTAAAAAAGAAAAAGCGTTAACTGCTACATGCCACGGATCTGATTTTAAAAGTAAAACTATCCTAACTATCCTTCTTACTAAAGTTACTATATTTTCGAATTTTGGTTGAAGTAAAAACTGGTCTTTCTAGTTGCATATTTTCGGACAAAAATTGAAAACTAACAATCTTTATTTACTTTCTAGTGACAGCCGCTAAAAAATTTTGTGAAGAAAAACAATCAGTGAATAATATACAGATTCACCCATAAGTCTACGGATTTTATTTAATCAAATATTCTTTTAGACCTTAAAGCCCGTCAGCTAAGGATATTTCCGTTGTTGATGAATAATGAGTAATAAGGCTTAAAGGTTTATAATAAATTTAAACACGCATAAACTAAAAAAAGGATTTGAGAAATTCTTATCGATATTTCTATTTTGCTTAGGTCCGTATATATGTTGTAAAATATAAATCAACATTTACAACTTTTTATTATTTATACTTTAGTTTATGGTCAAAAATAGTTGATGGACTCAATGGAAAACGTTTAGAGATCATTATCAGGTGCTGGATATTGTTTTTATAAAAAATTGGAGACTATATTTTTACGTAAGAAAACCTCTAAGTTTTAGTCAAAATAATAATCTAAAACTTGAAAGCCGAAAATGGAAGCTCAGAAAATAAATTTGAGGACTGTTGTGAAATAATGGTTGCAGGTTTAGCAAACTTGTGTCACTAGTGAGTTCGATTCTTTCGTTAAATTACACTACACTGGGTAGACTGTAAAGTGAGGGGCGTAAATTTTTACCATAGTCTACCAGACCGATGTTAGTGGAATATGAGACGAAGTCAATGTATATATTTTTAATTTCTCAACTGGGATTAATTCTTTTGATAAAAATCAACTCTTAAGAAAAACAACTTACGTTAATTCATTTTTAAGTTAAAAAAAAAAAAAAAAAAAGAAGAGGACAGCATTAATTGATGTTGTATAGTTGAGAAATTAAAAATATATACACTGGACTTCATTTCATATTCCACTAATATCTGTCCGGTAGACTATGATACAAATTTACACCCTTCAATTTACTGTGTACCTCATTTATTTAGCTTTCTGACAGACTTGCAATTATTTGGAAGGTTTGTTGTTAATACTACTTTTTTTCTACAACATTAATTGCTGTGAATCACACACAAAATAAAGACAAGACAGTACTTTTAAAAAACCTTTGACCAATTCAAACATTTTTAGTTGGGTTGTGGTATCTCTTCATCCCCACCCAATAAGCAGTGAAGACAACCAGGAACAATTCAACATCGACAAGTCAATCTTATTATAATAAAGCACTATTGAACAGTGCTTTATTCATAAGATTGACAGAATAAAACCCCGGAAGGAAGTAATATTTATTTGAAGTTAAAAGGCCGGAGGAATCTTAGACAGAATTTGCTTTAATTTTTTAATGAAATATCAGGATTCTAATACCTTAAAGTTATTTTTTAAGAAACAACTAACAACAAACAAACCATTAATCTCAGCTGGATTTGAAGTTGTGTAAGACTGACAGCTAAAAAAAAAAAGAGACTGGTAGTCTTCTTCAAATTTATGGTAGGTTGACATGAAGTCATAGATCGCCTTCGGTCTTGTGAATTTAGAGTGCATTATTTATTTTTAACACTTTTTTTCATATCACATTATTATGCAATTAAATAGAAGCACTTTTAAATGATACATTGCTGCTGCTGCTGCTATTTTACACTTACAGCACACTTTTTTTTACTTAGCTTCATATTCCGACCCATATTGTTTTATTTTATTAGAGAATATTACAAAAAGAAATTTATGAATTACGGCTACAAAAACGAAAGAAACAATAAAAAGACAAAAAAAGAAAAAAAAAAGCTTTAAAAGTAAAGAGACTATTTTTCAAAATATGACTCGGGAATAATTTTTAAAATAGTTTTAAAAAATAGTTCTTAATTTTAATGGGATTTTATGAGTGTGCGGGACCAAACATTCCCCTCGCCCTATATGGTCTATTTTCAAATGTTAAGCTTCTGTAAATTAATTTTACAGATGGTTAATTAATTGATTGTTTAATATTTTTGTGATGTCAATTTTTTTTCTTATTCAAATGTTTTCTTTTGAAAAGATTCTGTGGTATAGAGTTTTAATTAAATTAAAAGCAATTACTAAGTACGATTAGAAAAAAAAAAACCTGCCTAAGATGAAGTAAAAATGGTTATTGATAATAATAAAAAAAATTTAAAAATGGGTACACGAAGTTCCGCAAAACAATTACAAATTTCTCTGTAGTTTCAACGTTAAAGCTTAGACATTGACTTCTATTCATTTTCTCAGTACAGTTGTTACATATTTATTTATATATAACCATCATCACTTTCTTGTCGACATATAATAAAATTGTTTAGTCTCCTACTTTCTAGTGATTATAAACATGAAACAACAATAATGAGTCAAGTGTTACTAAAATTAGAAGAACAGGTCGGTTGGGGTTTAGAGTTACAGTATAAAAACAATTATCAAAATCAACTGACATATATTTGCAAAGATCAGAGAAGATACACATTTATCATTGATGTTTTAGGCATAGATGTATATAATAGTAAAATATATACAAACCCTGATTAAATACGGAGAGAAAAATGGGAACATCATCATAGAAATGAGCAGTGTCCTCCGGGTAGTAAAATATAAAGCAAAAGTCTGTTGCTGCCCGAAGCGTTCTACAGATCAACCGAAACATGCACAGATTCTCATAGCAACGTGTGGGACGTTCTACTTAACAGCCGATACGTGCAATAATGATAATAATATAAAAAATGACTAATTTAAAAGGTCATCTATTAATTTCTCTTTTTTTTTTACTTTGTTGTTTTCTTCTTCTTTTCTTTTGTATATACTTTATCTCTTTCTTCTTTTTTTAAATTTTCTTTTTATTTCTGCACTTTACTTAGAAGAATAAAATTATTTTAATTGATTCCTTTTTAAAATAAAATTTATTCTTTTTTAGGCATACGGATTTTTAATCTGAAGTTAAAGCTTTAAAAAATTTTCAAAATCAAGACACCTTTTAAAGAAAGCGCAAAGGCATTTTCTTCATATTTATTGGTTTGTTATTTGTTTAGTATTTCCTACTATGATAAAATGTTCACATTTTTATTTTAGAATGTTGATATATTATTTGATTTTAGATTTTATCAGTAGTAGTTTACATTAAAAAAGTAGCAAAATTCTTTTGTTTTAGAAGAGTTATTATTATCTCATTAATTGCTCAGTCTTGTTATAGCCAAAATTTCATTATTATTATTTTTCCGAGTTTTGAATTTTAATTCATGGGTGGGGAACCCATGAATTAAAATTCAAAATCGGGGGAAAAAAAATAATGAAATTATTGTGTACAGTGCTCAGGTGCACCACAACTCATCAAAGTCTCATGTCTAGTACATAGAATAATGTATTAGTGTCAGGAACATTAATAGCGTACAGTAAACATGTATGTGCGCGTGTGTGCATATGTGTTTGGATGGGGTATCAGGTATAGTGTTGGCGGATTACAGGAAGCATGGAAGCTTTAAAAGATGCAGCGTCTCGGCATCCTACAACGGATGCAGGCAGCTTATTCCATGCCTCGGCAACTGTGAGCGTGAAAAATGTTTCCGAAAGTCATGTGAGCTACGCTGTTTTCATTTTTGTGTATTATGAAGATGAAGAATTAGAAGAAAAAATCACATGTAAAAATGATTTTTTACAGTCTTTAAAACCGGAGAATTTTATAAATCAAAATCTATATCTGTCAAATTGGTGCATTTTTGCCGTTTTTTCTCTCTTGAAGATGTGCTAGGGACCTCCAATTTGCCCCAGTCAAATTTCCCCTTCTATATTTAACACAGTGAAACTTACATAAAGATTAATATTATCTTGAAATTTTTTTGTCCATTCAAAAGAAGAAACATTAAAAAAAACTTCTGATTTAAAAATTTTTTTCAGCTTACCATAAATAATGAAAATTATGAACGAAAACAATGTTTACATTTTCGCACCGTTAAATCATTTTAAATTTAATAGTAGCCAAAAACAAGTTACGACTAGAGGCTTTTTAAAAAAAAATTATATGAAAAATCAATTAATGGTCCAATTTTTACGAAAATTTCCATAATTACTTACCTTTTGATGAGATAATGTTTGAAATAGGTTTTTCCTATAATATATTACGAGGTCTACCCCCTTCCCCTATTTTATTTTATGAAATATGAAAAAATGAACCCACAAAAAACGATTTTTACTTTTTTCTATAAAGATAAGAGCCTGAATAAATATATCAGAAAATTCTTTTTTAGTAAAAGAACTATTAATACAGATAAACAACGATAGCAGATAATGAAGGCCATTTTGAGACCCTGGAAGGATTTGGGGTGGTTGAGAGTTATGCTATCTAATCCCGGTGCCTGGCCTGGCACACCTCGCAGCACAGTGTTTGCTATCTCCATAGCTTGAACAAACCTGCACAGGTTACTGGCCCTTCTCTCAACAAATTGTCCTTGTCAGGACTCTCTACCAACTAACTGCCCTTGTCAGGACAACTCAATCTCAAAGTCAATCTCTTACCAGCTCTGAAATCCTATTTTGGTCTGGAGATCTTCAACCTGGTGAGATGTCCATTGACCTCATCCAGCCTCTTCACATTGGTTCGCCTCCAGCATATTTCCAGCCTCCGGAAGACCTATCCATTGACAACGACCAACATCTCCTTCCTGGCCTGCAAATGCTGACAACCAAACCAATGAACAAATCAACAATTACACTCTTTTATGCAGTAAATAATAAACACTTCTGTATTTGTTATACCTAAAACTTTATGACTGTCCTCCTTGGCCTGGCTTGTGTCAATGAATTCCTTTTCTTTTTAAAATGTTCGCGGAGTCAACATCCTTATCTGCTCCACGACAGATGTAATACCTTGTGCATAGTCATTAATTTTCTTGTCTTTTGGTCAATCTATGTGAGTTACTCTTTTGTCAATTTTGAAAATTGTTCAGAGTATCAGTTATAATGGAAACAGCCCAGGTATTTATTCCTTTGATCAGATTCCTGCTGCAGAGCTTGTTTCTAGCAGTTATCTTCTTCTTCCAAGGTATTCTTTTTTAACTTTTGTTTCATGTATGTTTGCTTCTAAAATTCCTATGTATTTGTAACTTTCCTTTTCTCCAAGTGTTTTCATATTGTCCTGATTTGGTAGTTGTATTCCTTCCATTGTTTCTCTTTCCCCACTTTCCATCACTAATATGGCACATGTTTCAATTCTGAATTCCATTCCTATATCCTGGTTGTATATTCAAATAGTTTCTACAAGGGTTCTAATTTTTTTCTTCATTTTTTGCAAAAGTCTTTTACATAATCCATGTATATAAAGTGGTTATTTTTCCTAGTAGTTAATAAATTTGTAGCCCCCTGTACATTTTTAAGTATATAATCAAGAGGCATCATTGCTATTATTATTATTATTATTATCATTATTATTACTAGCAAATATATGCACCCAGAGGGTGCAAGTATTTAACTTTTAATGAAGCAAAATATTATATTAAATTAGAAAAGCTAATGAAACTAAATAAGAATGCAGATAAAAAGATTTGAAACAGAGGGGGTATAATAAAAAAATAGAACAACGCAAACTTACTCTTCCATCACTCCCATCTTAAATTGCTAAATTTTCCCAATTTAACTATTTAGTTAAAATAGGAAGTAAAAAATAAAATTACAGTTATTTCTTTTTGTTAATGAATTTCTTTTAAGATTTATCTCTGAGATTTTTGCTCATATTCATTTAGAAAAAAAAACAAATGTTTAGAAATCAGTAATTCTAAGCACATATTTATTAAAATCAAATGTTTAATATCAATAAATTATCCTTCCTGTTCACACTGTAAACTACTATTTTGTTGTATATATGATATGGTCAACATATCTAATTCTGGTTTCGACCGGGCATCCAGTGGCTTTGGCCCTGGACTTTACAAGCTAACATTGTTGGTCCCACGGAGCCATCCCCCCAGGCAACACCTGCTCCTTGATTTAAAGTGGTAAGTTGGGTTTATTACCTTGTGCCTGAAGCGCCCTCAGGGAGAATGCTGAGGGAATCAACACATTTTTTGCACCCACCACTCATGAGCTTCAGTTTGTGGTGGTCCCACATTAATAGGGCCTTGTGCCTAACCGTACACATGGGGTACGTGGTAAATATCTAGTACGTAGATATGGTCAACAGTATTAATAATGTAAACAATTTTATCAATAATTGAGGTTTAAATAAAAATAAAATCATGAAGAATGTGAAGTAAATAACAAAGGAAATTGTGATTTGAGTAGTGATATACTTTTAGTTACAGACAAACACACAATCGCCATTATTATTATTATTATTATTATTATTATTATTGCATGTTTTTCACAACAGTCTTATCTGGTGGTTTTTCACTGGAGTTTGAGTGACAGCAAGTCTTATCATGTCTCTGGGACACTTCTAAGCATTCTAGCCAATCTTAATAATGTTGTTGTTTGGATAATCATGATCTTTCCAATTCATCTAGCTTCGTTTCCAAAACCCTTGGGGACCGTTCCAAGGGTACCAACTACAATTGGTATGACCTTCACCTTCATGTTCTACAGTTTTTTCAGTTCTTTGGCTAGATCCAAGTAGTTTATCTTTTTGTTTCTTTATTTTTGTATGTCGGGATGGCAAAATCCAAGAAATGAAAACTTCTCTTCATGTTAATTAACACTTAGTCTGGTCTCCTAGCAGGGATTAAGTGATCTGTCTGTATCTCAAAGTCCCAGAGAACTTTATGCATCTCATACTCTAGGACTGATTCCAGTTTGCGCATAGTAGAATCGTCAACATTTCTTGTACAATTCTCAGAGGATCACCTGTCCCACCAGTTGTGTCTGGTCTTGTAATCCCTTTGTGATAATTTACTGCATTTACTTATTATATGATTAACCACTTCATCTCTGGCTCCAACCATCCTACACTTGCTATTCTGTTGCATCTCATCTATTTTTGCTTTCATATTTATTATGGCATTGTATTGTGCTGCAATTATAAGAGATTCAGTTTCTCTCTTGAGGTTTCCATTTCTTAATTATGTCCAGATCTTCTCATGTGCTATTTCTCCAGTTTGTCACTTGAAGTATCCATGTAGTTGTCTTCTTCCCATTTCTGTTCTTGTCCATCTGTGCAATTGCTGTTACTGGTTGATCTAATTAGTGTTTCTTTACATTTTTAGTGTATTCTTTGAGTCCTTCTTCAATATTGGGGATACCGCTTCCTCTTTCTTTTCTTGATATATATATAGTCAGTCTATGTCATCTCTTAGGTGTAATGCCTTGTTCAGTTCATCTGTCAGTGTTCCTTCCATTTTAAGAATGGTCCTGAGTATCCTACAAGGTTTTTATTCCCTTGATGAGATTTCTGCCACAGAGCTTGATTTCTAGAAGTTTATTGTTCTTCTGGGCACTCCTTTCTCACTTTTTCTTTCATCTCTTTGTTTGATGGTGTCTGCTCCCAAGTACTTGGAATTCTCTTTTCTCGAATTGTCCTTATTTTTCTGATTTGGTAGTTATATTCCCACCACCATTTCTTTTCCCGCTTTTTTCCTCATAGCATGGCACACTTTTTCATGTCAAATTCCATTCCTACGTCCTGGCTGCATATTCTTATGGTTTGTACAAGTGTTTCCAGTTCATTTTTCATTTTTTGCAAAAATCTTTCAATCATCCATGTACATAAGGTGATTTATTTTTGTCCTGTGAATTTACAAATTTGTAGCCCCCTGTATATTTTCTAATTAGATAGTTGAGTGCCATCATAGCTATAACAAATAGTAGTGGTAAAAGATTATTATTATCATTTCATACCATGTGAGTTTTTCACACCAGATTTAAATGGTGATCTTTTACTGGTGTCTGAGAACAAGTCTCTTCAGGTCTCTAGAACTCTTCTGATTCAAGCTGATCTTAACAGTACTGGTTCCTGATTCTTCCTCTGAATTCTAATTCCTCCTGTCTCCTTTGCCAGACTTGGTGATTGTTCCTCAGAACTGCAATTCCTTCAGCCTCCTTAGCAAGTCTTTGGGGATTGTTCCTCTGAATTGTAATTCCTCCAGTCTCCTTTGCAAGCCTTTGGGGATTGTTCCTCTGAACTGCAATTCCTCCAGTCTCCTTTGCAAGTCTTTGGGGATTTTCCCCTGAACTGCAATTCCTCCAGTTTCCTTTGCAAGCCTTTGCGGATTGTTTCTCTGAACTGTAATTCCTCTCTCCTTTGCAAGTCTTTGGGGATTGTTCCTCTGAACTGCAATTCCTCCCTCTCTTTTACAAGCCTTTGGGGATTGTTCCTCTGAACTGAATTCCTCCAGTCTCTTTGCAAGCCTTTGGGGATTGTTTCTCTGACTGCAATTTCTCCAGTCTCCTTTGCAAGCCTTTGGGGATTCTTCGTCAGAACTGCAATTCCTCCAGTCTCCTTTGCAAGCCTTTGGGGATTGTTCCTCTGAACTGTAATTCCTCCAGTCTCTTTGCAAGCCTTTGCGGATTGTTCCTCTGAATGCAATTCCTAGTCTCCTTTGCAAGCCTTTGGGGATTGTTCCTCTGAACTGTAATTCCTCCAGTTCCTTTGCAACCTTTTGGGATTGTTCCTCTGAACTGTAATTCTTCAGTCTCTTTTGCAAGCCTTTGCGATTGTTCTCTGAACTGCAATTCCCCTAGTCTCCTTTGCAAGCCTTTGGGGATTGTTCACTGAACTACAATTCCTCCAGTCTCCTTTAATCTTTGGGGATTGTTCCTCTTAACTGCAATTCCCCAGTCTCCATTTGCAAGCCTTTGGGAATATTCCTCTGAACTGCAATTCATCCACTCTCCTTTGCAAGCCTTTGGGATTGTTCCTCTGAACTGTAATCTCTAGTCTCCTTTGCAAAGCCTTGGGATTGTTCCTCTGAACTGTAATTCCTCCAGTCTCCTTTGCAAGCCTTTGGGGATTGTTCTCTGAACTGCAATTCCTTCAGTCTCCTTTGCAAGTCTTTGGGATTGTTCCTCTTAACTGCAATTCCCCAGTCTCCATTTGCAAGCCTTTGGGGATTGTTCTCTGAATTGCAATTCTCCAGTCTCCTTTGCAAGCCTTTGGGATTGTTCCTCTGAACTGTAATTCCTCCAGTCTCCTTTGCAAGCCTTTGGGATTGTTCCTCTGAACTGCAATTCCTCAAGTCTTTTTGCAAGCTTTGGGGATTGTTCATCTGAACTGCAATTCCTCCAGTCTCCTTTGTAAGCCTTTGGGGATGTTCCTCTGAACTGCAATTCCTCCAGTCTCCTTTGCAAGCCTTTGGGGATTGTTCCTCTGAACTGTAATTCCTCCAGTCTCCTTTGTAAGCCTTTTGGGATTGTTCCTCTGAACTGTAATTCCTCCAGTCTCCTTTGCAAGCCTTTGGGGATTGTTATTCTGAACTGCAATTCCTCCAGTCTTCTTTGCGAGCCTTTGGGGATTTGTACTCTGAACTGCAATTCCTCCAGTCTCCTTTGCAAGCCTTTGGGGATTGTTCCTCAGAACTGCAATTCTCCATCTCTTTGCAAGCTTTGGGATTGTTTCTTCTCAGAACTGCAATTCTCCAGTCTTCTTTGCAAGCCTTTGGGATTGTTCTTCTGAACTGCATTCCTCCAGTCCTTTGCAAGCCTTTGGGATTGTTCTTCTGAACTGCATTCCTCCAGTTTCCTTTGCAAGCCTTTGGGGATTGTTCTCTGAACTGCAATTCCTCAGTCTCCTTTGCAAGCCTTTGGGGATTGTCTTCTGAACTGCAATTCCTCTAGTCTCCCTTTGCAAGCCTTTGGGATTGTTTCTCTGAACTGCAATCCTCCAGTCTTTGCAAGCCTTTGGGGATTGTTTCTCTGAACTCAATTCCTCCAGTTCCTTTGCAAGCCTTTGGGGATTGTTCCTCTGAACTGTAATTCCTCCAGTCTCCTTTGCAAGCCTTTGGGATTGTTTCTCTGAACTGTAATTCCTCCAGTTCCTTTGCAAGCCTTTGGGATTGTTTCTCTGAACTGTAATTCCTCCAGTCTCTTTGCAAGCCTTTGGGGATTATTCCATGTGCATCAACTACAATTGCTATCACTGACACTTTCATGTTCTGATGCCTTTTCAGAATAAAAAATGCAGACCAATCACAAAAATGATCAAATATGCTGCCATCTTTTAGCCATATAAATCATACTCAATTATAAATGCTCTTGTTTATGAATCCTGCACACTTGTAGTTTTGATGACTTATAAAAAACAAGATAACTCATGAAATTGAAGATAGATGGGCTCCATTATGTACACACACATATATATATATATATATATATATATATATATATATATATATATATGATAACAAAAAGTTATAAGACAAGCAGGAATATTTCTTATGTTTTGTTTATTCTCAACTAGTTTCAACCTTAGGTCATCGTCAGGAGAAAATTTCTTATTTGAAGAAATTGTTTATAGATTTTTTGAAAGGGAGCATTATAGAAGAACTATAAAAATTTAAGTGTTTTTGAGGGTTTGACATGCTATTAAAATCCGGGTAGACAAGTGTGTTAGTAGTAGCATGTCCATTTGTTCTGTATATATATATATATATATATATATATATATATATATTGTTCATATATATATATATATATATATATATATATATAATAATAATAATGTTAGTCAAGGAAAAGAGTTAGGGGTCTACCATGGTTTCAATCCAAATGATTTCATCAGGACCCTACCCTACTTCGATGTAATTCCTTAGTTAAACTGAGATACATTTCTTTTCAGATAATAACAGTTGAATGCTACATTATTTTTCTCTTAATTTTCATGTGCAGCTAATTCTACTCGTTTATTTATTCCTTAGTTTCATTTCTGTGTTTGTTATTATTTAATTCTAATCATAAATAATAGCTAGTAAAAACAATTCAAATTTAATTCTAATTATATTTAGTGGTTGAATATATACTAATTTATAGTTTTTTCACTGTTATTTCAGTATTTATTCTATTTAATATTAATAACTATTTTTTTTCGATTTTAATTTAATTAGTTAAATTTAATATTGTAATTCTAATAATATTTTAGTGACTGACCCAACTTATATTATTATTATTATCATTATTATTACTGCTCTATTTTTTAAATATATTGAGCACTTTTGGATTATTTACTGATGCCACTGCAATGGAAAGGTTAAAGTGGCAATTGGATTATATATATTATATATATATATATATATATATATATATATATATATATATATATATATATTGTTTAAGTTTAACATATCATCTATTTCAGTTGTATCATACAATATTTTAAATAAATGCAAAGCTTTTTTAATGAACACTTCAAACTTGTAAACAGACATTTACCCATGAAATTATGTAATTCTGATATGCAAATTCAATTTGCAATAATCTCTTACCACTATAAAATGATATGACAAAATATGGAGTGAATTTGGGTAAAGACTAAACTCAGAAATATGCAGAACATCAAGAATTGGCAGCAGCTGGAGAGGCAACGTGAATAGCTACTGACCCCTGGTGTAATGATGCATTTCATTTAATCATGGTAATGAGATGCCTTTAATTTAATCTTTAATTAATGTTAATTATCTTTAATTCAACCTGCAAGTGTTATTTGCTTACTCTATGTGTCTGTTAACATGTGTATCAACAATATGGTCAATCATGAAGTCTGTATTGCAAACCCTGGTTCAAAATCAAAGGGGAAAGAATGAAGTCAAAACTCAAGAATCACAAGTTGAATGACTATGAGCAAAAATCTAACTTCTGTTTCCACACAGAACAAGTAACAAAGTTTCCTTGTTTCAAATTATCTTGGCCAAGCAGGGATAAAATCTCTTTTTAAATAATTTGACCATCTTTAAATATAAAGATTGGCAGCTCCTTAGACTGTACCACTTGAAAGATTAAAAAAACAAACGCCTTTCTTTTTTGGAATGCTTACTAGTTGATTGATATATGCATTCCATAATACCCCCAGAAATGTTTCCACTTGGACTCTGAAGCTATTAAGGCCAGCCAGGAAACATTGTGTTTTTTCTTAGTTCATTGTCAACAATATTTGCAGACATTTTCTCAATTTCTAATGTGACATTTAGACTTTAGACTGTCTATAAGGATTCACTTTATCATTGTAAAAGTGAAGTATATATATAATATATACATACATATATATATATATATTTATATATATATATATATATATATAGTTCTCTTTTCAAAATGAAAACATCACAACTATTGGGCGATATTTTTCTGATCTTAACTTTTAAGTATCTGTATTTTAAAAAAGAGCATGCTATTTGATGTATTACTCTTTGTCTAGTTTTTCTCACAATATGATGCAAGAATATTACATAAAAAGCCTTAGTCTAAGTTTTTCTCACAATATGATGCAAGAATATTCACATAAAAAGCCTAGTCTAAGTTTTTCTCACAATATGATGCAAGAATATTCACATAAAGCCTTAGTCTAAGTTTTTCTCACAATATGATGCAAGAATATTCACATAAAAAGCCTTAGTCTAAGTTACTACAAAAAAAAAAGTAATATTGTCACCCGACCCCTTCAATTTTTCTGAATTTTTATCCAGGTGTGGACTATGTTAACGTTAGATAATCTCCAAAATTTTGAGCTTCTAATTCCAAAAATTGGTGGAGTTATGTTGAT